>CM029015.1:175419918-176046737 GCA_016801055.1 Panax notoginseng
TACATTTGTATTTGTGTACAAGATATAATCAAGTAAAATAATATATATTATATATTTTGATCAAATGACAAGTTTGTACAGATGTTATGTCCAGTGAAGGTCAAGTGATTCAGGCAAGTGTCACATAGGATAGAATTGCTTAGGCAAGGATGCAAAAAGATCTAGACTGTCCCTCAGATTATGCTCGTCCATGCACCAACTACCTAGGCGTTTCGAGCAGCTTACAGACAAAAAACTTCCAATACTAGTTTAGGCATATTAATTCTACAAAATATGCAGAATCTTTTGGCCCATTGGCCATATAGATGGATCCAGGAGAAACAAGTATTAAAAGGCGACATGATGCAAGACAAGTGTTAACGCCAAGATCTTTCTACGCGCCTCAATCACGTAAGAGCGCGTCCAATCCTGCACAGTTCAACAGGTCAATACCATAAGTTTGACGGCTTGGACCGTCGGGGGATAGCTTCGGCGTGAGAGTCAATACAGGCAGATAAAAGGTTTTTCACAGAGGATAAGAATTCTAGTGTTTTGATGGGTAAAAATATCAGTTACCTCTGATTGTGTTGTATCCGATCTTCATATACTCCAACCCCGATTTTGTGTGCAACCGACCTGCCTGACACCATCCCACTGCAGGTAGCTTACCTGCTGATCCCATCACCTTTTTCCACCGCGGCCGATCCTGTCCAATCCTCATTAATGCAATGCAGGATAACAGTCAAAGTTCTATATTTGTCATAATCACCAGTCAAAGCCCAAATGAAGATATTATTCACCTAATGGATCGGCCCAACGATCCGGCCCAATACTTTTAGGACCCAACAGAGATAACCCAATGACTTGGCCCAAACGGCCCGGGTTAATTTATATATATATATATATATATTATATATATATCTATATATATATATATATATATATATATATATATAAAATGTCATGGCCCAACATTGCCCCCCAGTCTTTTATTAAACAGAATGTTTAATGAAAGACTATAAATGGCCCAAATAATAAAATCGACTGAGGCCCATATAGTGAATCTCAAATAGCAAGATGAATTAGGACCGAAAACCTAATTGAGAAGCCCACTCCAGTTACTATCTCTTCAAATTCGCCATCATGGCTGGCATTAAATGTGCCGCTTTCGAGTTTCGTGAAAAATTAAAGAGACCGCCAGTATAAGAACTCCTTTTTCCCAAATTTGACAGTTTTACCTGCTAATTCAAATTTCAGACGTCTCTTACTATCTTTTTCCTAGACTTCCTTCTTTCTCTGCAAATCAACAACAATGGCTTCCCAAGATTCCGATCAAGGTATTCCTCTCATCGTGACTCCCATTACCTCCATTCCTCCCATCCTCCCATCCCAAGTCCTACTAAGGGGGCTTCGAGTTCCAACCCCACTTCCACTGCTACTCCCAGTAAAAAAGCTCCACCTCCCACCACCAATCCTTCTGAGTTCTTTAAGGACGAAGAACAATTTCCTCATGCCAACACTCCTTCAAATCTTTCTGAGAAGGACATTCGTATCATCCATGAACGGTATAAAATACTGGAGACTCATCATCTAAGAAAACCTTCCTCCAATGAAAAAATGTACCAAAGACCGGAGGGTTGGACTGCTATTCCACTAACCCTTTTGGAGAAAGGGTTCGCTTCCCCTTTCAACCTTCCTCGTTACCATCTTAGGGTTTATTGGGGTCGGATTCGCCCAACTCGTCCCCAATTCCTATATCCACATTCTCGCCTTCATCGCTTTCTGCCATGAGGTAGGAGTTACACCTACCCTCGATTTCTCCTTCTCTGTCTATTACGCGGTAAATCCCGTGAAAAGGGATTTAAAGCATTGAGCAAACCGTCCTCGAAGCCTGATGAGAACTTCGAGAGACGATCACTGATAAGCACGCCATCAAGCAACAAGGGATGGGATAAAGAATGGTTTTATGTCAAAGGGCCAGAAATATCCTCCATTCCAAACTGGACTACCATTGAGAGGCTATCTGCAGACGTTGGGGACATTTCTGAAGGACGTGCAAGTGAGATAATAGAACTTCTGGAGAATTTCCCGAAGAAAGAATGGAGTTTTGGACTCCTGCCCAAACAAGCCTGGTTGTATGACCACAAATGTAAGTCCCGAATCTCATACTTGTATAATTATTCAAATCTCTTTTCCTAACCATTCTGAAAAATGATTCTTTATTTCTTTGCAGTATCTCTGATTAAGCCGACCTCTTCAGACCGAAGAGATTTAGAAGCTTTTCTTTCCGCCAAATCATCCGAGGCTACCACTGAAACTCAAGCTTCTGAACCTCCAACCACTGAAGCTCAAACAATTGATCCTCAAACTATCGAACCAGCCTCTACACAGATATTAGCCAACCTCACCGAAGAAAGAGAGCTGCTCGCAAAGCCAAGCCCGTTCCCCTACCCATCCTTACCGAAAGCATGTTGGATATGCCTCTGGACGAACGAACTCGAGTTCTTCGTACCAAAAAGAGGAGAACTAAAGTAACCCCTCTTTCTGTGTCGATGATCTCGGGTACTTTCCACCGAAACTTCCCAACCACCTACCATCCCGGTAGAAATCCAGGTTTCTGAAGACGAACCTGAAGAACAAGTTGATCCCATTCCAACACTTGTTCGGAAAAGAAAACATTCTGCAAGTGATCAACCAGAACCAATATTCGAAGCTATACCTACCCAACCGTCACCACCCAGAACTGCATATACTAAGCCACCAACACCTCCCGAACAACCCATAATTTCTCCATCAAGGCCATCCTCTTCCGAAGCTAGGCATGAAGCCGTGGCTTCCCCTACCCTTTGGCCAGAATTAAACGAGAACTTCCCCTTCCAGCTCTATGATTCATTTGTCCGCGATACCGATGATCATCGGTTCGAAAATAGTTCCATCATAGATTTGATCGATGAAGGAATGAAATATCAAGCCAAGGTAAGCTATTCAAAATTTATTCTCTTGAGATTTCATATATTCATTCAATACTAACTGATTAGTTCTGAATATTTGTAGGCCAACGCTGTTTTCGGGCGCCTTTGTCCCAAAATAAGGAGGCTGAAGCTGAAGAGAACGCCGCCCGAAAAGAATGCTCTATCTTGACGTCGGCTTTGGCCAAAGAAAGAAGTGATCATAATATCACTCAATTCAACAATGAATGTCTTCGGAAAGATCTTGCCCAGACCAAGGAACAACTGGAGAAGATTAAGGCGGATCACGGGTGATTACTGACATGAACGTGGATCTAGTTCAAAGGAATAAAGTCCTCGTTCAGAAAAGTGATACCCTTGCCAAAACCAACCGAAGTCTGGCGCTGCAAGTAAACGAGTTCGAAACTAGGGAGTTGCGCCATTTGAAGGATCGTCAGAAGCTTGAAGATGAGGTTCGAGAGCTTCGAGCCCTTAGAGACTTGGGTCCACCATTGACCGAAGATCTCAACAGAGACGTACAGATGAACTACCGAAAGTTAGCTGAGTTGAATGAGGAAATTGTTTGGATGTTCTTTGAAGGGTATGAAGAATGCTGAAGCAAAAGCAAGGCAAAACTTGTTGAAGCTAAGGTAAATCCATCTCTTCTCGACTCATCAGACGGCGAAGACGATGCCTGAAGATGGCTTTCCTTATTTTCATAATTAGGAATTATTGTAAAAATTTCGGGATAAATCACTTTTTGGTCACTGTATTAGGGTCCGATTTTCATTGTGGTTACCAAATTTTTTTTATTACAATCCAATAATTATACTCTCAAAAATTACAAAATGGTCATTCCTTACGATTTCCGTTCAAAAAACGGATGGAAGTGCTGAGTTGGCGAACGGAAGTGTTGAGTTGGCGATTTGACTCCGTTTTTTTTTGCTGATGTGTATATGGTTTTGTCATGTGTAAAAATAATTGCATCTTAATAATAATTTAAAAATAATACTAATAAAAATAATAATAATAATAATAATAATAATAATAATATTAAGAATAATAATAATAATTTCAAAATAATAATAATAATAATAATAATAATAATAATAATTTTTAAATAATAATAATAATTACAAAATAATAATAATAATAATTTTTAATTAATAAAAATAATAATAATTACAAAATAATAAAAATAATTTATATTATTTTTTAATAATAATAATTTTTAAATAATAATAATAATTACAAAATAATAATAATTTTTATAAATGTATTTATATAAAATTAACCGTAAGAGGGCTCCTCCTTATATTGAGCATGTTGGAATTAACGCGTGCCTGGTTTAGTCAAATGACGTAATGCTAATAAACACACATATTCTTCACAGTTAAAATCTGCAGATTTGGTCACAATAATTGTATCTTAATAATAATTTAAAAATAATAATAATAATAATAATAATAATATTAAGACTACTAATAATAATTTCTAAATAATAATAATAATAATTTTTAAATAATAATAATAATTTCAAAATAATAATAACAACAACAACAATAATAATTTTTAATTAATAAAAATAATAATAATTACAAAATAATAACAATAATTTATCAATAATAATTTCCTACTAAGAATAATAAAAATAAAAATAAATGTATCTTAATAATAATTTAAAAATAATAATAAAAAAATAATATTATTAAGAATAATAAAAAAAATAATAATAATATTAAGAATACTAATAATAATTTCAAAATAATAATAATAATTTTTAAATAATAATAATAATTTCAAAATAATAATAATAAAATAATAATAATAATTTTTAATTAATAAAAATAATAATAATTACAAAATAATAACAATAATTTATCAATAATAATTTCCTATTAAGAATAATAAAAAAAATTGTATCTTAATAATAATTTAAAAATAATAATAATAAAAATAATATTATTAAGAATAATAAAAATAAAAATAATAATATTAAGAATAATAATAATAATTTCAAAATAATAATAACAATAATAATAATAATTTCAAAATAATAATAACAATAATAATTTTTAATTAATAAAAATAATAATAATTACAAAGTAAAAACAATAAATTATATTATTTTTTAATAATAATAATAATTAAAAAATAATAATAATTTTTACAAATGTATTTATATAAATTAACCGTAAGAGGGCTCCTCCTTATATTGAGCATGTTGGAATTAACGCGTTCCTGGTTTAGTCAATGACTTAATGCTAATAAACACACATATTCAACACAGTTAAAATCTGCAGATTCGGTCACAACAGGCCAACCCAAACAGGACCTAAGAATATTCAGTCACGGAAGCATATATGTACACATCAGCATTTTAAAATCATGTGTATGCCAACTCAGCACTTTCGTCCGTTTTTTGGACGGAAATCGTAAGGAATGACTATTTTATAATTTTTGAGAGTACAATTATTCGATTGTAATAAAAAAAGTTTCGGTAACCACAGTGAAAATCGGACCCTAGTACAGTGACAAAAAAGTGATTTATTCCTAAAAATTTCTATCTTTTTTGTAATAGTTTAATATTAATGAAACGTTAACTTTGTTCCTTATTACTCCTTTATTGATCGTTTCTTGTCAATAATTCAATATTAACCATCTTGAAAAATGTACAAGCTCTTTTTTTTTTAAACTTAACTTTAAACTGTTAGCTAATAATTAGGTGAATTATATAACAGTTAAGATTAAGCAATAACACAATCCGAACTCAACACTTAAACGAAATAAGGTAATGAAGTAATGTAATACTCATTTGTTATCGAAGTGTGAGACAGATCTGCAAAAGATCAATTCGCCATCTTTAAGACGAATAATTCCATCCGAAACCTCCAAACGTGCTTGTTCATCATAAGAACTTTGTTTACCATCAAAGGGCCTAACAAATTCCTCCGAACAATATGTTTCACCAAAAGAACTCCAGAACAATTAATTCACCATTGAATGGTCGAATTTACCATTGAATGGTAGGCTAGTTCACCCGAACCTCCTTACACCTTAAAAAGTTCATAATGATTAATTACCATCGAAATGGTAGGCAAGTCCACCCGAATCTCCTTACACCATGAATTCTCCTTAACAAGGGGTTTACCATCGAATGACAAACAAGTCCACCCGAACCCCCTTACACCTTTTAACAGAATACCACTGTACATAACATAATTTGGAGAAAAGGAATCTTTTATTGATGAAGATTAACATGATTACAAACTTCTGTACATTGATTCTATCTCTACTAAAAATATTTTCGAAGCCTTCTAGCGTGCCAAGTATTATTTATATCTGATCCGTCTAATGCCTTAACTGATAGGTCTCTGACTTCGATACTTCAACAACTTCGTAAGGACCTTCCCAGTTCGGCATTAATTTTTCCAAATTTTGAGGCGTAGAAGCTTCAACTTCTCTAAGAACGAAATCTCCCACTTCAAATCTTCGAAGCTTTACCCCCTTGTTATAATGCTTAGCTACCCGATGCTGATAGGCTGCCAATTTGATCAGAGTTGTGTCTCTGACTTCTTCTAGTATATCCATATTGACCTTCAGCCCTTCATCGTTGTATATCTCTTTAAATTGACTAACCCGAAGACTTGTAGATCCAATCTCTACAGGGACTAAGGCATCTGTACCGTAAGCCAACCTGAAAGGTGAATCTCCCATTGTAGTCCGATAAGCCCATAACACGCTGAGCAGCTCTTCTGGCCATCTTCATTTAGCTTCATCCATTCTATGTTTGATCCCATTCAGAAGCGTCATGTTGGTTACTTCGACTTGTCCATTAGACTGTGGATGAGCTACTGAAGTCTTTTTGTGCTAAACTGTAACGACCCCAAAATAGGTCCATTCCACCCAACCCATTCTGAGTCGCCAAATACATGGTACAGAAACAACTACAACTTTATTAATACATTTGTCGTGCAAAATACGACAACACATATACTGTGAGTTTAAATACAAATATTGTCATCTAGACAGTATTCATACTTAATTAAGTACTCATTATACTTATTGATACACTATTTTACAAAATAGTGAGAACTACTAAAACAACTGTCTTGAACCATCATTCCATACCCCGACTAGTACTCGCTACATTCTCGCCTCCTGAGAAGAAAATGGAACAACAAGGAAAAGGGTGAGCTCAACTAGCCCAGTAAAGAATATTATGACTAAGATAATATACAACAAATTATCGTTAGTCTTTAACAGGGAAAAATTTAATAGAATACAACAGACAACAAATTTTAAATCAATATTCGCAGCGGAAAATAATAATTCATAGAAGAGTTACGTAGAGAATGAAATCTACGATTATCTATGAATTTAAAAGCCCATCATCAATATTTTATCCCTGTAACATCAATCAATAAATATCTTGAATCAAATAGTCATCTTTGCACTACAGGCCAAAGATATTCATCAGTTGGTCATGTTCACCTCAACACCTGTTCATCTTTGCACTACGGGCCAAAGATATTCAACAACAAGTCATCTTTGCACTACGGGCCAAAGATATTCATCAACAACTCATCTTTGCACTACAGGCCAAAGATATTCCTCAACAGTTCATATTTGCACTACATGCCAAATATATTCCTCAACGGTTCATATTTGCACTACAGGCCAAATATATTCATATCTCAAAGAAATATAATCATTTTAGAATTTATATAAACAATAATTATAACCATGTTAATCAATTCAGCTTTGCACTTAAGCTAAAGATATTCAATAACAATTCATCTTTGCACTATAGGCCAAAGATATTCAATAACTGTTCATCTTTGCACTACGGCCAAAGATATTCATCAACAATTCATCTTTGCACTATAGGCCAAAGATATTCAATAACTGTTCATCTTTACACTCAAGTAAAAGAGAAATTCAACATCAGGGTTATAAAAATGTTATATATGATAATAAAAACAATATAATCAATATATAGTTTTAATCTCAAGAGTAATATTCATAAATCAACTATAATTTGGTTAGAAAAAGAAACCAATTTTGTCATGAATAGTAACTCGTGAATAGTAACTCATGAATAGTAACTCATGAATAGTAACTAGTGAATACTAACTCATGAATAATAACTCGTGAATAGCAACTCATGAATAGTAACTCATGAATAGTAACTCATGAATAGTAACTCATGAATAGTAACCCCGACATGAAAAGTTCCAAATTTGATAAAAAATTCAGATCAATACTTCGGCATAATGATATTGAAGAAAATAATATCATTTAAGAAGAAATAACATCCCTTACTATCCCTTACATAGTAACAACAATATCCCTTACTATCCCTTACCTCAAAAGAGCAGTACTCCTGACTGGAATAACGCTGAACGAACTTGCACCGTATAGCAACACTCAAGATATCAAAATACTCACAAGAATACACTCGATATATAGAGAGAGAAATAGAGAGAAAACTTCAGTTTCTGGTGTGATTTTCAATTCTAACCTAAGCACCCTATTTATAGGAAAATGCTTAGAACACCAAAGCAGAAAATTGAATATAATAATATATTTATAACCAAATTTTCCTTAGCCCACCACATCAAAAACACATTTTCCACACAAATGCACAAAAAATGAAAAACGTGTTTTAAACAATTTTTGTTACAAAATCAATTCAGACTCAATAATTCGGAACTTCAATAATTCGTAATAAATAGCCTTTTTATCAGAAAATTCGAATCTCGCGCGTTTTTATAGGAAATTCAATTCTCTACAACTTTGCAGAAGAAAGTTTTTCTAAATTCCAAACAGAAATTGACTGAAATCCATAAACGGGTGATTTTACAGTCTATAATAAATTTTCGGTCAAGAATTGTGTCCACCAACACACAAAACATGTGTTAAACATTTAATCCAACAAAAATACTCTTCCTCCTCATATACTCATATATCCCACATTCATTGTAAAAATATAACCGTTAATATATTATTAAAATAATATATTTAAAATAATTGATTTTTCAGAAAAAGATAAAATATTTATTTTCAACAATTGTCACATTTAAAAATTTTCTCCATCTATATCCACATAAAATCAATATTTTTCTCATCATATAAATCAATAATTATTCACAAATAATATTACAGAATCACAGTACTGGCAACCAGACCGTTCCCAGGAAAGAGGGGGCTTTCCAATAAGGATCTATCCTTACTGGCGCGCAATTAGATGACCAAACCTCTCCTTAGACAGAATTTTCTAGACATTACCAATAATGTTATCTAATAATATTATTCAGATAATATGAATTATTGCTCTGATAATAGAAAATATTGTGTAGTGACAATTATTAAAACAACAGTAATATAAAATATCAACGCAGCAATTATTGAATCAATAAAATAAAATACTGAACAGTAATTACTGTAACAATTATTGAGTAATGCCTTCTTACGTAAAAATTAATAATTGGTGCAATACCGTGCGCTACTGTGCAACAACGCGTATTACTGTGTTTTAACCACCGGGTATTCCAACAGTGTTAACGGTAACAACTACGCCGTTATTTGAAAAAAACTCAATTTTTTTTCGTTATCTTAATCCGACCGTTTTCAGTTATAGGGTCCACAAATAGCTGCGCCGTCGTACGAACATTCCCCGACGGAAAGAATATTCCACGACCAAACGAATATTCCCCGACATCAATGATTATTTTATATCCACTTGCTTATTTTTAAAAAAAATTTATATATCACCCTTAACTTTAACTTTTTATCAATTTAACCATTTACTAAATAGAAAAATTGAATACTTTTATTTCATAAAATTCGGGGTCTTACAATATCCCCTCCTTATGAAATTTCGTCCTCAAAATTTACGTACCTGGTATTTCAAAGAGTTGAGAATACCTTGCTTTCATTTCAGATTCCATCTTTTCTGTCATCACAATTTCTTCATTGCTCATCTCCTGTATTTCAGATATCATTCTAGAATACAGCTTCAAAATAAAGGTTAATTGAACAAATTAACATATCACATAATATCCCGATATTATGACTGACCAACAAATAAGCTTAGGTAGGACACACTAGCGAAGGATTTACTCGTCTCTCCCCTCCTAGTCCTATTCCCCGATCTCCGCCAGAGATCATATCCCTAAGCTCTGATACCAAATGTAACGACCCCAAAATAGGTCCATTCCACCCAACCCATTCTGAGTCGCCAAATACATGGTACAGAAACAACTACAACTTTATTAATACATTTGTCGTGCAAAATACGACAACACATATACTGTGAGTTTAAATACAAATATTGTCATCTAGACAGTATTCATACTCAATTAAGTACTCATTATACTTATTGATACACTATTTTACAAAATAGTGAGAACTACTAAGACAACTGTCTTGAACCATCATTCCATACCCCGACTAGTACTCGCTACATTCTCGCCTCCTGAGAAGAAAATGGAACAACAAGGAAAAGGGTGAGCTCAACTAGCCCAGTAAAGAATATTATGACTAAGATAATATACAACAAATTATCGTTAGTCTTCAACAGGGAAAAATTTAATAGAATACAATAGACAACAAGTTTTAAATCAATATTCGCAGCGGAAAATAATAATTCATAGAAGAGTTACGTAGAGAATGAAATCTACGATTATCTATGAATTTAAAAGCCCATCATCAATATTTTATCCCTGTAACATCAATCAATAAATATCTTGAATCAAATAGTCATCTTTGCACTACATGCCAAAGATATTCATCAGTTAGTCATGTTCACCACAACACCTGTTCATCTTTGCACTACGGGCCAAAGATATTCAACAACAAGTCATCTTTGCACTACGGGCCAAAGATATTCATCAACAACTCATCTTTGTACTACAGGCCAAAGATATTCCTCAACAGTTCATATTTGCACTACAGGCCAAATATATTTCTCAACGGTTCATATTTGCACTACAGGCCAAATATATTCATATCTCAAAGAAATATAATCATTTTAGAATTTATATAAACAATAATTATAACCATGTTAATCAATTCAGCTTTGCACTTAAGCTAAAGATATTCAATAACAATTCATCTTTGCACTATAGGCCAAAGATATTCAATAACTGTTCATCTTTACACTCAAGTAAAAGAGAAATTCAACAACATGGTTATAAAAATGTTATATATGATAATAAAAACAATATAATCAATATATAGTTTTAATCTCAAGAGTAATATTCATAAATCAACTATAATTTGGTTAGAAAAAGAAACCAATTTTGTCATAAATAGTAACTCGTGAATAGTAACCCATGAATAGTAACTCGTGAATAGTAACTCATGAATAGTAACTCATGAATAGTAACTAGTGAATACTAACTCATGAATAATAACTCGTGAATAGCAACTCATGAATAGTAACTCATGAATAGTAACTCATGAATAGTAACCCCGACATGAAAAGTTCCAAATTTGATAAAAAATTCAGATCAATACTTCGGCATAATGATATTGAAGAAAATAATATCATTTAAGAAGAAATAACATCCCTTACTATCCCTTACATAGTAACAACAATATCCCTTACTATCCCTTACCTCAAAAGAGCAGTACTCCTGACTGGAATAATGCTGAACGAACTTGCACCGTATAGCAACACTCAAGATATCAAAATACTCACAAGAATACACTCGATATATAGAGAGAGAAATAGAGAGAAAACTTCAGTTTCTGGTGTGATTTTCAATTCTAACCTAAGCACCCTATTTATAGGAAAATGCTTAGAACACCAAAGCAGAAAATTGAATATAATAATATATTTATAACCAAATTTTCCTTAGCCCACCACATCAAAAACACATTTTCCACACAAATGCACCAAAAATGAAAAACATGTTTTAAACAATTTTTGTTACAAAATCAATTCAGACTCAATAATTCGGAACTTCAATAATTCGTAATAAATAGCCCTTTTATCAGAAAATTCGAATCTCGCGAGTTTTTATAGGAAATTCAATTCTCTACAACTTTGCAGAAGAAAGTTTTTCTAAATTCCAAACAGAAATTGACTGAAATCCATAAACGGGTGATTTTACAGTCTATAATAAATTTTCGGTCAAGAATTGTGTCCACCAACACACAAAATATGTGTTAAACATTTAATCCAACAAAAATACTCTTCCTCCTCATATACTCATATATCCCACATTCATTGTAAAAATATAACCGTTAATATATTATTAAAATAATATATTTAAATGAATTATTTTATCAGAAAAAGATAAAATATTTATTTTCAACAATTGTCACATTTAAAAATTTTCTCCATCTATATCCACATAAAATCAATATTTTTCTCATCATATAAATCAATAATTATTCACAAATAATATTACAGAATCACAGTACTAGCAACCAGACCGTTCCCAGGAAAGAGGGGGCTTTCCAATAAGGATCTATCCTTACTGGCGCGCAATTAGATGACCAAACCTCTCCTTAGACAGAACTTTCTAGACATTGCCAATAATGTTATCTAATAATATTATTCAGATAATATGAATTATTGCTCTGATAATAGAAAATATTGTGTAGTGACAATTATTAAAATAACAGTAATATAAAATATCAACGCAGCAATTATTGAATCAATAAAATAAAATACTGAACAGTAATTACTGTAACAATTATTGAGTAATGCCTTCTTACGTAAAAATTAATAATTGGTGCAATACCGTGTGCTACTGTGCAACAACGCGTATTACTGTGTTTTAACCACCGGGTATTCCAACAGTGTTAACGGTAACAACTACGCCGTTATTTGAAAAAAACTCAATTTTTTTTCGTTATCTTAATCCGACCGTTTTCAGTTATAGGGCCCACAAATAGCTGCGCCGTCGTACGAATATTCCCCGACAGAAAGAATATTCCACGACCAAACGAATATTCCCCGACATCAATGATTATTTTATAACCACTTGCTTATTTTTGAAAAAATTTTATATATCACCCTTAACTTTAACTTTTTATCAATTTAACCATTTACTAAATAGAAAAATTGAATACTTTTATTTCATAAAATTCGGGGTCTTACATAAACCCCAAGCTCCTTCAAAAATGCTTCAAACTTTGATCCCACAAACTGACGTCCGTTGTCTGATATCACCACCTTTGGAATGCCAAAATGAAACACTATAGATTCCTTTAAAAACTTTAAACACTCTTTCTCTATTATCATTCTAAGTGGCTTCGCTTCAACCCATTTGGTCATATAATCAATGACTACTATAACGAAACTGACCTGACCTTTAGCTTTCGGCAATGGACCCAGTATATCTACCCCCCCAGACAGCAAAAGGTATAGAAGATAAAATCGAGTATAGCTCTTCTGGTGGCTGATGTGAGATGGGACTATTCTGCTGACACTTCGGGCACTTCTTCACATTCTCAGTAGCCTCTTTAAAGATTATGGGCCAATAGTACCTTTGACGAAGTACTTTGTATGCTAAAGACTTTGCAGCCATGTGATCACCACAGATTCCTTCGTGAACTTCTCGAAGAACATAGTCAGCTTCAGAAGGAACCAAACACTTCAACAACGGAGAGGAAAAGGCCCTTCGAAAAATATTCCCATCAATAAGTACAAAATTAGCACTTTTATACTTGACCTTCTAAGCAAGCATCTGATCCGAAGGAAGTACGCCATCTGCCAGATAAGTTAAATAAGGAGTCATCCAGCAGTTAGAACGCTCAATGGACATTATCACTTCATGCTGGATACTTGGTAGTTTCAAAACTTCCAAATATACCGAGCCCTCGAATTTGCTTGCTTTAGTAGTAGCCAATTTTGATAATGGAATTGTCATTACGATCTTCTCCGTGAAACTCATAAGAGAGGAAATACTGAAGTCGATCCTTCAATTCGGCTAGGTACTTGATCAAGCGTGATCCTCGAGCTTCATATTCTCCTAAAATCTGTTTAACGACTAACTGTGAGTCACTGTATATGATTATCTTCTGCACCTCAAGACTCTTCGTCAGTCGTAATTCTGCCAACACCGCTTTGTACTCTGCCTCGTTGTTCATTAATCTGAACCCGAATCTGATGGCCTGCTGCACTATGAATCCCTCCGGATTCGTCAAAATGATCCCTACTCCACTGATGTCCGAAGTAGAAGATCCATCTGCATACAGTTCCCACAAACTCTGATTCTGATGGAGTACTGCAACTGCTCGATTAGACACTTCAGCTTCACCAATACTATTGTCAGCTTCCGAAAACGAACATTCTATCATTAAATCAACCAGAGCTTGCCCCTTGATAGCAGTCCGAGGATGGTACTCTATGAAGAATTGGGACAACTCCATAGTCCATGCAGTAAGTCTCCCTGAGACTTCAGGTTTTCCCAATACCTTCTTCAACGGTTGATCCGTATATATTATTATCAAGCGACCTTGGAAATATTGCCAAAGCTTTCGACTAGCTATAATCAAAGCAAAAGCGAACTTTTCAAGGTTTAGATACCTTGTCTCAGCATCTCTCAGAACATGGCTTACGTAGTACACCAGATGCTATTTACCTCCCAATTCTCGTACCAGAACTACACCAACTGCCAACAAACTAGCTACCAAGTATAAGTACAGTGGTTCAACAGGAAATGGTTTTACCAATAAAGGAGCCGAAGACAAGTACTTTTTTATTCCCTGGAAAGCATCTTCACATTCCGAAGTCCACTGGAAAGTCTTAGCATTTTTCGGTCCTTTCAACGTATCAAATAACGGTAAACATTTTTCTGCTGATTTGGACATGAATCTCCTCAAAGCTGCAATTCGACTGGCCAATACCTCATTTCCTGACTAAATAACCCAGAAATTTTCCAGCTCCAAGTCTGAAGGTACATTTGGTAGGATTCAGCTTCAGGTTGTAATGGCGTACTGTCTGAAAACATTCTTCCAAATCATCCAAATGTCCTTGTACAGTCATGCTTTTGACAATCATGTCATCAACATAGACCTCCATATTCTGACCCAGCTGCCTCGTGAAGACAAAGTTCATCATCCGTTAATATGTAGGCCCCACATTTATCAAACCAAACGTCATCTTTTTATAAGCATATATCGAACGATCCGTAATGAACACCGTCTTCGGTATATCCTCTTTACACATAGAAATTTGGTGATAACCAGAAAAAACATCCATAAAGCTAAGTAAAGTATACCTCGAAGCTGCATCGATAAGTTAATCAATGTGAGGCAAGGGATAGAAATCCTTCGGGCAAGCTTTATTCAGGTCCATGTAATCTATACAAACTCGCCATTTCCCGTTCTGCTTTTGCACCAGCACCACATTCTCCATCCACTCCGGATAATCGATCTCAAAAATAAAATCAGCATCCAGTAGCTTGGCGATCTCCTCATCAATAATCTTCTGGCGTTCTGGTGCAAATATCTGCCTCTTTTACCGAACTGGCTTTTTTGCTGGATCCACATCTAACCGATGCTCTGCAATATTTCTACTTACCCCTGGCATATCAGTTGGCACCCAGGCGAAGATATCAGCATAACATCGAAATAGTTCTATTAGGTTCGTCCAGAAAGGTTCCGGGAGACCTCAACCTATCTTCGCCGTTTTATCCTTCTTTCCCAGAATCAGCTCGAACTCCTCTGTTTCCCCAACTGGCATAACTAACGGTTCTGAACTACTTTTAGTAAAAGGCTCAATCTCAATAGCCATTGCCTATTTTTGCTTACTGACACCTACCCCCGAAGCAATTATTACATTCCGATAACACCGTCTGGCCAAATCCAAGTCCCCAGTCACTTCACCAATTCCATGTGTTGTTGGGAACTTAATTTTGAAGTGAGGAATTGATGTTACCGCCTGGAGAGCAGTCAAAGTGGGTCTTCCCAATATGGCGTTGTAAGCCGAGTCTACATGCACAACATAAAATTTACATGTAATTTCTACCTGTTGTGGAGCTATCCCGAATATAACTGGTAGCTCAATAGTTCCCGCCACTTTGATTGGATCGTTGCTGAAGCCATATAAAGGTGCTTCCTTTCCGATCTCCATCTTTCGTCCATCCAGATGCATCCTCTGATAAGCATGGGCGTATAGAATATCTACAGAAGACCTATTATCAATCATCATCCTCTTTATAGCCACTGGAACCTACTTGAGCTGTAATTACCAAGGCTCCTTCATGGGGTTCAATGGGTTCCAAAGGGTAATCTTCATCTGTGAAGGAAATTACCATCCATGGATACGGTCTGTCAATCTTCGGAAGCGTACCCGCCACTGACATAACCGAATCCAAATATCCTCGTCTCTTTTTCCCAATAATCTTCCCTACTGTCCCCCTGGTAATAACATCAACGACGTGCCTCGGTGGCTGATTCAGAGCAGGTTGTGCATGTTGAACTGGTTGAGCAGCCTGAACAGACCTGTCATTCTTTTGCTGTTCTTGCTGGTGCTCTCTTCCTGCCACATATTGGACCAATACACCACTTTGAACCTTCTTTTCCACGAATTCCTTTAAACTGCAATAGTCATTCGTGTCTTGACCAGATGCCTGATGATAATCACAATACTTGTGAGTATTACCTGATCCCGGTTTAAGATTATCACGAAGTGGTTCAAAGTAAGGTTGGTCCCTGATTTGATCCAAAATAACAGCCCTATTCGTATTCAGTTGAGTGTATACCTTATTCACCTTCTAGGTAGGAACAGGAGGACGATTTTCTCCTTGACGCCAATTATTGTTATACTTCTTCAAGCTCCCTTCTGGCCAATCATTATTCCTTCAATTCCTCTTCTGATCGCCATCAGCTTTGTCTTTGTCTTTCAACTTGTCTGAAGAAGGACGCCTCAAGCTATTCATAGCTTTTTCCACCACAATATAGCCTTCTACTTTATCAAAGGCTTCAGACAAACTCTTCGGGTGGGGAAACATTAGCTTCTTCACCAGTTTCTCGGACTTCACCAAGTCCAAACCATTCTGAAATAGCCCGACAGCTTGGAGATCATTGAGATCAGTTATTTGGCCAACTGCTTCCCTGAACCATTTCACATACTTACCCAAAGACTCATTCGAATATTGTCGAACTTGAGCCAATGAACCAGTGGGCTTTCCCCTTCTTATGTTGCTGCCAAAACGGGCATGGAATTTACTACATAAATCCGCCCAAGATAAGATTGAGTCTGAAGGCAGCGTCCCCCTCCACTATCTTGCATCCTTTCTGAGCGTTGTCACGGATGTTTGACATTTAGTTGCATATGAGAAATCATAATAATCCATTAGCCTATCAAACGTCTGGCTATGGTCATAAGGATCACCAGAATCATCGTAACTTTCCATATATGAAAGTTTTTTAGTGGAGTCAGCTTTCTCCTTCAAGATCTTTGAAGAACAAGGAGAAGTCTTTTTCCCTGAAGTATCTTTCACTTGTTGGACTTCGGCTAACTATTTTTGAAGCTCTTTCAATTCTTTGACATAAAAATCCACTCTTTTAGGCTGCGAGAAGACTTCTTTTTCTGGAGAAATCTTCTTCTTATGAGTAGACCGACCCTTACCATCCGAACCAACTGCTCTAGATGGACTTCTCCGGTAGTGAGTATCCACAAGGCGGTGTGCCTTCATTAGATTCTCGGGAGTATGACTTTTGGATCTACTTCGGCTTGGGGCTCTGTCGCTGTGTCAAGAATACTCAAGGCGGAGTGCCTTCTTTGTATTCTCCGGTGTGTACTCCCTAGACCTACCCCTTCGTTGGCTTCTACCATGATCCCGAGAACCAATAGGGTGGGGTTCCCTCTTCGGTCCCTCAGGAGTATGGCTTCTTGATCTTCATAGATCCCGAGGTCGGCCTCGAGATACTTGACTAGAGTGTACATGCACCTTTCCTCCTCTGGGTTGCCATTGTGTAGATTTGTTATGCCCTCCAGATTGAGCATAACTTGACGCTTCATCCTTTAGTTCTGCCATACGAAGCATCTGCTCAGCAATCTCTTGTCTCTGCTTTAGGAGAACCTCTAAGGCTTTGTCAGCTTCTTCTGCCATCTAAGCCAACTTGGAAACTCTATCATCGCGACCACTTCAGTGTAGGGTTCTAGGCGGGGTGCCTTCTACCCTTCTCCGACCATGATCAGGTCCTTTCTCAGCTGCAAAAACCAATCTTCTTTTAGCATCATATTTGACTCATGCATGAGAACCTTCAGAAACGTCTTTAGAAGCAGTACTATCATGAGCACTTTTTGAAGGACCCAGCCGATCCTTAACAGAAATACGTTGCAAAGACAAACCCACATCCATCGATTGCCCTTCGGCTGTAGCTGTCGTACTCTTCACCATAACTTCTGACGTAGAATTGCTTTCTGTGATTGAAATTCAAGAACACTAGACAATCAACCCTCCTTCTAGCGCCAATGTTAACGCCAAAATCTTTCTACGAGCCTCGATCACATAAGAGCGCGTCCAATCCTGCACAGTTCAATAGGTCAATACCAGAAGCTTGACGGCTTGGACCGATGGGGGATAGCTCCGGCGTGAGAGTCAGTACAGGCAGATACAAGATTTTTCACAGAGGATAAAAATTTTAGTTTTTTGATGGGTAAAAATATCAGTTACCTCTGATTGTGTTGTATCTAGTCTTTATATACTCGAACCCCGATTTTGTGTGCAACCGACCTGCCTGACACCATCCCATTGCAGGTAGCTTACCTGCTGATCCCTTCACCTTTTTCCACCGCTGGCCGATCCTGTCCAATCCTCATTAATGCAATTCAGGATAACAGTCAAAGTTCTATATTTGTCATAATCACCGGTCAAAGCCCAAATGAAAATATTATTCACCTAATGGGTCGGCCCAACGATCCAGCCCAATACTTTTAGGACTCAACAGAGATAACCCAATGACTTGGCCCAAACGTCCCGAATCAATATGTATATATAAAATGTCATGGCCCAGCAACAAGTAATCCACGACTGGCCTATGCAATAACAAGAATCCTAATAGCATTTACTTCAAAATATTTTCGAGAGAAATCAAATCTAATTTTCATCGAAGTCCTATCAATTCTAGTTTCCACACAGAGTTCCAAGTTTTCCACCATTTCTTTAAAACTGCACACAGCTTCACCCTTACTTAATACTCCATTAGTTCAGCAGAAAGAGTTCCATTTGCCAAAAAAAGTAAATTGGACCTTTTTGTGGAACGGAGGGAGTTGTAAAAGTGAGTAGAAAAATTATAAGCATTCAGCATTTTTATAACAGAATCTAGAAGAACTAAATCTTTTCGAAGTGAGAGAAGGAGGGAAGGCGCGCTACAAGTAACATAACAGCCAGCTGAAAAAACGTTAGCTAGCTAGGCTAGCACGCAATGGCATTCTCTGATCTTCAAGCTCCGCCCAACCTAAATTCTATTCATGTTAGCTATCCAATTTCCAATGATAAAAGACTAAAAATAAGCACCCATCTGTGCTTGACCCTGCTGACCTGCTACTCAGAGATTAATTGTAGCAAAAATAAGAATAAAATTTGGATACAGAGCCAAAGGTAACATAAATATACTTAAACAGTGGAGAGAGAGAGAGAATTAAACCTAGGAGGTCGGGTGAGCAAGCGGTCGGAGGACAGAGCAGGAGTAGAGGCTGCCGAATTGAAAGATGGTTTGTTATTAAGGTCCAAGGAAGATGAGATTTTGGATGGAAGTTTAGAGTCCTGCCCCATTTCTCTACGCACAGCCTTCTGCAATTCCTCCATTCGATCAAAACCTAAAAATACTAAACACCCCAACTATCAACTCAATTAATTAATGAATAGTGTTAAAACGGACAGAAATGAGTAAAAACAAAGAAAAAATTACTATTTTTTGGGGTCAATTTTCTAGTTTGTGAAATTTATAATGGACTAAAAAGAAAAGGGATGGATAAGAGACTGATCACTTTTTTTTATTATTATTAATTTTTTTCTTTCAAAAACAGGTAGATTTGGTATCTGTGGGTAAGAGAATCTCCAGCAGATATAAGTGAGCAAAAAACGGATAAAACCGAATTACCAAACCGAACCGAATTATTTTAACCGAATTATTTCGGTTTTTCAATTTTTTTTATAATTTCGGTTATATCCAAATTATTACTCGCTATTTGGTTCCGGTTTTCAAAAAACAGGTTATTCGGATACCCGAATAACCGAAATTTAATACTTAAAAAATTAATTTTATAATTTTATCTATTATAAGTTACTATCATCGTAATATTTTCTCCCATTTTGCTTTGCCCTAGCCCGCTCGACCGCTCCTTCTTTTCTAGTCTCAGACTCTCAGAGGCCAGATCTCCAATCTCGATTCCTCAGGACCTCAACCTCTTCACTATTGCCATCCTGCAGTCTTGCATCTCGAGTTCTCGACTCTCGACTCTTGAGTCTCGACTGTCCCTGTCTCAATCTCCGGTGCGGCTCCGCCTCTTTGTCTGTCCCACGACTCTCGCCGACTCGCCGTCTCACTATGATATGTGATGTGTTAAAAATATGTACTGCAAGTGCACAATGTCTAATTAAAGAACTGACAAGTACAGGTCGAACCCACAGAGACTAGATTAATTCTTTAATATATCCTTAATTAATATTTTAGGTAAATTAGAAACAAAAATGGTGAAGATTTATTAACTAAATTATGCAAACTATTAATTAATAACGGAAACTATTAATGAGAAAAGATACCTAGGAATCAGAATCCACCAAATATTAACATAATAAATAATTTCCTAAAACAAATAAAATGTCCTAAAACTATGTGAGTTACGCAAGAAAGAAAAATTTTGACGTACCTCAATCCTTCAGCAATCACCACAGTTTATATTTGACAAAAAAAACAAAAAAAAAACCTAACAGGATGTGCTCTACGTGAGTGAATGCATGAATGCGGCAAATAAAAAAAATATTAATAATAAAAAAAACTAAACTACTTTTTTTAAATTTTTTTTTAAAAAATAAAAAATAAAATAAAATATGGAGATACGAAGTACCGAAGAAAGCGCGGCAACAAAATCTTTATCTTTTCGCTCCTTCGACAATCTTCAATAATCCTAAAAAAAAAAATAGAGAGTTAAAACTAATTCGAATAAATAAAAATTAAGGAATAAATAAAAATTAATTCTAGTCCCCGGCAACGGCGCCAAAAATTTGATATGTTAAAAATATGTACTGCAAGTGCACAGTGTCTAATTAAAGAACTGACAAGTATAGGTCGAACCCACAGAGACTAGATTAATTCTTTAATATATCCTTAATTAATATTTTAGGCAAATTAGAAACAAAAATGGTGAAGATTTATTAACTAAATTATGCAAACAATTAATTAACAACGGAAACTATTAATGAGAAAAGATACTTAGGAATCAGAATCCACCAAATATTAACATAATAAATAATTTCCTATTTCCTAAATCAATTCCCAAATTATTCTCCCTTCCCTTTAAAAATAATGATTCATATAATTAATATGGACAAGAATAAGTTATGAAAAATTCACAGATTAACTATAACTTATCAAAACCTCGCAATCAATATAAAAATCATATGCAATTTATGCGGAGGAAAATATGAAAGCGAAAATAATTAGGCATTAATTTTGGAACGAAAAGAAAATATTATTATGAAATACTTAGTTTCATCATAATCCTAGGTATTAGAAATTTAGTTAGCCATGGAATTAAAAATAAAAACAAATAATATTAGTACTACAATTCGCATGAAATAAGAACAATAATTAAAAAGAGAATTTCTATTATATAAATAAAAAAAAGTTACAAATACTCCCTGACAGTAGTACCGCACGTGATTGGAATAAGAGAAAAGATAAACTCTAAATATCTTACTCCCTTCTATACTAGTAAAAAACTAAGAAAAATAAAATAACAAGTGATGCCTTTCTCTCTAAAACAAGAGGCCTATTTATAGGAAAAATAACTTAGAACCCTAATTTAGGTTCATTGAACTTGGACAGTTTTGTTCCCAATCAACTTCTCAAAAAAATCTTCTAGATATATTATCCCTTCTCTTGTTGGATTTGACTTGCACACCAAGATTGTTCAACCTCTTTTCTACTCCTTGTAGGATTCTTCTTGGATATTCCTTATATGAATAAGAGCATTAAATATTGCTTGATCACCAAGATTTTGACTTTATTGCAACAAATATTAAATCTTACAAAATAAAATAAAACATATTAATTTAATAAACTAATATAATTAAAAGGACAAAATTAGGGATAATAAAATGTATGAATTACGTGTCTATCAAATACCCCCATACCTAGCTTTTGCTCGTCCTCGAGTAAAATAAATAAAAATAAAAATAAAATAAAAATTACACTACCGCATTTTCGTAGGAAACACGATTGCACTTAGCAAGTGCAATAAGCCTTTAAACCCCAAGGTTATCCCAAGTGGACGAGTTGTGTCTCGTAAGGGTTTGCAGTGAATATACCCACAAAATTTAAAAATTATTTTTGGGTTCAACAAATTATGAAATTGAAAAAAAACTTCTAAATATCTATGGACATTATACATAAGCAAGATTAAATTCAAAATCACACTTTCACTTTATCAAAAATACTCAATCTTTATTTTAGACACCATACTTCATTAAATCAATTTCATGTGATGCATGCATTGTGTATATGATGTAACTCTTAGTAGGGATTTTTACTATGAAAATCAATCAAATTCATTTTTTCTTTTTCTTTCTTTTTTTTTCTTCCTTTTTCCATTTTTTTAATTTTGATTCTTGACTTGTGCAATGTCTCATTTTCTTAGGCTTTTCAAAGTTACCCATGTAGAGCGAGCGTTGGACCAATGACTCCCAAACTAGATGGCTTTAGGGCACTAGGTATAGAGACACCCCTAAGGGCTTACTAACTCGAGTAACAAAGGCCACAAAATTAGACTAGTCAAGCTGCTTTTATCCATCACACTTTTCAGCGTGAATATCGATGCTTCTTGAGGCTTGAATACCCAATTATTTCGTTTAATGGACATTGAAGCAGTTCTTTATTTCTTTTTTTCAACTTTTTTTCATTCATTCTTTTTTTTCTTTTTTTCTTTTTTGAAATTACTCGAATCATGGTTTATACCCCACAACTAAGAATTAGTGCAAACATGAAGTGCAAAAATGCTTGTAAAATCAATTTTAATTCAGATGGTGTTTCGAACTAAGATTTCGTATCTTATCAAAAATTTAAGAGTTCTAAATCTTTCAATCTTACTCATGAGTTTTGCTCCACAAACACTTATTAGAATTAATTCAATCCATAAAAAGCCAAACAAAATATTTAATTTTTTTAATTTTTTTGTGTGTTTTTTTACTATTTTTTTTGCCTAAAAAGAAAAATCTAATACAATAATAAAAACAAACTCCCCTCATACCTAAATCATGCATTGTCCTCAATGTATGCAAATGAAGAAAAGAGAACAAAGATGTGAAAAAAATTGTACCTTGTATGTGGGGCATTTGTTCTGTAAGAAAATACGGTGAGAAAGAAAACAAATGTACATATCTACAAATTTTATACATCCTAAAAACTATGCGAATGTAAACGATTAGGGATATAAACAGACAACCTAGAGTGGATTGCATATGATTTTCAGGAGGTCTGGGCAATTGGAAATAGTTAGAATTTACAACAGAAGAACAATTGTGAGCATACCCGACTGATTCTTTTAAAATTGAGTCAGGGAATGGTAACGAAAAATGATGGTTTCTTTTGAAAAATTCTAACTTCATAAAATCTATCCAAACTTGTCATCCATATTTGTTACCATGGGGCACTAAAACATTTTCATTATTTTGAATAACTGTTAGACCAAGATGTGTAGACACCACTTGATTAACACATGCATTATCTGAAATGGGAGATATGATCTCATTATCTAAACATGGAAGATTATCATTATCCACAACCTTTGGTTCATTTGTTAAATCACATTTAGTGTTTCTGGAAGGCGCTTCGGATGGACCCAAGGTAGACTTAAAATGATCATAAGAGGATTTAAGGTCAATTTGATTCTCGTGAAAATGCTCAAAATGTGTCAAACTTGATTCAACTGTAGGTTCCAATCTTGAGTAAGATTTTTGGGCTGTGGAGTCCAACATCTCATTGATCTCATTCAAGTATTCAGTTTCATCCCAATTTTGACCAAAATAATTTAGACAAAAGTTAATAATTTCATCTTCCCCCGTAAGTTCATTTCCCGACATTTGTTGAATCATGTTCACTTCAACGAACTGGTCAAACAAATCACTAGGTTGCTCTCCCACATTAAACACATTTAAGTCAATTGCCATGTTCCCAAATGTTAATTTCATTAGTCCATTTCTATAATTGATTAACGCATTAGAAGTTGCTAGAAATGGTCTACCTAAAATGACAGGAATTTGACCCTTGTGATTGGAAACAGGCTGGGTTTCAAGGACAATAAAGTCAACAGGGAAGACAAAATTACCAACCTTAATGAGTACATCTTCAACTATTCCTTTTGGTACTTTAACAGAACGGTCAGCTAGTTGGAGTGTGACACTTGTCTTTTTCAACTCCCCTAAGCCTAAGGTTTGGTACACAGAAAATGGTAACAGGTTCACACTAACTCCTAAATCAAGCAAAGCTTTTTCAATTAACGTGTCACCTATGATGCATGAAATTGTAGGACAACCGGGGTCCTTATACTTCACAAGGACTTGACATGACAAGATAGAACTAACATGGGCTGTTAGAAAAGCTTTCTTAGGAACATGAGTGGTTCTTTTATGTGTGCACAAATCTTTTAGACATTTAGCATATGAGGGAACTTGTTGAATGGCTTCTAGAAGGGGAATATTAATTTTCACTTGTTTGAACACTTCTAGAATTTTGTCCAACTGGGCTGACTGCTTGTTTGAAATAAGTTTTTGAGGGAATGGGGCTTTTGGTTTGAAGACTTTTTCAATTGACTCATAAGGTGTGGTTTGATCATCTTTTGACACAAGCTTAGTAGGTGGGCCTACTGACTCAGAGTTTGTGGACTTTTCAGGTTGGGCTGACTTTGAAGATGGATTGTTAGATTCAACATTAAAATTTTTCTCTTCTTCATTATCAATGCCTGCATGATTATTAAAATAATTTCCAGACCTTAAAGAAATTATAGAATTCACATGATTGACTTGGTTGTTTTCAAGTGAATTAGCATGATAAGGTTTTTGTGGAAATTTTGGATTGGTCTCGGGTTGACTAGGAAGCTTACCCTTCTCTCTTTCATTAACTATAGTGGCCAATTCACTCATTTGTTTCTCTAGATGAGATAAGGTTTGGTTAGTGCTTTGCATGAAATTATTAAAATTATTATGAGATTTCATTAAAGTTACTATACTCTTCTCTAAAGTGTTAAGTCTCTTCTCACTTTCATTAGAAATACCTGGTGGATATTGGGTTGTTGAACTTGAATTTTGGTACGAACCAAGATTTGGCTTTTGGGAAGGTTGAAAAGATTGATTTAGAGATTGATTGACCTGATTTGAAGAATTATTTGGGTAAGGTCCTTGGTTCCATGCAAAATTAGGATGATTTCTCTAACCTGGATTATAAGTGGGTGCAAATGGGTCATTCGTAGGTTTTTGAAACATTGAATTGACTTGTTCATAATCTTCAAGTTGGGACATGACTCTAGGACATTCCTCAATCACATGGCTTGGTGAATTACTTAGACACAAAGGTGTTGGTGTTGAGACTTGGTTCACGTGTGATTGTCCCCTAGTTTCTAAAGCTTCAAGTCTTTTAAGTACACCAGCCAACTTAGCTTCGGTAGCAATTGAATTGTCAATTATATGAACACCCCTAGATGAACTAGGTTTATCGGTTTCTCGGGTGGTTTCCCATTGCATGGTTTTTTCTGCTAAGTCTTCTAAAAACTCCCAAGCTTTTTCTTCATCATTATTCAAAAAATCCCCTTGACACATTGACTCTAACATTGTTTTAGTGGGATAGTCTAAACCTTCATAAGCAATTTGACACAATCTCCATTTCTCAATTCCGTGGTGTGAGCACTAGGATAACAAATTTTTAAATCTATCAAAATATTTCTCAATTCAAGTTGGCAAAATTGATGAATTGCAGTCCTAATTTTTACAGTTTTATGATTTGAAAAATATTTTTTTAGAAATATAACAACAAATCCCTCCCAGGTTGATATGGAATTATTTGGTAGGCTATATAGCCACTTTTTAGCATTATCTTTTAAAGCAAATGTTATAAATCTTAGCCTAATTGAGTCATCAGATAATTGTTGAATTTTCATTAAAGCACAAACTTCCTCAAATTTTTGAATAAATAAATATGCATCTTCTATCCCTGTGAACCTAGGTAACATATTTATAAAATGTGGCTTAAGTTTAAAATTGTTGCCAGTTACCGGTGGTAGACTGATACATGAAGGTTGGGCAGATCGGGAAGGATAACATCGATCCCGTAAAGAAACAGATTGTGCGCCCTCCATTTTTCTTAAAGTGAGATCTTTTAAAGTGAAATTCGAAAAATCAAGTTTTCTCGCTAATCGGGATGTTTCGTCCCTAATCAACACTTTTTACATACACTACTAAGCAAATAAGCAGATAAGCACAAAAAAAAACAAATAATAATAATATAAAAAAAATAACAAATTTTTTTTTACTAGGTCAACCTAAATAAAATCTAGACAGCTCCTAACTGTTCCAAGTTACACTCCAAGGTCCACCAAATTCGAAATTAATTACACCACTAGCCAGGTAAGTGTAAGAAAGGCGGGAGACTCTCCATAGATACGGTGACTAATTAAATAACCACACAATCTTTATGCGTATACCTTTTGAACCACTTGTCTAGACACCAGTAGTTTGATTAATTTAAAATTCAGACTCCTCTTGGAGTTTCTTGTCCTAATTGAGCTCGAGAGTCTTAGGGCTAACGTCTACTTGATTTTATTAGGTCATGGTCATACAAAATGTAAATTGAGTTGTTTGTGGGCCAAGGAAGGGTGATGAAATCCCCACATTATCTTGTTACATGTTGTGCCCTTAATGTTAGATTAAAGAAGAAAATGCACAAATAAAAAAAATAACTATAAACAAATAAAATATCCTAAAACTATGTGAGTTACGAAAGAAAGAAAAATTTTGACGTACCTCAATCCTTCAGCAATCACCACAGTTTATATTTGACAAAAAAAATAAAATAAAAAACCTAACAGGATGTGCTCTACGTGAGTGAATGCATGAATGCGGCAAATAAAAAAAATATTAATAATAAAAAAAATTAAACTACTTTTTTTAAATTTTTTTTAAAAAAATAAAAAATAAAATAAAATATGGAGATACGAAGTACCGAAGAAAGCGCGGCAACAAAATCTTTATCTTTTCGCTCCTTCGACAATCTTCAATAATCCTGAAAAAAAAAGAGAGTTAAAACTAATTCGAATAAATAAAAATTAAGGAATAAATAAAAATTAATTCTAGTCCCCGGCAACGGTGCCAAAAATTTGATGTGTTAAAAATATGTACTGCAAGTGCACAGTGTCTAATTGAAGAACTGACAAGTATAGGTCGAACCCACAGAGACTAGATTAATTCTTTAATATATCCTTAATTAATATTTTAGGCAAATTAGAAACAAAAATGGTGAAGATTTATTAACTAAATTATGCAAACAATTAATTAACAACGAAAACTATTAATGAGAAAAGATACTTAGGAATCAGAATCCACCAAATATTAACATAATAAATAATTTCCTATTTCCTAAATCAATTCCTAAATTATTCTCTCTTCCCTTTAAAAATAATGATTCATATAATTAATATGGACAAGAATAAGTTATGAAAAATTCACAGATTAACTATAACTTATCAAAACCTCGCAATCAATATAAAAATCATATGCAATTTATGCGGAGGAAAATATGAAGGCGAAAATAATTAGGCATTAATTTTGGAACGAAAAGAAAATATTATTATGAAATACTTAGTTTCATCATAATCCTAGGTATTAGAAATTTAGTTAGCCATGAAATTAAAAATAAAAACAAATAATATTAGTACTACAATTCGCATGAAATAAGAACAATAATTAAAAAGAGAATGTCTATTATATAAATAAAAGAAAGTTACAAATACTCCCTGACAGTAGTACCACACGTGATTGGAATAAGAGAAAAGACAAACTCTAAATATCTTACTCCCTTCTACACTAGTGAAAAACTAAGAAAAATAAAATAACAAGTGATGCCTTTCTCTCTAAAACAAGAGGCCTATTTATAGGAAAAATAACTTGGAACCCTAATTTAGGTTCATTGAACTTGGACAGTTTTGTTCCCAATCAACTTCTCAAAAAGATCTTCTAGATATATTATCCCTTCTCTTGTTGGATTTGACTTGCACACCAAGATTGTTCAACCTCTTTCCTACTCCTTGTAGGATTCTTCTTGGATATTCCTTATATGAATAAGAGCATTAAATATTGCTTGATCACCAAGATTTTGACTTTATTACAACAAATATTAAATCCTACAAAATAAAATAAAACATATTAATTTAATAAACTAATATAATTAAAAGGATAAAATTAAAGATAATAAAATGTATGAATTACGTGTCTATTAATATGTTCTCGACTTCCTCCCTCTTTTAGTCTATTATCTACCTGTAAATTTCCTTTTGCCCGTGATTTGGATTTTGGGGGAAAGTGATCATTAAGTGAAATTTCTTTTAGACGTTTCTGTGTTTATGAGCATGTTTTTGATAGTTATATTAACTTTGATGTTTTTATTTATTTGGTTTTTCTTTAGATGAGACCTAGCTATCACCTAGGTATGCAGATCCTGACCTCGTCAATGAGAGTGGTCATCAGGTAATTTTCGAACAACAAAAGTAAAACTTCATGTTCATTATTAGCGATTTTTTCATACTATTTTCATTGTTGGAAATGAATTGGGTACTATTCTTTAGAGCAGAATGTAGTTTCTCTAACCTTGTGCAATTTTGGGGGTAAACCAGCATTCAATAGCTTATGTTGAAGGAGACAAGTATTATGGAGCAAGGGCATTAATTATGCTGTAGAAATTAATTAATTTTCTTATTAAATGACAACCAGCCATGCCTCAATTGATGTATGTTATTTTGGTACTCTGAACTTCTCAACCGTGAACTCTGAGAAATTACCAGGAAGTAGACATGAATGGAGAGAAAACAATAGTGACGATGACATGTGTCAAATTGATGATAAAGATGATTTTACAGTGGTTGCAGAAGCTAAGTACAGCCCTGTAATGTGTGATTACTTTAATAAAGGTCTAGAACTGCTTTAGAACTTGGTCCATTTTTTATTTCTCTGTATGCAAGTAAGAGGTTCGGGGACTAATTTCTTTTATCCTCTTGCTAATTAGAGCCTCAACCCCATGTGTGAGCCCTCCGATGAATAGAGGTGCAAATATGATGATACTCCTGAACTGGAACAACCAAGTATGACTTTGGGTGATGATCAGCCAGTTGATAGACTTACCGGTAGCTCTGAATTAACTGGAAAATGTGACTGTTGGAGTGTGATTATTTGGGTAGTGAGAGAGTCCTTATTAAAATAAGATTGTATTTCCTTATTTGGTGGGATAAGGAGGTTTAATTTGGGAAGGAATCTATTAGCCATTAATTACAGTTATAAAGTGATTCTGAAAAGGACTCTTGCTATTATTTATAAATACAGCAATAAGCAAGGGATTGGAGGAGGAAGGACACAAGAGATACAACACAAATACACAACTTGTACTCTCAATATTATTATAGTGAATTACTCTCTCTCCGTGATTTTTTTCCAATTAGGTTTCCACGTAAATCTTGTGTTCATACTTTATATTCTTTATGTTAATGTGAGTGTATTTCATGAGTTCGATTTCACAACCATACAATCAACCGTTGGCGTTATTTTGGTCTGTCCTTTTGGGTGATTTCGTCAGGCGTACAAAATCAGGCGTTAACATTGGCGCCGTCTGTGGGAAACAAGACACTTGTTCTAGTGTCGATTTAAAATCACCGATTCACCGAAGGAGATAAGTGATTCTTTTTTATTAAAATGAATATATACGTGTACGTGTGTATATATGTATTATATCAATAGCAATTGAAGCATGATCGTAATTGATTATTGATACAACTTTACATATTCTCTAACTTATATTATGCATGTAGTGGTAGTATTCACATGATACATGTAAAATCTAAACATTAACACTTTGGTCCAGGTGATGATAAATTGGTGCTGAGTCACCGCACCAGTAACGAATTCAGCCAGCGCAAAGATAAAAGTTTAAGCTTTTATATCATTGAAGTGCTTTAAAGGCGGCTTCGGTTTCATCATCAACCACAGACTGAAGAAAATTCGGATGTTAAAAATCCCGAGGATAAAAATCCAGCGGATATAAATCTAGCGGATATAAATCCCGAGGATAAAAATTCCGAGGAGACTTTTTGTATACTCTCTTATTTTAAGTTCCTTGTAAATAAGAGACTGTGGGACAATGTTGGAATGTGATTATTTGGGCAGTGAGAGAGTCCTTATTAAAGTAAGATTGTATTTTCTTATTTGGTGGGATAAGGAGGTTTAATTTGAGAAGGAATCTATTAGCCATTAATTGCAGTTATAAGGTGATTCTGAAAAGGACTCTTGCTCTTATTTATAAATACAACAATAAGCAAGGGATTGGAGGAGGAAGGACACAAGAGATACAACACTAATACACAACTTGTACTCTCAATATTATTATAGTGAATTACTCTCTCTCCATGGTTTTTTTCCAATTGGGTTTCCACGTAAATCTTGTGTTCATACTTTATATTCTTTATGTTTATGTGAGTGTATTTCATGAGTTTGATTTCACAACCATACAATCAACCGTTGACGCTATTTTTGCCTGTCCTTTTGGGTGATTTCGTCAGGCGTACAAAATCAGGCGTTAACAGTGACAATGATTTCTCATTTCAATGTGGGCGATCACTGTCTGAGGATGATGATGAGGTTACGGAGTCTAAAATAAAAGCCTTTCTGGATGAGAAGGTAGTTTCTTTGTTTTGTTCTTTTATTGGAGTGTAGTTGCACATTGATGAAGTGTTTTCTTTTTATATGGATTCTCTCTAAACTGATCTGATATTGCTCTTTTCTCCTATACCCCAGGCTGTAGAACTAAAAAAACTGATGAAGAGTTCTACAACAGTGTAAATGCTACTTACTCTCCTAGTTTTGCTGAAACAAGGTCACTTGCATCTGATGGAAGTGCTCGAAACTTCTTGAAATTACCTCCTAAAAGTAGATCACCTAGTCGCGTTCCTCAGGGGACTCCATCTGCTGCAGTTGACTCTGCAACTAATTCAAATCCCGGGAGTGGTAGCATACGCATATATAATATTAGTGGTGCAAGTAATCAAAGTCCTTAGGAAAATTTATCTCCTCAGCTTCATGATGGGAAATGATATATTTACTCAGCTTAAGGATAGTTAATTTGTTGGCTTGTTGCTGCTATATTTTTAAACTTTATGTTGGATGTTGCTGTTAAGTTGCTTTGTTGCTGGACAGTTAATTTGTGTTGGACAGTTAAGTTAACAGTTAATTTGTTGCACAGTTTTAAACATATAATTTATGTTGGATGTTGGATCGGTTATTACCTGAATACCCAAAATTACAATTTTGTAATTCGGTATTCGGTAATTCAGTTATTTTCAAATTTTAGTTAGTATTTCGGATATTAGAATTACCAATAATTCGATTTTCGGTTATAACCGAATAGCTTATTCGGTTCGGTTATAACCGAATGATCACTCCTACCAACATATGGACTATTTGTTGGACTATATTTAGTCCATATGATATCAGTAGATGCCCTTTAGTCTTCAATTTTTCCAGCAGATGAACTATCTTGTGGACTATCCTGTGGACTATAATATAAAATGATTAAAATAATCAATGAATTCAAAAAAAATCATTCCAACGACCATATTCCATCTAAAAAATAAATTAAAGAGATATTATCAATAAAAAACAAAAATCAAATATAATAAATATTTGATTATTGAATTATTGTACATATTTATAAATTTTCCAATTACCCTAACAATTTCTATCCGTTGTTACTTTTTTTATAGATTTTTTTATGTTTTGATTATTGTACATATTTTTTTTGTATTTCAAATTATTGTATTTTTTTTGTAGTTGATTAATGTATTGAATTATTTTTTTTTATTCTTCCCACTTCGTCTTCTTCATCTCCTTCTTCACAGACCTTCATCTCCTTCATCTCCTTTGTGAGATCCTGAATTTTATGAAATGAAAGTATTCAATTTTTTTATAATTATTATGTTATTTAGTAAATGGTTAAATTGATAAAGGTTAAAGTTAAGGGTGACATTTGAAAAGTTTGCAAAGTAAGCAACTTGATATAAAATATTCGATGTGTCGGGAAATATTCGATTGGCCGGGGAATATTCGTTTTAACAGGGAATATTCATACGACGACATAATCATTGGTGGACCCCACAACGGAAGTATTGTCGTACTTAGAAAACGACAGAATTATCTTTTTATAAAAATAACGGCGAAAGTGTTATCGTTAAAACTGTTGAACTACCCGGTAGTAAAAGTACAGTAATACGCGTGGTTGCATAGTAGCACACGGTATTGATTATCGATGCTTATGTGAGAAGTCACTCAGTGAAGCAGAAAGGGTGAGCACAACTAGCCCAGTAAAGAATATCATGACTAAAGCTAATTTACACCATCAGTAGCCTTCATCATTAATAAATCAGAGATTTAGAACATATGGTAGATGATAAAAGTTTTCAACCATAGTTGTAGCGGAACGAGCAATCTATTAGAAGAGTTAAATAGACCATCAGGTCTATTATCTTCTCTGTGTTAAAAGTCCACCAATAATGTTTTATCCCTGTAACATCAATCAACAATTCCTGTCCACAATCATATGAACAACTCATAATCATAATTGTGATTCTAAATTCCTCTTCACACCCAGGACGAATATAATTTTCATCACCTGAAATATCAAAAATCATAGTTATACCAAATCACAATTCCTGCTCATAATCATACTAATAAATTCATCTTTGCACTACGGCCAAAGATATTCATTAACAATTCATCTCTGCATTACAAGCCAACGATATACAACTGTATTTTAGAAGAGTCAAGTAGAGCATAATATCTACTATCTTCTACAAATTAAAAGTGTATAACCAATATTTTATCACTGAGACTCAGCTTAATAAATAATCCACATCATCGAATTATCTATGCACTACGGCCAAGGATATTCGTTAGTATCATATCCATGAATTATCCATGCACGATGGTCAAAGAAATTCATTATTATCACATCTATGAATTAATATTTCATCGCTGAGACTCAGCTCAATAATTACTCCACATCATCGAATCATCCCTGCACTACAGGCCAAGGATATTCATTGGTATCATGACCACGAATTATCCATGCACTACGGGCCAAAGATAATCGTGTTTTCATCAACGGTTCTGATCATGCCATAAAAAAATTCATCTTTGTACCCTTGACCGAAGAGAATCCATAGCCATAATCATACCAAAAACTGTCCATCAATGCACTACGGGCCAATGAGGACTTTTTCCACATCATTTGTAACATTACGGTCATGATTATACCGAATAATCCCTGGTCATAATCATACCAAGTCCATCTATGTACTACAAGCCACAGATGACTTTCAACATAATATAAACATGAGGATGATGACAATGACATAATAATTCAATAAAACAAGTTCAAGAATTAATTTATCCAGGAACCAATAACGTCCAAATTGTCAACATGATACTGCTTTGTGGAGTAAAAATTTAAGAATACTCAGAAGAATATTTTTATGAAAAGATACTGGATGAAGTGCAAATATCAAGGATATTCCACTAATTTCATGGAGTATAAAAGTTAAAACTTTAACCAACTGAGTACAACAAAGAATGAAATAACAAAAGAAATCACCAGGCATGCGATAGACCGCACAGACATGTTATTCTAATAGAATAATAAAGAATGGAATAACAGAAGTTCTCTTCATGAATACAAAAGAAATAATACCCCTTACGAGTACAACAAATAATATCCCTTACCGTAAAAGAGGAGTATCCCGACTGGTAGGACAAGGATATACTCGAAGAAAACTTGCACTATGCTCAAAGCTTTCTTAAACTTTAAAGAAATATGCTCGAGATTATAGAAGAAGAACTCTCTCTATAGTTTCTCTCTCTAGAGTTTCAGTGAATTCGTAAGAAATAATGAAGGAATGAGCTTCTATTAATAGAAGAATAGACTGCATAGTAACTAATTCATGAACGGTCCAGATTGATTTACTTTTAATCGAACGGTTCATATTTAAAGCAAAATCTTTTAAATAAAATATAATATATTCTATTTATAATCTAATAAAACGAATAACTTTATAAAAGTATTCTGTTTTATATAAAAAGATTTTACTATGCAAAATACTATGCAGGCACTATGCAACACTATGCATAATAAAATATAATATATTCTAATTATTGTCTAATAAAACAAATAACTTTATAAAAGTATTCTGTTTTATACAAAAAGATATTACTATGCAAAATACTATGCATAATAGAATATTATATATTCTATTTATAGTATAATAAAATGAATAACTTTATAAAAGTATTTTGTTTTATATAAAAAGCTTTTCTGTTTTATTACATTAATAATACTAATAAAATAAAACTGAGTGACTTCTCACCTAAGCATCAATAATCAATACCGTGTGCTACTATGCAACCACGCGTATTACTGTACTTTTAACACCGGGTGTTTTAACAGTTAACGGTAAAACATCCACCTTTATTTTCATAAAAATATTTTTTTCGTTTTCTCAATTCGACAATAATTTCGTTGTGGGGTCCACCAATGATTGTACCGTCGTATAGATATTCCCTGACAAAAAGAATATTTTCCAACTAATCGAATATTCCCCGACACAACGACTATTTTATATCAACTTGCTTACTTTGAAAAAAAAAATTCACATATTACCCTTAACTTTAAACTTTTATCAATTTAACTATTCACCAAAATAAAAAAATTGAATACTTTTATTTCATAAAATTCGGGGTCTCACATAATTTATTTGTATAAAATTTAAAAGTAAAAAAGAAGAACGAACGTTATTTTTTAAAAAAAATTGGTAATGCCGTTTTTTTTGTTTCCGTCATTCCCATAATTTGCTAAAACATGGAACAGAGATACCAAGTGGCAGTGGCGAAGCCACATAGGGTTTTATGGGGTCAATCGCCCCCACTAAAAAAAAATATATTTTATAATGTAAGGTAAATTTTTAAATTTTTAAGTATTATATATAAATTGTCCCCACTGAAATTTTATAAATTTTCTATTATACGAGATCAAATTAAAAATTTATAACTTTGTCAATCAAATCTTAATCACATATGGCTCATATCCTCTTAATATATGTATCTCTCTATAATATTTTAAACTAAATAATAATCTAATTTATATTATTTATAAAAATAGATAATGAATTACTTACTTATGAACAGTTGTGATTAAAAAAGTCTAGTATGAGTCAATATAGTGTGTATACAAGTATAAAGTATTAAAAAAAATTGGCTCGGGGGCGCTGCCCCCGAATCCCCGCCAAAATATTTTTAATTCAGTAATAATTTCGACCCCACTGACAAAAAATCTTGACTTCGCCACTGCCAAGTGGATCACGGATTTAATCATATATAATCTGATTATATATATATATATATATATATATATATATATATATATATATATATATATATATATATATACGGTTTAATATGCAGCAACTAAAGCATGATTACTTTATTATAAATATATATTATATTCCTATATATATCTAGGATCTTATTAATCCTGCATGGTACAGGAGTAGGATTCAAGGGTTATCAACTTTTTATTATTCTGGTGGCGCGTGAATCTCGAGGTTATTTTATATATATATATATATATATATATATAATATTTTTAATTATTTTATAATTAAAATAAAAAGTCTATTTTAATCTTAAAATAAAAAGTTTATTTTAATTTTAAAATTAAATTTCATGCTAACTAATTAGAGTTGGAATTGGATTCCATGATAACTAATTGGAGTTGAAATTAGATTCCATGTTTTCTAAAATAAAGGAGTTTATTTGTAAATAGGAAAGTGAATCCATGTTTCCTAAAATAAAAGAGTTTATTTAAATATGAAAAAAGATTTCATATTATTCAAAATAAAGGAGTTTATTTGTGAATAGGAAAAAAAATTCGTGTTTGCTTTAATAAAAGTTTTTTTTAGATGGAATTGGATTCCATAATTAATTAAAATAAATGAGTTTATTTTGATTAAAATAAAATCGTTCATTTTATTCAAAATTAGATAAATTAAAATAAAAAGAGTTTTATTTTGATTTAAATTTGGATTAAAAAATAAAGGAGTTTATTTTAATTCAAAATTAGATTTTATACTAACTAATTTTGCCCATTAAATGATATCAATATATATGTTAAATGTTTATTATTCATGAGATGAATGTTATTTATTGATGCATATGGTGATGTGTATGATAATAAATGAGATTGATTATGGACTATTGACCAATGCGATTGGATTTTATTTTAGTTGGATGCATGAATGCATGAGTTTTATCAAATGGGGTATGCGTACCTCGTCTTCTCTAATTTTTTCTTAATATAAATTCAATGTCCCTCCTATGTACTTCCCCTTGACTGCTGATCTAGGTTTCTATTTATTTTAAATAGTTTTGTAATAAGAATAATTAGAATTATTTTGAAGAATTAGAGATCAAAGAGCAAGGAGCGCTTGAAAACCCATTTGTAATGGAGCTCGTGTTTAAATATAATAGTTATATTTAAATTTAATTCTTGAGCCCTTAGGTTTGACCTTTTGGTTCACTTGGTGGCTCTAGTGAACCAAATTAGAATAAATTTCATAATCAATTCGGGTAGAATATAGTATTCTATATGTGTATGGTTATACTATATATATATATATATATATATATATATATATATATATATATATATTATGCAAACATACTTTGCATGTTAATTAATATGACGCGTATTTTATATATATATATATATGTGCATGCGCGCTAAACAAGATAAGACAAATTAATAACAAATTCCTCAAATATTTTATATTAAGTTGTAACGTTCAAAGATATTTAGAATATTGAACGTCGCCTTCTAGCATGATACAAATAATAGAGTATCAATTAATTATTATAAGTTTGTTGTGTCACCACAAGGCTTATCTTAATTCTTTGAGATGTTAATTTTATCACATTTGATGCTTAAAAAGAAAATTGAACAATATTGTTTTGTTGTGTCACCGCAAGGACAATATTTTAATTTTTTGAATATATGGAGTGCTAGGTTGGACTTAACTTAAATTATTTTAGTTTGGATATGCACACACTCGACCATTATGATCTAAGAGGCAAAATACAAGGAGTTGCATAATTGATGTAATTGACAAGAGTTGTCTAACTATTTATTTATATATAGTTTGTTGTGTCATCACAAGGTTATATATATTTGAAATGGAATCCTTATTCTCACTAGCATATCTTTAATTAGATATTACCGAACTATAAAAATTGAGGGTAATATAGTTTGAAGAAAATAGTGGGAGATATCAATTTAAAATAAGACCTAAATTATTTTGGTAATTAATAAAAGAATGTATGCTAAAATATTGTTAATTACAAATTCATTTACATAATTTTACAATGTCTAAAATTACTATCACTGCGTAGCATATTAGATGCTAAATTAATCGGACCGAATTAAACGAATTGGTTAAGGAATTTGAGAATAGTTCTCATGGTGGAAAAGCTATCTTATGTCCTTAATACGCCTATCTGTGCAATGGTTGCAGACAATACATCTGAGGAAGAGATTGCTACTTTTAGAAAGTGGCAAGATGATGCACAATTGGCTCAATGCATCATGCTCGCATCCATGAGTAACGAGCTTCAGTGTCAGCATGAAACTACGGATGCTCATACTATATTCCTGCACATCAAGTAGTTGATGGTGAGGAAAGTAGGACTGATAGATATCAGATATCTAAGGAGCTCTTCTGATCTAGAATGATCGATGACACTACAGTACAGATAAAAGTCCTTAATTATCAATTTGATTAATCAATTAGGACAACAGGTTTTGTCATGGATGGAGAGTTGAGCTAATATTTGATCTTGCACTCACTCTCGAACTCCTTTCACAATTATTGTGAATTTTTCATATGGACAAGCTAGATATCAGCCTCGCTGATTTGCTTAACATGTTAAAAAATGTTGAGAGTCACTTTCCAGCCAAAAAAGATAAATTCTTACTGGTAGGGGTTAAAGGATCTTCTAAAAAGAAGAACGATTCTAAGAAGGTAAACAGAAAGGAAAAAACAATGGATAATAAGAACAAAACTGATACGGATAACAAAGGAGTTTGCTTCCACTGCAATAAGCCAAGACATTGGAAAGAAACTACAAGAAGCATCTTGTAGAGGCTAACCAGAAGAAGCTTAGTGAAGTTTCGGTTACAAATATAATTTTGTTCATGATTTAAAATAATTATTTTTTTTAAGTTAAGGTTCTACTTGGGTATAGGATAAGGTACCAAGCAAAAGTAGAAAGCTAAACAAAGATAAGTAATCCTATGTGTGGAAAATGAAGCAAAGGTTGCTGCATTAGCCATAGAAACTTATACTTTAACATTGCCTACGGGAAAAATCTATTAAATCAATAAGTCCAGTTCTCGTTAGAAACATTATTTTCATTTTGTTGTTGGACAATAAAATCTTTGGTATTATATTTAAGAACAATTTTTGTTCTATTTATAATAATAATATTTTTATAGAACTTGAATATTACTTAATGAATTTTGTATACTTGACTTACGTGAAAATAATTTTGCATATTGAACAAATTAGTATAAGAAAGAGGAGATGATCATTCAAAAAGTTGAATGTGTATATTTGCTGAAATACAAGTGTGAATTATTTAAAAGGTTCAAAGAATTCAGAAGTGAAATAAATTGGCAAAGTATTAGGATTCTTTGATTGGATCAAGGAATAAATACTTGTGCAATATGTTTCTAGATCATCTCAATAGTTTTCTCATAATGGACTCCTCTTAATACAAAATAATTGATTGGTGTATTTGAAAGGAAAAATTGTACCTTGTTGGACATGGTGCGGACCATAATGATTTTACCGACATTCCAGTATCCTTCTGGGGTAATGTCCTAGAAATGGCTGCATATCTACGAAAAAGGTAAACTCAAAATTTGGCCCCAAGACTCCATAAAAGTTATGGACAGGGAGGATTCCTAATCTTAAGTATGTTAAGATAAGGGGTTGTCCAACTTATGTGAAAAGATTTCAAAGGATAAGCTTGTGACAAGATTTGACAAGTATAGATTTGTGGGACATCCTAAAGTAAGTTTAGGGTATATGTTCTATAATCCTACTTAGCAAAATGTGTTTGTTGTGAAACACACTGCCTTCTAAGATAAATGTGTTTATCATTGAAGGGGCCAGTGGGAGGATGATAGATCTTGAAGAGTTCAGGAACCACAAAAAAACTATAAGTCAAATAAGACAAAACTGTAGATAGACCTATTATACCACAACCGAATCGTAAATCTAGAATAGTACCGAAGATACCTAAGAGGTATGGATTCATCATAGATGATGATAATGAGGTACACGTCATAAAAGATGATGATCCAGTTACATATGATGAGGTAAGAGTTGTAGACACTCAGAGAAATGGATTGAAACAAGCTTCTCAAATATGGAACATTCGTTTTGATGAGACAATCAAAAGAGTTTGATTTTATCAAAAACAAGAATGAACCTAGTGTGTACAAAAGGGTCAGTGGGAGCATCGTGACATTTCTAGTATTATATGTTGATATACTACGGATAAGGAATGACATACTAATGCTACAATCAGTAAAGATAAAGTTATCTAAATATTCCTCCATGAATGATTTGGGAAAAGTATCTTAATTGGGGATAAAATTTATATAGATAGATTTAAGAGGATGCTCGACTTAACCCAAGGAACATATATTTATTTGATGTTAAAGTCATTTAGCATGGCAAACTCCAAGATTTGTCTCATGTTGATGAGCCATGGAGTGTATCTCTCTTAATAGTCCCCATAGACTCGTAAAAGAGATTGCATGAGTAACTATCATGTATGCAATGAAATGTACGAGACCTGATGTTGATCAGTTATATTCTGGAGAAGTTCACTATGAGTCAGTGAAAAAAATCTTAAAATACTTAACTGACACTAAGGATGTGATCATATTCATGGTGGGTCTAAATTAAAACTAGAGGGCTTAACAGACTCAAGTTTTTCAGATAGACCAAGATAACAGAAAATTCACTTTAAGGTAAAGCGTTACCTTGAACGGTGGTGCAGTGAATTGGAAAGGTTCCAAACAGCAAAGAGTTACTGGTTTAGTGATAAAGACAAAGTATATAGCTATAAATGAAGCTACAAGTTGATTGTTTGGATGAAAAGTTCATTACAGAACTAGAAATAGTTCCTAAGTCTCATCTTGGATCTAAACATGTGTTGTTGCACTTTCATTTGATTATAGGAATCATTGAAAGATGAAAAATCACAATAGAGATATATAGTGGACTCTCAAGAACAATATTAAATATTCATTAACTAAAGCTTATCCAACATTAGGATAATTGTCACTTAGAGAAGAAGAGTATGAGAAACCATGACGATTGACTTTAGTACAAGTGGGAGATTGAAAGTAGTATGCATACAAGCCAATCATGTTTGATGATAAAATATATACTTTGTAACAATCTTATTCATTTATTAATAAAAAGTATTAATTTATTAAAGGCTTTTAATTATCTACATGATGCTATTTTATAATATATGATAAATCCATAGTTTTAAGCAATGCTTTTAGAATAATGATGATGATCATTCTAATGAGATCTAAATTCTTAGAAAGCTTAAAACTAAAACAGTTCTCAATCGTTAGATTACTAAATTGGAGATTAGTGAATTCAGATAGATTGGTATATACGTTACTTGCTCATTGAATGAGGATGACTGATCTCATGATCATTTGTGTGGAGACACTAAAGCAAGTATGTAGGTGCTTATTAGAGAATAAGTTCACTGAACTTGGCTCGCTAAAGAATACCTAATGGAGTTTTACTTGCCTGTCAATAGGAATTCCTGTAGTGATAGTAGTACAAGTGATCATTGGACTTGAGATCATCAGAGTATCTTATGTATGATGAGTTATACTTTGACTTATTCCTTAAGACCCTTAGGGTATATCAAAGGGTATGCTTGGGTATAATAAGTTATACATAGAGATAATGTATGATCAATAAAGAATCTACCACTTCTAGTAAAAGAAGAGAAATGTCCTATGTGATTCGATAAATGACAATCCAATAGTCCTTGGCCATGACATAATAAAATTAGAAAGAAGTCTCTAATTTACATTATTTAGAGTTATGCATTTAAGGATCGAAATACATATAATTAAATAAAATAAGACTTGACAGTAATTTCATGTCTTATATTTAATTGGGACATTATATGGTGGAAGGATTGAATTGTACGGTAACTATTTACTCAAATGTTCTTTTAAGATTAATGTTAAAATCTATATTATCTGGAAAGTCGTTGATCACTAGGGAGACTTATCCCTATTGTAGAATAAATATTATTTATTTAAATAAATTAATAATTTAATTTATTTATTTAAATAAGATTAGAATTGTTCTAATTGATTTATTTACAACCGGTTTAATATAGAGAACCTAAAGGGTCACATCATAAAAGGAAGAATAATTGTTTAAGAAGTTAATGACATAATCGTAATAATAAGTTAAGTATATTTAATTTAATCTATGATGATAGAATAAATTAAATAGCTTAATATTTATTATTTAATATTTTAAAAATATTAAATATAAATTAATAAGAGGAGTCTTATTATTATTATTACTATTATTATTATTTAATTCCTAAAGGAGTTTGGGAATTAGTTAATAAAAGTACTCTCAAATATCTTAATAGGATTAGGAGGCAAATTAATTAAAAGAGTTTAATTAATTATCCCTAATAAGATTAGGGAGCTTAATTAATTAAAAAAATTTAATTAATTAAATAATGCCCTATTTTCTAATTATATTAGAAGGGTTAACTAATATCTTTATAAGAGGAGTCTTATATCAGATATCTATATAGGCAATTCCAATAGTTGGAAAGTACGTTCTTTTTCTATAGAGATAGAAAATTAGGGTTTTGTCAAATACCCATCTTCTTAAATCCTTCTTCTTCCTTGGTGGATCACCTGTAGAGGCCAAACACTTGGGTGACTAACGTTGATCAAAGGAAGGAACTAAACCCGGAGGATTTAAGTTGAACGCGAAAATGATTGGAGGTGAACTTGTACCTGAGGAAGCTCGAATCTTCAAGGGTATGATTCTTATTCTTTATCTTTTCGTTTAATTAATAATTGTGCATAAAGGATGATCCGTGTATATGGTTTGTAAAATTTTAAAACTCTGATTTTCCATGCTTCCGCTTATTTTGTGCAATTTGATTGCGTTCATGAATATTACAAACCTAACACTTCCAAGGTATGTTTTAGTTGTGGAAAAGACGGTCACATAGCTCGATTTTTTCCTGTAGCAAAATCAAGTCCATCTGGGACGGTGGCGCCAAAGGCGGATACGGACAAAATAAGGTCGGTGGTTTCAAGAAGAACATTTTTCGTGACTTCTTAAAAAATAAGTAACCCGAACGAAGTTAGCACGGGTTAGTTAATTATAAATTCTTACGAAGTCTATACCTTATTAGATACCGGTTCTACCCATTCTTTTATCTCTCTTACTTATGCTCAACGTTTAAATTTGACCACAGAGAAGTTAGACTTTGACTTATTGGTTGAAACTTCGTTAGTAAAAACCTTCGTTACCTCCACTGTTTATAAATCTTGTTGATTCAATTCGACTCTTCCACGTTACCTGTCGATCTTATCTCTTTGAAAATACTTGCCCTTGATGTGATTTTAGGAATCGATTGGTTAACTACTCATCATACCAAAATTGATTATTTTCTTAAGGTTGTTAGGTCTCATATTCCTAACCAACCCATTATGCGAATTCAAACAACCAAACCACTAAAGTTAATCACTGTTATATCAAGCCATAAGTAAAGAGCCCCGATCCTTTTGTTGTTGCCTTCCTTGTGTGGAATGCACCAAAGCTAGACTATTCGTATGGGACGCTGTGGATAACGGTGGCCAGTTGATAGGTATTAATGTGACATGTTATCCAAGTCTTGGGATGAGAGTCATAGTTTTAAATGTTATTTCTATTGTTAATAAATTTCTTGACGTATTCCTGAAGACTTCTTGGCCTACCCAAGAGCGTGAAATCGAATGTATTGACCCCAGTACAAAATCCATTTTAAAAACTCTTAAATATTTCTTCAACCAAAACAAATGTATAATGCGCCAAAGACGTTGGCTCGAGCTATTGAAGATTACGACCATTCAATATTATCGTAGAAAAAGCGAACGTGGTTGTTGATGCATTGAGTAGAAGATCATATGCGTTTACGATTGTAACGTTGTTAACATAAAGACCCATTTTGTATAATTTACGAAGGATGGAGATAGAGTTAAAGACTCTAAGGATCCACGTAATGATGTCAAATAATACGAGTAGAATCGATGTTAACCAATAAAGTTAAAACCGCTCAAGCTATATACCCGGAGCTGATGAATGTGAAGAAGAAGGTTCAAGAGGGCATTATTCTAGAAGTAAGAATCGATGAAGAAAGTAAATCTCAACCCTCAATTTTATTAGTCTATTTGAAATCCTCGATTGAGAAGGAACTATGGCCTATAGACTCGTTTTATCGCCAAGTATGTCGCGCGTTCATAACATTTTTCATATATCGATGTTACTTAAATATGTGGACGACCCGAACCACATTATTAAATTAGAATCGGACGAGATGGCGGAAGATTTAACGTATGAAGAGGTACTTATTAAAATGTTGGATAAGAATGAATATATTCTACGCTCAAAGGTTATACCTCAAGAGTTAGAATCTGACGAGGTATCATTATCTCTTCGACATCCCAGGTACGTACATAAATTTTGAGGTACATAAATTTTGAGGGCAAAATTTCATAAGGGGGAGAGATTGTGAGATCCCGAATGTTATGAAATGAAAGTATTCAATTTTCTTATAATTATTATGTTATTTAGTAAATTGTTAAATTGATAAATGTTAAAGTTATGGGTGACATTTGAAAATTTTGCAAAGTAAGCAAGTTGATATAAAATATTCAGTGTGTCAGGGAATATTCGTTTTAACAGGAAATATTCGTACGACAATATAATCATTGGTGGATCCCACAACGGAAGTATTGTCGTAGTTAGAAAATGACAGAATTATCTTTTTACAAAAATAACGGCAAAAGTGTTACCGTTAAAACTGTTAAACTACCCGATAGTAAAAGTACAGTAATACGCATGATTGCATAGTAGCACACGGTATTGATTATTGATGCTTACGTGAGAAGTCACTCAGTTATACTCAATTATTGCTACAGTAATTATTTCATCATATCTCTTATATTATTGATTCAATTATTATCACAGTATCATCTGCATAATATTTTATATTATTAAATCAATAATTGGGATGACAAAGTTATTCATATTATTATTTGACAATGTCTAGAAGTTCTGTCAAGGAGAGGTTTGGTCACCTAATTGCGCGCTAATAAGGAGAAATTCTTATCGGAAAGCCCCCTCTTTCTTGGGAACGACCTAGTTGTTAAATATTGTGAGTTATAATATTAATGACGAATAAGTTCACGTTGATTAAAGATGAAATTGATAGTTCCATTGTGTTGAGATTATTAGTGTTGGTTGAAATCGACATCTATTCCGATGATAATTGATGTCTAGAAGTTATACTGACCAATCGGGTAATTAATCGGATAAATGAGCAATTAATTGCTATTAATTCACATGCTTATAGCTATTTGTTCACATGTATGTACTATTGATTCACATGCATGTACTATTAGAGGAGGTGGTGCAAGATTGATAATAATTGCATGACTAAATTAAAAATAGAGGTATAGATGAAGGTACTATACTGTAATTCATATTTTCACATGTATATAACTATTGATTCACATGATGTACTATTAGGGGAGGTGGTGCAAGTTTGATAATACTTGCAGAAATTAAAAATGAAGAAAAAGATGAAGGTATTATATTGTAATATTTCGAGCCCCAAAACGTGCAATTTTCAAAACTATATTTTCCTATAAATAGAAGCTCATTCTTCTTTCATTCTCACCAATTCACTAAGACTCACAAGAGCAATTATAGAGAGAGAAGCTATAGAGAGAAAGAAGAAGAGAAATCTACTACTTCACTAATCCAGTATCTAGTCTTCTTCTGAGGTAAGGGGTATTATTTATTTCATATTCTGAAGAGATATTATTTTTCGTATTCGTATGAATATTATTTTCGTTTAATATTCATAAAGAATATTATCTTCGTTCAATATTCGTAGAAATATTATCTTCGTTAAATATTCGTTGGAATATTATTTCTGTTCAAGGGATGTTATTTTTGTTCAATATTTGCTTGAAATAATATTTTCTTCCATACTCTGTAGTATGTAAGTAATATTATTTCGTTTTAAATTTTGAATTCTATAATCATTTTGTTGAAGTTTTGACTTCTATACTCCATGAAATTAGTAGAATATCCTTGATATTTGAGCTTCATTCAGTATCTTTTCATGGAAATATTATTCTGAGCTTTCTTAATAATTATTGATCTTTTCATGATGAAATACTATTCATGAGTTACTATTTACGGGTTACTATTCACCCAATTACTATTCAATTAAATATTATTCACTCGGGTATTCAGGGCACTTTTTATGCCAGACTACTATTCACGAGTTACTATTCACGGGTTACTTGTAAGACTCCAACTTTTATAAATAAAGATGAATTTTCTATAAATATCATTTTTGAATATTATGGAGTTAATTTGATATAATGTTATAGTTGTGGGTAATATTTATAAATTTTATAAAGTAAGCAAGTTGTTTTAAAATATTCGTTTGGTCGGGGAATATTCTTTTTGTCGGAGAATATTCGTACGACGACACAATCATTGGTGGACCCCACAACAGAAGTATAGTCGTAGTTAGAAAACGACAAAATTATCTTTTTATAAAAATAACGGCTGAGGTGTTACCGTTAAAACCGTTAAAACTGTTGAACTACCCGGTAGTAAAAGTACAGCAATACACGTGGTTGCATAGTAGCACACGGTATTGATTATTGATGCTTACGTGAGAAGTCGCTCAGCTATACTCAATTATTGCTACAGTAATTGCTGCATCATATCTCTTAAATTATTGTCATAGTATCATCTGTATAATATGTTATATTATTAAATCAATAATTGAGACGTGGTGGTAAGTTTAGTTATTTTTTATGGGGTGCCCATATGTCATCATCTAAGAGTCTCTTCGTCAATAGTAATTATCGTCGTCAATAGTATTTACCTTGGTCAATAGTATTTATCTTGATCAATAGTATTTACCTTGGTCAATAGTAATTACCTTCGTCAATAGTATTTACCTTGGTCAATAGTAATTATCTTCGTCAATTGTATTTACCTTGGTCAATAGTAATTACTTTCATCAATAGTAGTTGTCCCTTCAATATTACCAAGAGTCATTTGACCCTTCGTTAAGACCAAGAGTCATTTGACCCTTCGTTAAGACCAAGAGCCACCTTCAGTTTTTCTATAAATAGAGGCCTAGGGCTTCATTATTTTTCACGAATTCATTCAAGTTATAGAGAGAGAAAGTATAAAGAGAATAAGAGAGAGAGAGAGAATAAAAGTATTCTGCTACTTCACTTTTCCAATATCCAGTTCTTTTAAGGTAAGGGGTGTTATTGTTTCTTATTTATGAAGAGAACTGTTGTTATTCCATTTTTTATTATTATTCTGTTGGAATAACCTGTATACGTGGTCTACCCTATACTTGGTGACATTCTTCTATTATTCTGTTGGAACATTCTGTCTGTGTGTTTTACACCGGACCTGGTTCCGTTTTTATTATTATTCTGTTAGAACATCCTGTCTGTGTGTTTTACATCGGACCTGGTTCCATCTCGTTATTATTCTGTTGGAACATCCTGTCTGTGTGTTTTACACCGGACCTGGTTCCATTATTTATTATTCTGTCGAAATATCCTGTCTGTGCGTTTACGCCGGACCTGGTTCCATTATTTATTATTCTGTTGGAATAATCTGTCTGTGCGGTCTATCGCATGCATGCTGATTTCTTTTGTTATTCCATTCTTTATTATACTCAGTTGATTAAAACTTTGACTTCTATACTCCATGAAATTAGTGGAATATCCTTGACATTTGCGCTTCATCTAGTATCTATTCATGAAAATATTCTCCTGATCAGTCTTGAAGTTTACTCCACAAAGCAGTATCATGTTGACAATTTGGACGTTATTAATTCCTGGATAAATTAATTCTTGAACTTGTTTTATTGAATTCTTATATCATTGTCATCATACTCATGTTTATATTCTGTTGAAAGTCATCTGTGGCCTGTAGTGCATAGATGGACTTGGTATGATTATGACCAGGGATTATTCGGTGTAATCATGACCGTAATGTTACGAATGATGTGGTAAAAGTCCTCATTGGCCCGTAGTGCATTGGTGGACAGTTGTTGGCATGATCATGACCATTAATGAATATACGAATATCCTTGGCCGTAGTGCAGGGGTGATTCGATGATGTGGATTATTTTATTAAGCTGAGTCCCAGCGATCACAGTGTTGGAAAATCTTTTAAATCATAAAAGATAGTAGAGTTTATTTTCTATTTGACTCTCTTAATGGATTGCTTGTTCCGCTACAGTTAAAATTGATGTCTATTATATTTTATCAGTTTAACATTGTTGAAGGCTAATGATAATTTATTCTGCATTATCTTAGTCATAATATTTCTTACTGGGCTAGTTGAGCTCACCCTTTCTTTCACTGTTCTCTTCAGGAAATGAGAACGTAGCTGGGGCAAGTCGGGGAACGGAGTGATGGTCCGAATGATAGTATTAGTTAGTAGTCCTCACTATTCTATGTAATGGTGTGTTAATAAATGTAACGAGGACTTCTTTTGAGTATGAATGCTCTCTAGAAGATAATATTTGTATTCAAACTCACAGTTTATGTTTTGTCGTATTGTACGCGACAGTTGTATTAGTAAGTTGTATTTGTATTCTGTACTATGTATCTGACAACCCAAGATGGGGGATGTATACCTAATTTTGGGGGCGTCACAGTTGGTATCAGAGCTTAGGGATATGATCCCTTGCTAAGATGTGAGAATAGAACTAGGAGGGGAGAGACGGGGAATTCCTTCGCTAGTATGACCTACCTAAGTTTATTTGCATGGTATTTAATTGGTCGGTCATAATATAAGGATAAAATATGACATATCAATTAATTTTTATTTTGTGGCAGTATCTGAAAATGGCATCTGAGAATGTTGAGAATAGCAATGGAGCACAGACGACTGTTGATTCACCACATATCAATAATCAGGATAATGTGCATCAGGAAGGTGACAATCCTCATGCAAACAACAACACTGACCAAATGATGAATGCTCAAATGCTCAAAGGCTTTATGCAATTCATGCAACAACAGGTGAAAGCGGCTCCTGTCCACAACGTAGGTGGAAATACTGGAAACTCTCTGGCGGTCACCGCTAAACAGTTTAAGGAGCTGGGACCACCGGAGTTTAAGGGAGAACCCAAACCACTTGTAGCTGAAACATGGATAAAGCAGATCACCAAGATATTTGATGTCTTGGGTTGCTCTGAGGAGCAAAAGGTTCCCTTTGCCGCCTTTATGTTGCGAGGAGAGGCAGATTACTGGTGGGAATCGATAAAGCGTACTCAACCTGCCGCACTGCAGATATCCTGGGAGAAGTTTCAAGAGCTGTTTAACGACAAATACTTTCCCGAGAGTATTCGTCACATGAAGGAGGTGGAGTTCATCAAATTGGAGCAGAATAATATGACCGTGTCGCAGTACGAGGCAAAATTTGCGGAGTTATCCCGGTTTGCGTCCCACCTGGTGGATAATGAAGAAAGAATGACGCGGATGTTTTTAAGAGGTTTGAAGCCGGAGATACGTCAACATCTTGTTTCTCATGAACTGTGTTTGTATTCAGATGTTGTAAATAGGGCTCAGTTGGTGGAGCGCGATAACGAGACAACGCAACCAAAAGAGAGCAGCCGGCAAAATGATAATACCAGTGAAAGCAGTCATCGAAGCGGTGACAACAAGCGTGGAGGGAATCAACAGGCCAGAAATGGTAACCACTTCGGTGGTAATCAGGGCCAAAATAATAAGAATGGTCATTTCAAGAAGAGGAGATTCAACAATGATGGAAAGACGTCAGCACCAGCACCCGTTGTTAAGGAAGGAGAACGACCACCTATCATATGTTTTAAATGCGGAGGGGAGGGGCACATCAGTCCAAACTGCGCGATGCCGTCTAAAACATGTTATAATTGTGGAAGAGAAGGTCATTTAGCTCAATTTTGTCGTTTACCAAAAACAAGTTCAGCCAAGATGGAGACACCAAAGGCCGTCCTAGAAAAGTCAAAATCGATAGTGCAAGGGAGAGCGTTTGTTGTGACCTCCCAGAAAGCAAGGAACCCAAATAAGGTCATCACGGGTAAGCTTATCATAAACTCTAATGAAGTCTATACTTTATTTGATACCGGTTCTACCCATTCTTTTATTTCTCCTACTTGCGCTCATCGATTAAATTTGTTTCCGGAAAAATTAGACTATGACTTAGCAGTTGAAACTCCATTGGGAGAAACCTTCATTACATCCACGGTTTATAAGTCTTGTTTGGTTCAAGTTGGTACCCACACATTACCTGTCGATCTTATTTCATTAAAAATACTTACATTTGACGTGATTCTAGGGATTGATTGGTTAACTACTCATCATGCAAAAATTGATTGTTTTCGTAAGGTTGTTAGCTTTCATATTCCTAATCGACCTATTATGCGAATTCAAGCAACCAAACCATTAAAATCAATCGCTGTCATCTCAAGCCATAAAGCTATTCGTTTATTGAAAAATGGATGTCAAGCTTTCTTAGCTCATGTCACGGATCTAAACAAAAATATGTCAGTTTGAATGATATTTCTATTGTTAATAAATTCCCTGACGTATTCCCTGAAGAACTTCCTGGCCTACCCCCAGAGCGTGAAATTAAATTTTGTATCGACCTTGAACCCGGTACAAAACCCATTTCCAAAGCCCCATATCGAATGGCTCCTATTGAACTTCAGGAGTTAAAGATCCAACTGCAGGAATTGTTAGACATTGGCTTTATTCGTCCTAGTACTTCTCCTTGGGGTGCTCTTGTTCTGTTCGTGAAGAAGAAAGATGGGAGTATGCGACTTTGTATTGATTATCGGGAGTTGAATCATGTCACCATCAAAAATAGGTACCCATTGCCACGTATTGATGACCTATTTGACCAGTTGTAAGGAGCACAATTCTTTTCAAAGATCGATCTTTGTTCTGGATATCATCAGCTGAAGGTTAGAACTGAGGATATTCCAAAGACTGCCTTCAGAACTCAGTATGGGCATTATGAATTCTTAGTTATGTCTTTTGGATTGACTAATGCTCCTGCTGCCTTCATGGATATGATGAACAGGGTATTCATGGAATATTTGGATCACTTTGTGGTCGTCTTTATCGATGACATCCTTATTTATTCCAAAAGCCGTGAAGATCATGAGCAACACTTGAGGCTGGTACTCCAAAAGCTTCGTGAATACAAACTTTATGCCAAATTGAAGAAATGCGAGTTCTGGCTAGAAGAGGTAGCATTACTTGGGCACGTAGTATCAAGTCGTGAAATATCTTTTGACCCGGCAAAGATTGAAGCAATTCAAAGCTGGGAGCAACCTAAATCAGTAACCGAAGTACGCAGCTTTCTCGGTCTAGCTGGTTATTATCGGAGATTCGTGGAAGGATTTTCTCGAATCGCTACTCCATTAACTCAGCTGACTCAGAAAGATACAAAGTTCGGTTGGAGCGAAGAATGTGAGCAGAGTTTTCAAGAACTCAAGAGGAGACTCATTTCAGCACCTGTTCTAACAATACCATCTGGCTCGGAGGGATTTGTCATCTACAGTGATGCTTCGAGCAAAGGGTTGGGATGCGTTCTCATGCAACATGGAAAAGTCATAGCCTATGCATCAAGACAACTCAAGAAATATGAGAGGAATTATCCTACTCATGATCTAGAGTTGGCAGCTGTTGTCTTTGCACTTAAAATTTGGAGGCATTACTTGTATGGGGAGAAGGTGGAGATCTTTACGGATCATAAAAGCCTCAAATATTTCTTCACTCAAAAGGAACTCAACATGCGACAACGACGTTGGCTTGAACTGTTGAAAGATTATGATCATACCATTCAATACCATCCTGAAAAAGCGAACGTGGTAGCTGACGCATTGAGTAGAAGATCATATGCGGGTACAAGTGCAATATTAACAACGCAAAGGCCCATTTTGTGTGACTTGCAAAGGATGGAGATAGAGTTAAAGACTCCAGGGACCCATGTGATGATGGCGAATATACGAGTAGAACCAACTTTAATCGATAAGGTTAAAGCTGCTCAAGCTACAGACCTGGAGCTGATGCGTATGAGGAAGAAGGTGCAAGAAGGTGCTATGCCGGAAGCAAAAATCGATGAAGAAGGAATACTTCGAGTCAACTCCAGACTTTGTGTTCCTAACAACCCTGATTTAAAGTATGAAATCATGATGGAGGCGCACAACACACCGTTTGCAATCCATCCTGGAAGTACCAAAATGTATCATGATCTTCGTCATACATTTTGGTGGAGCAATATGAAGAGAGAGATAGCGTTGTTTATCTCAAGGTGTCTAACTTGTCAACGAGTCAAAGCGGAGCATCAAGTACCAAAAGGTCCATTGCAACCACTTGAAATTCCAGAATGGAAGTGGGAGCACATTACCATGGATTTCGTTACCGGTCTTCCTAAGGTTTCTCAAGGTATAGATGCGATTTGGGTCATTATTGATAGATTGACCAAGTCTGCTCATTTCTTACCGATACGAGAAACTTATACACTTGAACGTCTTGCTCGTATGTACATAAACGAGATTGTAAGACTGCATGGTATGCCAGTATCCATAGTTTCTGATCGAGACCCAAGATTCACTTTACGATTTTGGGTTAGTTTACAAAAAGCTATGGGCACAGATTTACGATTTAGTTCGGCATATCATCCTCAGACGGACGGACAATCAGAGAGGACTATTCAAACTCTAGAAGATTTATTAAGACTCTGTGTCTTTGACTTCAAGGGAAGTTGGGACAAGTTCTTACCATTGGTGGAGTTTTCCTACAACAACAGTTATCAAGCAAGTATTGGCATGGCTCCATTCGAAGCATTGTATGGAAGAAAATGTCGTTCTCCAGTATGCTGGGATGAGGTGGGTGAAGCAACGTTGTTGGGACCGGAGTTGGTACGTATGACTACAGAAAAGATTCAAACGATCCGACAACGTATAAAAACCTCACAAGATCGACAAAAGAGTTATGCTGATCTTCATCGAAAGGACGTGGAATTTGATGTAGGAGATCATGTGTTCTTACGTGTTGCTCCATGGAAAGGAGTTACGAGATTTGGAAAGAGAGGAAAGCTCAATCCTCGATTCATCGGTCCATTTTTAATCCTCGATCGAGTAGGAACTGTGGCTTCTAGACTCGCTTTACCGCCAAGTATGTCTCGTGTTCATAACATTTTTCACATATCCATGTTACGCAAATATGTGGAAGACCCGAACCACATTATTGAGTTAGAACCGGACGAAATAGCGAAGGATTTGACGTATGAAGAAGTTCATGTTCAAATCTTGGATAAGAAGGAGCATATTCTACGCTCCAAGGTTATACCTCAAGTTAAAGTTTTGTGGAGAAACCACGATGTTGAGGAAATGACTTGGGAGTTAGAATCTAAAATGAAATTAAGGTATCCTTACCTCTTCGACATACCAGGTACGTACCCTAATTTCGAGGGCGAAATTTCATAAGAAGGGGAGGTTGTAAGACCCCAACTTTTATAAATAAAGATGAATTTTCTATAAATATCATTTTTGAATATTATGGAGTTAATTTGATATAATGTTATAGTTGTGGGTAATATTTATAAATTTTGCAAAGTAAGCAAGTTGTTTTAAAATATTCGTTTGGTCGGGGAATATTCTTTTTGTCGGAGAATATTCGTACGACGGCACAATCATTGGTGGACCCCACAACAGAAGTATAGTCGTAGTTAGAAAACGACAAAATTATCTTTCTATAAAAATAACGGCTGGGGTGTTACCGTTAAAACCGTTAAAACTGTTGAACTACTCGGTAGTAAAAGTACAGTAATACGCGTGGTTGCATAGTAGCACACGGTATTGATTATTGATGCTTACGTGAGAAGTCACTCAGCTATACTCAATTATTGCTACAGTAATTGCTGCATCATATCTCTTAAATTATTGTCATAGTATCATCTGTATAATATGTTATATTATTAAATCAATAATTGAGACGTGGTGGTAAGTTTAGTTATTTTTTATGGGGTGCCCATATGTCATCATCTAAGAGTCTCTTCGTCAATAGTAATTACCGTCGTCAATAGTATTTACCTTGGTCAATAGTATTTATCTTGATCAATAGTAATTACCTTCGTCAATAGTATTTACTTTGGTCAATAGTATTTACCTTGGTCAATAGTAATTACCTTCGTCAATAGTATTTACCTTGGTCAATAGTAATTACCTTCGTCAATAGTATTTACCTTGGTCAATAGTAATTATCTTCGTCAATTGTATTTACCTTGGTCAATAGTAATTACTTTCATCAATAGTAGTTGTCCCTTCAATATTACCAAGAGTCATTTGACCCTTCGTTAAGACCAAGAGTCATTTGACCCTTCGTTAAGACCAAGAGCCACCTTCAGTTTTTCTATAAATAGAGGCCTAGGGCTTCATTATTTTTCACGAATTCATTCAAGTTATAGAGAGAGAAAGTATAAAGAGAATAAGAGAGAGAGAATAAAAGTATTCTGCTACTTCACTTTTCCAATATCCAGTTCTTTTAAGGTAAGGGGTGTTATTGTTTCTTATTTATGAAGAGAACTGTTGTTATTCCATTTTTTATTATTATTCTGTTGGAATAACCTGTATACGTGGTCTACCCTATACTTGGTGACATTCTTCTATTATTCTGTTGGAACATTCTGTCTGTGTGTTTTACACCGGACCTGGTTCCGTTTTTATTATTATTCTGTTAGAACATCCTGTCTGTGTGTTTTACATCGGACCTGGTTCCATCTCGTTATTATTCTGTTGGAACATCCTGTCTGTGTGTTTTACACCGGACCTGGTTCCATTATTTATTATTCTGTCGAAATATCCTGTCTGTGCGTTTACGCCGGACCTGGTTCCATTATTTATTATTCTGTTGGAATAACCTGTCTGTGCGGTCTATCGCATGCATGGTGATTTCTTTTGTTATTCCATTCTTTATTATACTCAGTTGATTAAAACTTTGACTTCTATACTCCATGAAATTAGTGGAATATCCTTGACATTTGCGCTTCATCTAGTATCTATTCATGAAAATATTCTCCTGATCAGTCTTGAAGTTTACTCCACAAAGCAGTATCATGTTGACAATTTGGACGTTATTAATTCCTGGATAAATTAATTCTTGAACTTGTTTTATTGAATTCTTATATCATTGTCATCATACTCATGTTTATATTCTGTTGAAAGTCATCTGTGGCCTGTAGTGCATAGATGGACTTGGTATGATTATGACCAGGGATTATTCGGTGTAATCATGACCGTAATGTTACGAATGATGTGGTAAAAGTCCTCATTGGCCCGTAGTGCATTGGTGGACAGTTGTTGGCATGATCATGACCATTAATGAATATACGAATATCCTTGGCCGTAGTGCAGGGGTGATTCGATGATGTGGATTATTTTATTAAGCTGAGTCCCAGCGATCACAGTGTTGGAAAATCTTTTAAATCATAAAAGATAGTAGAGTTTATTTTCTATTTGACTCTCTTAATGGATTGCTTGTTCCGCTACAGTTAAAATTGATGTCTATTATATTTTATCAGTTTAACATTGTTGAAGGCTAATGATAATTTATTCTGCATTATCTTAGTCATAATATTTCTTACTGGGCTAGTTGAGCTCACCCTTTCTTTCTTTGTTCTCTTCAGAAAATGAGAACGTAGCTGGGGTAAGTCGGAGAACGGAGTGATGGTCCGAATGATAATATTTGTTAGTAGTCCTCACTATTCTATGTAATGGTGTGTTAATAAATGTAACGAGGACTCCTTTTTAATATGAATACTCTCTAGAAGATAATATTTGTATTCAAACTCACAGTTTATGTTTTGTCGTATTGTACACGACAGTTGTATTAGTAAGTTGTGTTTATATTCTGTACTATGTATCTGACGACCCAAAATAGGTGATGTATACCTAATTTTTGGGGCGTCACATTACTATTCACCCAATTACTATTTACCCGAATATTATTCACTTGGGTATTTATGGTACTTTTCATGCTGTGGTACTATTCACGAGGTACTATTCACAGGGTACTTTTTACATGGTACTATTTACCCCAAAAATATATTTCTTTTCTGTCCAAATTATTGTTGGCACATGAATACTATTCTTAAATTTTACTCCACAAAGCAGTATCATGTTGACAATTTGGATATTTTTAAACTCTGGATAAATTTAAAGTCTTTAATATTTATCCTTGATTTCGTTTGATTTTATTTTGTTTGATTAATGCTTATAATTTGATGAGTTTTCTAGATTGTGTCCAAAAATTATAATTATGAATTTTATGGGAAATGACTATTTTAAAAGTAAACTCTTATAACTCATTGTGGTTAACTCCATAATTGGTGAAATTTTTATTGGGAGTACATCTATATAACAGCAGTATAACCTATAAATTTTAAAATTTTGGACAAAAGTATAATTTTTTATAAATGTCTAAATATTCAGCAGTTTTAGCCATATGAAAAATAGTAAATGAATTTTAAAAATTCTGAAAAAAATATATGTTCAATATGGGACTATATTCTGCTAAATCCCAGAAAAGAAAATTTGTTTGTACTGATTTGGTATTTTTCATGAAAATAGACTAGTTATGAGTAAATGAATTAAATATATTATGTGAAGTAAGAAAATTGGAAAATAGGATTTTATGGCTTGAGAATCCTATATAAGGTATATACAGATTTTTGATGAGAGTTTTGATTATTGGTGATGAAATCTTATGAGTTTGACATTTTAGGATGATTAAATGTATTAATTCGTAAAGTGTAAATAATTAAAATAAATTATTTATAAGTCTAAAAAATGATTAAAATATTGTGGTAATATTAATAATATTAGATTATGAGATTATTAAGTGATTTATAACATTTAGATTAAGATTTTATAAATATTGATATAGATTTTATTGTGAAACTTTATCTTTTTTGTGCCGGAGTTACTATTCACGTATACGACACTATTCACGTATACGACACTATTCATGTATATAGCACTATTTGTGTATATGATATTATTTATGTATACGGTACTATGTACGAATACGGAGTACTATTTACGAGTTAATATTCATGGGTTACTATTCATGAGTTACTATTTACGAGTTACTATTCACGAGTGACTATTCGCGGGGTACTATTTACCCGAAAAATATATTTCTTTTCTGTCCAAATTTTTTTTGGTACATTAATATTATTCTTAAATTTTACTCCACAAAGCAGTATCATGTTGACAATTTGGATATTTTTAAACTCTGGGTAAATTTAAAGCCTTTAATATTTATCATTGATTTCGTTTGATTAATGCTTATATCATTGTCATCATCCTCATGCTTATATTATGATGAAAGTCATCTTTGGCTTACGTGCATAGATGGATTATTGATTATTAGTTTATAGTTGTATATCTTTGGCTTACGTGCAAAGATGGACATGTGTATGACATGATTATAACCACTGGTGATAATAACGAATATCCTTGCCCCGTAGTGCATGGATAATTCGATGATGTGATTGGCAGGAGCATGACCATTAGTTAACAGTTGAATGTCTTTGGCCGTAGTGCACTGACAGACAATTGATTGGTATGATCATGACCATTGATTTTATAGTTGAATATCTTTGGCCCGTACTGCAAAGGTAAACAACTAATTGGTATGATCAGTGTTATTACATTTGAATATCTTTAGCCTTTGGGGTAAGGATATTGAGTAAACGTTCTATTAAGCCTTTGTGGCAAGGAAGAACTGTCGATTTACATGATTATAAATATGAATTGTGGATTTCACTATAATCTTGGTGCCTCAGGTGAAGACAAGTGATGAGAGTTCTTTTTTTGTATAACAAAGAACTGTTGATGAGTATTACAGGAATGAAATATTAACGATGGACTTTTAATCTAGAAGAGATAGTAGACATTATGCTCTACTTAACTCTTCTAATGGATTGCTTATTTCGCTGCAGTTGTTGATCGAAAACTTGTTGTCTATTATATTCTATCAGTTGTTATACTGTTGAAGGCTAAGGATAATTTATTCTGCATTATCTTAGTCATAATATTTCTTACTGGGCTAGTTGAGCTCACCCTTTCTTTCACTGTTCTCTTCAGGAAATGAGAATATAGCTGGGACGAGTCGGAGAACGGAGTGACGGTCCAGATGGTGGCTATAGTAGTCCTCACTATTTTTATAAAATAATGTGACAATAAATTTAATGAGGACTTCATTGAGAGTGGATATTGTCTAAAAGGCAATATTCGTGTTTAAACTCTTAGCTATGTTTTGTCGTATTTTGCCCGACAGTTGTATAATTAAGTTTGTATTTGATTTATGTAGTGTGTAAGTGGCGACCCAAGATGGGTGATGTATACTTGTTTTGGGGGCGTCACAGAAGTTATAGAGAGAAAGAAGAAGAGAAGTCTGCTACTCCACTATTCCAATATCCAGTCTTCTTCTGAGTTAAGGGGTATTATTTATTTCATATCCTGAAGAGATATTATTTTTCGTTTTCGTATGAATATTATTTTCGTTTAATATTCATAAAGAATATTACCTTTGTTCAATATTCGTAGGAATATTATCTTCGTTAAATATTCGTTGTAATATTATTTCCGTTCAAGGGATGTTATTTTTGTTCAATATTTGCTTGAAATAATATTTTCTTCCATACTCTGTAGTATGTAAATAATATTATTTCGTTTTAGATTTTGAATTCTATACTCATTTTGTTGAAGTTTTGGCTTCTATACTCCATGAAATTAGTAGAATATCCTTGATATTTGCGCTTCATCCAGTATCTTTTCATGAAAATATTATTCTGAGCTTTCATGATAATTATTAATCTTTTTATGACGAAATACTATTCATGAGTTACTATTTATGGGTTACTATTCACCCGGTTACTATTCGCTCAAATATTATTCACTCGGGTATTCGGGACACTTTTTATGCCGGAGTACTATTCACGAGTTACTATTTACGAGTTACTATTTATCCAATTGCTATTCACCCGAATATTATTCACTTGGGTATTTGGGGTACTTTTTATGTCGGGATACTATTCACGAGATACTATTCCCATAGTACTATTCACATGATACTATTCACGGGGTACTATTCACCCGAAAAATATATTTCTTTTCTGTCCAAATTATTGTTGGTACATGAATATTATTCTTGAATTTTACTCCACAAAGCAGTATCATGTTAACAATTTAGATATTTTTAAACTCTGGATAAATTTAAAGTCTTTAATATTTATCCTTGATTTCGTTTGATTTGATTTCGTTTGATTAATGCTTATATCATTATCATCATCCTCATGCTTATATTGTGATGAAAGTCATCTTTGGCTTACGTCCATAGATGGACCGTTGATTGGTATGATTATGACCAGAGATCATTCGGTATAATCATGACCCGTAATGTTATAAATGATGTGGTAAAAATCCTCATTGGCCCGTAGTGCATTGATGGACAGTTATTGGTATGATTATGACCAGAGATTATTCGGTATAATCATGACCATTGATGATTACATGAATATCCTTGGCCCGTAGTGCATGGATGATTCGATGATGTGGTTTATTTATTAAGCTGAGTCTCAGCGATAAAGTGGATGAATTTTTTTTAAATCATAGAAGATAGTAGATATCATGCTTTACTTGACTCTTCTAATGGATTGTTTATTCCGCTGCAGTTAAACTTGATGTTTATTGTATTTTATCAGTTTAACACTGTTGAAGGCTAATGATAATTTATTCTGCATTATCTTAGTCATAATATTTCTTATTGGGCTAGTTGAGCTCACCCTTTTGCTTTCATTGTTCTCTTCAGGAAATGAGAACGTAGCCAGGACTAGTCGGGGAACGGAGTGATGGTCCGAGATTGTGTTATAGTAGTCCTCACTATTCTATAAAATAGTGTGACAGTAAATGTAACGAGGACTCTATTTGAGAGTGGATATTGTCTAGAAGGCAATATTCTTGTTTAAACTCTCAGCTATGTTTTGTCTTATTTTGCACGACAGTTGTATAATTAAGTTTGTCTTTGATTTATGTACTATGTATTTTGCGACTCAAGATGGGTGATGTATACCTATTTTGGGGGCGTCACATCCTTCTTCACAGATCTTCATCTCCTTCTTCTTTTTCTTCTATCCTCTCTTCCATTTAATAATATTAAAATTATAGTCCATGAGATTTGCGTTCCTTGATTTAGTCTTTTTGGATTGCCAAAAAAATGGCTGGACTAAATATATTCCATCTGCTGGAGCAAAGTCTGCTTCCTAGACTGAATATAGTCTAGGATTTTTGTAACTCCAGCCTGCTGGAGTTGCTCTAAGGAAACCGTAACTTACTAGGGTGAGCCTTCTTCAATGTCTTTAGTTTAGAGAGAATCCAAAAAGTCCCCTTCTATTAAAATGAATGGGGTATTTATAGAGTTTTCTGGAAAATGGTCACGTGCCTGGCACATGTTTGGGGCTTGTGCATGACATGTGATTTCAGCAAAAATTCTAGAAATACCCTTAATTACTTAAGTAATCCCTAAATCATCATGTCCTTCTAGCCACAAATCCAATCCCTCAATCAATTTCCAAAATGAGTCGTCTCCACGAGCCTTCTGCCTCGGAACACATGGAGACTTATCCCGGTTCATTTAATTCTTTAGATTACATGTAATCCCTAATTTTGTATTTGGGCTCACATTTGCCCCCTGCACGTGAGTCACGCCTTCGGAGTGACGATCGTGCAAAATTATTTTGAGTCTTTGAATCCTGCTTCAAATTTTCTGAACAATCCGCGGAGCTCGATCTTGCAAGCCTCGAAAAAAAAAATCCTATGAGAGAGAAATCCTAAGAGAAATCTCCCAAAATATCTTGAAAATCATTATTCAAATTTGTTTTCAAATCTTGCTCAATCAAATTAAATCTGAAAACTTGGGAATAAGGGGATTAATTGTAATAGTTAATATGTGATGCCCCCAAAATAGGTATACATCACCCATCTTGGGTCGCCAAATACATGGTACTGAATACAAATACAACCCTAATTATACAACATGAGCTGAGAGTTTTCACACAAATATTGTCTTCTAGACAATATCCAAACTCAAATAGAATCCTCATTACATTTATTGTCACACTATTTTATAGAATAGTGATGACTACTATAACACCATCTTGGACAATCACTCCCGTTCCCCGACTAGTTTCGGCTACGTTCTCATTTCCTGAAGAGAATAATGGAAGTAAAAGGGTGAGCTCAACTAGCCCAGTAAGAAATATTATGACTAAGATAATACAGAATAAGTTATCATTAGCCTTTAACAATGTTAAACTGATAGAATATAATAGACAACAAGTTTAACTGCAGCGGAACAAGCAATCCATTAGAAGAGTCAAGTAGAGCATGATATCTACTATCTCATATGATTTAAAAAGTTTATCATTAACTTTATTGCTGGGACTCAGCTTAATAAATAAATCACATCATCGAATCATCCATGCACTACGGGCCAATGATATTCATTAGTATCACGTCCCCAAATTATTATTGTACTACGGGCCAAGAATATTCGTGTAATCATGATTGGTCATGATCATACCGAATTATCCCTGGTCATAATCATACCAATCAACAGTCCATCTATGCACGTAAGCCAAAGATGACTTTCATCACAATATAAGCATAAGGATGATGACAATGATATAAGAATTCAATTAAAATAAAGTAAATGATAAATTTTAAAGATTTATAATTTAATTTATCCAGAATTCAATAATGTCAAAATTGTCAACATGATACTGCTTTGTGGAGTAAAATTGAAGAATAATATCCATGTATCAAAAATAATTTGGATATAAAAGAATTAAATTTTTTGATGAATAGTACCCCGTGAATAGTACCTTGTGAATAGTACTTCAGGAATAGTACCCCGACATAAAAAGTGCCCCGAATACCCGAGTGAACAATATTTGAGTGAATAATAACCCATGAATAGTATCTCGTGAATAGTATCCCAACATGAAAAGTGTCCCGAATACCCGAGTGAACAATATTTGAGTGAATAGTAATCGAGTGAATAGTAACCCGTGAATAGTAACTCGTGAATAGTATACCAGCATGAAAAGTGTCCCGAATACCCGAGTGAATAATATTATAGTGAATTGTAACCGGGTGAATAGTAACCCGTGAATAGTACCCCGGGTAAAAATATTGATATTTAATAAGAAAGTTCAGATCAATATTCCAATGAAACGATACTAGATGAAACGTAAAACTCAAGGATATTCCACTAATTTCAAGGATTATAGAAGCAATACTTACCATAGTAAGTTTAGATTTAAGAATATGAAAAGAAATAATGTAAGACCCCAACTTTTATGAATAAAATAGAATTTCCTCTATTTATTATTTTGAAATAGTAAGGGTAGATTTGATTAATGTGGTTAGTTATGGGTAAAATACGCAAATATTTTAAATAAGCAAGTGGTTATAAAATATTCATTTTTGTCGAAAAATATTCATTTGGTCGTGGAATATTCTTGCTGTCGGGGAATATTCGTACGACGACGCAGCCTTTTGTGGGCCCCATAACGGAAAACGATTGGATGAAGAAAACGACAAGTATGAGTTTTTATAAATAACGGCGTAGTTGTTACCGTTAACACTGTTAGAATACCCGGTGGTTAAAACACAGTAATACGCGATTTTGCACAGTAGTACACGATATTGCACCAATTATCGATTCTTACGTAGGAAGACACTACTCAATAATTGTTACAGTAATTACTATTTAATATTTTATTTTATTGATTCAATAATTGCTACGTTGATATTTTATATTATTGTTGTTCCAATAATTATCACTGCACAGTATTTCCTATTATCAGATCAATAATTCATATTATTTGAATAATATTATTAGATAGCATTATTGGCAATGTCTAAAGAAGTTCTATCTAAGGAGAGGTTTGGTCACCTAATTACGCGCCAGTAAGGGAAAATCCTTATTGGAAAGCCCCCTCTTTCCTGGGAACGACCTGGTTGTCATTATTGTGATTCTGTAATATTATTTGTGAATAATTAATCATTGATTTATATGATAAGAAAAATATTTATTTATGTGGATATAAATTGAAGAATTTTTAGAAAAGTGACAATTATTGAAAATTGATATTTTATCTTTTTTGATAAAATAATTCATTTAAATATATTATTATATTACAATAATACAATAATAGTGATATTTTTACAATGAATATGTGATATATGAATAAATGAGGAGGAATAGTATTTTTGTTACATTAAATGCTAAAACATGTTAAACATTTTGGTGGACATCATTTCTTGACTAAAATTTGACTATAGCCTGCAAAATCGTCCGTATGTGAATTTCGGTCAATTTCTGCTTGGAATTTGGAAAAACTTAAACTTACAAAGTTGTAGAGAATTAAATTTCCTATTAAATGGACATAAGATTCGAATTTTTTTAATAAAAGGGTTATTTATTATGAATTATTGAAGTTCCGGAATAATTGATTTTTGAAGTTTTAAATATTTTTTAAAAGAAAAACGTTTTTTTTCATTTTGGTGGGCCCCACGTGTTGTAAATGAGCTAATTTCAGATGTCAAGAGGTGGGCAAATTTTTTTTTTATAAATATTATTATTTTATTAAATTTTCTGCTTTGGTGTTCTAAGCATTTTCCTATAAATAGGGTGCTTAGGTTAGAATTGAAAATCACACCAGAAACTGAAGTTTTCTCTCTCTATATTATTGAGCGTATTTTTGTGAGTATTTTGATACTTTGAGTGTTGCTATACGGTGCAAGTTTCCTTCAGCGTTATATCTGATAATCCAACTAGAAGTACTATTCTTTTGAGGTAAGGGATGTTATTTTTTTTAAAATGATATTATGTCTTTCGATATCATTATGTCGGAATATTGGTAAGATTTTTTTTGTAAAATTCTTGCCTTTTTTTGTCGGGATTACTATTCACGTATACGACACTATTCACAAAAAATTAAATTTTCTCTTCTTTGTCCCAGATGTCTATTTTTGTTATCATCTTTGATTGTATCCATGTTTTGATATTCATTCTTGAATTTTACTCCACGTAGTATATTATGGGGTGTTTTTGAACATGGATAAACCGAAGTACGAATCCCTAATATTTGTTCTTTTGTCTCAGTGGATTCTGTTGGGAGAATGCATATTATGATTTGATGTTTTAATGTATATGCTCATGATTATTTGTAAAGTCCTTCAAGTAAGATATGTACAAGGACTTAGTGATAGATCAAATCTGTTCGGTTGATCTAAGCTCTTAACGTGTATCGTTCTTTCATTGAATGTATAGATAGAAAGATCAAAGCTGTTAGGTTCATCTTGAGATGTAATAGACAGGCTTCGAAGAAATCGGAGTGTATAAATCTGATCAACACTGCAGAAGTCAAGGCAAAATCGTAGAGCTTCAAAGATCGTAGTGTGCCTGCCTTGAAGGGCCTCTTCAAAAATCGTAGAGTGGTCCCAATCGTAGAGTGGTCTCAACGATCGTAGAGTGCTCTCGAAAACATAGAGTTTATAACTCAAGCAAGCAAAGATCGTAGTGTGCAAAGACTCAAGAGAAATCGTAGTGCTCTCGGCTGATAGGATCAGACCAGGCACCAAGGCGACAAGTCACCACGATCTGAATCGTAGTGTATCATCTGTCTTGTGTCAGAAAATGTCGAGCCTCATAATTTGTGTGGAGATAGGTTCCAACAAAAGAGGAATGGATTCTAAATGCTGCAGTACTCACCAGTCCCAAAGTCATAAAAAATATCCTTAGTATGCAACAAAGAAGCGTATTGAAGAAGCTAAGGAAAGTACCATTGGTAAGGGGGAAAACACCTTTTCAGGTGTTAGGTGAGAAAGCAGTCTGCAGTGTCAGTGGGCCAGAATGCAGTTCAGAAGATGTGCATAAATGTCTCATCAAAGAACAAAAAAGTCGAATGCATTTAATGCTTCAACGGATGGATCCAACGGATAGTTTCAAAGGTCACATATATGCAAATCAAGCAGATGAGTGTAAAAACAAGCAAGCATTGAACAAACAACGTGAACAACTCTCAAAGCTCAACTCTACGATCTGAGAAATTGCAAAGCTTGCTCAGCTACTCAGTTCTTTCGAACAAGTGCTTAAACAGTAACTGAGTAGCAACCATCAAGAACTCAACATCTATTAATCAACTGAAGAAGAGTACCAAGTCTGCTGGACTTGAAGAGTTCTATGTGAACTGTAAGAGAACCAATTCTGCTGGACTTGAAGAGTTCAAGAGTGAACTAAGAAATTCCTATACTGTTGGTCTAGAAGGAATCTGTGTGATTCAGAAGTTGTAAAAGACATCCTTAGTGGATTTTCTACTCGTTGAGTAGAAGAGTGGACTAGGAGCTTTAAGTGCTCTGAACCACTTAAAACGACTGTGTCTTTTACATTCATACTATAACTGCTATATCTGCCATAACTGCTATAACTGCCTCACTCTCATAACTCCACTACTTTTCAAAAGAGATTAAAATAAACATAAATTCCGCTAGGTTTTAATCATCATTAACTAACAAGTTTAAAACGAAAAGATTTTTTAAATATCTATTCAACCCCCCCTTTTAGATAACTATTGTGCCTACTAGGAACTAACAATTGGTATCAGAGCAGGTTCTATTATACATCTTACAAGCTTTAGTAGATCCAAAGGCACACATACCAAGCGAATCTAGAACTGGAGGAGGCAGCAAGCCACCACTGTGCAACAAGGTTAAATTTACAAACTGGAAAGTCAGGATGCAAGCATACATGGACTCAATAGATGAAGATCTATTTGAGACCGTTCAAAATGGGCCCTATATTCCAACAAAGCTTGCACCAACCACTGACAATCCAAACAGAATACAAATCAAGGTTAAAGAAGAGTGGACAGACAACGAGAAGAGAGCTGTCCAACTTGACAAAAAGGCCAAGAACATTCTGTTCCAATCCTTAGAAGACGATCTGTTCGAAAACGTTGTCAACAACAAAACAGCTAAGGAGGTTTGGGAAGAATTGTTGATCATGCATGAAGGAACTGAAGAAGTCAGAGAAGACAAACAATCTCTCCTGACACATCAGTATGAGATGTTTGCTCATGTTCAAGGAGAAAACGTGACTGCCACCTATGAGAGATTCAACGTTCTGCTCAACTTTCTACGAGCATATGGGAAGATCTATCCTAACAAAGATCTGATCATAAAGTTCACGAGAGCCCTACCGAGCAAGTGGGATGCCAAAACCACTGCTATAAGAGAGTCAAAGAATCTTCACGAGATGACAGTTCAACAACTATATGGCAATCTCCTGACATACGAACTGGAGCTGACTCAACGAGCTGAAACCCTATCAGAAGGAAGAAGGAAGGATGAGGGTGTTGCTCTCAAGGCAACTGAAAGTGCATCAAAGGTCAACACTGAGATTGACTCTGATTATGATGAAGACCTTGCTATGATGGTGAAAAGATTAAGAAGGTTTATGCGTCAAGGCAAACCCAGCAAGCCAAAGAAGGTCAGCAATTATAGCAGCCAGGAGCAAATGAATGATCTATGCTACAACTGCAAGAAGCCTGGCTACTTCATTGCCAACTGCAACAAACCTCTAAGAGAATAACTAAAGAAAAAAACACATGCAAAGAAGGAATACAAAGGCAACAAAAGGCCTCAGAAGAGAGACAAAGGCCTGGTAGCTAGAGGATCGTGGAGTGATTCAGATAATGACTCCAATGCTGACTCCGGAGATGATGAAGAACCACAAATGGCTAATCTGTGCCTAATGGCCAAACAAGCAAAGGATAAACAAAACCTCAACATACATGATGTAAGTCTCGATGAGGTATTTGACTTTAACTCACCTGATGTAGACATAAACAATTTAAGAATTGCTCTGTATGGCATAACCACTGATCTACGTCAATACATGAAGTGGTTCAGAGTTTTGTTTAAGCATCATTCACTTCTTCAAGAGGAGAAGAAGAAAGTTCAAGAAGAGCTTAAAACAACCCTTCTAAGTACTAATCTTCTCTCCAAGCTTGAGGCTGAGAATGAGACCTTAAAACAGACAAAAACACTCAATGCACAAAGAGAGTCTAATTTAACCTCTAAAATTGAGGAACTAGAAAAGACTATCTCTGCATGGAACAAATCCTCATCATCCATGGATTCCTTGTTCTCTAGTCAGAGAAGTACATTCGATAGAACAGGCTTAGGCTTTGGGCAATCCATCTCAGAGCCATGTATGGAAAAGACAAAGAAAACTAGCACTAGTAATGCCTCAAGTTTTAGTAGAAGCATAACCTTTGTGAAATCCTCACAGAAGGAAGAACAAGTTCAACCTTGTTCTACTGTCTCCATTCATACTCAAAGGAGTAAAGGATCTCATACTGGCCTGAGATTCATAAAAGAGAAGAGTAACCTAACCTCTACTCACCAACCTCGACGAATCGTAGAGTCAAGCAAGTCCAACTCTACGAATCAACTGGGAAGGTACAGTAGAGGTAAGGCACACTCATCACTATTTATGAAATCCAAGGACACGTGGAAGAATGAGAATTAGTTTAACAGAAGGACAACTAAAGAACCACACAAGTCCAAATGGAGGATGAATCATCATACACACATAGGCATGCATCATACTAGATGTTTTATATGCAATAAATATGGTCACAAGGTTGCCAAGTGTTATTATAATTCCATGCATGTGAGACCCAAGATTAAACAGATTTGGGTCCCCAAAGACACTAACAAAGAAGGACCTATGCAAATATGGGTATCAAAATGAAGGTTCAATATTTTGACAGGAAAAGAGCTCCACGATCACTATATGGTATCTGGACAGTGGATGCTCAAGGCACATGACTGGGAACAAAGCCCTTCTATCTAACTACATAGAGAAGGAGGGTCCCTCAGTCATCTTTGGAGACAACGACTCGGGCAAGACAAGAGGATACGACTCTGCTGGCAATGGTGCAGTATCTTTCAGCAAGGTAGCATATGTAGAAGGTCTCCAACACAACCTTCTAAGCATCAGTCAACTCTGCGACAAGGGTCATCAAGTGACATTCCTCAACAACCAATGTCAAGTCCGAGATTTGAAGACATCTACTGTAAAGCTAACCGGGACAAGAGAAGGAAATGTCTACACAGTAGATCTTGGTCAACTAAGCTCAGATGAGATAATATGTTTTTTGGCAAAAGCATCTGAAGAAATGAGCTGGCTATGGCATGGACGGTTGTCTGACTTAAAATTCAAAAGCATGTCCAAACTAGGATCAAAAGATCTCGTAGCTGGCCTACCTAAGTTCAACTTCGTAAAAGAAAGGCTATGCAATGCCTGTCAGCTTGGAAAGCAAATCAGAAGCTCATTCAAGAGCAAAACTGCCAACTCTATCGACAAGCCCCTGCAGTTGCTCCACATGGATCTATTTGGACCAATTCCAACAACTAGTCTTGGAGGAAAAAGATACTCTCCAGTTATAGTCGATGACTACACCAGATTCATATGGGTATTCTTCCTAACTTCAAAGGATGAAACGAGCTCTCAATTAATCAAATTGTCTAGACTGGTGATGAACGAGAAAGGAGAGAAAATCAAGGCCATAAAGAGTGATCATGGAAGAGAATTCGACTTCTCAAAAATGGACCAGTTCTGCACAGACAATGGCATCAGTCATAACTTTTCAGCTTCACGAACTCCTTAACAAAATGGAGTAGCTGAAAGAAAGAACAGAACCTTGATAGAGGCTGGAAGAACTCTACTAGCAGCAGCTCATCTGCCTGAATATTTCTGGGCAGAAGCTGTCAACACTGCATGCTACACGCAGAACAGATCATTGATACACTCTACGATCAAGAAGACGCCCTACGAACTGTGGAAAGGAAAAAAGCCAAGTGTCAACTACTTTCATGTTTTCGGCTGTGCATGCTACATTCTCAACAATGGAAAGTAGTACCTGACAAAATTTTAGCCCAAGTCAGACGAAGGAATCTTTCTTGGATATGCCACAGACAGTAAGTCCTATAGAGTGTTCAACAAAATGACACTGAGTGTTGAAGTTTCGATCTATATCATCTTTGATGAAACAGACTTAGATAACACAGTGCTTCAAGACACTACGACCGATAGTGCAGACACTACGAATGAAATTGTCGAGCCCAACACTACGATCGTAGTGCCAGATAGTGTAATCGTTGAGCAATAAAATGAGATCGTAGAGAGGTCTATGCAAGATAATGAACCTCCACACCAAGAAGAAGAAATAGATCTTGAAGACTTAAGACAAGAAGGCATCAGGACAGATGTCCCAACCGGTAACAGATGGGCCAGAGATCACACTCAGGATCTAATCATTGGAGATTCGAGTGCTAGAGTCAAAACAATAGTTGCCACTCAAAATGAATGCTTTTATCTAAGCTTTTTGTCTCAAATAGTACCAAAGAAGATAGAGGATGCTATGGAAGACTCTAGTTGGATAGAAGCCATGCAGGAAGAACTCAACCAATTTGAACGAAGCAAAGTATGGAGATTGGTACCAAGACCAAAGAGTCATCCTGTCATTGGAACCAAGTGGGTCTTCAGAAATAAAATGGATGAAGATGGAGTTATAACCAGGAACAAGGCAAGATTAGTGGCAAAGGGCTACTCTCAAGAAGAAGGCATTGACTACGATGAGACATTTGCACCTGTTGCCATACTAGAAGCCATCAGAATCTTTCTTGCCTTTGCTGCTCACATGAAGTTCAAAGTCTTTCAGATGGATGTCAAAAGTGCATTCCTAAATGGAGAACTCCAAGAAGAAGTCTATCCAACCTCAGTGTTTCATCAATCCATCTCTTTCCAATTATGTTTATAGATTAGACAAAGCTTTATATGGTCTTAAACAAGTACCTAGAGCATGGTATGAAACACTAACTAACTTCTTAATTGAAAATGGGTTCACTAGAGGTAGAGTAGATACCACACTGTTTCTTAGAAAGCATAAAGACAAAGTCTTATTAGTTCAAATATATGTTGATGATATTATTTTTGGTTCTATTACGAAAAGTTATGCAAGAGATTCTCTAAGTTGATGCAGAGCAAGTTTGAAATGAGCATGATGGGTGAGCTAAATTTCTTCCTTGGACTGCAAGTAAAGCAGACTGATAAAGGAATTTTCATAAACCAAGCCAAGTACATCAAAGACTTACTCAAGAAGTATAGCATGGAATCAGCCTCTCCCATGAAAACACCAATTGCTCCTGCAACCAATCTTGACAAAGATGAAAAGGGTAAAAGTATTGTTATAACTCAATACAGAGGTATGATAGGTTCTCTTTTATACCTAACTGCCAGTAGACCAGACATAATGTTTGCAACATGCATATGTGCTAGATTTCAGGCTAACCCTAAAGAGTCACATTTATCTGCTGTAAAGAGGATCTTCAGGTATCTCAAGGGTACACCTTACTTGGGGCTTTGGTACCCCAAGGAATCCTCATTTGAACTAACAGGATACACAGATGCTGATTTTGCAGGATGCAAAATAGATAGAAAGAGTATCAGTGGCACCTGTCAATTGCTAGGAAGCAGACTTGTGTCCTAGTTTAGCAAAAAGCAAAACTCAGTGTCTACTTCAACTGCAGAAGCTGAATACATTGCTGCTAGCAGCTGCTGTGCTCAGATCCTATGGATGAAAAATTAGCTAGCTGACTATGGGTTTGATTTCAAATCTATTCCCATTCACTGTAATAACACAAGTGCCATAGCAATAACTCATAATCCTGTTATGCATTCTAGGACTAAGCATATAGAGATAAGGTATCACTTCATTAGGGATCATGTACAAAATGGAACTATATCTTTACAATATATCCCTACTGAAAATCAACTTGCTGATGTTTTTACAAAACCTCTAGATGAATCCAGATTTAATAAGTTAATAAGTGAGCTAGGCATGCTAAATCTACAACCATAAAATATATGCTCTAGATTGTGCTAACCATAACAGATACAAAGGCTGAACTCAAAATCGTAGACATGATCAAGGGAAGTCCACGATCGTAGAGATGAAGAGACAAAACCACCTCAACGATCGTAGCAAAGACTCAACCATCGTAGAGTAGACTCAACGATGACAAAAGCCCCATCAACAAAGCAAGAGTGCATCCTGTGATGATAAACTTCAAAACACAGCAATCCCTCTGATAAGCGCCTCAGGAACAAACCTAACCCTTGACTCACTCCAAGAGGTTGGCCCTTCCTAAGTCACCTTAAAAGAATGCTATGTCAAAAACTCATCACAAGGATCTGGTCAGACTCGACGATCGTAGATCAGACACGATGAATGCTGGACAAACTCGACGATCGTAGAACAGACGCAACGAATGCTGGACAGAATCAACAATCGTAGATCAGACTCGATAAATGCAAAGCACTCAACTATCACAAAACTACCTCAACGATCGTAGTCCTCCCTAAGGACACCTCAGCTCTGCAGGAGCCAAGGGCAAATCAGTACAATCCCTATCAGTCAAAATCGTAGAGCCAAGAAAAAGACGACACCTGTCCCACTAAGCAAAAAGGAGAGAGGGAAGTTGCAAGTACAAATTAAAATCATATTTTTTGAAATCAGAAGTTCGAAAGATTATCTCTCTCATCCTCTCTCAAAGTAGAAACCCTAAATCAGAAGAAAGTTCAGTCATATCTCACTTCCAACTACAAAATCAATGGCGGCATCCATTGTTATCTCAGGCTACAAACTCTGTTTTGACAAGTTCAAGACAGCTCAACCCAAGTTCTACAAGACTCTGGCCTTACTGAAGAAGGCAGGTCTCGAAGAAGCCTTGAGCACAAATACATTGATTTATCCCATGTTAGTGAAAGAGTTCTACAGGAATGGAGTATTTAAAAACAACATCATCACTACAAAAGTAAGGGATGTGGAAATCAGACTGAAGGCCGAAGACATCAACCTCACCCTAGGTCTCAAAAATGAAGGGAATCCACTCTTAGAAAGCGTAGACTTCCAAGAGGGACTTAGAAGAATGCATCACAAGAAACTCCCCTCTGTGAAAGGGTACAAGAAGAAGGAGTTCCCACAGAGGTATGAATTTCTAGCCGATATAGTTGGAAAATGTATATGCTGCAAGAGCTCAGGTCATGACTCTGTGAATGAAGTTCAACTTAGGCTCATGACTGCCATGAGTTATGGAATACAACTCAACTATGGATCCCTATTGCTTGATTGGATTGGTAAGTGGCTCGTCAACTCAAAGAAGTCAAAAAGCCCTCAAAAGATGTTATACGGGCGATTCATAAGTGTCATTCTACAATCAGCCCTGGGCGACAAAATTGGGGATGAAGAAGGAGAAGCTATCAAACCAAATAGACGAATGACCCAGAAACTGTTTAAAAATTGGAAGAGGAACCCAACTGATTATGTTCGAATGATAACCGAGTCTAGTGGAAGAACTGGGGATCTGAAGGACTCAGGCCTTCCAGGAAACATATTTATGGTCAGGGAGATCGAAGAAGAAGAAGAAACCAACAAAGAAAAACCCTATGTCCTTACCAGGAAGAGCAAGGGCAAGAGGAAGCTGAAGGCTAGACTGGTAGAAGAGCCTCAAGGATCTACCACTGATATACCTATAGAGTCCTCTGATATTGAGACTCTGAGAATGCTAAGAAGAAAGCAGCAGGTAGATGAAGCAGATGAGGATCAGGCTACCATATCCCAGATCCTGAAGAAGAACAAAGTTGGTCATAAGTCCAAAAGGCCATCAGTCACCTCAATCGTAGAGTCTCTACTGTTCGTAGAGACCAGACTAAGCATGGCAGGCAAGGAAGTAGCTGCTTCAAGCATATTTGCGTTGAACATGACAACACTGAGGTTCAAGAAAGTCCTGAAGTTGTGGCTAAGCCCAGTAAATCAAGGAGAAAGCTGGTCAAGAAGTACAATCTTAAAAATGAAAAAGTGCTCAAGAAGGAAGACAAGAGCATGGTTGCCCAAAAGGACAGTGCTCCAGCGGAGGGGGAGATCCCTGAGATTCTCATGATAGAGAATACACCAGCAAAGGGGGAGATGCCTGAAGCTCAAGAAGATGCTCTAATTGAAGGGGAGTTTATGAGCTCACAAGAAGATGATTAAGTTGAGGGGGAGCCTCAAGATATCCCTATGGCAGAAGAAGATGTCCCTGCCAGAAATGAAGAGGAACCAGTAAGAGATCATCAAGAGCCCATTGAGATAATGGAGTCCTCCCACGAAGACAGAGAAGAGGAAGAAGGTGATGATCTTCAGATCACTGGTGTAGGCAGAGATGGGTATAGAAGCTATCTCTATAATCAAATGTTCTCATACCTACCCATGATGCCATATCATTAAGCCCAAATCCTAAACTCTTGGGATCACATGTTCTGGAGCTTCAAAGAGTATTCAGCCATCTCAGTATTGGCTCATGGATTTCCAGGGAGATTCAACTTTGCCAAGAAATTGCTTACCAACAACTCTTCCTCAAAGGATAAACTTGAGGTACTGTCTATCCCTACCCTATTTAGAATTAATCACTTGCCATCATCCTCATTCAGTCATTTTTATGAATTCCCACGATGGTTGGAAGTGATCCTTCACCAACTAAATCAATTTCCAGTTGTAGAATCCCAAAATTCTGTAACTGAGGAACCAAATGCAGTTAACTTTATTTTGCTCCCACAAACCACCAACTCTACGATTCCTGACTCTAGTCCCATCGTAGAGTCCCAAATAGAAATCGTAGAGCCACATATTCCAAACATAAAAACTCAGGCCTCTCCATCAGACATACCATCCTCCTCCTCCAATGACTATTTTAGTCTTGATCTTGCTCTCTATTCCCTGCAAGATCAATCCCAGAAAAGATCCCCTCCATTCAATAATCCTCAAACCAATGATACTCTTCCAAATCTGCCCACAAAAGATGACTTGAATGAAGTGTCCAAGAACATGGTCAGGAACATTAAAGAAAGCCTAGACACTCACTCAGACCTCATTCATCTCCGGCTGAATTAACTAATCACTGCTGCAAATAATATCCCTGGCACTTTAAATGCTAACCTTACAAAGAAGCTGAGGGAAATTATCCAAGAAATTCTTCAAAGCGTAAAAGACAGAGATGAGATTCATTTCCAGATAGCCACCAAGCAAAGAGAGGTTGTTCTTGAAATGCAGAGAAATCAAGAAGTCCAAAACAAACTCATGCTGGAGAACATCATAAACTTGAAATCTTCAGTCAAAGAATTCTAGAAAGCTTATGTGAATCAGTAACAGTAGACTGACATTGTTCTCACTGCCCTCTGAAACAGAGAAGCTAGAGCTGAAATCCAGATCAAGGAAAGTCGAGAGGACATTGCTCAACATAAAGCCAACTAAACGAGCTTGTCGAAGGAATAAATTGACTTTCTGCAGACATTCGAACCCTTGATGCTGACATAAAGGGGGAGAATAAAGGGAAAGGAGCACAGGGAGATCAGGGCAGAGGCAGAGGAGCTCAAGGAAACCAAGAAAGGGGAAGAGGACAATTTTCACGAAGCCTTCCTATAAGACAATTCCACCAACAGGCTCCATGATCAGGCAATTAGACTCAACGATCTGATCAGCAGGAAGTCTTGATGGCTCAGCCTTTAAGAAGTCAATGGCCAACTATCAAATCACCAAATATGACCACCACAGGCCTAAGAATGCGAATTAGAGATCCAGCATTCATGAATAGGCATGATCACAACCCGATAGTAAGTCCAAGTGAGCTGGAAGAGTTAGCCAGAAGGGATGAAGCTAGCAGGAAAAGAAGGGCTGAGGAGTATGCCAATCCTCCAAGGAAAAGGTCAAAGAAATAGAGATAAGTTGAAACTTTAAATTCTTATTGATGTAAGCTAAACTGCAATATTTCTTGAACATCAATAAATTCATGCGTATTCTCTAGAAATTTTAGCTGCTCACTGAAATACTAAGTCATGTTTAAATTTCCTGCAAATGCATCTAGACACTAATAATCATGACAACAAATCTCCTTGGTTATGTCAACATTAAATAGGGGGAGATTGTTGGGAGAATGCATATTATGATTTGATGTTTTAATGTATATGCTCATGATTATTTGCAAAGTCCTTCAAGTAAGATATGTACAAGGACTTAGTGATAGATCAAATCTGTTCGGTTGATCTAAGCTCTTAACGTGTATCGTTCTTTCATTGAATGTATAGATAGAAAGATCAAAGCTGTTAGGTTGATCTTGAGATGTAATAGACAGGCTTCGAAGAAATCGGAGTGTATAAATCTGATCAACATTGCAGAAGTCAAGGCAAAATCGTAGAGCTTCAAAGATCGTAGTGTGCCTGCCTTGAAGGGCCTCTTCAAAAATCGTAGAGTGGTCCCAACGTCTGCCGAGCAAACTCAACGATCGTAGTGTGCTGAAGGAAATGTAGAGTTTACAAGTCAACGATCGTAGAGTGCTCTCGAAAACATAGAGTTTATAACTCAAGCAAGCAAAGATCGTAATGTACAAAGACTTAAGAGAAATCGTAGTGCTCTCGGCTAATAGCATAAGACCAGGCACCAAGGCGACAAGTCACCACGATCTGAATCGTAGAGTATCATCTGTCTTGTGTCAAAAAATGTCGAGCCTCATAATTTGTGTGGAGATAGGTTCCAACAAAAGAGGAATGGATTCTAAATGCTGCAGTACTCACCAGTCCCAAAGTCATAAAAAATATCCTTAGTATGCAACAAAGAAGCGTATTGAAGAAGCTAAGGAAAGTACCATTGGTAAGGGGGAAAACACCTTTTCAGGTGTTAGGTGAGAAAGCAGTCTGCAGTGTCAGTGGGCCAGAATGCAGTTCAGAAGATGTGCAGAAATGTCTCCATCAAAGAACAAAAAAGTTAAATGCATTTAATGCTTCAACGGATGAATCCAACGGATAGTTTCAAAAGATCGCATATATGCAAATCAAGCAGATGAGTGTAAAAACAAGCAAGCATTGAACAAACAACGTGAACAACTCTCAAAGCTCAACTCTACGATCTGAGAAATTGCAAAGCTTGCTCAGCTACTCAGTTCTTTCGAACAAGTGCTTAAACAGTAACTGAGTAGCAACCATCAAGAACTCAACATCTATTAATCAACTGAAGAAGAGTACCAAGTCTGCTGGACTTGAAGAGTTCTATGTGAACTGTAAGAGAACCAATTCTGCTGGACTTGAAGAGTTCAAGAGTGAACTAAGAAATTCCTATACTGTTGGTCTAGAAGGAATCTGTGTGATTCAGAAGTTGTAAAAGACATCCTTAGTGGATTTTCTACTCGTTGAGTAGAAGAGTGGACTAGGAGCTTTAAGTGCTCTGAACCACTTAAAACGACTGTGTCTTTTACATTCATACTATAACTGCTATATCTGCCATAACTGCTATAACTGCCTCACTCTCATAACTCCACTACTTTTCAAAAGAGATTAAAATAAACATAAATTCCGCTAGGTTTTAATCATCATTAACTAACAAGTTTAAAACGAAAAGATTTTTTAAATATCTATTCAACCCCCCCTTTTAGATAACTATTGTGCCTACTAGGAACTAACAATTGGTATCAGAGCAGGTTCTATTATACATCTTACAAGATTTAGTAGATCCAAAGGCACACATACCAAGCGAATCTATAACTGGAGGAGGCAGCAAGCCACCACTGTGCAACAAGGTTAAATTTACAAACTGGAAAGTCAGGATGCAAGCATACATGGACTCAATAGATGAAGATCTATTTGAGACCGTTCAAAATGGGCCCTATATTCCAACAAAGCTTGCACCAACCACTGACGATCCAAACAGAATACAAATCAAGGTTAAAGAAGAGTGGACAGACAACGAGAAGAGAGCTGTCCAACTTGACAAAAAGGCCAAGAACATTCTGTTCCAATCCTTAGAAGACGATCTGTTCGAAAACATTGTCAACAACAAAACAGCTAAGGAGGTTTGGGAAGAATTGTTGATCATGCATGAAGGAACTGAAGAAGTTAGAGAAGACAAACAATCTCTCCTGACACATCAGTATGAGATGTTTGCTCATGTTCAAGGAGAAAACGTGACTGCCACCTATGAGAGATTCAACGTTCTGCTCAACTCTCTACGAGCATATGGGAAGATCTATCCTAACAAAGATCTGATCATAAAGTTCACGAGAGCCCTACCGAGCAAGTGGGATGCCAAAACCACTGCTATAAGAGAGTCAAAGAATCTTCACGAGATGACAGTTCAACAACTATATGGCAATCTCCTGACATACGAACTGGAGCTGACTCAACGAGCTGAAACCCTATCAGAAGGAAGAAGGAAGGATGAGGGTGTTGCTCTCAAGGCAACTGAAAGTGCATCAAAGGTCAACACTAAGATTGACTCTGATTATGATGAAGACCTTGCTATGATGGTGAAAAGATTAAGAAGGTTTATGCGTCAAGGCAAACCCAGCAAGCCAAAGAAGGTCAGCAATTATAGCAGCCAGGAGCAAATGAATGATCTATGCTACAACTGCAAGAAGCCTGGCCACTTCATTGCCAACTGCAACAAACCTCTAAGAGAATAACTAAAGAAAAAAACACATGCAAAGAAGGAATACAAAGGCAACAAAAGGCCTCAGAAGAGAGACAAAGGCCTGGTAGCTAGAGGATCGTGGAGTGATTCAGATAATGACTCCAATGCTGACTCCGGAGATGATGAAGAACCACAAATGGCTAATCTGTGCCTAATGGCCAAACAAGCAAAGGACAAACAAAACCTCAACATACATGATGTAAGTCTCGATGAGGTATTTGACTTTAACTCACCTGATGTAGACATAAACAATTTAAGAATTGCTCTGCATGGCATAACCACTGATCTACGTCAATACATGAAGTGGTTCAGAGTTTTGTTTAAGCATCATTCACTTCTTCAAGAGGAGAAGAAGAAAGTTCAAGAAGAGCTTAAAACAGCCCTTCTAAGTACTAATCTTCTCTCCAAGCTTGAGGCTGAGAATGAGACCTTAAAACAGACAAAAACACTCAATGCACAAAGAGAGTCTAATTTAACCTCTAAAATTGAGGAACTAGAAAAGACTATCTCTGCATGGAACAAATCCTCATCATCCATGGATTCCTTGTTCTCTAGTCAGAGAAGTACATTCGATAGAACAGGCTTAGGCTTTGGGCAATCCATCTCAGAGCCATGTATGGAAAAGACAAAGAAAACTAGCACTAGTAATGCCTCAAGTTTTAGTAGAAGCATTACCTTTGTGAAATCCTCACAGAAGGAAGAACAAGTTCAACCTTGTTCTACTGTCTCCATTCATACTCAAAGGAGTAAAGGATCTCATACTGGCCTGAGATTCATAAAAGAGAAGAGTAACCTAACCTCTACTCACCAACCTCGACGAATCGTAGAGTCAAGCAAGTCCAACTCTACGAATCAACTGGGAAGGTACAGTAGAGGTAAGGCACACTCATCACTATTTATGAAATCCAAGGACACGTGGAAGAATGAGAATCAGTTTAACAGAAGGACAACTAAAGAACCACACAAGTCCAAATGGAGGATGAATCATCATACACACATAGGCATGCATCATACTAGATGTTTTATATGCAATAAATATGGTCACAAGGTTGCCAAGTGTTATTATAATTCCATGCATGTGAGACCCAAGATTAAACAGATTTGGGTCCCCAAAGACACTAACAAAGAAGGACCTATGCAAATATGGGTACCAAAATGAAGGTTCAATATTTTGACAGGAAAAGAGCTCCACGATCACTATATGGTATCTGGACAGTGGATGCTCAAGGCACATGACTGGGAACAAAGCCCTTCTATCTAACTACATAGAGAAGGAGGGTCCCTCAGTCATCTTTGGAGACAACGACTCGGGCAAGACAAGAGGATACGGCTCTGCTGGCAATGGTGCAGTATCTTTCAGCAAGGTAGCATATGTAGAAGGTCTCCAACACAACCTTCTAAGCATCAGTCAACTCTGCGACAAGGGTCATCAAGTGACATTCCTCAACAACCAATGTCAAGTCCGAGATTTGAAGACATCTGCTGTAAAGCTAACCGGGACAAGAGAAGGAAATGTCTACACAGTAGATCTTGGTCAACTAAGCTCAGATGAGACAATATGTTTTCTGGCAAAAGCATCTGAAGAAATGAGCTGGCTATGGCATGGACGGTTGTCTCACTTAAAATTCAAAAGCATGTCCAAACTAGGATCAAAAGATCTCGTAGCTGGCCTACCTAAGTTCAACTTCGTAAAAGAAAGGCTATGCAATGCCTGTCAGCTTGGAAAGCAAATCAGAAGCTCATTCAAGAGCAAAACTGCCAACTCTATCGACAAGCCCCTGCAGTTGCTCCACATGGATCTATTTGGACCAATTCCAACAACTAGTCTTGGAGGAAAAAGATACTCTCCAGTTATAGTCGATGACTACACCAGATTCATATGGGTATTCTTCCTAACTTCAAAGGATGAAACGAGCTCTCAATTAATCAAATTGTCTAGACTGGTGATGAACGAGAAAGGAGAGAAAATCAAGGCCATAAAGAGTGATCATGGAAGAGAATTCGACTTCTCAAAAATGGACCAGTTCTGCACAGACAATGGCATCAGTCATAACTTTTCAGCTTCACGAACTCCTTAACAAAATGGAGTAGCTGAAAGAAAGAACAGAACCTTGATAGAGGCTGGAAGAACTCTACTAGCAGCAGCTCATCTGCCTGAATATTTCTGGGCAGAAGCTGTCAACACTGCATGCTACACGCAGAACAGATCATTGATACACTCTACGATCAATAAGACGCCCTACGAACTGTGGAAAGGAAAAAAGCCAAGTGTCAACTACTTTCATGTTTTCGGCTGTGCATGCTACATTCTCAACAATGGAAAGTAGTACCTGACAAAATTTTAGCCCAAGTCAGACGAAGGAATCTTTCTTGGATATGCCACAGACAGTAAGTCCTATAGAGTGTTCAACAAAAAGACACTGAGTGTTGAAGTTTCGATCTATATCATCTTTGATGAAACAGACTTAGATAACACAGTGCTTCAAGACACTACGACCGATAGTGCAGACACTACGAATGAAATTGTCGAGCCCAACACTACGATCGTAGTGCCAGATAGTGTAATCGTTGAGCAACAAAATGAGATCGTAGAGAGGTCTATGCAAGATAATGAACCTCCACACCAAGAAGAAGAAATAGATCTTGAAGACTTAAGACAAGAAGGCATCAGGACAGATGTCCCAACCGGTAACAGATGGGCCAGAGATCACACTCAGGATCTAATCATTGGAGATTCGAGTGCTAGAGTCAAAACAATAGTTGCCACTCAAAATGAATGCTTTTATCTAAGCTTTTTGTCTCAAATAGTACCAAAGAAGATAGAGGATGCTATGGAAGACTCTAGTTGGATAGAAGCCATGCAGGAAGAACTCAACCAATTTGAACGAAGCAAAGTATGGAGATTGGTACCAAGACCAAAGAGTCATCCTGTCATTGGAACCAAGTGGGTCTTCAGAAATAAAATGGATGAAGATGGAGTTATAACCAGGAACAAGGCAAGATTAGTGGCAAAGGGCTACTCTCAAGAAGAAGGCATTGACTACGATGAGACATTTGCACCTGTTGCCATACTAGAAGCCATCAGAATCTTTCTTGCCTTTGCTGCTCACATGAAGTTCAAAGTCTTTCAGATGGATGTCAAAAGTGCATTCCTAAATGGAGAACTCCAAGAAGAAGTCTATCCAACCTCAGTGTTTCATCAATCCATCTCTTTCCAATTATGTTTATAGATTAGACAAAGCTTTATATGGTCTTAAACAAGTACCTAGAGCATGGTATGAAACACTAACTAACTTCTTAATTGAAAATGGGTTCACTAGAGGTAGAGTAGATACCACACTGTTTCTTAGAAAGCATAAAGACAAAGTCTTATTAGTTCAAATATATGTTGATGATATTATTTTTGGTTCTATTACGAAAAGTTATGCAAGAGATTCTCTAAGTTGATGCAGAGCAAGTTTGAAATGAGCATGATGGGTGAGCTAAATTTCTTCCTTGGACTGCAAGTAAAGCAGACTGATAAAGGAATTTTCATAAACCAAGCCAAGTACATCAAAGACTTACTCAAGAAGTATGGCATGGAATCAGCCTCTCCCATGAAAACACCAATTGCTCCTGCAACCAATCTTGACAAAGATGAAAAGGGTAAAAGTATTGTTATAACTCAATACAGAGGTATGATAGGTTCTCTTTTATACCTAACTGCCAGTAGACCAGACATAATGTTTGCAACATGCATATGTGTTAGATTTCAGGCTAACCCTAAAGAGTCACATTTATCTGCTGTAAAGAGGATCTTCAGGTATCTCAAGGGTACACCTTACTTGGGGCTTTGGTACCCCAAGGAATCCTCATTTGAACTAACAGGATACACAGATGCTGATTTTGCAGGATGCAAAATAGATAGAAAGAGTATCAGTGGCACCTGTCAATTGCTAGGAAGCAGACTTGTGTCCTAGTTTAGCAAAAAGCAAAACTCAGTGTCTACTTCAACTGCAGAAGCTGAATACATTGCTGCTAGCAGCTGCTGTGCTCAGATCCTATGGATGAAAAATTAGCTAGCTGACTATGGGTTTGATTTCAAATCTATTCCCATTCACTGTAATAACACAAGTGCCATAGCAATAACTCATAATCCTGTTATGCATTCTAGGACTAAGCATATAGAGATAAGGTATCACTTCATTAGGGATCATGTACAAAATGGAACTATATCTTTACAATATATCCCTACTGAAAATCAACTTGCTGATGTTTTTACAAAACCTCTAGATGAATCCAGATTTAATAAGTTAATAAGTGAGCTAGGCATGCTAAATCTACAACCATAAAATATATGCTCTAGATTGTGCTAACCATAACAGATACAAAGGCTGAACTCAAAATCGTAGACATGATCAAGGGAAGTCCACGATCGTAGAGATGAAGAGACAAAACCACCTCAACGATCGTAGCAAAGACTCAACCATCGTAGAGTAGACTCAACGATGACAAAAGCCCCATCAACAAAGCAAGAGTGCATCCTGTGATGATAAACTTCAAAACACAGCAATCCCTCTGATAAGCGCCTCAGGAACAAACCTAACCCTTGACTCACTCCAAGAGGTTGGCCCTTCCTAAGTCACCTTAAAAGAATGCTATGTCAAAAACTCATCACAAGGATCTGGTCAGACTCGACGATCGTAGATCAGACACGATGAATGCTGAACAAACTCGACGATCGTAGAACAGACGCAACGAATGCTGGACAGAATCAACAATCGTAGATCAGACTCGATAAATGCAAAGCACTCAACTATCACAAAACTACCTCAACGATCGTAGTCCTCCCTAAGGACACCTCAGCTCTGCAGGAGCCAAGGGCAAATCAGTACAATCCCTATCAGTCAAAATCGTAGAGCCAAGAAAAAGACGACACCTGTCCCACTAAGCAAAAAGGAGAGAGGGAAGTTGCAAGTACAAATTGAAATCATATTTTTTGAAATCAGAAGTTCGAAAGATTATCTCTCTCATCCTCTCTCAAAGCAGAAACCCTAAATCAGAAGAAAGTTCAGTCATATCTCACTTCCAACTACAAAATCAATGGCGGCATCCATTGTTATCTCAGGATACAAACTCTGTTTTGACAAGTTCAAGACAGCTCAACCCAAGTTCTACAAGACTCTGGCCTTACTGAAGAAGGCAGGTCTCGAAGAAGCCTTGAGCACAAATACATTGATTTATCCCATGTTAGTGAAAGAGTTCTACAGGAATGGAGTATTTAAAAACAACATCATCACTACAAAAGTAAGGGATGTGGAAATCAGACTGAAGGCCGAAGACATCAACCTCACCCTAGGTCTCAAAAATGAAGGGAATCCACTCTTAGAAAGCGTAGACTTCCAAGAGGGACTTAGAAGAATGCATCACAAGAAACTCCCTTCTGTGAAAGGGTACAAGAAGAAGGAGTTCCCACAGAGGTATGAATTTCTAGCCGATATAGTTGGAAAATGTATATGCTGCAAGAGCTCAGGTCATGACTCTGTGAATGAAGTTCAACTTAGGCTCATGACTGCCATGAGTTATGGAATACAACTCAACTATGGATCCCTATTGCTTGATTGGATTGGTAAGTGGCTCGTCAACTCAAAGAAGTCAAAAAGCCCTCAAAAGATGTTATACGGGCGATTCATAAGTGTCATTTTACAATCAGCCCTGGGCGACAAAATTGGGGATGAAGAAGGAGAAGCTATCAAACCAAATAGACGAATGACCCAGAAACTGTTTAAAAATTGGAAGAGGAACCCAACTGATTATGTTCGAATGATAACCGAGTCTAGTGGAAGAACTGGGGATCTGAAGGACTCAGGCCTTCCAGGAAACATATTTATGGTCAGGGAGATCGAAGAAGAAGAAGAAACCAACAAAGAAAAACCCTATGTCCTTACCAGGAAGAGCAAGGGCAAGAGGAAGCTGAAGGCTAGACTGGTAGAAGAGCCTCAAGGATCTACCACTGATATACCTATAGAGTCCTCTTATATTGAGACTCTGAGAATGCTAAGAAGAAAGCAGCAGGTAGATGAAGCAGATGAGGATCAGGCTACCATATCCCAGATCCTGAAGAAGAACAAAGTTGGTCATATGTCCAAAAGGCCATCAGTCACCTCAATCGTAGAGTCTCTACTGTTCGTAGAGACCAGACTAAGCATGGCAGGCAAGGAAGTAGCTGCTTCAAGCATATTTGCGTTGAACATGACAACACTGAGGTTCAAGAAAGTCCTGAAGTTGTGGCTAAGCCCAGTAAATCAAGGAGAAAGCTGGTCAAGAAGTACATTCTTAAAAATGAAAAAGTGCTCAAGAAGGAAGATAAGAGCATGGTTGCCCAAAAGGACAGTGCTCCAGCGGAGGGGGAGATCCCTGAGATTCTCATGATAGAGAATACACCAGCAAAGGGGGAGATGCCTGAAGCTCAAGAAGATGCTCTAATTGAAGGGGAGTTTATGAGCTCACAAGAAGATGATTAAGTTGAGGGGGAGCCTCAAGATATCCCTATGGCAGAAGAAGATGTCCCTGCTAGAAATGAAGAGGAACCAGTAAGAGATCATCAAGAGCCCATTGAGATAATGGAGTCCTCCCACGAAGACAGAGAAGAGGAAGAAGGTGATGATCTTCAGATCACTGGTGTGGGCAGAGATGGGTATAGAAGCTATCTCTATAATCAAATGTTCTCATACCTACCCATGATGCCATATCATTAAGCCCAAATCCTAAACTCTTGGGATCACATGTTCTGGAGCTTCAAAGAGTATTCAGCCATCTCAGTATTGGCTCATGGATTTCCAGGGAGATTCAACTTTGCCAAGAAATTGCTTACCAACAACTCTTCCTCAAAGGATAAACTTGAGGTACTGTCTATCCCTACCCTATTTAGAATTAATCACTTGCCATCATCCTCATTCAGTCATTTTTATGAATTCCCACGATGGTTGGAAGTGATCCTTCACCAACTAAATCAATTTCCAGTTGTAGAATCCCAAAATTCTGTAACTGAGGAACCAAATGCAGTTAACTTTATTTTGCTCCCACAAACCACCAACTCTACGATCCCTGACTCTAGTCCCATCGTAGAGTCCCAAATAGAAATCGTAGAGCCACATATTCCAAACATAAAAACTCAGGCCTCTCCATCAGACATACCATCCTCCTCCTCCAATGACTATTTTAGTCTTGATCTTGCTCTCTATTCCCTGCAAGATCAATCCCAGAAAAGATCCCCTCCATTCAATAATCCTCAAACCAATGATACTCTTCCAAATCTGCCCACAAAAGATGACTTGAATGAAGTGTCCAAGAACATGGTCAGGAACATTAAAGAAAGCCTAGACACTCACTCAGACCTCATTCATCTCCGGCTGAATTAACTAATCACTGCTGCAAATAATATCCCTGGCACTTTAAATGCTAACCTTACAAAGAAGCTGAGGGAAATTATCCAAGAAATTCTTCAAAGCGTAAAAGACAGAGATGAGATTCATTTCCAGATAGCCACCAAGCAAAGAGAGGTTATTCTTGAAATGCAGAGAAATCAAGAAGTCCAAAACAAACTCATGCTGGAGAACATCATAAACTTGAAATCTTCAGTTAAAGAATTCTAGAAAGCTTATGTGAATCAGGAACAGTAGACTGACATTGTTCTCACTGCCCTCTGAAACAGAGAAGCTAGAGCTGAAATCCAGATCAAGGAAAGTCGAGAGGACATTGCTCAACATAAAGCCAACTAAACGAGCTTGTCGAAGGAATAAATTGACTTTCTGCAGACATTCGAACCCTTGATGCTGACATAAAGGGGGAGAATAAAGGGAAAGGAGCACAGGGAGATCAGGGCAGAGGCAGAGGAGCTCAAGGAAACCAAGAAAGGGGAAGAGGACAATTTTCACGAAGCCTTCCTATAAGACAATTCCACCAACAGGCTCCATGATCAGGCAATTAGACTCAACGATCTGATCAGCAGGAAGTCTTGATGGCTCAGCCTTTAAGAAGTCAATGGCCAACTATCAAATCACCAAATATGACCACCACAGGCCTAAGAATGCGAATTAGAGATCCAGCATTCATGAATAGGCATGATCACAACCCGATAGTAAGTCCAAGTGAGCTGGAAGAGTTAGCCAGAAGGGATGAAGCTAGCAGGAAAAGAAGGGCTGAGGAGTATGCCAATCCTCCAAGGAAAAGGTCAAAGAAATAGAGATAAGTTGAAACTTTAAATTCTTATTGATGTAAGCTAAACTGCAATATTTCTTGAACATCAATAAATTCATGCGTATTCTCTAGAAATTTTAGCTGCTCACTGAAATACTAAGTCATGTTTAAATTTCCTGCAAATGCATCTAGACACTAATAATCATGACAACAAATCTCCTTGGTTATGTCAACATTAAATAGGGGGAGATTGTTGGGAGAATGCATATTATGATTTGATGTTTTAATGTATATGCTCATGATTATTTGCAAAGTCCTTCAAGTAAGATATGTACAAGGACTTAGTGATAGATCAAATCTGTTAGGTTGATCTAAGCTCTTAACGTGTATCGTTCTTTCATAGAATGTATAGATAGAAAGATCAAAGCTGTTAGGTTGATCTTGAGATGTAATAGATAGGCTTCGAAGAAATCGGAGTGCATAAATCTGATCAACATTGCAGAAGTCAAGGCAAAATCGTAGAGCTTCAAAGATCGTAGTGTGCCTGCCTTGAAGGGCCTCTTCAAAAATCGTAGAGTGGTCCCAACGTCTGCCGAGCAAACTCAACGATCGTAGTGTGCTGAAGGAAATGTAGAGTTTACAAGTCAACGATCGTAGAGTGCTCTCGAAAACATAGAGTTTATAACTCAAGCAAGCAAAGATCGTAATGTACAAAGACTTAAGAGAAATCGTAGTGCTCTCGGCTAATAGCATAAGACCAGGCACCAAGGTGACAAGTCACCACGATCTGAATCGTAGAGTATCATCTGTCTTGTGTCAGAAAATGTCGAGCCTCATAATTTGTGTGGAGATAGGTTCCAACAAAAGAGGAATGGATTCTAAATGCTGCAGTACTCACCAGTCCCAAAGTCATAAAAAATATCCTTAGTATGCAACAAAGAAGCGTATTGAAGAAGCTAAGGAAAGTACCATTGAGAAGGGGGAAAACACCTTTTCAGGTGTTAGGTGAGAAAGCAGTCTGCAGTGTCAGTGGGCCAGAATGCAGTTCAGAAGATGTGCAGAAATGTCTCCATCAAAGAACAAAAAAGTTAAATGCATTTAATGCTTCAACGGAAAAATCCAACGGATAGTTTCAAAAGATCGCATATATGCAAATCAAGCAGATGAGTGTAAAAACAAGCAAGCATTGAACAAACAACGTGAACAACTCTCAAAGCTCAACTCTACGATCTGAGAAATTGTAAAGCTTGCTCAGCTACTCAGTTCTTTCGAACAAGTGCTTAAACAGTAACTGAGTAGCAACCATCAAGAACTCAACATCTATTAATCAACTGAAGAAGAGTACCAAGTCTGCTGGACTTGAAGAGTTCTATGTGAACTGTAAGAGAACCAATTCTGCTGGACTTGAAGAGTTTAAGAGTGAACTAAGAAATTCCTAGACTGTTGGTCTAGAAGGAATCTGTGTGATTCAGATGTTGTAAAAGACATCCTTAGTGGATTTTTTACTCGTTGAGTAGAAGAGTGGACTAGGAGCTTTAAGTGCTCTGAACCACTTAAAACGACTGTGTCTTTTACATTCATACTATAACTGCTATATCTGCCATAACTGCTATAACTGCCTCACTCTCATAACTCCACTACTTTTCAAAAGAGATTAAAATAAACATAAATTCCGCTAGGTTTTAATCATCATTAACTAACAAGTTTAAAACGAAAAGATTTTTTAAATATCTATTCAACCCCCCCTTTTAGATAACTATTGTGCCTACTAGGAACTAACAATTGGTATCAGAGCAGGTTCTATTATACATCTTACAAGCTTTAGTAGATCCAAAGGCACACATACCAAGCGAATCTATAACTGGAGGAGGCAGCAAGCCACCACTGTGCAACAAGGTTAAATTTACAAACTGGAAAGTCAGGATGCAAGCATACATGGACTCAATAGATGAAGATCTATTTGAGACCGTTCAAAATGGGCCCTATATTCCAACAAAGCTTGCACCAACCACTGACGATCCAAACAGAATACAAATCAAGGTTAAAGAAGAGTGGACAGACAACGAGAAGAGAGCTGTCCAACTTGACAAAAAGGCCAAGAACATTCTGTTCCAATCCTTAGAAGACGATCTGTTCGAAAACATTGTCAACAACAAAACAGCTAAGGAGGTTTGGGAAGAATTGTTGATCATGCATGAAGGAACTGAAGAAGTTAGAGAAGACAAACAATCTCTCCTGACACATCAGTATGAGATGTTTGCTCATGTTCAAGGAGAAAACGTGACTGCCACCTATGAGAGATTCAACGTTCTGCTCAACTCTCTACGAGCATATGGGAAGATCTATCCTAACAAAGATCTGATCATAAAGTTCACGAGAGCCCTACCGAGCAAGTGGGATGCCAAAACCACTGCTATAAGAGAGTCAAAGAATCTTCACGAGATGACAGTTCAACAACTATATGGCAATCTCCTGACATACGAACTGGAGCTGACTCAACGAGCTGAAACCCTATCAGAAGGAAGAAGGAAGGATGAGGGTGTTGCTCTCAAGGCAACTGAAAGTGCATCAAAGGTCAACACTAAGATTGACTCTGATTATGATGAAGACCTTGCTATGATGGTGAAAAGATTAAGAAGGTTTATGCGTCAAGGCAAACCCAGCAAGCCAAAGAAGGTCAGCAATTATAGCAGCCAGGAGCAAATGAATGATCTATGCTACAACTGCAAGAAGCCTGGCCACTTCATTGCCAACTGCAACAAACCTCTAAGAGAATAACTAAAGAAAAAAACACATGCAAAGAAGGAATACAAAGGCAACAAAAGGCCTCAGAAGAGAGACAAAGGCCTGGTAGCTAGAGGATCGTGGAGTGATTCAGATAATGACTCCAATGCTGACTCCGGAGATGATGAAGAACCACAAATGGCTAATCTGTGCCTAATGGCCAAACAAGCAAAGGACAAACAAAACCTCAACATACATGATGTAAGTCTCGATGAGGTATTTAACTTTAACTCACCTGATGTAGACATAAACAATTTAAGAATTGCTCTGCATGGCATAACCACTGATCTACGTCAATACATGAAGTGGTTCAGAGTTTTGTTTAAGCATCATTCACTTCTTCAAGAGGAGAAGAAGAAAGTTCAAGAAGAGCTTAAAACAGCCCTTCTAAGTACTAATCTTCTCTCCAAGCTTGAGGCTGAGAATGAGACCTTAAAACAGACAAAAACACTCAATGCACAAAGAGAGTCTAATTTAACCTCTAAAATTGAGGAACTAGAAAAGACTATCTCTGCATGGAACAAATCCTCATCATCCATGGATTCCTTGTTCTCTAGTCAGAGAAGTACATTCGATAGAACAGGCTTAGGCTTTGGGCAATCCATCTCAGAGCCATGTATGGAAAAGACAAAGAAAACTAGCACTAGTAATGCCTCAAGTTTTAGTAGAAGCATAACCTTTGTGAAATCCTCACAGAAGGAAGAACAAGTTCAACCTTGTTCTACTGTCTCCATTCATACTCAAAGGAGTAAAGGATCTCATACTGGCCTGAGATTCATAAAAGAGAAGAGTAACCTAACCTCTACTCACCAACCTCGACGAATCGTAGAGTCAAGCAAGTCCAACTCTACGAATCAACTGGGAAGGTACAGTAGAGGTAAGGCACACTCATCACTATTTATGAAATCCAAGGACACGTGGAAGAATGAGAATCAGTTTAACAGAAGGACAACTAAAGAACCACACAAGTCCAAATGGAGGATGAATCATCATACACACATAGGCATGCATCATACTAGATGTTTTATATGCAATAAATATGGTCACAAGGTTGCCAAGTGTTATTATAATTCCATGCATGTGAGACCCAAGATTAAACAGATTTGGGTCCCCAAAGACACTAACAAAGAAGGACCTATGCAAATATGGGTACCAAAATGAAGGTTCAATATTTTGACAGGAAAAGAGCTCCACGATCACTATATGGTATCTGGACAGTGGATGCTCAAGGCACATGACTGGGAACAAAGCCCTTCTATCTAACTACATAGAGAAGGAGGGTCCCTCAGTCATCTTTGGAGACAACGACTCGGGCAAGACAAGAGGATACGGCTCTGCTAGCAATGGTGCAGTATCTTTCAGCAAGGTAGCATATGTAGAAGGTCTCCAACACAACCTTCTAAGCATCAGTCAACTCTGCGACAAGGGTCATCAAGTGACATTCCTCAACAACCAATGTCAAGTCCGAGATTTGAAGACATCTGCTGTAAAGCTAACCGGGACAAGAGAAGGAAATGTCTACACAGTAGATCTTGGTCAACTAAGCTCAGATGAGACAATATGTTTTCTGGCAAAAGCATCTGAAGAAATGAGCTGGCTATGGCATGGACGGTTGTCTCACTTAAAATTCAAAAGCATGTCCAAACTGGGATCAAAAGATCTCGTAGCTGGCCTACCTAAGTTCAACTTCGTAAAAGAAAGGCTATGCAATGCCTGTCAGCTTGGAAAGCAAATCAGAAGCTCATTCAAGAGCAAAACTGCCAACTCTATCGACAAGCCCCTGCAGTTGCTCCACATGGATCTATTTGGACCAATTCCAACAACTAGTCTTGGAGGAAAAAGATACTCTCCAGTTATAGTCGATGACTACACCAGATTCATATGGGTATTCTTCCTAACTTCAAAGGATGAAACGAGCTCTCAATTAATCAAATTGTCTAGACTGGTGATGAACGAGAAAGGAGAGAAAATCAAGGCCATAAAGAGTGATCATGGAAGAGAATTCGACTTCTCAAAAATGGACCAGTTCTGCACAGACAATGGCATCAGTCATAACTTTTCAGCTTCACGAACTCCTTAACAAAATGGAGTAGCTGAAAGAAAGAACAGAACCTTGATAGAGGCTGGAAGAACTCTACTAGCAGCAGCTCATCTGCCTGAATATTTCTGGGCAGAAGCTGTCAACACTGCATGCTACACGCATAACAGATCATTGATACACTCTACGATCAAGAAGACGCCCTACGAACTGTGGAAAGGAAAAAAGCCAAGTGTCAGCTACTTTCATGTTTTCGGCTGTGCATGCTACATTCTCAACAATGGAAAGTAGTACCTGACAAAATTTTAGCCCAAGTCAGACGAAGGAATCTTTCTTGGATATGCCACAGACAGTAAGTCCTATAGAGTGTTCAACAAAAAGACACTGAGTGTTGAAGTTTCGATCTATATCATCTTTGATGAAACAGACTTAGATAACACAGTGCTTCAAGACACTACGACCGATAGTGCAGACACTACGAATGAAATTGTCGAGCCCAACACTACGATCGTAGTGCCAGATAGTGTAATCGTTGAGCAACAAAATGAGATCGTAGAGAGGTCTATGCAAGATAATGAACCTCCACACCAAGAAGAAGAAATAGATCTTGAAGACTTAAGACAAGAAGGCATCAGGACAGATGTCCCAACCGGTAACAGATGGGCCAGAGATCACACTCAGGTTCTAATCATTGGAGATTCGAGTGCTAGAGTCAAAACAATAGTTACCACTCAAAATGAATGCTTTTATCTAAGCTTTTTGTCTCAAATAGTACCAAAGAAGATAGAGGATGCTATGGAAGACTCTAGTTGGATAGAAGCCATGCAGGAAGAACTCAACCAATTTGAACGAAGCAAAGTATGGAGATTGGTACCAAGACCAAAGAGTCATCCTGTCATTGGAACCAAGTGGGTCTTCAGAAATAAAATGGATGAAGATGGAGTTATAACCAGGAACAAGGCAAGATTAGTGGCAAAGGGCTACTCTCAAGGAGAAGGCATTGACTACGATGAGACATTTGCACCTGTTGCCATACTAGAAGCCATCAGAATCTTTCTTGCCTTTGCTGCTCACATGAAGTTCAAAGTCTTTCAGATGGATGTCAAAAGTGCATTCCTAAATGGAGAACTCCAAGAAGAAGTCTATCCAACCTCAGTGTTTCATCAATCCATCTCTTTCCAATTATGTTTATAGATTAGACAAAGCTTTATATGGTCTTAAACAAGTACCTAAAGCATGGTATGAAACACTAACTAACTTCTTAATTGAAAATGGGTTCACTAGAGGTAGAGTAGATACCACACTGTTTCTTAGAAAGCATAAAGACAAAGTCTTATTAGTTCAAATATATGTTGATGATATTATTTTTGGTTCTATTACGAAAAGTTATGCAAGAGATTCTCTAAGTTGATGCAGAGCAAGTTTGAAATGAGCATGATGGGTGAGCTAAATTTCTTCCTTGGACTGCAAGTAAAGCAGACTGATAAAGGAATTTTCATAAACCAAGCCAAGTACATCAAAGACTTACTCAAGAAGTATGGCATGGAATCAGCCTCTCCCATGAAAACACCAATTGCTCCTGCAACCAATCTTGACAAAGATGAAAAGGGTAAAAGTATTGTTATAACTCAATACAGAGGTATGATAGGTTCTCTTTTATACCTAACTGCCAGTAGACCAGACATAATATTTGCAACATGCATATGTGTTAGATTTCAGGCTAACCCTAAAGAGTCACATTTATCTGCTGTAAAGAGGATCTTCAGGTATCTCAAGGGTACACCTTACTTGGGGCTTTGGTACCCCAAGGAATCCTCATTTGAACTAACAGGATACACAGATGCTGATTTTGCAGGATGCAAAATAGATAGAAAGAGTATCAGTGGCACCTGTCAATTGCTAGGAAGCAGACTTGTGTCCTAGTTTAGCAAAAAGCAAAACTCAGTGTCTACTTCAACTGCAGAAGCTGAATACATTGCTGCTAGCAGCTGCTGTGCTCAGATCCTATGGATGAAAAATTAGCTAGCTGACTATGGGTTTGATTTCAAATCTATTCCCATTCACTGTAATAACACAAGTGCCATAGCAATAACTCATAATCCTGTTATGCATTCTAGGACTAAGCATATAGAGATAAGGTATCACTTCATTAGGGATCATGTACAAAATGGAACTATATCTTTACAATATATCCCTACTGAAAATCAACTTGCTGATGTTTTTACAAAACCTCTAGATGAATCCAGATTTAATAAGTTAATAAGTGAGCTAGGCATGCTAAATCTACAACCATAAAATATATGCTCTAGATTGTGCTAACCATAACAGATACAAAGGCTGAACTCAAAATCGTAGACATGATCAAGGGAAGTCCACGATCGTAGAGATGAAGAGACAAAACCACCTCAACGATCGTAGCAAAGACTCAACCATCGTAGAGTAGACTCAACGATGACAAAAGCCCCATCAACAAAGCAAGAGTGCATCCTGTGATGATAAACTTCAAAACACAGCAATCCCTCTGATAAGCGCCTCAGGAACAAACCTAACCCTTGACTCACTCCAAGAGGTTGGCCCTTCCTAAGTCACCTTAAAAGAATGCTATGTCAAAAACTCATCACAAGGATCTGGTCAGACTCGACAATCGTAGATCAGACACGATGAATGCTGGACAAACTCGACGATCGTAGAACAGACGCAACGAATGCTGGACAGAATCAACAATCGTAGATCAGACTCGATAAATGCAAAGCACTCAACTATCACAAAACTACCTCAACGATCGTAGTCCTCCCTAAGGACACCTCAGCTCTGCAGGAGCCAAGGGCAAATCAGTACAATCCCTATCAGTCAAAATCGTAGAGCCAAGAAAAAGACGACACCTGTCCCACTAAGCAAAAAGGAGAGAGGGAAGTTGCAAGTACAAATTGAAATCATATTTTTTGAAATCAGAAGTTCGAAAGATTATCTCTCTCATCCTCTCTCAAAGCAGAAACCCTAAATCAGAAGAAAGTTCAGTCATATCTCACTTCCAACTACAAAATCAATGGCGGCATCCATTGTTATCTCAGGATACAAACTCTGTTTTGACAAGTTCAAGACAGCTCAACCCAAGTTCTACAAGACTCTGGCCTTACTGAAGAAGGCAGGTCTCGAAGAAGCCTTGAGCACAAATACATTGATTTATCCCATGTTAGTGAAAGAGTTCTACAGGAATGGAGTATTTAAAAACAACATCATCACTACAAAAGTAAGGGATGTGGAAATCAGACTGAAGGCCGAAGACATCAACCTCACCCTAGGTCTCAAAAATGAAGGGAATCCACTCTTAGAAAGCGTAGACTTCCAAGAGGGACTTAGAAGAATGCATCACAAGAAACTCCCCTCTGTGAAAGGGTACAAGAAGAAGGAGTTCCCACAGAGGTATGAATTTCTAGCCGATATAGTTGGAAAATGTATATGCTGCAAGAGCTCAGGTCATGACTCTGTGAATGAAGTTCAACTTAGGCTCATGACTGCCATGAGTTATGGAATACAACTCAACTATGGATCCCTATTGCTTGATTGGATTGGTAAGTGGCTCGTCAACTCAAAGAAGTCAAAAAGCCCTCAAAAGATGTTATACGGGCGATTCATAAGTGTCATTTTACAATCAGCCCTGGGCGACAAAATTGGGGATGAAGAAGGAGAAGCTATCAAACCAAATAGACGAATGACCCAGAAACTGTTTAAAAATTGGAAGAGGAACCCAACTGATTATGTTCGAATGATAACCGAGTCTAGTGGAAGAACTGGGGATCTGAAGGACTCAGGCCTTCCAGGAAACATATTTATGGTCAGGGAGATCGAAGAAGAAGAAGAAACCAACAAAGAAAAACCCTATGTCCTTACCAGGAAGAGCAAGGGCAAGAGGAAGCTGAAGGCTAGACTGGTAGAAGAGCCTCAAGGATCTACCACTGATATACCTATAGAGTCCTCTTATATTGAGACTCTGAGAATGCTAAGAAGAAAGCAGCAGGTAGATGAAGCAGATGAGGATCAGGCTACCATATCCCAGATCCTGAAGAAGAACAAAGTTGGTCATATGTCCAAAAGGCCATCAGTCACCTCAATCGTAGAGTCTCTACTGTTCGTAGAGACCAGACTAAGCATGGCAGGCAAGGAAGTAGCTGCTTCAAGCATATTTGCGTTGAACATGACAACACTGAGGTTCAAGAAAGTCCTGAAGTTGTGGCTAAGCCCAGTAAATCAAGGAGAAAGCTGGTCAAGAAGTACATTCTTAAAAATGAAAAAGTGCTCAAGAAGGAAGATAAGAGCATGGTTGCCCAAAAGGACAGTGCTCCAGCGGAGGGGGAGATCCCTGAGATTCTCATGATAGAGAATACACCAGCAAAGGGGGAGATGCCTGAAGCTCAAGAAGATGCTCTAATTGAAGGGGAGTTTATGAGCTCACAAGAAGATGATTAAGTTGAGGGGGAGCCTCAAGATATCCCTATGGCAGAAGAAGATGTCCCTGCTAGAAATGAAGAAGAACCAGTAAGAGATCATCAAGAGCCCATTGAGATAATGGAGTCCTCCCACGAAGACAGAGAAGAGGAAGAAGGTGATGATCTTCAGATCATTGGTGTGGGCAGAGATGGGTATAGAAGCTATCTCTATAATCAAATGTTCTCATACCTACCCATGATGCCATATCATTAAGCCCAAATCCTAAACTCTTGGGATCACATGTTCTGGAGCTTCAAAGAGTATTCAGCCATCTCAGTATTGGCTCATGGATTTCCAGGGAGATTCAACTTTGCCAAGAAATTGCTTACCAACAACTCTTCCTCAAAGGATAAACTTGAGGTACTGTCTATCCCTACCCTATTTAGAATTAATCACTTGCCATCATCCTCATTCAGTCATTTTTATGAATTCCCACGATGGTTGGAAGTGATCCTTCACCAACTAAATCAATTTCCAGTTGTAGAATCCCAAAATTCTGTAACTGAGGAACCAAATGCAGTTAACTTTATTTTGCTCCCACAAACCACCAACTCTACGATCCCTGACTCTAGTCCCATCGTAGAGTCCCAAATAGAAATCGTAGAGCCACATATTCCAAACATAAAAACTCAGGCCTCTCCATCAGACATACCATCCTCCTCCTCCAATGACTATTTTAGTCTTGATCTTGCTCTCTATTCCCTGCAAGATCAATCCCAGAAAAGATCCCCTCCATTCAATAATCCTCAAACCAATGATACTCTTCCAAATCTGCCCACAAAAGATGACTTGAATGAAGTGTCCAAGAACATGGTCAGGAACATTAAAGAAAGCCTAGACACTCACTCAGACCTCATTCATCTCCGGCTGAATTAACTGATCATTGCTGCAAATAATATCCCTGGCACTTTAAATGCTAACCTTACAAAGAAGCTGTGGGAAATTATCCAAGAAATTCTTCAAAGCGTAAAAGACAGAGATGAGATTCATTTCCAGATAGCCACCAAGCAAAGAGAGGTTGTTCTTGAAATGCAGAGAAATCAAGAAGTCCAAAACAAACTCATGTTGGAGAACATCATAAACTTGAAATCTTCAGTCAAAGAATTCTAGAAAGCTTATGTGAATCAGGAACAGTAGACTGACATTGTTCTCACTGCCCTCTGAAACAGAGAAGCTAGATCTGAAATCCAGATCAAGGAAAGTCGAGAGGACATTGCTCAACATAAAGCCAACTAAACGAGCTTGTCGAAGGAATAAATTGACTTTCTGCAGACATTCGAACCCTTGATGCTGACATAAAGGGGGAGAATAAAGGGAAAGGAGCACAGGGAGATCAGGGCAGAGGCAGAGGAGTTCAAGGAAACCAAGAAAGGGGAAGAGGACAATTTTCACGAAGCCTTCCTATAAGATAATTCCACCAACAGGCTCCATGATCAGGCAATTAGACTCAACGATCTGATTAGCAGGAAGTCTTGATGGCTCAGCCTTTAAGAAGTCAATGGCCAACTATCAGCTCACCAAATATGACCACCACAGGCCTAAGAATGCGAATTAGAGATCCAGCATTCATGAATAGGCATGATCACAACCCGATAGTAAGTCCAAGTGAGCTGGAAGAGTTAGCCAGAAGGGATGAAGCTAGCAGGAAAAGAAGGGCTGAGGAGTATGCCAATCCTCCAAGGAAAAGGTCAAAGAAATAGAGATAAGTTGAAACTTTAAATTCTTATTGATGTAAGCTAAACTGTAATATTTCTTGAACATCAATAAATTCATGCGTTTTCTCTAGAAATTTTAGCTACTCACTGAAATACTAAGTCATGTTTAAATTTCCTGCAAATGCATCTAGACACTAATAATCATGACAACAAATCTCCTTGGTTATGTCAACATTAAATAGGGGGAGATTGTTGGGAGAATGCATATTATGATTTGATGTTTTAATGTATATGCTCATGATTATTTGCAAAGTCCTTCAAGTAAGATATGTACAAGGACTTAGTGATAGATCAAATCTGTTAGGTTGATCTAAGCTCTTAACGTGTATCGTTCTTTCATAGAATGTATAGATAGAAAGATCAAAGCTGTTAGGTTGATCTTGAGATGTAATAGATAAGCTTCGAAGAAATCGGAGTGTATAAATCTGATCAACATTGCAGAAGTCAAGGCAAAATCGTAGAGCTTCAAAGATCGTAGTGTGCAGGCCTTGAAGGGCCTCTTCAAAAATCGTAGAGTGGTCCCAACGTCTGCCGAGTAAACTCAACGATCGTAGTGTGCTGAAGGAAATGTAGAGTTTACAAGTCAACGATCGTAGAGTGCTCTCGAAAACATAGAGTTTATAACTCAAGCAAGCAAAGATCGTAATGTACAAAGACTTAAGAGAAATCGTAGTGCTCTCGGCTGATAGAATAAGATCAGGCACCAAGGTGACAAGTCACCACGATCTGAATCGTAGAGTATCATCTGTCTTGTGTCAGAAAATGTCGAGCCTCATAATTTGTGTGGAGATAGGTTCCAACAAAAGAGGAATGGATTCTAAACGCTGCAGTACTCACCAGTCCCAAAGTCATAAAAAATATCCTTAGTATGCAACAAAGAAGCGTATTGAAGAAGCTAAGGAAAGTACCATTGGTAAGGGGGAAAACACCTTTTCAGGTGTTAGGTGAGAAAGCAGTCTGCAGTGTCAGTGGGCCAGAATACAGTTCAGAAGATGTGCAGAAATGTCTCCATCAAAGAACAAAAAAGTTAAATGCATTTAATGCTTCAACGGATGAATCCAACGGATAGTTTCAAAAGATCGCATATATGCAAATCAAGCAGATGAGTGTAAAAACAAGCAAGCATTGAACAAACAACGTGAACAACTCTCAAAGCTCAACTCTACGATCTGAGAAATTGCAAAGCTTGCTCAGCTACTCAGTTCTTTTGAACAAGTGCTTAAACAACAACTGAGTAGTAACCATCAAGAACTCAACATCTATCAATCAACTGAAGAAGAGAACCAAGTCTGCTGGACTTGAAGAGTTCTAAGTGAACTGTAAGAGAACCAAGTCTGCTGGACTTGAAGAGTTCAAGAGTGAACTAAGAAATTCCTAGACTGCTGGTCTAGAAGGAATTTGTGTGATTCAGAAGTTGTAAAAGACATCCTTAGTGGATTTCCTACTGGTTGAGTAGAAGAGTGGACTAGGAGCTTTAAGTGCTCTGAACCACTTAAAACGATTGTGTCTTTTACATTCATACTATAACTGCTATATCTGCCGTAACTGCTATAACTGCCTCACTCTCATAACTACACTACTTTGCAAAAGAGATTAAAATAAACATAAATTCCGCTAGGTTTTAATCATCATTAACTAACAAGTTTAAAACGAAAAGATTTTTTAAATATTTATTCAACCCCCCTTCTAGATAACTATTGTGCCTACTAGGAACTAAAAGATTCGTTTTCTTTAAAATATTTTTCATCATCCTCAGTTATAAATGATGATATAACTGAATATCTTTGGCCTATAGTGCAAAGATGAATGATTTTTTGATGAATATCTTTGGCCCGTAGTGCAAAGATGAACAGGTATTGAGATGAACATGACCAACTAATGAATATCTTTGGCCTGCAGTACAAAAATAAATATTTGATTCAAGATGTATACTGATTGATATTACAGGGATAAAATATTGATGATGGATTTTTAAATCATAGAAGATAGTAGATTTCATTCTCTACTTAACTCTTCTAATGAATTGTTATTTTCGCTGCGAATATTGATCTGAAACTTGTTGTCTATTATATTCTATCAGATTTTTCCCTGTTGAGGACTAACGATAATTTGCTCTATATTATCTTAGTCATAATATTCTTTACTGGGCTAGTTGAGTTCACCCTTTTCCTTTTTGTTCCATTTTTCTTCTCAGGAGGCGAGAATAAAGCTAGTACTAGTCGGGGTATGGAATGATGGTTGTAAGATCCCGAATTTTATAAAATGAAAGTATTTAATTTTCCTATAAATATTATGTTACTTAGTATATGGATAAATTGATAAAGGTTAAAGTTAAGGGTGATATTTAAAAATTTTGCAAAGTAAGCAAGTTGATATAAAATATTCGTTGTGTCGCGGAATATTCGATTGATAAGGGAATATTCATTTTAATAGGAAATATTTGTACGACGACATAATCATTGGCGGACTCCACAATAAAATTATTGTCAGAATTAGAAAACGACATAAATATCTTTTTATAAAAATAACGGCAAAAGTTTTACCGTTAAACTATTGAATTACCCGGTAGTAAAAGTATAGTAATACGCGTGGTTGCATAGTAGCACACGGTATTGATTATTGATGCTTACGTAAGAAGAATAATTTATTAGAAGAATTTTACGATCGAAATTTAGAATTACAAAATCGTATTCATGAGTTAGAAGAGCAGGCTGAAGAACGGCAGGCGGTCGTGGAGCAAAGAGATGCAACAATTCAAAATTGTGTTACCCGATGTGCGATGCTTGAACAGAAGCACTCTTTGGCAGAGTATAAGATATTAGAGCTGGAATCTGAGAATTCTATGATCAAAGTTCTGATGAAAGAAGAGAAAATTGAACGAAGGAGAATAGATGATGCATGGGTAAAAGCCGCACGACGCGTAGATATTGTAGAAAAAGACGTCCGATCTAATAAGGCCAAAATAGATGAAATGGATTTTGTTTTTTGGATAACAATTGGGAGAATCCAACATCGAATTTAGAATTACCCTGTGCAGAGCGGTCAACCCTAATTCGATATGGACCGGAGAGTAATGATTCGAATCATGGATCAGGAATGTAACGAAGCAATTAAGGGTGGAATGTACTCTATAGCAAAGTCAAATTCGGTAGTTTAAGTGAGAGCGTTTGTCGAGGAACCCGAACAAAGTTATTACGGGTAAGTTAATGATAAACTCTTGTGAAGTTTATACCTTATTAGATACCAGTTCTACCCACTCTTTTATTTCTCCTACTTACGCTCAATGTTTAAATTTGACTTCGGAGAAACTAGACTTTAATTTATCTGTTGAAACTCCGTTGGGAGAAACCTTCGTTACCTCCACTATTTATAAATCTTGTTTGATTCAAATCAACACTTTCACGTTACCTGTCGATCTTATATCTTTGAAAATACTTGCTTTTGATGTGATTTTAGGAATCGATTGGTTAACTACTCATCATGCTTTTCGTAAGGTTGTTAGCTTTCATATTCTTAACCAACCTGTTATGCGAATTCAAGCAACCAAACCACTAAAGTCAATTATTGTCATATCAAGCCATAAGTAAGGAGCCTCGAGCCTTTCGCTGGTGACTTCCAAGTCTTAGAATACACCGAAGCCAGACTATCCGTAGGGGACGCCGTGAATAATGGTGGCAAGTTGATAGGTATCAATGTGACGTGCTATCCAAGTCTTGGGATGAGAGTCACAGTTTTGAATGATATTTCTATTGTTAATAAATTTTCTGGTGTATTCTTGAAGACTTCTTAGACTACCCCTAGAGCGTGAATTCGAATTTTGTATTGACCCCAGTACAAAATCCATTTCTAAAACCCTCAAATATTTTCTTCACCCAAAACGAACGTATAATGTGCCAAAGACGTTGGCTCGAGCTGTTGAAGATTATGACTATACCATTCAATATCATCGTGGAAGAACGAACGTGGTAGCTGACGCGTTGAGTAGAAGATCGTATGCGTTTATAAGTGTGACGTTGTTAACACAAAAACCCATTTCGTATAATTTACAAATGATGAAGATAGAGTTAAAGACTCTAGGGACTCACGTGGTAATATCAAATATACGAGTAGAATCGACTTTAATCGATAAAGTTAAAGCCGTGCAAGCTACATACTCAGAGCTAATGAATGTGAAGAAGAAGGTTCAAGATGGCATTATTCTAGAAGTAAGAATCGATGAAGAGAAGAAATCTCAACCCTCGATTTTATTGGCCCATTTGAAATCCTTGATTGAGTAGGAACTGTGGCCTATAGACTCATTTTACCGCCAAGTATGTTGCGTGTTCATAACGTTTTTTACGTATTGATGTTACGTAAATATGTGGACGACCCGAACCACATTATTAAATTAGAACTAGACGAGATAGAAGAAGATTTAACGTATGAGGAGATACATGTTAAAATCTTAGATAAGAAGGATCGTATTCAACACTCAAAGGTTATACCTCAAGAGTTAGAATCTGAAATAAAGTCAAGGTATCCTTATCATACCAGGTACATACGTAAATTTTGAGGACGAAATTTTATAAGGAGGTGAGATTGTGAGACCCCAAAATTTATGAATAAAGATTTAAATTTCTCGAAATATTTTTTTAAATATTATGGTGTAGATTTGATATAATGTTATAGTTGTAGGTAATATTTATAAATTTTGCAAAGTAAGCAAGTTGTTATATAATATTCGATTGGTCAGGGAATAATATTCGTTTTAACAGAGAATATTCGTACGACGACACAATCATTGGTGGACCCCACAACGGAAGTATTGTCGTAGTTAGAAAATGACAGAATTATCATTTTATAAAAATAACGACGAAAGTGTTACCGTTAAAACTGTTGAACTACCTGGTAGTAAAAGTACAGTAATACGCGTGGTTGCATAGTAGCAAATGGTATTGATTATTGATACTTATATAAGAAGTCACTCAGTTATACTCAATTATTGCTATAGTAATTGCTGCATCATATATCTCATATTATTGATTCAATTATTGTCACAGTATCGTCTACATAATATTTTATATTATTAAATCAATAATCGAGACGACAAAGTTATTCATATTATTATTTACAATATTGACAATGTTTAGAAGTTCTGTCAAGGAGAGGTTAGATAATCTAATTGTGCGCCAATAGGGAGAAATCCTTATCGGAAAGCCCCCTCTTTCCTAGAAACGACCTGGTTGTTAAATATTATGAGTTATGATATTAATGATGAATAAGTTCATGTTGATTAAAGATGAAATTGATAGTTTCATTGTGTGAAATTATTAGTGTTAGTGGAAATCGACATCTATTTCGATAATAAGGGATGTCTGGAGGTTATATTGACCAATAAGTTAATTAACCGAATAAATGAGCAATTAATTGCTATTAATTTACATGATTGTAACTATTTGTTCACATGTGTGTACTATTAATTCACATTCTTGTACTATTAGGGGAGTTAGTGCAAGATTGATAATACTTGCATTACTAAGTTAAAAATGGAGGTATAGATGGAGGCACTATACTGTAATTCGTATTTTTGCATGTCTAGAACTATTGATTTACATGATTTACTATTGATTCACATGATTTACTATTAGGGGAGGTGATGCAAGTTTGATAATACTTGCAGGATTAAATTAAAAATGAAGAAAAAGAAGAATTTATTATACTGTAATATTTCGACCCCCAAAATGTGCAATTATTTAAACTATATTTTCCTATAAATAGAAGCTCATTCTTTCATTATTTTTCACCAATTTACTAAAGCTATAGAGCAATTATTATAGAGAGAAATTATAGAGAGAAAGAAGAAGAGAAGTCTGCTACCTCACTATTTCAGTATCCAGTGTTCTTTTGAGGTAAATGATATTATTTCTTTCGTATTCATGAAGAGAGTTATTGTTATTCTATTCCTTATTATTCTGTTGGAATAACCTATATACGCGGACTACCATATATATGGTGAAATTCTTCTGTTATTCCATTCTTTATTATTCTGTTGGAATATCCTGTCTATGCGGATTACTCATGACCTGGTTCCATTATTTATTATTCTGTTGGAATATCATGTCTGTGCGGATTACGCATGACCTAGTTCCATTATTTATTATTCTGTTGGAATAACCTATTTGTGCGGTCTATCGCATGCCTGGTGAATTCTTTTGTTATTCCATTCTTTATTATTCTGTTGGAATAACCTGTCTACACGGACTACCACATGCATGGTGAATTCTTCTGTTATTCCATTCTTTATTATTCTGTTGGAATAACCTGTCTATGTGGATTACCGCATGCATGGTGAATGATCCTTCGTATTCATTCTTTATTAAATTGTGGAAATGATCTGTCTAAGTGGATTACCGCATGGCGGGTGAAAATTCATTTGCAGTTTCGTATATTCTATTTTACTCGTCTGAGATATCATTTCTTTTGTACTCGTCATTGAATATTATTTTCTTTGGTATTTTTTTTACGAGTTACTATTTACGGGTTACTATTCACCCGGTTACTATTCACTATAGTATTATTCACTCGGGTATTCGGGGCACTTTTCGTGCCGAAGTACTATTCACAAATTACTATTCATGGGTTACTATTCACCTAATTACTATTCACTCTAGTATCATTCACTCGGGTATTCGGGATACTTTTCGTGTCAGGGTACTATTCACGGGGTACTATTCTCGAAGTACTATTCACAAGATACTATTCTCCCGAAAAATATATTTCTTTTTTGTCCAAATTATTTTTGATACATGAATATTATTCTTGAATTTTACTCTACAAAGCAGTATCATGTTGACAATTTGGACGTTATTGATTTCTGGATAAATTAAATTATAAATCTTTAAAATTTATCCTTGAACTTGTTTTATTGAATTGTTATGTTATTGTCATCATCCTCATACTTATATTGTGATTAAAGTCATCTTTGGCTTACGTGTATAGATAGACTTGGTATGATTATAACAAGGGATTATTCTATATAATCATGACCGTAATGTGACGAATGATGTGGTAAAAGTCCTCATTGGCCTGTAGTTCATTGATGGACAGTTGTTGGTATGATTATGACAAGGAATTATTCGGTATAATCATGCCGTGCTGTAGTGATGATTAGATTTTATTTATTAAGCTGAGTCTCAGCAATAAAGTTGATGAAAAACTTTTTAAACCATAGAAGATAGTAGATTTTATGCTCTACTTGACTCTTCTAATGGATTGCTTGTTCCGCTGCAGTTGTTGATCTAATACTTATTGTCTATTATATTCTATCAGTTGTTATACTGTTGAAGGCTAAGGATAATTTATTCTGCATTATCTTAGTCATAATGTTTTTTACTGGGCTAGTTGATCTCACCCTTTTTTTCACTGTTCTATTCAGGAAATGAGAATATAGCTGGGACTGGTCAGGGAATGAATTGACGGTCCTGATGATTGCATTAGTAGTCCTCACTATTCTGTGAAATAGTGTGATAATAATTGTAATAAGATTAAATTTGAGTGTGGATATTGTCTAGATGACAATATTCGTATTAAAACTCATAGCATATGTTTTGTCGTATTTTACATGACAGTTGTATAATTAAGTTTGTATTTAAATTATGTACTATGTATCTGGCGACTCAAGATGGGTGATGTATACCTGTTTTGGGGGCGTCACACTTGGTTTCGTTTGATTAATGCTTATGTCATTGTCATCATCCTCATGCTTATATTGTGATGAACGTCATCTTTAGCTTACGTGCATAGATGGACTGTTGATTGGTATGATTATGACCAGAGATCATTCGGTATAATCATGCCGTAATGTTATAAATGATGTGGTAAAAGTCCTTATTGGCCCGTAGTGCATTGATGGAAAATTATTGGTATGATTATGACCAGGAATTATTTGGTATAATCATGACCATTGATCTACTTGACTCTTCTAATGGATTGTTTATTCTGCTACAGTTGTTGATCTAAAACTTGTTGTCTATTGTATTCTATCAGTTGTTATACTATTGAAGGCTAAGGATAATTTATTTTGTATTATCTTAGTCATAATATTTCTTACTGGGTTAGTTGAGCTCACCCTTTTCTTTTACTGTTCTCTTCAGGAAATGAGAATATAGTTGGGACTAGTCGGGAAACAGAGTGAAGGTCCAGATGGTTGCTTTAGTAGTCCTCACTATTCTGTAAAATAGTGTGATAATAATTGTAATGCGGACTCCATTGAGAGTAGATATTGTCTAGAAGGCAATATTCTTGTTTAAACTCTCAGTTATATATTGTCGTATATTACCTGACAGTTGTATTAAAGAAGTTTGTATTTGATTTATGTACCATGTATCTGGCGACTCAAGATGGGTGATGTATACCTATTTTGGGGGCGTCACAATGGTTCTAGAAAGTTGTTTTAGTAGTCCTCACTATTTTTGTAAAATAATGTATCAATAATTATAATGAGGACTTATTTGAGTGTGGATATTAAAACTCACAGTTTATATGTTATCGTATTTTGCACAACAATTGCATTAATAAAGTTGTAGTTATTTCTGTATCATGTATTTGGCGACTCAAAATGGGTGATGTATACTTATTTTGGGGGCGTCACAGTTGGTATTAGAGCTTAGGGATATGGTGTCTGGCGGAGATCGGGGAATAGAACTAGGAGGGGAGAGACGAGTAAATCCTTCGCTAGTGTGTCCTACCTAAGCTTATTTATTGGTCGGTCAGAATATAAGTATATTATGTGATATGTTAATTTATTTAATTAACCCTTGTTTTGTGACAGTATTTGAGAATGGCGACTGAAAATGTTAACAATGGATTGAATGAGATCGTTGAGACACCTTTAATCACTAATCAGGATAATGTGATGTTAGGCGAAAAAGAAATTAGGAATATCCATATGGTGAGTGAAGAATTCTTAGTTGCACCCGATCTAGTCATAGAGGTAGCAGTTGAGAGTGAGAAGGAAGAGGAACCTGAGGAGAATATATTAGAAGAAATTTTTGATCGAAATGTAGAACTGCAAGATAGTATTCGTGAGTTAGAAGAGCAGGCTGAAGAACGGCGGTTGTGGAGCAAAGAGATGCAACAATTCAAAATTGTGTTACCCGATGTGCGATGCTTGAACAGAAGCACTCTTTGGCAGAGTATGAGATATTAGAGCTAGAATATTAGAATGATATGATCAAAGTTCTGATGAAAAGAAGAAACAACTGAACGAATGAGAATGGAGGATGCATAGGTAAAAGCTGCACGACGCGTTGATATTGTAGAAAAAGATGTTCAATCCAATAAGGCCAAAATAGATGAAATGGATTTCACTTTTTGGACAGTAATTGGGAGAATCCAACATCGAGTTTGAAATTACCCTGTGCAGAGCGGTCAACCCCAATTCGATATGGATCAGAAAGTAATGATTCAAATCATGGATCAGGAATGCGATGAAGCAATAAAGGGTGGAATGTACTCTATAGCAAAGTTATGTCCAGTTGGGATGGTGGCACCAGAGTTTGATACGGACAAGTCAAAGTCAACGATTCCTAGAAGAGCGTTTGTCGCGACTGCTCAAAATACGGAGAACCCGAACGAAGTTATCACGGGTTAGTTAATCATAAATTTTTATGAAATCTATACCTTATTAGATACTGGTTCTACCCATTCTTTTATCTCTCCTGCTTGTGCTCAACGTTTGAATTTGACTCCTGAGAAATTAGGCTTTGACTTATCTGTTGAAACTCCGTTAGAAGAAACTTTCGTTACATCCACTATTTATAAATCTTGCTTGATTGAAGTTGGGACCATCACTTTACCTATTGATTTCATCTCTTTGAAAATACTTGCATTTGATATGATTTTACGGATTAATTGGTTAACCACTCATCATGCTAAAATTGATTATTTTCGTAAGGTTGTTAGTTTTTATATTCCTAACCAACCTGTTATACGAATTCAAACAACCAAACCACTAAAGCCAATGACTGTCATATCAAGCCATAAAGCCATTCCTTTATTGAAAAATGGATGTTAAGCTTTCTTAGCCCATATCATGGAGTTAAATAAAAAATACGCCAGATTTGAATGAAATTTCTGTTGTTAATGAATTTCCTGACGTATTTCCTGAAGAACTTCCCTATCTACCCCCAGAACGTGAAGTTGAATTTTGTATCGACTTTAAACTTGGTACAAAACCCATTTCTAAAATCCCATATCGATTGGTTCCTACGGAACTTCAGGAGTTAAAAACCTAACTACAAGAGCTGGTACCCGAGCCTATATCTGGTAACTTCCTTTGTGGAATGCACCGAAGCTAGACTCTCCGTAGGGGACACCATATTCGTGCGGTGGTAAACTGATAGGTGCCATTGTGACGTGCTATCAAAGATTGAGATATGAGTCACAGTTGAGAGCAACCTAAGTCAGTAATCGAAATACGTAGCTTTCTAGGCTTAGCTGGTTACTATCGGAGATTCGTGGAATGATTTTCTCGAATTGCTACTCCATTAACTCAGCTGACTCGAAAAAATACAAAATTCGAATGGAGCGAGGAATGTGAGAAGGACTTCCAAGAACTCAAGAGGAGATTCATTTCAGCATATGTTCTGACCATACCATCTTGGAAAAGTAAACATGGTAGCTGATGTGTTGAGTAGAAGATCGTATGCGGATACGAATGCGATATTGTCGAACACAAAGACCCATTTTGTATGACTTACAAAATATAGAGATAGAGTTAAAAACTTTAGGGATCCACGTGATGATATACGAGTAGAATCAACTTTAATCGATAAAGTTAAAACCGCTCAAGCTACACACTGGAGCTGATGAATATAAAGAAGAAGGTGCAAGAAGGCGTTATTCTAAAATTAAGAGTCGATGAAGAGAAGAAATCTCAACCTTCGATTTATTAGTCCATTTAAAATCCTCGATCGAGTAGGAACTGTGACCTATAGACTCGCTTTACCGCCAAGTATGTCGCGTGTTCATAACGTTTTTTGCGTATCGATGTTACATAAATATATGGATGACCCGAACCACATTATTGAGTTAGAACCAGATAAGATAGCCGAAGATTTAACGTACGAGGAGGTACTTGTCAAGATCTTGGATAGGAAGGAGCATGTCCTACGCATAAATGTTATATCGCAAGTTAAGATTTTATGGAGGAACCATGCTATTGAAGAAATGACCTGGGAGTTGGAAACAAAAATGAAAGTGAGGTATCCTCACCTTTTTGAAACACCAGGTACATACGTCAATTTCGAGGACGAAATTTCATAAGGAGGGGAGGTTGTAAGACACCAACTTTTATGAATAAAATAGAATTTCCTCTATTTATTATTTTGAAATAATAATGGTTGATTTGATTAATGTGGTTAGTTATGGGTAAAATGCGCAAATATTTTAAATAAACAAGTTGTTATAAAATATTCATTTTTGTCGGAGAATATTCGTTTGGTCGTGGAATATTCTTGCTGTCGGGCAATATTCGTACGATGACGTAGCCTTTTGTCGGCCCCATAACGAAAAGCGATTGGATGAAGAAAACGACAAGTATGAGTTTTTATAAATAACGGCGTAGTTGTTACCGTTAACACTGTTGGAATACCCGATGGTTAAAATACAGCAATACGCGGTGTTACACAGTAGCACACGGTATTGCACAAATTATTGATTCTTACGTAGGAAGGCACTAATCAATAATTGTTACAGTAATTACTGTTCAATATTTTATTTTATTGATTCAATAATTGCTATGTTGATATTTTATATTATTGTTGTTCCAATAATTGTCACTGCGCAGTATTTTCCATTATCAGATCAATAATTCATATTATTTAAATAATATTATTAGATAGCATTATTGACAATGTCTAAGAAAGTTCTGTCTAAGGAGATATTTAGTCACCTAATTGCGCGCCAGTAAAGGAGACATTCTTATTGGAAAGCCCCCTTTTTCCTAGGAACGACCTGCTTGTCATTATTGTGATTCTGTAATATTATTTGTGAATAATTAATCATTGATTTATATGATAAAAAAAATATTTATTTATGTGGATATAAATGGAGGAATTTTTAGAAAAGTGACAATTGTTGAAAATTGATATTTTTATCTTTTCTGATAAAATAATTTATTTAAATATATTATTATATTATATTAATATAATAATGTTGATATTTTTACAATGAATGTCTGATATATGAATAAATGAGGAAGAGTATTTTTGTTACATTAAATGCTAAAAACATGTTAAACATGTTGGTGGACCCCATTTCTTGACTGAAATTTGATTACAGCTTGTAAAATCGTCTGTATATGAATTTTGGCCAATTTCTGCTTGGAATTTGGAAAAATTTAAACTTACAAAGTTGTAGAGAATTAAATTTTCTATGGAATGGACATAAGATTTGATTTTTTTTGATAAAATGACTATTTATTATGAATTATTGAAGTTCCGGAATAATTAATTTTTGAAGTTTTAAATATTTTTTAAAAGAAAAACATTTTTTTCATTTTGGTGGGCCCCATATGTGTGGTAATGAGCTGATTTCAGATGTCAAGAGGTGGGCGTGAAAATGTTTATAAATATTGTTATTTTATTAAATTTTCTACTTTGGTGTTCTAAGCATTTTTCTATAAATAGGGTGCTTAAGTTAGAATGAAAAATCACACAAGAAACTGAAGTTTTCTCTCTCTATATTATCGAGCGTATTTTGTGAGTATTTTGATACTTTGAGTGTTGTTATACGGTGTAAGTTTCTTTCAGCGTTATATCTGATATTTCAGCCAGAAGTACTATTCTTTTGAGGTAAGGGATGTTATTTTTTTTAAAATGATATTATTTCTTTCAATATCATTATGCTGGAATATTAGTAAGATTTTTCTTGTGAAATTCTTGTTTTTTTTGTGTCGAGATTACTATTCACGTATATGATACTATTCACGAATACGACACTATTCACCAAAAAAATTAAATTTTCTCTTCTTTGTCCTAGATGTCTATTTTTGTTACTATCTTTGATTGTATCCATGTTTTGATATTCATTCTTAAATTTTACTCCACATAGTATATTATGGGGTATTTTTGAACATGAATAAACCGAAGTACGAATCCCTAATATTTGTTCTTTTGTCTCACTGGATTCGTTTTCTTTAAAATATTGTTCATCATCCTCAGTCCTAAATGATAATATAACTGAATATATTTGGCATGTAGTGCAAAGATGAATGATTTTTTGATGAATATTTTTGGCCCGCAGTACAAAGATGAACACGTGTTGAGATAAACATGACCAACTAATGAATATCTTTGGCCTATAGTGCAAAGATAATCATTTAATTCAAGATGTATATTGATTGATGTTACAAGGATAAAATATTGATGATGGATTTTTAAATCATAGAAGATAGTAGATTTCACTATCTACTTAACTCTTCTAATGAATTGTTATTTTCACTGCGAATATTGATCTGAAACTTCTTGTCTATTATATTCTATCAGATTTTTCCCTGTTGAGGACTAACGATAATTTGTTCTATATTATCTTAGTCATAATATTCTTTATTGGGCTAGTTGAGCTCACCATTTTTCTTTTTGTTCCATTTTTCTTCTCAGGAGGCGAGAATATAGCGAGTACTAGTCGGGGTATAGAATGATGGTTCTAGAAAGTTGTTTTAGTAGACCTCACTATTTTTGTAAAATAATGTATCAATAATTATAATGAGGACTTATTTGAGTGTGGATATTGTCTAGAAGACAATATTTGTATTTAAATTCACATTTTATGTGTTGTCATATTTTGCACGATAATTGTATTAATAAAGTTATAGTTGTTTCTGTACCATATATTTAGCGACTCAGAATGGGTGATGTATACCTATTTTGGGGGCGTCACAGTTGGTATCAAAGCTTAGGGATATGGTCTCTGGCGGAGATCGGGAAATAAAACTAGGAGAGGAGAGACGAGTAAATCCTTCGCTAGTGTGTCCTACCTAAGCTTATTTGTTGGTCGGTCAGAATATACGGATATTATGTGATATGTTAATTTGTTTAATTAACCCTTGTTTTGTGACAGTATTTGAGAATGGCAGCTAAAAATGTTAACAATAGAGTGAATGAGACCGTTGAGACACCTCTAATCACTAACCAGGATAATGTGATGACAGGCGAAAAAGAAATTAGGAATATCCATGTGGTGAGTGAAAAATTATTAGTTGCACCCGAGCTAGTCGTAGAGGTAGCAGCTGAGAGTGAGAAGGAAGAGGAACCTGAGGAGAATTTATTAGAAGAAATTTTTGATCGAAATGTAGAACTGCAAGATAGTATTCGTGAGTTAGAAGAGCAGGCTGAAGAACGGCAGGCGGTCATGGAGCAAAGAGATTCAACAATTCAAAATTATGTTACCCGATGTGCGATGCTTAAACAGAAGCACTCTTTGGCAGAGTATAAGATATTAGAGCTGGAATCTGAGAATGCTTTGATCAAAGTTCTGATGAAAGAAGAAACAATTGAACGAATGAGAATGGAGGTAAACCATGCGTATTACTGTACTTTTACCACCGGGTAGTTCAATAGTTTAACGGTAAAACTTTTGCTGTTATTTTTATAAAAAGATATTTCTATCATTTTCTAACTACGACAATACTTCCGTTGTGGGGTCCACCAATGATTGAGCCGTCGTATAAATATTCCTTATTAAAACGAATATTCCCCGACACAACACACATTTTATATCAACTTGCTTACTTTGCAAAATTTTCAAATATTACCCACAACTATAACGTTATATCATATCCACATCATAATATTCAAAAATATATTTCGAAAAAAATTATTCTGTATTCAAAAAGTTGGGGTCTTACAACCTTCCATTCTTATGAAATTTCATCCTCAAAATTAGGGTACGTACCTGATATGTCGAAGAGGTGAAGATACCTTGATTTCATTTCAGATTCTAACTCCCAGGTCATTTCCTCCATATCGTGGTTTCTCCACAAAACTTTGACTTGAGGTATAACCTTGGAGAGTAGAATATGATCATTCTTATCCAAGATTTTAACAGGTACCTCTTCATACGTTAAATTTTTCGTTATCTCGTCCGTTTCTAATTCAATAATGTGGTTTGGGTCTTTCACATATTTACGTAACATAGATATGTGAAAAACATTATGAACACGAGACATACTTGGCGGTAAGGCGAGTCTATAGTCCACAGTTCCTACTCGATCGAGGATTACAAATGGGCCAATGAATCAAGGATTTTGCTTTCCTCTCTTTCCAAATCTCGCAATTCCTTTCCATGGAGCAACACGTAACAACACATGATCTCCAATATTGAATTCCACGTCCTTTCGATGAAAATCATCATAACTCTTTTGTCGATCTTGTGAGGTTTTTATACGTTGTCGGATCGTTTGAATCTTTTCCGTAGTTATATGTGCCAACTTCGGTCCCAACAACGTTGCTTTACCCACTTCATCCCAGCATACTAGAGAACGACACTTTCTTCCATACAACGCCTCAAATGGAGCCATGTCAATACTTGTTTGATAACTGTCATTGTAGGAAAACTCCACCAATGGTAAGAACTTGTCCCAACTTCCTTTGAAGTCAAGGACACATACTCTTAATAAATCCTCAAGAGTTTGAATAGTCCTCTCCGACTGTCCGTCTGTTTCTGGATGATATGCCGAACTAAATCGTAAATTCGTGCCCATAGCTTTTTACAAACTAACCCAAAATTATGAAGTGAATTTTGGGTCTCGATCAGAAACTATGAATACTGGCATACCATGCAATCTTACAATCTCGTTTATGTACATACGAGCAAGACGTTCAAGTGTATAAGTTTCTTGTATTGGTAAGAAATGAGCAGACTTGGTCAATCTATCAATAATGACCCAAATCACATCTATGCCATGAGAAACTTTGAGAATACCAGTAACGAAATCCATGGTAATATGCTCCCACTTTCATTTTAGAATTTTAAGTGGTTGCAATAGACCTTTTGGCACTTGATATTCCGCCTTGACTCGTTGACAATTTAGACACTGTAACAATCGAGAAATTTGTAATTTAATTTAAATATTTATTGAATTAAATAAATATTTTAAATAATTTATTTATTTTAAATAATTTATCTATTGGATTTAATTTAAGGAATCAATTAAATTAAATCAATTACTTAATATTTAAGAAAATAATTAAATTAAATGAATTGTTTAATTTAAGGAAATAAATAAAATAAATAAAGTGGTGTGCCTAATTTATTAATTAAATTAGATATATAATTATTTATTAATTATAATGATAATAAGATTTTTTTAAAAAAACTAAAGTTATCTAGGTTAACAAAATTAGGGCGTGACATAAAAACTATATAATATAAATGTTATTAAAATAATTTCGTTTGGGAAATAGGGTTTAGCCAAACAAGGCCTTGTGGCCTTTGGGTTTTCTCAACTGACGTCTTCTGTTTTGTTAATTGAAAGAGAACGTGGGAATTTAAGCCACATCAGTTTATTTTATTAGTTGCGTCTTATTTTCTCCTAAAGCTAGATAACAGAAATACAGAGAAAAGCTAAGAGAGAAGGGAGAGAATTCTTGAGTTTTCTAAAGAAAATTCAGTGGTGATAACAAGGATTTCAAGCAAATTGGAGGTATATTATCTAAACATTAGTATTATATATATTTATATTTATATACATATATGAGTTACAGCATGATTTTCTATTCTCTGTGAAATTGATTTTGTGGGTTTGTGGCTCATACATTGTGTATATGGTGTGGATTAAGTTGTAGAATTTGTTGTCATCTTGTATGCATGTTGTATCAGTTATCAAATCGTGAGAAATTGGATGTAGGAAGAAAATGAAAATAATAGTGTTTATGTTCATATGTTATAGCCTTAGAAAGCACCAATTTTAGTGGTTAATTTGTGTATAAAACTGTAAATTGACGCTTGCATATGGTAGTTCATTGAGATACAAACATAACGTAATTTGAATTAAGTGCTTTGGCCAAGTTTTGAGATGTCAGTGATGATTTTTGTGTAAGAAGTTCAAAAATGGAGTTTTATATGAAAACATGGAATTTTGAGAAATTAAACTAGTTTTAGTTGATGATAAATTGGGTTTATTAGTTGTAAATGTTAGCAATCATGTTTGTAATAGTCTGTACCAATTGTAGATGTTAACTTCACTGTTTGGTGGGTGAAATTCATGTTAGTTGGGCTAAAAGCAGCTATTGTTCACTGTCGAGTCTGCGTCTGTCTGTGCACCAACGCAGCTGCGCTAGTGCCAAGGCAAAAAACGGCGCAGCTGCGCCGGTCCCAAGCCTAAGTGTAGCGCACATGTGCCACACCCTGAACTGAGATAGTGAGGCCTGCTTGTTTGCAGGTCAGGCATATCGGACTTGTGTTAGTTTAGTGTGTATGTTAATGATGTTAAAACATGTTATAAACTATAATAACAGATGTTAATGTGTTGAAATGCAAAGTACAAAGATTTGAAATAATTATTTAATTAAGTTATAAAATGGAACCAAATGAGATGTTTTCGAAAGATAGAGTTGAACGACTAAGTTATGTTTATCAATGTGTAATTTCAGAAGCGTTAAGTATGTCAACCTAAATGGTTAGATGCTAGGTTAGTGTTATAACCTAAATGATGGTTTAAACCCCAAAGCTAATATTCATACAATTAATTATTGTTGCGATTTTGATGATATGTGTAGAGTAATTGGAGATTATTTCATTTGTGTAGCTTACAAACAAGGCAAGTCTTCTAACTCCATTCTTTCATTGAGTTAGTTTGTAATGATTATGCAAGTTTTCTAACTCTACCTTGTTATTATTGAGCAAGTTCTTAAATCTTAACTCTTTACATTGAGCAAAGCTTTATAGCTTAATTATTTTCGTATGGAATGCAAGTTCCCATTCCTAAATTATTATTGTGCAAGTTCCTAACATTCTTTATGAAGATGAGCAAGCTTAACCTATCTTGCATATGTTTGTTCAAGCTTATGTAACCTAATTCGTTACATTAAGCGAGATTTAGATTCCTAATTATTATTCAAAGCTTATATTGTTCTAATACATTGATTCAAGGAAGATTGTTTTAACTCTTCTATAGAACCTTGCATGTATACCATGTTTACTCAATTATATATTATTGTTATTCAATCTTTGACTTTGATAAACTTGTTCAAAGTTTTATAGTCGTATTAAATCTTCAAGTAGTAAGTAAACCTTTATTGATTGAATTAATCTATATTCGAATAGTGTTCTAAAATTCTAGAAAACACTGATAAGCTATTTCAAACTAAACTTTCTTTAGTGCGGAAATTCTAAATCCAAACTGAGACGAACAACCCTAACATAGGGGATTTTGTACGTGTAACGTTTAGATATTTGTGCACAATACATGGTACAAAGGGTTGACCCCCCTGAGTATATTAAGAAGAGTCTGTACAGTCTAACGACTGTTGAGGTTAAGGTAATAATACCTAAACACCGTGGACATAGTTCGTGGTCTTAAAACCCTCAGATAATTAATGTTCGAACTTATTTCTATTTTGATTCGTAGAACAAGTTATTTATTATTCAGTATTTGTTGTTCACTCTCATGTTGTTATTATACTATCTTTATGTCAGTGTGCAATTGTTAGCTCACTCTTGTAATTAAACAATACAGCTAAAGTTGAAAGAGGTGATGATCCATCTACTAGCAAGGGAAAGGGCAAGATGTCTAAGTGATGAAGAATTAATTAAAGTTTATTTAAATGATTGAAGTTTTAAGACTTTTTTTATTTTATAATGTATTCCGCAAACTGATGTAATAATTTTAAGGTAGATTACCTGGGATTTATTTTGAGATTATGATGTAACCCTTTAATGGGAGAGATTATTATTTAAGTTATTTAAATTATGACTTTATCCTTTGAATATGGGTAGTTAGATATAATAGTTTTTGATAAGTGAGCACCAAATTCGGTGGAAATGAAGTACCCGGATTTGGGGGTGTCACAAGTTGGTATCAGAGCTTTAGGTTATGAACCTTTGGTGGGGAAACCTTAGGAAGTAGCCTTTAAGAAGTCAGAAAACATAGAGGTGATTAACTCTTATCAAGTTTTAAGGAATGGATTCAGGCATCCATTGAAACTGAATAATAAAAGATATTATGTGATATGTGTTAATAACTTATGTGCTCGCGAGTAGCAAAAAATGATAAGTAAAACTTAAAATATTTTGTTGTTAGGATGTCTAACGAAGGAGGATCCAGTCCAGCTAGAGAGGTGATACCTCAGGTACCTAGAGATGACGAACTCCGGGATATGAAAGTAGTATGCACACAAGCCAATCATGTTTGGTGATAAAGCATATACTTTGTAACAATCTTATTCATTTATTAATAAAAAGTATTAATTTATTAAAGGCTTTTAATTATCTACATGATGCTGTTTTATAATATGTGATAAACTCATAGTTTTAAGCAATGCTTTTAGAATAATGATGATGATCATTCTAATGAGATCTAAATTTTTAGAAAGCTTAAAACTAAAATAGTTTCCAATCAGTGGAATACTAAATTGGGGATTAGTAAATTCAGATAGATTGGTACATATGTTGCTTGCTCATTAGATGAGGATGATTGATCTCATGATCATTTGTGTGGAGATACTAAAGCAAGTATGTAGGTGCTTATTAGAGAATAAGTTCACTGAACGTGGCTCGCTAAGGAATACCTAATGGAGTTTTACTTGTCTGTCAATAGGAATTCCTGTAGTGATAGTAATACAAGTGATCCTTGAACTTGAGATCATTATAGTATCTTGTATATGATGAGTTATACTTTGACTTATTTCTTAAGACCCTTAGGTTATATCAAAGGGTATGCTTGGGTATAATAAGTTGTACATGGAGATAATGTATGATCAATAAAGAATCTACCACTTCTAGTAAAAGAAGAGAAATGTCCTATGTGATTCGATAAATGACAACTCAGTAGTCCTTGGCCAAGGCAGAATAAAATTAGAAAAGAGTTTCTAATTTGCATTATTTGGAGTTATGCATTTAAGAGTCGAAATACATATAATTAAATAAAATAAGACTTGACAGTAATTTTATGTCTTATATTTAATTGGGACATTGTATGGTGGAATGATTGAATTGTACGGTAACTATTTACTCAAAGGTTCTTTTATGATTAATGTTGAAATCTATATTATCTGGAAAGTCGTTGATCGCTAGGGAGGCTTATCCCTATTGTAGAATAAATATTATTTATTTAAATAAATTAATATTTTAATTTATTTATTTAAATAAGATTAGAATTGTTCTAATTGATTTATTCACAACTGGTTTAATATGGAGAACCTAAAAGGTCACACCATAAAAGGAAGAATAATTATTTAAGAAGTTAATGGCATAATCGTAATAATATGTTAAGTGTATTTAATTTAATCTATGGTGATAGAATAAATTAAATAGCTTAATATTTATTATTTAATATTTTAGAAATATTAAATATATAAATTAATAAGAGGAGTCTTATTAATATTATTACAATTATTATTATTTTAATTTCTAAAGAGTTGGAAATTAATTTTATATTAGTACTCTCATATATCCTAATTAGATTAGGAGGCTAATTAATTAAAATAGTTTAATTAATTATTCCTAATAAGATTGAGAGCTTAATTAATTAAAGGAGTTTAATTAATTAAAATAAAACCAAATCTTTAATTGTTAAGGAGGGTTGCCACATCTATAAATAAGATGAGTCTTATTATGGGTGTAGAGTTGTTGCTGACTTTTTAACAACATACGCAATTCCAATAAGTTGGAGAGTACGTTCTTTTCTATAGAGATAGAAAACTGGGGTTTAACCAAATACCAATCTTCTTAAATCTTTCTTCTTCCTTGGTGGATCACCTCTAGAGGCCAAACACTTGGGTGGCTAACGTTGATCAAAGGAAGGAACCAAACCCGGTGGATTCAAGTTGAACGCGAAAAAGATTGGAGGTGAACTTGTACATGAGGAAGCTCGAATCTTCAAGGTTATGATTCTTGTTCTTTCTTTTTCGTTTAATTAATAATTGTGCATAAAGGATGATCCGGGTATATGGTTTGTAAATTTTTAAAACTTTGATTTTCCACGTTTCTGCTTATTTTGTGCAATTTGATTGCGTTCATGAATATTACAAATTTAACAGTGGCATCAGAGCCAAACCTTTATACGAATTATTAATTGTTCAAATTCGATATGTATATTGATGTGTTTAGAATAATTTAATAGGGCATAATTTGTTGTATAAAATTTATTTAAAAAAAAAGAAAAAAAAAAGGGAAAAGTTGTAAACAATTCGCGAGGCCTGTTTCGCGATCCGGTTTTGCTGTTCCTGTTTCCTGCACTGCATCATGGATCAATTTATTCAGGGAGGCTTCAATTAGGAGCTCATTTTTTTGTGTGCCGATTGTATGTCTCTGTTAGCCAAATGGGCTTGACTTATTAATGCAAGTGTGATGTATATATTATATGAGAATTCCTTGAATTGAATGTCCTGTAAAAGCTTTCCTTGAATCACGGATTACGAAAAGCTATCATATAATATATATATATATATATATATATATATATACACACACACACACACACACACACACACACGGAGATGCTCTAAAACGAACCTTAAAAAGCGAACCAAAGACGAACCGTCGTCTTACCGTCGTCTTTGGTGTCTATGGCAACGGTTCAACCCGTCGCCAAAGACTACATGGCTATGGCGACGGGTCGAACCGTCGCCATAAACACCAAAGATGACGGTTCGTCTTTGGTTCGCTCTTTAAGGTTCACTTTAGAGACGGACCGTATATATATATATATATATATATATATATATATATATATATATATATATATATATATATATATATATATATAATATTCTTAAAATAAAAGTTTATTTTAATTTTAAAATTGAATTTTATGTTAACTAATTAGAGTTGGAATTGGATTCCATGATAACTAATTGGAGTTGAAATTGGATTCCATATTTCCTTAAGTAAATGAGTTTATTTAGATATGAAATAAGATTTCATATTATTCAAAATAAAAGAGTTTATTTGTGAATAGGAAAGAGAATCCTAATTTTCTTAAATAAAAGAGTTTATTTAGATATGGAATAAGATTTCATATTATTCAAAATAAAAGAGTTTATTTGTGAATAGGAAAGAGAATCCGTGTTTCATTTAATAAAGGAATTTTTTTTACTTAGAATTGGATTCCATAATTAATTAAAATAAATGAGTTTATTTTGATTAAAATAAAATTATTTATTTTATTCAAAATTGAATAAGTTAAAATAAAAGAGGTTTATTTTGATTTAATTTTGGATTAAAATAAAAGAGTTTATTTTGATTCAAAATTAGATTTTATGCTAACTAAATTTGGCCATTAAATGATATCAATATATATTGAATAATTATTATTCATGAGATGAATGTTATTTATTGATGCATATGGTGATGTGTATGATAATAAATGGGATTGAATATGAACTATTGACCAATGTGATTGAATTTTATTTTTGTTGGATGCATGAATGTATGAGTTTTATTAAATGGGGTCTGCGTATCTAGTCTTCTCTAATTTTTTCTTAATGTAAATTCTATCTCCCTCATATGTACTTCCCCTTGACTGCTGATCAATGTTTCTATTTATTTTAAATAGTTTTGTAATAGGAATAGTTAAAATTAATTTTGAAGAATTGGAGATCAAGGATCAAGGAGTGCTTGAAGACCCGTTTGTAATAGAGTCTGGGTTTAAATGTAATAGTTATATTTAAATATTAATTCTTGCACCCTTAGGGTTTGACCTTTTGGTTCACTTGGTGGCTCTAGTGAACTAAACTAGAATAAAGTCCATAATCAATCTAGGCAGAATATAGTATTCTATATGTGCATGCTTATACTATATATATATATATATATATATATATATATATATGTATGTGTGTGTGTGTGTGTGTGTGTGTGTGTGTGTGTGTGTGTGTGTGTGTGTGTGTGTGTGTGTGTGTGTGTGTGCGTGCGCACTAAACAAGACGAGACAAATTAATAACTAACCCCTCAATTTTTTTTATATTAAGTCCTAAGCGTTCAAAGATATTTGAAATATTGAACGTCGCCTTCTAGCATGATAAAATTAATAGAGTATTAAATATTTAATATGAGTTTGTTGTGTCACTACAAGGCAAATTTTAAGTATTTAAGATGTTAATTTATCACATTTGATGCTTATAAAGAAAATTGAATAATATTATTTTGTTGTGTCACCACAAAGACAATATTTTTCTTTTTTTAATATATGGAGTGCTAGGTTGGACTTAACTTGGATAATTTTGATTCGGATGTGCCACCACTTGATCAAAATAATCTAAGAGGCAAAATACAAGGAGTTACATAGTTGATGTAATTGACAAGAGTTGTCTACCTATTTATTTATATATAGTTTGTTGTGTCACCACAAGGTTATATACATTTAAAATGAGATCCTTATTCTCACTAGCAAATCTTAAATTAGATTTTGTCAAACTATATAAGTGAGGGTAATATAGTTTGATGAAAATAGTGTGAGATACCAATTTAAACTAAGACCTAATTTATTTTGGTAATTAATAAAAGAATGTATGCTAAAATGTTGTTGATAACAAATTCATTTATAGAATTTTACAATGTCTAAATTACTATCACTGCGTAGCATATTAGATGTTAATTAACCGGACCGAATTACTTGGATTGGTTAAGGAATTTGAGAATAGTTCTCATGGCTGAAAAGCTATCTTATGTCCTTAATACGCCTATCCCTGCAATGGTTGCAGACAATGCCTCTGAGGAAGAGATTTTTACTTTTAGAAAGTAACAAGATGATGCACAGTTGGCTCAATACATCATGCTCGCATTCATGAGTAATGAGCTTCAACGTCAGTATGAAACTATTGATGCTCCTACTATACTCCTGCACGTCAAGTAGTTGATGGTGAGGAAAGTAGGACTAATACATATAAGATATCTAAGGAGCTCTTTCGATCTAGAATGACCGATGAAACTACAGTACAGATAAAAGTCCTTAACATAATCAATTTGATTGATCAATTAGGACAACGAGTTTTGTCATGGATGGAGAGTTGAGCCAAGATTTGATCTTGCACTCACTCCCGGACTCTTTTCATAATTGTTGTGATTTTTATATATAAACAAGCTAGATATCAGCCTCGCTGATTTGCTTAACATGTTGAAAAATGTTGAGAGTCACTTTCCAACCAAGAAAGACAAGGTCTTACTGGTAGGGGCCAAATGATCTTCTAAAAAGAAGAACGATTCTAAGAAGGTAAATAGAAAGGCAAAAATAAAGGATAATAAGAACAAAACTGATACGGATAGCAAAGTAGTTTACTTCCACTGTAATAAGCCAAGACACTGGAAAAAGAAACTGCGAGAAGCATCTTGCAGAGGCTAACCAGAAGAAGCTTAGTGAAGCTTCGATTACAAATATAGTTTTTTGTTCATGATTGAAATATATTTTTCTTTAAGTCAAGATTCTACTTGGATACCGTCTTTGGTTATCATAAATATAGATTTATGAAGGGACCAAGCAGAAGTAGAAAGCTAAACAAAGATAAGTAATCCTATGTGTGGGAAATGAAGCAAAGGTTGTTGCATTAGCCATAGAAACTTATAGTTTAGCAATGCCTACGAACAAATCTATTAAGTCAATAAGTTGTTATTGTATTCCAGTTCTTGTCAGAAATATTATTTTTATTTTGTTGTTGGACAATGAAATCTTTGGTATTATATTTAAGAACAATTGTTGTTCTATATATAATAATAATATTTTGTATAGAACTGGAATATTACTTAATAGATTTTACATACTTGACTTACGTGAAAATAATTTTACAAATTGAACAAACTAGTATAAAAAAATGAGATAATTATTCAAAGAGTTGAATGTGTATATTTGCTGAAATACAAGTGTGAATTATTTAAAATATTCAAAGAATTCAGAAGTGAAACAAATTGAAAAGTATTATGATTCTTTGATCGGATCAAGGAAGGAATACTTGTGCAATGAGTTTCTAGATCATCTCAAATGGTTTTCTCATAATGGACGAATCCTGATACGCAATAACTGATTGATGTATCTGAAAGGAAAAATCGTACCTTGTTGGACATGGTACAGTCCATAATGATTTTACCGACATTCCAGTATCATTCTGGGGTAATGTCCTAGAAATGGCTGCATATCTACGAAAAGGTAACCTCAAAATCCGCCCTAAGACTCCATAAAAGTTATGGACATGGAGGATTCCTAATCTTAAGTATGTTAAGATAAGGGGTTATCCAACTTATGTGAAAAGGTTTCAAAGGGATAAGTTTGTGACAAAAATTTGACAAGTGTCGATTTGTGGGACATTCTAAAGTAAGTTTAGGGTATATGTTCTATAATCCTACTTAGCAAAAGGTATTTATTACGAAATATGTTGCCTTCTAAGATAAAGATGTTTATCATTGAAGAGGCTAGTGGGAGGATAATAGATCTTGAAGAGTTCAAGAACCACAAAACACTATAAGTTAAATAAGAGGAAACTGTAGATAGACCTATTGTACCACAACCGAATCGTAAATCTGGAATAGTACCGAAGATACCTAAGAGGTATGGATTCATCATAGATGATGATGATGAGGTACACGTCATTGAAGATGATGATCCAGTTACATACGATGAGGTAAGAGTTGTTGACACTCAGAGAAATGGATTGAAGCAAGCTTCTCAAATATGGAACATTCGTTTTGATGAGATAATCAAAAGAGTTTGATTTTATCAAAAAAAAAAATTAGAATGAACCTAGTGTGTACAAAAGGGTCAGTGGGAGCATTGTAACATTCCTAGTATTATATTCCTCCATGAATAATTTGGGAAGAGTATCTAAATTGGGGATAAACTCTATACAAATATGTAAGACCCCGAATTTTATGAAATAAAAGTATTTAATTTTTTTATTTTGATAAATAGTTAAATTGATAAAAGTTTAAAGTTAAGGGTAATATGTGATTTTTTTTTACAAAGTAAGCAAGTTGATATAAAATATTCGTTGTGTCAGGGAATATTCTTTTTGTCAGGAAATATTCGTACGACGGTACAATCATTAGTGGACCCCACAACGAAATTATTGTCGGATTGAGAAAACGACAAAAATATTTTTATGAAAATAACGGCGAAAGTTTTACCGTTAACTGTTGAAACACCCGTTGTTAAAAGTACAGTAATACGTGTGGTTGCATAGTAACACACGGTATTTATTATTGATGCTTACGTGAGAAGTCACTCAATTTTGTTTTATTAGTACTATTAATGTAATAAAAATAGAAAAGCTTTTTATATAAAACAGAATACTTTTATAAAGTTATTCGTTTTATTAGGCTAATAGTAAAATCTTTTTATATAAAATAGAATATTTTTATAAAGTTATCTATTTTATTAGACAATAATTAGAATATATTATATTTTATTATGCATAGTATTTGCATAGTGCCTGCATTGTGTTTGCATAGTAAAATCTTTTATAAAGTTATTCGTTTTATTAGATTATAAATAGAATATATTATATTTTATTTTGAAAGATTTTGCTTTAAATATGGACCGTCCGATTAAAAGTAAATCAATCTGGACCGTTCATGAATTAGTTTCTATGCAGTCCATTCTTCTATAAATAGAAGTTCATTCCTTCATTATTTCTTACGAATTTACTGAAACTCTAAAGAGAGAAACTATAGAGAGAGTTTTTCTTCTATAATCTTGAGCGTATTTATTTAGAGTTTAAGAAAGCTTTGAGCGTAGAGCAAATTGTCTTCGAGTATATCCTCGCCCTACTAGTCGGAATACTCTTCTTTCAAAGGTAAGGGATATTATTTGTGGTACCCGTAAGGGGTATTATTTTTTTTGTATTCATGAAAAGAACTTCTGTTATTCTATTATTTATTATTCTATTGGAATAACCTGTATACGCGGACTACCCTATACTTGGTGAAATTCTTCTATTATTCCATTATTTATTATTATTTTGGAATAACCTGTTTATGCGAAGTACTGCATACATGGTGAAATTCTTCTATTATTCCGTTCTTTATTATTCTGTCAGAATATCATGTTGGTGCGTACTACGCCTGACCTGGTTCCATTAATTATTATTCTGTTGGGAATAACCTGTCTGTACAGTCTATCGCACGCATGGTGAATCCTTCTGTTATTCTATTTTTTATTATTCTGTTGGAATAACCTGTCTTTGTGGATTACCACATGCATGGTGAATGATCCTTTATATTCATTCCTTATTAAATTGTGGAAATGATCTGTATATGTGGATTACCATATGGCGGACGAAAATCTATTTACAGTTTTATATATTCTATTATACTCAGTTGGTTAAATTTTTAGCTTCTATACTCCATGAAATTAGTGGAATATCCTTGATATTTGCGCTTCATCTAGTATCTTTTCATGGAAATATTTTTCTGAGCATTCTTAAATTTTACTTTACAAATAAGTATCATATTGACAATTTGGACGTTATTGGTTCCTAGATAAATTAATTTTTGAACTTATTTTATTGAATTTTTATGTCATTGTCATTGTCATCATCTTCATGTTTATATTATGTTGAAAGTCATTTGTGGCCTGTAGTGCATCGATGGACTTGGTATGATTACGACCAGGGATTATTTGGTATAATCATGACCATAATGGTACAAATGATGTGGTAAAAGTCATCTTTGTCCCGTAGTGCATAGATGAACTTGGTGTGATTATGACCGGGGATTATTCGGTATAATCATGACCGTAATGTGATGAATGATGTGGTAAAAAATCCTCATTAGCCGTAGTGCATTAATGGACAGTTTTTGGCATGATTATGACTATGGATTCTCTTCGGCCAAGGGTGCAAAGATGAATTGTTTTATGGCATGATCAAGATCGTTGATGAAAACACGATTATCTTTGGCCCCTAGTGCATGGATAATTCGTGTTCGTGATACTAATGAATATCCTTAGCCTGTAGTGCAGGGATGATTCGATGATGTGGATTAATTATTGAGCTAAGTTTCAGCGATGAAATATTAATTCATGGATGTGATAATAATGAATATCTTTGGCCGTAGTGCATGGATAATTTATGGATGTGATACTAACGAATATCCTTGGCCATAGTGCATGGATAATTCGAAGGTGTGGATTATTTATTAAGCTGAGTCTCAGCGATAAAATATTGGTTATACACTTTTAATTTGTAGAAGATAGTAGATATCATGCTCTACTTGACTCTTCTAAAATACAGTTGTATGTCTTTGTCCGTGGTGCAAAGATGAATTTATTAGTATGATTATGAACAAGAATTGTGATTTGGTATAACCATAATTTTTGATGTTTCAGGTGAATATAGGTGATAAAAATTATCTTCGTCCTGGTGCAAAGAGAAATTGAGAATCACAATTATGATTATGAGTTATTCATATAATTGTGGACAGAAATTGTTGATTGATGTTACAAGGATAAAATATTATTGGTGGACTTTTAACATGGAGAAGATAATAAACCTAATGGTCTATTTGACTCTTCTAATGGATTGCTCGTTCCGCTGCAACTATGGTTGAAAAGTTTTATCAGCTACCATATGTTTTAAATCTCTGATTTATTAATGTTGAAGGCTCTTGATGATGTAAATTAACTTTAATTATGATATTCTTTACTGGGCTAGTTGAGCTCACCCTTTTACTTTCATTGTTCTCTTTAGGAAGTGAGAACGCAGCAGGGACTAGTCGGGGAACAGAGTGACGGTCCAGATGATATCATTAGTAGTCCTCACTATTCTATGAAATTGTGTGATAGCTGTGGAGGTTCTCTCTAAACATTATAAAAAAGTGTGTTGTATTCTATACATCATTTAGTAGTTATATTTGGTGAATCAAATAGGGTGAGGCGAACCTAACTTTGGAAGTGTGTTTTGCCACTATCATACAAGATGTCTAATGATATACAACCTCGTGTTCTCATAAGATATGGTTGCGCACATCCACTTACTGAATATATCTACGAGCACTATCTATATGATCTTGAAGTTTATTTGGAATAAAATTTTCACTTGGAGACAACGGAGATATTTATATGTCAAGAGACGACTCACCATTGGAAAGAAGATGATAGTAATTTTCTTGTTTTTCTTTGGGGACTTTTGGGACAACCAAGGATAATTATGTGGACATATGATATCTATCATAACCTAGACGCGTGGCCTCCCATGTACGAAGGTTTCCTTGAGCACTTCCCAAAGATTTTAATTTCTAAAATAATTTTTGACTATACTTTTATATAAAGTATCATTGCAAGGTTGTGGTCAAGGTACCATGAGAGTTACATACATTTGTATTAAAACTCATAGTTAACTGTGGTCGTATTCTATACGACAGCTTAACAGTTGTATAAATGAAGTTGTATTTGAATTTTGTACCATGTATCTGGCGACTCAGAATGGGTGATGTATACCTAATTTTGGGGTCATCACAGTTGGTATCAGAGTTTAGGGATATGGTCGCTGGCCGAGATAAGAGTCTAAAACTAGGAGGGGAGAGACGATTTATATACTTCGCTAGTGTGTGACTTACCTAAGCTGAAATTGTTTACTTGATAAGTTGACAAATTATGATATGTCAATTAACCTTTGTTTTGAAGCTATATTCTAGAATGATATCTGAAATACAGAAGATAAGAAATGGGAAAATCATGATAGCGAGGAAATTACCGAGAAGGTACAATCTGAAAAGAAAGTAAGGTATTCTCATCTCTTCGAATATCAGGTTCGTACGTAAATTTCGAGGGCGAAATTTCATAAGGAGGGGTGATTGTGAGACCCCAAATTTTATGAAATAAAAATATTCAATTTTTCTATTTTGGTAAATAGTTAAATTGATAAAAGTTTAAAGTTAAGGGTAATATGTGAATTTTTTTTTTGCAAAGTAAACAAGTTGATATAAAATATTCATTGTGTCGGGGAATATTTTTTTTGTCAGGGAATATTCGTACGACGGTACAATCATTGGTGGACCCCACAACGGAATTATTATCGAATTGAAAAAACGACAAAAATATTTTTATGAAAATAACGGGGTTTACCGTTAACTGTTAAAACACCCGGTGTTAAAAGTACAGTAATACGTGTGGTTGCATAGTAGCACACGGTATTGATTATTGATGCTTACGTGAGAAGTCACTCATTTTTGTTTTATTAGTACTATTAATGTAATAAAACAGAAAAGCTTTTTATATAAAACAGAATACTTTTATAAAGTTATTCGTTTTATTAGGCTAATAGTAAAATCTTTTTATATAAAACAGAATATTTTTATAAAGTTATCTGTTTTATTAGATAATAATTAGAATATATTATATTTTTTTATGTATAGTGTTTGCATAGTACCTGCATAGTGTTTGCATAGTAAAATCTTTTATAAAGTTATTCGTTTTATTAGATTATAAATATAATATATTATATTTTATTTTGAAAGATTTTGCTTTAAATATGGACCGTCCGATTAAAAGTAAATCAATCTGGACCGTTCATGAATTAGTTTCTATGCAGTCCATTCTTCTATAAATAGAAGTTCATTCCTTCATTATTTCTTACGAATTTACTGAAACTCTAGAGAGAGAAACTATAGAGAGAGTTTTTCTTCTAAAGTCTTCAGCGTATTTATTTAGAGTTTAAGAAAGCTTTGAGCGTAGAGCAAATTCTCTTCGAGTATATCCTCGCCTTACTAGTCGGAATACTCTTCTTTCAAAGGTAAGGGATATTATTTGTGGTACCCGTAAGGGGTATTATTTTTTTTGTATTCATGAAAGAACTTCTGTTATTCTATTATTTATTATTCTGTTGGAATAACATGTATACGCGGACTACCCTATACTTGGTGAAATTCTTCTGTTATTCCATTATTTATTATTACGTTGGAATAACCTGTTTATGCGAAGTACCGCATATATGGTGAAATTCTTCTATTATTCCGTTCTTTATTATTCTGTCAGAATATCATGTTGGTGCGTACTACGCCTGACCTGGTTCCATTAATTATTATTCTGTTGGGAATAACCTGTCTGTACAGTCTATCGCACGCATGCTGAATCCTTCTGTTATTCCATTTTTTATTATTCTGTTGAAATAACCTGTCTTTGTTGATTACCACATGCATGGTGAATGATCATTTGTATTCATTCTTTATTAAATTGTGGAAATGGTCTGTATATGTGGATTACCATATGGCGGACGAAAATCCATTTATAATTTTATATATTCTATTATACTCAGTTGGTTAAAGTTTTAGCTTCTATATTCCATGAAATTAGTGGAATATCCTTGATATTTGCGCTTCATCCAGTATCTTTTCATGAAAATATTTTTCTGAGCATTCTTAAATTTTACTTTATAAATAAGTATCATATTGACAATTTGGACGTTATTGGTTCCTAGATAAATTAATTTTTGAACTTGTTTTATTGACTTATTATGTCATTGTCATTCTCATCATCTTCATGTTTATATTATGTTGAAAGTCATTTGTGGCCTGTAGTGCATAGATGGACTTGGTATGATTACGACCAGGAATTATTCGGTATAATCATGACCATAATGTTACAAATGATGTTGTAAAAGTCATCTTTGTCCCGTAGTGCATAGATGGACTTGGTGTGATTATGACCGAGGATTATTCGGTATAATCATGACCGTAATGTGATGAATGATGTGGTAAAAAATTCTCATTGGCCGTAGTGCATTGATGGACAGTTTTTGGTATGATTATGACTATGGATTCTCTTCGGCCATGGGTGCAAAGATGAATTATTTTATGGCATGATCAGGACCGTTGATGAAAACACGAATATCTTTGGCCCGTAGTGCATGGATAATTCGTGGTCGTGATACTAATAAATATCCTTGTCCTGTAGTGCAGGGATGATTCGATGATGTGGATTAATTATTGAGCTGAGTCTCAGCGATGAAATATTAATTCATGGATGTGATAATAATGAATATCTTTGGCTGTAGTGCATGGATAATTCATGAATGTGATACTAACGAATATCCTTGGCCGTAGTGTATGGATAATTCGAAGGTGTGGATTATTTATTAAGCTGAGTCTCAGTGATAAAATATTGGTTGTACACTTTTAATTTGTAGAAGATAGTAGATATAATGCTCTACTTGACTCTTCTAAAATACAGTTGTATGTCTTTGGCCGTAGTGCACTGAATTTATTAGTATGATTATGAACAAGAATTGTGATTTGGTATAACCATGATTTTTGATGTTTCAGGTGAATATAGGTGATGAAAATTATCTTCGTCCTGGATGCGAAGAGGAATTTAGAATCACAATTATGATTATGAGTTATTCATATGATTGTGGACATGAATTGTTGATTGATGTTACAAGGATAAACCATTATTGGTGGACTTTTAAAATGGAGAAGATAATAGACCTAATGGTCTATTTGACTTTTCTAATGGATTGCTCGTTCCGCTGTAACTATGGTTGAAAAGTTTTATCAGCTACCATATGTTCTAAATCTCTGATTTATTAATGATGAAGGCTATTGATGATGTAGATTGGCTTTAACTTTCATTGTTCTCTTCTGGAAGTGAGAACGCAGCAGGGACTAATCGGGGAACAGAGTGACGGTCCAGATGATATCATTAGTATTCCTCACTATTCTATGAAATAGTGTGATAGCTGTGGAGGTTCTCCCTAAACATTATAGAAAAGTGTGTTGTATTCTATACATCATTTAGTAGTTATATTTGGTGAATCAAATAGGGTGAGGCGAACCCAACTTTAGAAGGGTGTTTTGCCACTATCATACAAGATGTCTAATGACATACAACCTCGTGTTCTCATAAGACATAGTTGTGCACATCCACTTGCTGAATATATCTACGAGCACTATCTATATGATCTTAGAGTTTATTTGGAATAAAATTTTCACTTGGAGACAACGGAGATATTTATATGTCAAGAGAAGACTCACCATTGGAAAGAATATAATAGTAATCTTCTTATTTTTCTTTGGGGACTTTTGGGACAACCAATGATAATTTTGTGGACATATGATATCTATCATAACCTAAACGCATGGCCTCCCATGTATGAAGGTTTCCTTGAGCACTTCCCAAAGATTTTAATATCTAAAACAGTTTTTGACTATACTTTTATGTAAAGTATCTTTGAAAGATTGTGGTCAAGGTGCCATGAGAGTTACATATATTTGTATTAAAACTCATAGTTAACTGTGGTCGTATTCTATACGACAGCTCAACAGTTGTATAAATGAAGTTGTTTTTGAATTTTGTACCATGTATCTGGCGACTCAGAATGAGTGATGTATACCTAATTTTGGGGGCGTCATAGGATAGATTTAATAGGATGCTTAACTTAACCCAAGGAATGTATATTCATTTGATGCTAAAGTTGTTTAGCATGACAAACTCCAGGAGATGTCTCATGTTGATGAGCCATGGAGTGTATCTCTTTTAATTATCCCCATAGACTCCTAAAAGAGAGATCGCATGAGTGACAATCATGTATACAATGAAATATACGAGACCTGATGTTGATCGGTTATATTCTAGAGAAGATCACTGTAAGACAGTGAAAAACATCTTAAAGTACTTAAACGGCACTAAAAGGATGTGGTTAAAATTTGTCTAAATTAAAACTAGAGGGCTTAACAGACTCAAGTTTTTTAGACAGACCAAGACGACAGAAATTCCACTTTAAGGTAAAGGGTTACCTTGAATAGTGGTGCAGTGAATTAGAAAGGTTTCAAACAGTAAAGAGTTGCTGGTTTAGTGATAAAGACAAAGTATATACCTGTAAATGAAGCTGCAAGTTGATTGTTTGGATGAAAAATCCATTACAGAACTAGGAATAGTTTCTAAGTCTCATCTTGGATCTAAACATGTGTTGTAACACTTTCATTTGATTAAAGAATCATTGAAAGATAGAAAATCACTATAGAGATAGTGGACTCTCAAGAACAACATTACATATCCATTTACTGAAGCTTATCCAACAGCAGGATAATCGTCACTTAGAGAAAAAGGGTATGAGATACCATGACGATTGGCTTTAGTGCAAGTGGGAGATTGGAAGTAGTATGCACACAAGCCAATCATGTTTGAAGATAAAGTATATACTTTGTAACAATCTTATTCATTTATTAATAAAAAGTATTAATTTATTAAAGGCTTTTAATTATCTACATGATGCTGTTTTATAATATGTGATAAACCCATAGTTTTAAGCAATGCTTTTAGAATAATGATGATGATCATTCTAATGAAATCTATATTCTTAGAAAGCTTAAAACTAAAATAGTTCCCAATAAGTGGATTACTAAATTGGGGATTAGTAAATCCGGATAGATTGGTACATACGTTGCTTGCTCATTGGACGAGGATGATTGATCTCATGATCATTTGTGTGGAGACACTAAAGCAAGTATGTAGGTGCTTATTAGATAATAAGTTCACTGAATGTGGCTCGCTAAGGAATACCTAATGGAGTTTTACTTGTCTGTCAATAGGAATTCCTGTAGTGATAGTAGTACAAGTGATCCTTGGACTTGAGATCATCATAGTATCTTGTGTATGATGAGTTATACTTTGACTTATTCCTTAAGACCCTTAGGGTATATCAAAGGGTATGCTTGGGTATAATAAGTTGAACATAGAGATAATGTATGATCAATAAAGAATCTACCACTTCTAGTAAAAGAAGAGAAATGTACTATGTGATTCGATAAATGACAACTCAGTAGTCCTTAGCCAAGGCAGAATGAAATCAGAAAAGAGTTTCTAATTTGCATTATTTGGAGTTGTGTATTTAAGAGTCGAAATACATATAATTAAATAAAATAAAACTTGACAGTAATTTCATGTCTTATATTTAATTGGGACATTGTATGGTGGAAGAATTAAATTATACGATAACTATTTATTCAAAGGTTCTTTTATGATTAATGTTGAAATCTATATTATCTGGAAAGTCGTTAATCGCTAGGGAGGTTTATCCCTATTGTAGAATAAATATTATTTATTTAAATAAATTAATATTTTAATTTATTTATTTAAATAAGATTAGAATTGTTCTAATTGATTTATTCACAACTGGTTTAATATGGAGAACATAAAAGGTCACACCATAAAAGGAAGAATATTTATTTAAGAAGTTAATGGCATAATCGTAATAATATGTTAAGTGTATTTAATTTAATCAATGGTGATAGAATAAATTAAATAGTTTAATATTTATTATTTAATACTTTAAAAATATTAAATATATAAATTAATAAGAGGAGTCTTATTAATATTATTATAATTATTATTATTTTAATTTCTAAAGAGTTGGAAATTAATTTAATATTAGTACTCTCATATATCCTAATTAGATTAGGAGGCTAATTAATTAAAAGAGTTTAATTAATTAGTCCTAATAAAATTAGGAAGCCAATTAATTAAAAGAGTTTAATTAATTATTCCTAATAAGATTGGGAGCTTAATTAATTAAAGGAGTTTAATTAATTAAAATGAAACCAAATCCTTAATTGTTAAGGAGGGTTGCCCACATCTATAAATAAGATGAGTCTTATTATGGGTGTAGAGTTGTTACTGACTTTTTCACAACATACGCAATTCCAATAAGTTGGAGAGTACGTTCTTTTCTATAGAGATAGAAAACTAGGGTTTAGCCAAATACCCATTTTCTTAAATCTTTGTTCTTCCTTGGTGGATCACCTCTAGAGGCCAAACACTTGGGTGGCGAACGTTGATCAAAGGAAGGAACCAAACCTGGTGGATTCAAGTTGAACGCGAAAAAGATTGGAGGTGAACTTGTACCTGAGGAAGCTCGAATATTCAAGGTTTTGATTCTTGTTCTTTCTTTTTCGTTTAATTAATAATTGTGCATAAAGGATGATCCGGGTATATGGTTTGTAAAATTTTAAAACTTTGATTTTCCACGTTTCCGCTTATTTTGTACAATTTGATTGCGTTCATGAATATTACAAACCTAACAGGATATTCACGTAGTGCGGGAACAGTTGATCCAAGAGGATTACCCTGTGACCGATCCCGAGGAGGATGATGATGATGAGGATCTTGAGGAGTTTCCACCAAACTCCGTATCGGCTGAGATGTATGATGCTCTGTATGATCATAACATAGAGTTACAGGATAATGTTGAGGAGCTGAAGGAGATGGTTGAGATGCATCACGTTGCATTGGAACAGAAGGAGATAGAGATTGTGACACCCCCAAATTCGGGTACTTCGATTCCACGCTATTTGGTGTTCACTGTACAAATATCATCTATATATCTACCCATAATAAATGCAAACCATGCAATAGATAGAAATAAATCTTCCCCTTATGGGGTTACAACATCTGAATAATAAAACATAATCCCAGGTCATACTAACCTTAAACATCTGTGCAGAAACATAAACAATTAAGTCTTAAACAACATCATTAACTTAATACATAAATTCAACATCTCAACAAATAACAAGTCTTCATCACTTGTTAAACTTGTCCTTGCCTTTACTAGTGGAAGATTCGTCGGTTCTTTCGTTCTTAACTGCAATGTTATTATTACGCAAGAGTGAGCACGGTTGTCCACAAGTATAACAATATAACAATGAATAATAACATGCGAGAGAAAATAATAGCTTCGGATATATAAAAGCTCAATTTTTGAATCAAGAATGAATGACAAGAATCAAAAGAAATTCTGAGGGTCATAAGACCTTGAACTATGTCCTAGGTTGTCAAGTGTTTATTATTGAAACCTTTAACAGTCATAAGACTATGGACTCTTCTTCTCGTACTTATGGGGATCAGCCCTTAGTACCATACTGTGCACAATATCTTAACGCTAACACATAAGTAATCCCCTATACAGGGTTGTTCATCTCAGTTTGACATTCGAGTCCGCACCAAAGGAAGTTTGGTTTGGATAATTCATCAAGGGTTCTGAAATTTAGAACGCTCATCAACTATGGACTAGTCGAATCATTAAGGGTTCGCTAGTCTAACAAGGTTTAACAGTAAAGGAATATTTAACTTGAATAAAATCTCAAAAGGTATACAATAGAATAATTATTGTATAACAGCATCATGCTTGAAAGATTATTAGGTAAAACAGACTTGATCAATAATAATGAGAACTTGCTCAATGTAGAAAGGTGAATTCATCAACTTATATAATGATAACAAGTAGGGTTAGGAAACTTACCCCTCGTGCGTAGATTACACTTTAACTAAACTCGTTCTTTGAATTAAATCCTACATATCTATTATGTTCACAATACTGGTCAATAATAACGTACTAAACATCATAAGTTTATTCTCTGTCTAACTCAAATTCATGACTATACTTAGTCAAATTACCATACTTGTTTTCACATAATATAATACTACACGAACAACAAGTTAATTACATAATCAACGATTCAATCAACATATAATTGTCTTCTTGACTTGGTAAAAACTCATTTTAATATCTCATTATATGTCTAACAAGTTTTTATGATCAATAGACTAAGTTAATAATACATTGCTAGACTTAAACATTTTAAAAACTCATTTCTGGCCAATCTGCAAAGTGGCGCTGCGGCGCCACTGATGTACTGGGTCTTGGCGCTGTGGCGCCGTGGCGCTGTGGCGTAGGTCTCTGGCGCTGCAGCTCGAGTCTCAGGCCTGGAGTTGGCACCGCGGCGTGACACTCCAGATTCTGAATTTCCAGTTCGCGAAGAACACAAAATTCAGCGAAATAAACACTACATAATCATTAATTCTCTAAATTAAACATACCCACATGTTAGAATTCATATATAATCAATACCCAACATTTATAGAGTGATTTTAACCCATTAAAACACATAATCACAAAATTAAATTATGCAAATTATACTGTTCTTGATGTTCTTGAAGGTTTTTAAACAAAACATAGAATTTAATACTACGGATTCGTTATAAGACTAAATCCAACCATTCAAGTTTCGTTTTGTTCGTTTTAGCATGCATAATCATATACAAGTGGAAATTTTGTAGAAAAATTTATGGTTAACATATTAAAGTTACGTATAAGGGCCATATGGCCATATAACGTACACTATAAATTTTTGAAATAACAAGTCATAGTATTATGAAACTTATGATATGGAATCATGCAATATATATATAAAACATGCTATACTACTCGAATTATTACATATATTCACATAATTGTTACCCTTTCCAACTACAGAAACTTTACAGAAGACTTTAAGCCATATTTATGAAAACTTTAAAAGACGTAAAATAAGAATTTGGGTTGAAGAGAATTACCCAAGCGTAGATGAACAAGGATGACAATTCTCTCTACTTTAAATACAGAGTCACAAACTTCTCAAAAAAATTCTCAAACTCTCTCTCTTTTCCCTCTCTGTTTTATGCCAGACTTAGCCAAATAGTGAAAAAGAATGCATATACTAATAAATAAGGTGAACTGATGCGCATGATGGAGGTCAGTTACCTAATATGGGTAATTGCTCCCAACCTCCCGTAGTGCCATGTTTGTCTAGCTAGAATAGGTTTCAAAAATTATTTAATTTAATAAACCTTATCATATAGTTTGAAAATGTCACACTTCTTATAAAATAAATCCAATATTTTATTTAATTTACTTTAAATAAAATATAATAAATTCTCATAAATTCACATAATTAAATTTCTCATTAATAAATAATGTCAAATTATTAACTCTCTAATTAATAATTAAATTAATTAAAATACCAATAGGCTTATTAAATATTTCTTTTAGTACAATAATTTCACATAATCACATATTTCGATAATAAAAATTTTCCACATTAATTTAATAAATGTAACACATATAATTAAATTAATCTATCACAATTGTATCAATTAATTATTTAATCTAATAATTAAATCATCAAAAATATTTATTTACTTCAATAAATATTAAAATTAAATTATAAAAATCTCGTTCGTCACATCTTTCCCCCCTTAAAAGGATTCTGTCCCTAGAATCACAACTCAATAAATTCAATCCGTTACATTCTCCCCCCCGTACAAAGATTCTGTCCCCAGAATCGCTTACACATAAATTAAGTAAATAAATGAGGGTAATTCTTCATCATATTCTCTTCGAGTTCCCACGTAGCTTCTTCAGCATTGTGATTTCTCCAAATTACCTTAACAGAAGGTATTACTTTATTTCTCAGAACTTGTTCTTTTTTATCGACAATTTGAACAGGAATCTCTTCGTAAGATAAGTCTTTTTCAAAATGTAGGGGTTCGTATTCAATTATATGCTTGTAATCGGCTTTATATGGTCGTAGAACTGAAACATGGAAAACGTTGTGGATATTCTCTAGAGCTGGAGGTAAGGCTACCTCATAAGCAACTTCTTCGATTCTTCGTAGTACTTCAAATGGTCCAATGAATCTTAGGCTTAATTTTCCTTTCTTTCCGAACCTGATCTTCCCCTTCCAGGGAGAGACCTTCAAGAAAACATAACTACCTGATTCAAATTTGATATTTTTATAATGTGGATCAGCGTATTTCTTCTGTCTATCTTGAGCTGCTACCAATCGTGCTCGGATCACTTTGACTATTTCTGCTGTCTGCTGTACCAATTCTGGCCCTAGCAATTGTCTTTCGCCAACTTCATCCCAAAAAAGTGGAGTTCTGCACTTTCTACCATATAACGCTTCATAAGGCGGCATGCCTATACTAGCGTGGTGACTGTTGTTGTAGCCGAACTCTACGAGCGGTAGATGATCATCCCAATTTCCTTTAAAGTCCATTATACAAGCTCTTAACATATCTTCCAATGTCTGAATTGTTCTTTCACTCTGTCCATCCGTTTGAGGGTGATATGTCATACTCATTCGCAACTGTGTACCCATGCATTCTTGTAGACGTTTCCAGAAGTTTGACGTAAAATGCGGATCTCTGTCAGAAATAATTGACATCGGAACTCCGTGCCATGAAACAATCTCTTTAACATATAACCTTGCCAACTAATTTAAGTTGAATCTGATTTTGATCGGAAGGAAGTGTACGGATTTCGTCAGTCGGTCAATGATAACCCATACTGCGTCGTAGCCTTTCTGAGTTGTCGGTAGGCCAACCACAAAATCCATCATAATATGTTCCCATTTCCATTCTTAGATCTCTAAAGGTTGTAGCAACCCACTCGGCCTCTGATGTTCTTCTTTCACTTTCTGACATGTCAGGCACTTGGCAACACATTCTGCAACCTCTCGTTTCAAATTTGGCCACCAAAAGTGTTGTCGAATATCTTGGTACATCTTGGTACTACTAGGGTGAATTGAATATCGTGAGTTGTGAGCCTCGCTCAAAATTTCTTCCTTAATCTCTGGTATTGGTGGTACCCAAATTCTACTCTCAAACCTCAATATTCCTTCCTTATCCATCTTGAATCTTGATTCGGTTCCTTCGGATATCTTCCTTTTCACTATTTTACATTCATCGTCCTGAAGTTGAGCCTCCTTAACTTTATTCAGTAGGGTTGTACCAGATTGCATCTGAAATAGCTTCTCATCAATTTCTATAGGATACTTCACTTCCAATTCTAGTTTCTCTATTTATGCAATTAGCTCCTCCTGAGCAGTCAACATCATCAATTTTTCACGACCCTTTCTACTTAAGGTGTCAACAACCACATTTGCTTTACCCGGATGGTATAAAATCTCATAGTCGTAATCCTTAATTAATTCCAACCATCTTCTTTGACGCATATTCAAATCCTTCTATGTAAAAATATATTTCAGACTCTTGTGATCTGTATATATTTCACACTTCTCCCCGTAGAGATAGTGCCTCCAGATTTTCAAAGCAAAAACTACTACAGCTAACTCCAAGTCATGGGTCGGATACCCCTTCTCATAGTCTTTTAGTTGTCGTGACGCATACGCAATGACTCTACCGTTCTGCATAAGCACACATCCAAGTCCCTTATGCGACGCATCACTATAAACCACAAAATTTCCTGTATCGTCCGGAAGAGACAACACAGGTGCTGTACTCAATATCTTCTTCAATTCTTGAAAGCTTTCCTCACACTTTTCCGTCCAAACAAATTTCACAACTTTTCGAGTCAAATTCGTTAACGGAGTTGCAATCTTAGAAAAGTCTTGAATGAATCTTTTCTAATAACCTGCCAATCTAAGAAAACTTCTTACTTTCGATGGCGTCTTCGGCTGATCCCAGTTAATCACGACTTTAACTTTGGATGGATCTACCGAAATTCCGTCTCTATCAATCACATGTCCTAGAAATTGTACCCTTTCAATCCAGAATTCGCATTTCGAAAACTTAGCATACAATTTCTACTTCCTCAAAGTTTCTAATGTCACCCTCAAATGCTCTTCATGCTCTTCCTTGGTTTTCGAATATACCAAAATGTCATCTATAAATACCACTACGAATTTGTCTAAAAACGGCTTGAACACTCCATTCATTAAGCCCATAAATGCTACAGGAGCATTCGTCAGACCAAATGACATTACCAGAAATTCGTAGTGACCGTATCGTGTTCTGAACGCTGTCTTCGGTACATCCTCTGGTCTCACCTACAGTTGATGATAACCACTTCTCAAGTCTATCTTTGAAAAGTATCTTGCTCCCTTTAACTGATCGAATAGATCGTCAATTCGCGGTAATGGATACCTATTCTTAATCGTGACCTTATTCAGTTCTCTATAGTCTATGCAGAGCCGCATTGTCCCATCCTTCTTCTTTACAAAAAAAATCGGCGCTCCCCACGGTAATGCGCTTGGTTGTATATACTTTTTGTCTAGTAATTCTTGTAGTTGGACCATTAGTTCTTTCATCTCTACTGGTGCTATTCGGTACGGTGCCTTCGATATTGGAGCCGTTCCTGGAGCTAAATCGATCACGAATTCAACTGCTCTAACTGGAGGATGTCCCAACAAAACGTCCGAAAATACGTCTGTGAAATCTCTCACTACTGGTATCTCATCTATTTTTGGATTCTCTTTACGACTATCGACTATGTAACCTAGATATCCTACACAGCCTTGTCGTAACAACTTCCTGGCCTGCATCGTCATCAGACAACTCACTTGTCTAGGCGACTTGCTACCATAAAACATAACCTTTGACAGAGTCATAAGGTTAATACACTTCTTTTGGCAATCAATTACCGCCCCGTAATTGAATAACCAGTCCATTCCCAAGATAACGTCAAATTCTCTAAGTCGAATAGGGATAAGATCTACATTCATGATATTACCCTTAATATCCACTCTACAGTTCTTATGTACGTGCTTAACAAGGATTATTTCTCTATTCACGATTTCAATGTTCATGGGGTAATCCAATTCATCCTTTGGCAATTCTAAATTCTTAACAAAGTCATCGAATATAAATGAACAAGTAGCACCCGAATCAAATAATACGTAAGCATTAACTCTATTGATCGAAATGATACCTGACACCACATCACGCGACTGCACTGCATTCTGCACTATCATATTGAAAGTCCTGGCGGTCGGTCGATTGGTTGCGGTTGGTCCTGTGATGCTCAGAGCGCTTCCACTGCCATTTCCTCGGTTTCCTCCTGATCCTGCCCCTCCAGATCCTTTCTTAGGACAGTCTCTTGCCAAATGATCCTTTGAACCACAAGTGAAGTAGGCACCCTTCTTTGGGTTTGGACAGTTAGGTGCTATATGGCCTTCCTGACCACAATTGTAGCACACACGTTTACCCTTCATACACACTCCCAAATGAGCTTTCCCGCAGGTCAGACACGCTTCAATCTTTTTCTTCTGACCTCCTTGTTGGTTTTCGATTAATGTGTTGTCAGACCACCTTCTTTTCTGATTATTATTACTTCCTCCCGTATTACTTCCACTAGCCTTGTTATTCCCTTCACTTTCATTCTTCTTCTTCTTCTGATCCTGATTGTATTTGGTTACCGCATCGCTTCTACCTTCAGCGAGTATGGCTTTCTCTAGAACCCCGGCAAATGTCTTCAACTGAAACATCGACACCTTACTATACAACCACGACTTTAGTCCTTGTTCGAACCTTCTAACTTTTCTCTCGTCCGTGTGCACTTGATATGTGGCGAACCTTGCCAACTCGTTGAATCTAGCTACATAATCTGGTATGGACATATTCCCCTGCTTCAATTCTAGAAACTGAACCTCTAATTGGTTCTGCGAGGTAGTTAGGAAATACATCTCAAAAAACATCTCCTTGAACCTCTGCCAGGTAATCATACCTTTTCCTCCACGGACCTTGTTTGCTTCCCACCAAAAATTGGCTTCAGATTTCAGCGTAAACGTTGCAAAAGCAGTCTTCTGATCCTCTTTGACTCTTGCGACCTCAAAAACCTTCTCCATTTCCATAACCCAAGTCTGAGCTTCGATCGGGTTCATGGAGCCTTTAAATTCTTGCTGTCCCACCGCCTTGAAATCTTTGAATGAAGTATTCGGTGGAGCTTGAGGTTGATTATTCATTGCTCCAGCTAGTAAGTTCACTAATTGTTGGACGGGATTAGCATTAGCGTTATTGTTGTTCGTTGACTCTTCCTGAGCCAGTTGACGATTTTGTCTTCTTCTCGGTGGCATATTTATGTTAAGAATATACGCTTATTAGGTCTTTATTCAATCCCTCAAACAATTAAGTCTTAGCTAGAACATTTAATCATAATTCACTTAACACGTCAATTCAAATAAACTCTGACATTTTCATTCAATTCAAAAGTTTTAACATTAAACGATAGCATCACTGCTATTTACATCAACTATCCCGAGATAAAGAATCTACAGGATTTAAAATATTAAAATATTCCTTTGTTTATAACCACATCGGAATTTACATCTAAATACTAGATAAGTTTTTCACATAATTAAACAAATACTATCACTGCCTGTTAAGGCGTCGAATAGCCTTGCTACGTTCCTCTTCCATGATGCGAGACATCGTTCTGCGATCCAGTATGTACGATGGTAGACCATCAAACTGGATTAGGTACCTCAAAACTCGATCCTGAGCTTCATCCATTGCATTATTAAGTATAGAGTATGTCTCCCCAAGCTTAGCCTTCTTACACGACAATCCCTTTCTGCAAGATCAGCACGACGTGATTCTCTTACCCAGCCCTCCTCTGCTATGATCAGCCTCTCTGAGGTTTCCTTCAGTTCCTTCTTTAACTTCTCTATTTCTTTGGACTTCTCCTCGGTTTGACCCTTCTCGTGAACCAAATCCCACTCCACGTTTCCCACTCGTGTGTGAAGAGTCACAATCTCCCTATCCTTCTGCTCGATGGTAATCTGCTGAATAATCGCCCGCTCAGTCAGATCCTGCACCTCATCTCGTAACTCCATGTTACGGTCGTATAACTCGTCGTATATCTCAGCATCGATGGAGTTCGGTGGGAACTCCTCTTCTTCATCTTCCTCCTCAGGATCCTCCTTTAGATCAATCTCAGGCTCATGCTCCTGACCAATAATAGTGATCAATGGAGATGTCTCTCTCTGTACCAACTGCTCCCTGACAATATGAATGTCTCGGGGCTCCTCCTCGGTAGGCACTCGGGCTTCCTCCTCCCCAGCTCGACTAGCTCCTTCAACATTTGACATCTTGACAACATAGTTTTAAGTTTTAGTTACTAAGTCGTACTAGTGAGCACATAATTTAACACATAAACACATAAAGTCTTTTATTATCTTCAATGAATTAAGAAATTCATCTCTTAAAACGCGATAAGAGTTTTCCTTCACTATGTTCTTCCTATAAGGCTACTACCTAAGGTTATTCCCCCACCTAAGGTTCATAACCTACAGCTCTGATACCAACCTGTGGCACCCCCAAATCTAGGTACTTCGATTCCACGGGATTTGGTGTTCACTATACAAATATCATCTATATATCTACCCATAATAAATGCAAACCATGCAATAGATAGAAATAAATCTTCCCCTTATGGGGTTACAAAATCTGAATAATAAAACATAATCCCAGGTCATACTAACCTTAAGCATCTGTGCGGAAACATAAACGATTAAGTCTTAAACAACATCATTAACTTAATACATAAATTCAACATCTCAACAAATAACAAGTCTTCATCACTTGTTAACCTTGCCCTTGCCTTTACTAGTGGAAGGTTCGTCGGTTCTTTCGTTCCTAACTGCAATGTTATTATTACGCAAGAGTGAGCACGATTGTCCACAAGTATAACAATATAACAATGAATAATAACATGCGAGAGAAAATAATAGTTTCGTATATAAAAGCTCAACTTTTGAATCAAGAATAAATAACAAGAATCAAAAGAAATTCTGAGGGTCATAAGACCTTGAACTATGTCCTAGGTTGTCAAGTGTTTATTCTTGAAACCTTTAACACTCATAAGACTATGGACTCTTCTTCTCGTACTTAGGGGGATCAACCCTTAGTACCATACTGTGCACAATATCTTAACGCTAACGCATAAGTAATCCCCTATACAGGGTTGTTCATCTCAGTTTGACATTCGAGTCCGCACCAAAGGAAGTTTGGTTTGGATAATTCATCAAGGGTTTTGAAATTTAGAATGCTCATCAACTATGGACTAGTCGAATCATTAAGGGTTCACTAGTTTAACAAGGTTTAACAGTAAAGGAATATTTAACTTGAATAAAATCCCAAAAGGTATACAATAGAATAATTATTGTATAACAGCATCATGCTTGAAAGATTATTAGGTAAAACAGAATTGATCAATAATAATGAGAACTTGCTCAATGTAGAAAGGTGAATTCATCAGCTTATATAATGATAACAAGTAGGGATAGGAAACTTGCCTCGTGCGTAGATTACACTTTAACTAAACTCATTCTTTGAATTAAATCCTATATATCAATTATGTTCACAATACCGGTCAATAAAAACGTACTAAACATCATAAGTTTATTATTTGTCTAACTCGAATTCATGACTATACTTAGTCAAATTACCATGCTTATTTTCACATAATATAATACTACACGAACAACAAGTTAATTACATAATCAACGATTCAATCAACATGTAATTGTCTTCTTGACTTGGTAAAAACTCATTTTAATATCTCATTATCTGTCTAATAAGTTTTTATGATCAATAGACTAAGTTAATAACACATTGCTAAACTTAAACATTTTAAAAACTCATTTCTGGTCAATCTGCTAAGTGGCGCTGCGGCGCCACTGATGTACTGGGTCTTGGTGATGCGGCGTAGGTCTCTGGTGCTGCAGCGCGAGTCTCAGGCCTGGAGTTGGCGCCGCGTCACGACACTCCAGATTTTGAATTTTCAGTTCGCGAAGAACACATAATTCAGCGAAATAAACACTACATAATCATTAATTCTCCAAATTAAACATACCCACATGTTAGAATTCATATATAATCAATACCCAACATTTATAGAGTGATTTTAACCCATTAAAACGCATAATCACAGAATTAAATTATGCAAATTATACTGTTCTTGATGTTCTTAAAGGTTTTTGAACAAAACATAGAATTTAATACTACAGATTCGTTATAAGACTAAATCCAACCATTCAAGTTTCGTTTTGTTCGTTTTAGCATGCATAATCATATACAAGTGGAAATTTTGTAGAAAAATTTATGGTTGACATATTAAAGTTACGTATAAGGGTCATATGACCATATAACGTACTCTGTAAATTTTTGAAATAATAAGTCATAGTATTATGAAACTTATGATATGGAATCATGCAATATATATATAAAACATGCTATACTATTCGAATTATTACATATATTCACATAATTGTTACCCTTTCCAACTGTAGAAACTTTACAGAAGACTTTAAGCCATATTCATGAAAACTTTGAAAGACGTAAAATAAGAATTTGGGTTGAAGAGAATTACCCAAGCGTAGATGAACAAGGATGACAATTCTCTCTACTTCAAATACAGAGTTACAAACTTCTCAAAAAAATTCTCAAACTCTCTCTCTTTTCCCTCTCTGTTTTTTGCCAGATTTAGCCAAATAATGAAAAAGAATGTGTATACTAATAAATAAGGTGAACTGATGCGCATGACGGAGGTCAGTTACCTAACATGGGTAACTGCTCCCAACCTCCCTTAGTGCCATGTTTGTCTAGCTAGAATAGGTTTCAAAAATCATTTAATTTAATAAACCTTATCATATAGTTTGAAAATGTCACACTTCTTATAAAATAAATCCAATATTTTATTTAATTTACTTTAAATAAAATATAATAAATTCACATAGTCACATAATTAAATTTCTCATTAATAAATAATGTCAAATTATTAACTCTTTAATTAACAATTTTTATTAATTAAAATACCAATAGGCTTATTAAATATTTCTTTTAATACAATAAGCTCACATAATCACATATTTCGATAATAAAAATTTTTCACATTAATTTAATAAATGTAACACATATAATTAAATTAATCTATCACAATTGCATCAATTAATTATTTAATCTAATAATTAAATCATCGAAAATATTTATTTACTTCAATAAATATTAAAATTAAATTACAAAAATCTCGTTCGTCACAGAGATTCAGGAACTTGACTCAAAACTTGAAAACACGGAATGGAATCTAGTTCATACCAAGGGTCAGCATGAAGACCTGTTGGTAGTGAACGAGAAGATGAAGACTGACATGGAGAAGATGAAAGATGACTTCAAAGAGGAATCAGCTAAGCGTGCAAGAGCAGAGGATGCTTGTATGAAGGCGACTCAACGTGCAGACCGTGATGAGGCTAAGGTCCAAGTGAAGAAAGCCAAGATGAAGGAGATGGATTATGCTTTCAATTCGGCGATTGATAGGGCCCAGGATCGAGTCCATTATTACCCACCTCAATTTGAAGACTCGCTGTGGTTCGTGATTGATCGTAGGACAGCATATCGCATCATGGAAGAGGAACGTCGAGAGGTCATACGACGTCTTAATATGAATAGATAGAAAATAAGAGTGATAATAATATGTGGTTAATTATGCGAGTAAATAAATTGTGAATCCTTTATTTTGAGAAGAATAAAGGGATAGTATGAGTATGTAATCCTGAAACTGGTTTAGTTCAGGAAAGTGGATGTTTATAGCAGATATGCTATCTTTAGTATGTTTAAAACATTATGAATGAATAAAATATTAGTGTTTATTTGGAATGTTATGTGTTAAAGCTTCAATCTTGGAATGTTTAAGTTAAACCTTGAATACCAAAGAATTTGAGTAATGAACTAATAAGCATATATTTTAACAGAAAATGCCTCTTAGAAGAAGACAACCACGTCAGCAAGTACCTCTTGAGGGGTCTACTAACAATAACAATGAGACCAACGTTAATCCAGTTCAGCAGTTGGTAGCTTTGTTGACGGGAGCACTTATAAATCAACCGCAAGCTCAAGTTACGACTTTCAAGGAATTCAAAGCGGTTGGACAGCTAGAATTTCAAGGGTCTATGAATCCAGTGGAAGCCCAAACCTGGATCATGGAAATGGAGAAGGTGTTTGACGTTGCTAGAGTTAACGAAGATCAGAAGACTGCGTTCGCGACATTTATGCTTAAGTCCGAAGCTAGCTACTGGTGGCAAGCAAATAAAGTTCGTGGAGGACAAGGAGTGGTAGCGTGGGATAGATTTAAGGAGAAGTTCTTTGAAATGTACTTTCCAGCGAGTTCTCGAAATCTGTTGGAAGTGCAATTTCTTGAGCTTAAGCAAGGAACTATGACAGTGCCAGAATATGCTGCGAAGTTTAACGAGTTGGCGAGGTTTGCCACTTATCAAGTCAATACGGATGAGCGTAAGGCGAGAAGGTTCGAACAAGGATTGAAACCCTGGCTGTATAACAAGGTTTCAATGTTCCAGTTAAATACATTTGCGGCTATACTGGAAAAGGCAATTATCACGGAAGGTGGAAGCGATGCCTTGACCAAGTATAACCAAGATCAGAAGAAGAGGAAGAATGATAACAAGAATAAGGCTAGTGGAAGTAATGTTGGAAGTAACCATCAGAAGAGGAAAGAAATGGAACGAGAATTCGACTACGGGAGGACAACAGGGAAGTCAGCAGAAGAAAAAGTTTGAAGCTTGTGCGATGTGTGGAAAAAATCATATTGGGGTATGTTTGAAGGGAAAGCGGGTGTGTTTCAACTGTGGTCAGGAGGGACACATTGCACCAAACTGTTTTAGTCCGAAGAAAGGAGCATGTTTTACCTGCGGTTCAAAGGATTGTCCCAAGAAGCTAGCAGGAAGTGTAAGTGGAGGAAAAGGAAATAACAATGGTGGTGGTGCATTGACTATCACTGGACCAGCTCAGTCAAGCCGACCTACTGCTAGAACTTTCAATATGACCGTATAGGATGCTGTTCAGTCTAAGGATGTGGTGTCAAGTATCATTCCGATTAATGGTATTAATGCTTATGTACTGTTTGATTCGGGTGCTACTTGTTCATTTATATCCGATGAATTTGCTCAGAACTTAGATTTGCCTCAGGAAGAATTAGAATTTCCCTTAAGCATAGAGATTACAAATAAGGAAGTGATTCCTATTAGATTTGTATATAGGAATTATAAAGTGGTTATAAAGGGTCAAGAGATGAGGGTAGACTTGATACCAATTAGACTGGGGTAGTTTGATGTTATACTAGAAATGGATTGGTTATTCAATCACGGAACAGTGATTGATTGTCAAAGAAAGTGTGTAAACCTTATGACTCCGTCAAAGGTTGTGTTCTATGGCAGCAAATCACCTCGACAAGCAAGTTGTCTGACGGTGATGCAAGCCAAGAAGTTGCTAAGATAAGGATGTGTAGGATACTTAGCCTACATAGTTGATACATAAAAGAAAAGTGCGAAATTAGAAGAGATACCGATCATAAGATATTTTGCAGACGTATTTCCAAATGATTTGTCGGGTCTTCCGCCAAATTGACAAATTGAGTTCGTGATTGATTTAGTACCAGGAACAGGTCCGATATCTAAGGTACTATACAGAATGACCCCGATAGAGATGAAAGAATTGATGGTGCAACTGCAAGAATTGCTCGACAAGAAGTATATCCAGCCGAGCGTATCGCCATGGGGAGCGCCAGTGTTATTTGTTAAGAATAAGGATGGATCGATGCGGCTCTGCATTGACTATCGAGAATTGAATAAGGTTATGATTAAAAATAAGTATCCATTATCAAGAATCGACGACCTGTTTGATCAACTGAAGGGTGCGAGATATTTTTCAAAGATAGACTTAAGGAGTGGTTATCATCAGTTGAAGGTGAGGCCAGAAGACGTACCGAAGACGGCATTCAGAACTCGGTATGATCATTACGAGTTTCTGGTTATGTCATTTGGTTTAACCAATGCACCTGCAGCGTTCATGGATTTGATGAATAGGGTGTTTAAACCATTCTTAGGTAAATTTGTGGTAGTGTTTATTGATAATATCTTGGTGTATTCTAAAACCAAGGAAGAACATGTTGAACACTTAAAAGTCACGTTGGAGACATTGAGAAAGGAGAAGTTGTATGCAAAATTTTTAAAATGTGAGTTTTGAATGGAACATGTACAGTTTGTCGGGCATGTTATTGATAAAGACGGAATTTTGGTATATCCATCAAAAGTTGAAGCTGTAGTAAATTGGGATCAGCCGAAGACACCGTCAGAGATAAAGAGTTTCTTAGGATTGGCAGGTTACTATAGGCATTTTATTCAAGATTTTTCTAAGATCGCGGCCCCGTTGACGAATTTAACCAAGAAGGCGGTTAAGTTTGTTTGGACGGAAAATGTGAGGAAAGTTTTCACGAATTGAAGAAGAGATTGAGCTCAGCACCTGTGTTGTCATTGTCTAATGATACAGGAAATTTTGTGGTGTATAGTGACCCATCGCATAAAGGACTAGGTTATGTGCTTATGCAGAACGACAGAGTTATTGCGCATGCATCACGTCAATTAAAAGATTACGAGAAGGGGTATCTGACTCATGACTTAGAGTTGGCGGCAGTGGTGTTTGTCCTGAAGATTTGGAGACATTATCTTTACGGAGAGAGGTGTGAGATATATACTGACCATAAAAGTCCGAAATATATCTTTACATAAAAATACTTAAACATGCGACAAAGAAGATGGTTGGAACTAATCAAAGATTATGATTGCGAGATTTTCTATCATCCCGAAAAGGCGAATGTTGTTGCTGATGCCTTAAGTAGGAAGGGACGAGAGAAGTTAATGTTGTTGACTACTCAAGAGAAGCCAGTGTCGGAAATGGCTAAGATGGAGTTGGAAATTAAATATCCGACAGAATTCGATGAAAAATTGTTCCAGATAGGAAATAATTCAACATTGGTAGATAAAGTGAAGAATGCACAACTTCAGGATGAAGACTGCGACAAGATAAAACAGAAGATATCTGAAGGTGAGGAAAATAAATTCAAAATCGATTCGGAAGGGTTAGTTCGGTTCAAAGGGAGAATTTGGGTTCTGCCAGTACCGGAAGTTAATAACTAAATTCTGAGTGAAGCTCACAACTCAAGATATTCGATTAACCCTGAAAGTATAAAGATGTACCAAGATCTTAGACATCATTTTTGGTGGCCGAATATGAAGAGGGATGTGGCTGAGTGTGTGGCGAAATGCTTAACGTGTCAAAAAGTTAAAGCTGAACATCAAAGGCCAAGCAGATTATTACAACCATTAGAGATACCAGAATGGAAATGGAAGCATATCACAATGGATTTTGTGGTAGGACTTCCAATGACTCAGCAAGGGTATGACGCCGTTTGGGTGATTGTTGATCGATTGACCAAGTCGACACACTTTTTGTCGATCAAGATTTGATTTACCCTAGATCGGTTAGCAAAACTGTACGTGAAGAAAATAATTTCAAGACACAGTGTACCTGTGTCCATTGTATCAGACAGAGATCCACATTTCACATCAAATTTCTAGAAACGATTGCAAGAATGTTTGGGAACACAGCTGAGAATGAGCACAGCGTACCATCCTGAAACCGACGGACAAAGCGAGTGAACTATCCAAACACTAGAGGATATGCTCAAAGCATGTATTATGGATTTCAAGGGAAATTAGGATGATCATTTACCGTTGGTTGAATTTTCCTATAATAATAGTTATCACGCGAGTATTGGCATGCCGCCTTACGAAGCGTTATATGACAGAAAATGTAGAACTCCGTTATGCTGGGATGAGGTAGGAGAACATCAGCTATTGGGTCCAGAGTTGGTGCAACAAACCGTCGAAATCATCAAGATGATTCGAGCAAGATTGATAGCTGCACAAGATAGACAGAAGAAATATGCCGATCAGCACCAAAAATGGGAATTCGATGTTGATAGTTATGTTTTCTTAAAAGTATCTCCCTGGAAGGGGAATATTCGATTTGGCAAGAAAGGGAATTTAGCCCTAGGTTTATAGGTCCTTTCAAAGTTATTCGACGGGTTGGCGAGGTGGCGTACGAGGTAGCCTTACCTCCATAGTTAATGCATATCCGTAATGTTTTCCACATCTCGGTATTGAGACCATATAAGCCTGATTATAGGCATTTTATAGAATATGAGCCCTTACAGTTTAAGAAAGACTTAACATATGAAGAAGTCCCTGTTCAAATTGTTGATAGAAAAGAGCAAGTACTGAGGAATAAGGTGATACCTTCTGTTAAGGTAATCTGGAGGAACCACAATGCTGAGGAAGCTATGTGAGAACTTGAAAATGTTATGATGAAGAATTATCCTCAATTGTTTGCTTTATTTTGTATAGCGATTCTGGGGAAAAAATCTTGTTAAGGAGGGAAGAATGTAATGAATGAATTTTTCGAGTTATAATTCTGGGGACAAAATCCTTTTAAAGAGGGAATGATGTAACGATCGAGAAATCTGTAATTTAATTTAAATATTTATTGAATTAAATAAATATTTTAAATAATTTATTTATTAAGAAAAATAAATAATTGATGAATTATGGTGAATTAATTTGGTAACTAAATTAATTAGTGTTAATTTGAATAATGATAGTTTTATCTAATGGATTTAATTTAAGGAAGTAATTAAATTAAATCAATTGCTTAATATTTAAGAAAATAATTAAATTAAATGAATTGTTTAATTTAAGGAAATAAATAAAATAAATAAAGTGGTGTGTCTAATTTATTAATTAAATTAGATATATAATTATTTATTAATTATAATGATAATAGGATTTTTTAAAAAAACTAAAGTTATCTAGGTTAACTAAATTAGGGTGTGACATAAAAACTATATAATATAAATGTTAATAAAATAATTTGGTTTGGGAAATAGGGTTTAGCCAAACAAGGCATTGTGGCCTTTGGGTTTTCTCAATTGACGTCTTCTGTTTTGTTAATTGAAAGAAAACGTGGGAATTTAAGCCACATCAGTTTATTTTATTAGTTGCATCTTATTTTCTCCTAAAGCTAGATAACAGAAATACAGAGAAAAGCTAAGAGAGAAGGGAGAGAATTCTTGAGTCTTCTAAAGAAAATTCAGTGGTGATAACAAGGGTTTCAAGCAAATTGGAGGTATATTATCTAAACCTTAGTATTATATATATTTATATTTATATACATATATGAGTTACGGCATAATTTTCTATTCTCTGTGAAATTGATTTTGTGGGTTTGTGGCTCGTACGTTGTGTATATGGTGTGGATTAAGTTGTAGAATTTGTTGTCATCTTGTATGCATGTTGTATCAGTTATCAAATCGTGAGAAATTGGATGTAGGAAGAAAATGAAAATAACAATTTTTATGTTCATATGTGATGGCCTTAGAAAGTATCAATTTTAGTGGTCAATTTGTGTATAAAACTGTAAATTGACGCTTGCATATGGTAGTTCATTGAGATACAAACATAACGTAATTTGAATTAAGTGTTTTGGCCAAGTTTTGAGATGTCAGTGATGATTTTTGTGTAAGAAGTTCAAAAATGGAGTTTTATATGAAAACATGGAATTTTGAGAAATCAAACTAGTTTTAGTTGATGATAAATTGTGTTTAATGGTTGTAAATGTTAGCAATCATGTTTGTAATAGTCTGTACCAATTGTAGATGTTAACTTCACTGTTTGGTGGGTGAAATTCGTGCTAGTTGGGCTAAAAGTAGCTATTGTTCACTGCCGAGTCCGCGTCTGTCTGTGCACCAGCGCAGTTACGCTAGTGCCAAGGCAAAAAATGGCGCAGCTGCGCCGGTCCCAAGCCTAAGTGTAGCGTAGCTGCGCCACACCCTGAACTGAGGCAGTGAGGTCTGCTTGTTTGCAGGTCAGGCATATCGGACTTGTGTTAGTTTAGTGTGTATGTTAATGATGTTAAAACATGTTATAAACTATAATAACAGATGTTAATGTGTTGAAATGCAAAGTACAAAGATTTGAAATAATTATTTAATTAAGTTATAAAATGGAACCAAATGAGATGTTTTTGAAAGATAGAGTTGAACGACTAAGTTATGTTTATCAATGTGTAATTTCAGAAGCTTTAAGTATGTCAGCCTAAATGGTTAGATGCTAGGTTAGGGTTATAACCTAAATAATGGTTTAAACCCTAAAGCTAATATTCATACAATTAATTATTGTTGCGATTTCGATGATATGTGTAGGGTAATTGGAGATTTTTTCATTTGTGTAGCTTACAAACAAGGCAAGTCTTCTAACTCCATACTTTCATTGAGTTAGTTTGTAATGATTATGCAAGTTTTCTAACTCTACCTTGTTATTATTGAGCAAGTTCTTAAATCTTAACTCTTTACATTGAGCAAAGCTTTCTAACTTAATTATTTTCGTATGGAATGCAAGTTCCCATTCCTAAATTATTGTTGTGCAAGTTCCTAACATTCTTTATGAAGATGAGCAAGCTTAACCTATCTTGCATATGTTTGTTCAAGCTTATGTAACCTAATTCGTTACATTAAGCGAGATTTAGATTCCTAATTATTATTCAAAGCTTATATTGTTCTAATACATTGATTCAAGGAAGATTGTTTTAACTCTTCTATAGCACCTTGCATGTATACCATGTTTACTCAATTATATATTATTGTTATTCAATCTTTGACTTTGATAAACTTGTTCAAAGCTTTATCGTCGTATTAAATCTTCAAGTAGTAAGCAAACCTTTATTGATTGAATTAATCTATATTCGAATAGTGTTCTAAAATTTTAGAAAACACTGATAAGCTAGTTCCAAACTAAACTTTCTTTAGTGCGAAAATTCTAAATCCAAACTGAGACGAACAACCCTAACATAGGGGATTTTGTATGTGTAACGTTTAGATGTTTGTGCACAATACATGGTACAAAGGGTTGATCCCCTTGAGTACATTAAGAAGAGTCTGTATAGTCTAACGACTGTTGAGGTTAAGGTAATAATACCCAAACACCGTGGACATAGTTCGTGGTCTTAAAACCCTCAGATAATTAAAGTTCAAACTTGTTTTCTATTTTGATTCGTAGAACAAGTTATTTATTATTCAGTATTTGTTGTTCACTCTCATGTTGTTATTATACTATATTTATGTCAGTGAGTAATTGTTTGCTCACTATTGTAATTAAACAATGTAGCTAAAGTTGAAAGAGGTGATGATCCATCTACTAGCAAGGGAAAGGGCAAGATGTCTAAGTGATGAAGAATTAATTAAAGTTTATTTAAATGATTGAAGTTTTAAGACTTTTTTTTATTTTATAATGTATTCCGCAAACTGATGTAATAATTTTAAGGTAGATTACCTAGGATTTATTTTGAGATTATGATGTAACCCTTTAATGGGAGAGATTACTGTTTAAGTTATTTAAATTATGTCTGTATCCTTTGAATATGGGTAGTTAGATATAATAGTTTTTGATAAGTGAGCACCAAATTCGGTGGAAATGAAGTACCCGAATTTGGGGGTGTCACAGACACTTTTGAGATAAACCCCGCTATCTCTCTCTTCATATTGCTCCACCAAAATGTATGTCGAAGATCACGATACATTTTGGTACTCCCAGGATGGATTGCAAACGGTGTGTTGTGCGCCTCCACCATGATTTTATACTTCAAGTCAGAATCGTTAGGAACACAAAGTCTGGAGTTGACTCGAAGTATTCCTTCTTCATCGATTCTTGCTTCCAGAATAGCACCTTCTTGCACTTTCTTCTTCATACGCATTAGCTCCAGATCTGTAGCTTGAGCAACTTTAACTTTATTGATTAAAGTCGGTTTTACTCGTATATTCGCCATCATCACATGGGTCCCTGGAGTCTTTAACTCTATCTCCATCCTTTGTAAGTCATAGAAAATGGGTCTTTGCATTGACAATATCGCACTCGTACCCGCATATGATCTTCTACTCAATGTGTCAGCTACTACGTTCACTTTTCCAAGATGGTATGGAATGGTATGATCATAATATTTTAACAGCTCAAGCCATCGTCGTTGCCGCATATTGAGTTCCTTTTGTATGAAGAAATATTTAAGGCTTTTATGATCCGTATAGATCTCTACCTTCTCTCCATACAGGTAATGCCTCCAAATCTTAAGCGCAAAAACAACAGCTGCGAACTCTAGATCATGAGTAGGATAATTCCTCTCATATTCTTTGAGTTGTCGTGAGGCATAGGCTATGACTTTCCCATGTTGCATGAGAATACATCCTAAACTTTCCCTCCAAACCAGATGCTATTGTCAGAACAGGTGCTGAAATGAGTCTCCTCTTGAGTTCTTGAAAACTCTTCTCACATTCCTCGCTCCAACTGAATTTTGTATCTTTTCGAGTCAGCTGAGTTAATGGAATAACGATTCGAGAAAACCCTTCTACGAATCTCCGATAATAACCAGCTAAGCTGAGAAAGCTACGTACTTCAGTCACTGACTTAGGTTGTGCTCAGCTTTGAATTGCTTTAATCTTTCTCGGGTCATCAGATATTCTATGATTTGATATCACGTGCCCAAGGAATGCTACTTTCTCAAGCCAGAACTCACATTTCTAAAACTTGGCATATAACTTGTTTTCACGAAGCTTTTAAAGTATCAGTCTCAAGTGTTGCTCATGATCTTCACGGCTTTTGGAGTAAATGAGGATGTCATCAATAAAGACGATCACAAAATGATCCAAATATTCCTTGAATACTCGGTTCATCATATCCATGAAGGTAGCAGGAGCATTATTCAATTCAAAAGACATGACTAGGAATTCGTAATACCCATACCGAGTTCTAAAAGTAGTCTTTGGGATGTCATCGGTTTTAATCTTTAAAAAGAATTTGACACCTTTCAACTGGTCAAACAGGTCATTAATGCGTGGCTACGGGTACCTATTTTTGATGGTGATATGATTCAACTCCCGATAATCAATACAAAGTTGCATACTTCCATCTTTCTTCTTTATGAAGAGAACAGGTGCACCACAAGGAGACGTACTAGAACGAATGAAACTGCTATCTAACAATTCCTGCAGTTGGGTCTTTAACTCCTGAAGTTCAATAGGAGCCATTCGATATGGGGCTTTGGAAATGGGTTTTGTACCAGATTCAAGGTCGATACAAAATTTAATTTTACGCTCTGGGGGTAGGCCAGGAAGTTCTTTAGGGAATACGTCATAAAATTTATTAACAATAGAAATATCATTCAAGACTGACGTATTTTTGTTTAAATCCGTGACATGAGCTAAGAAAGCTTGACATCTATTTTTCAATAAACGAATAGCTTTATGGCTTAAGATGACAGTGATTGACTTTAATGGTTTGGTTGCTTGAATTCACATAATAGGTTGGTTAGGAATATGAAAGCTAACAATCTTACGAAAACAATCAATTTTTATATGATGAGTAGTTAACCAATCAATCCCTAAAATCACATCGAATGCAAGTATTTTCAAAGAGATAAGATCGACAGGGAACGTGCGGCTGCCGATTTGAAACAAACAAGACTTATAAACAGTGGATGTAATAAAAGTTTCCCCCAACGAAGTTTCAACAGATAAGTCAAAGTCTAATTTCTCCATAATCAAATTTAAGCGTTGAGCTCAAGTAGGAGAAATAAAAGAATGGATAGAACCGATATCAAATAAGATATAAAATTTGCTAGAGTTTATGATTAGCTTACCCATGATCACCTCGTTCGGATTCCTCACTTTTTAGGCGGTTACAACAAATGCTCTCATTTAAGCTACCGGTTTTGTCTTGTCTGGGACGGCCTTTGATGCCTCCATCCCAGCTGGACTTAACTTTGGTGCACGACAAAATCGGGCTAGGCGATCTTCTCTTCCACAATTGTAACATGCTTTGGACTGGTGCATACAGTTTGGACTGATGTGTCCCTCTTCTCCGCATTTGTAACATATGACCGGCGGTCGTTCTCCTTCCTTAACAACAGGTGCTGGTGCTGACGTCTTTTGTAAGACCCCGAATTTTATGAAATAAAAGTATTCAATTTTTCTTATAATTACAATTTAGTAAATGATTAAATTGATAAAAGGTTAAAGTTAAGGGTAATATATGAAAATTTTCAAAATACGCAAGTGATTATAAAATATTCATTGTTGTCGGGGAATATTCGTTTAGTCGTGGAATATTCTTTCTGTCGGATAATATTTGTACGACGACGCAACCATTTGTGGGCGAAATAGTAGCAGGTAAAGCCATCAGGTAGCAGGTCAAGTCTGCTTTGGCGTGCTAATATTTTCCTATAAATAGAGGGCTAAGTTAGAATTAAAAATTACACCAGAATTCATAAGTTTTCTCTCTTTTTCTCTCTAGATTATCGAGTGTATTTTGTGAGTATTTAGATACTTTGTGAGTTATTATTCATCAGTGCAAGTTTTCTTCAGCGTCATATCCGATATCCAGTCAGAAGTGCTGCTCTTTTGAGGTAAGAGATAGTGAGGGATATTAAGGGATGCTATATTCTTCATAATGATGTTATTCTTTCAATATCATTATACTGAAATAATGGGTATGGATTTTATTGTGGAATTTCTACCTTTTTGAGTCGGGGTTACTATTCATGTATACGGCACTATTTACATATACAACACTATTTATGCATATGACACTATTTACATGACATTATTTATATATACGGTACTATGTACGAATACAGAGTACTATTCACGAGTTACTACTCACGAATTACTATTCATGACAAAATTAGTTTCTTTTTCTAACTAAATTATAGTTAATTTATGAATATTACTCTTGAGATTAAATCTAGATATTTTAATTATATTGATTTTACTATTATATATAATATTTTTATAACCCTGATGTTAAATTTCTCTTTCACTTAAGTGTAAAGATTGGTAAATTATTGGTATGATCGTGACTGAGGAATATCTTTAGCCTGTAGTGCAAAAATGAATTGTTAACTGGTATGATCATGACCATTGAATTTATAATTGAATATCTTTAGCTTAAGTGTAAAGAAGAATGGATCAACATGGTTATAATTATTGTTTATATAATTCTGAATTGATTATATATTTCTTTGAGATATTAATATATTTGGCCTGTAGTGCAAATATGAACTGTTGAGAAATATCTTTGGCCTGTAGTACAAAGATGAACTGTTGTGGAATATCTTTGGACTGTAGTGCAAAGATGGTCTGTTGATGAATATCTTTGGCCGTAGTGCAAAGATGAAATTATTAGTATGATTATAAACAGGAATTGTGATTTGGTATAACCATGATCTTTGATGTTCCAGGTAAAGACATGTGATGAAAATTATCTTCGTCCTGATTGCGAAGAGAAATTTGAAATTACAATTATGATTATGAGTTATTCATATAATTGTGAAAAGGAACTGTTGATTAATGTTACAGAGATAAAACATTGTTGGTGGACTTTTAATGTGGAGAAGATAATAGACTTTATGGTCTATTTGACTCTTCTAATGGATTGCTCGTTCCGCTGCAACTATGGTTGAAAAATTTTATCATCAACCATATGTTCTAAATCTTTGATTTATTACGATTGAAGGCTATTGATAATTTATTTATCTTTAGTCATGATATTCTTTATTGAGCTAGTTGTGCTCACCCTTCTGTTTCAAAATTCTTTTCAGGTAATACGAGTGTAGCTGGGTTGAGCGGGGGTAACAGGGGAATAGAACGGTGGTCATCATTTAGTAGTTATATTTGATGAATCCAATAGGGTGAGGTGAACCCAACGTTAGAAGGGTGTTTTTCCACTATCATACAAGATGTCTAATGACATACAACCTCGTGTCATCATAAGATAGGGTTGTGCACATCCACTTGCTGAGTATATTTACGAGCACTACCTATATAATCTTGGTGTTTGTTTGAAGTATAATTCACGATTAAAGACAGTGGAGATAATGATATGTCAAGAGAAAACTCGCCATTGGAAAGAATATGATAGTAATCTTCTTATTTTTCTTTGGGGTCTATTGGGTCAACCAAGGAAAATTTTGTGAACATATGATATCTATCATAACCTAGATGCATGGCCTCCCATGTACGAAGTTTCCTTGAGCACTTCCCAAAAATTTTAATTTCTAAATCAGTTTTTGACTATACCTTTATGTAAGGTGTCATTGTGAGGTGTTGTCTACGGTTGGAACATTAGTCACATTTGGTATATATTTATATCCAAACTCACAGCATATGTGTTGTTGTATTTTGCACTATAATTGCTGCAATAAAGTTATAGTTATTTTCTGTACCATGTATTTGGCGACTCAGAATAGGTTGGATGGAATGGACCTATTTTGGGGTTGTCACATTTGGTATCAGAGCTATAAGTAAAGAGCCCCGAGCCTCTCGTTGGTGACTTCTTGTTGATCGGGGATGCACCGAAGTCAGACTCTCCATAGGGGACGTCGTTCTGCAGTGGCAAACTGATAGGTACCAATGTGAGGTGTTGTCCACTAATGGGACATTTGTCACATTTGGTATCAGAGCTTAGGGATATGCTCTCTGACGGGATCGGGGAATATAATTAGGAGGGAAGAGATGAGTAAAATCCTTCGCTAGTGTGTCATACATAAGCTTATTTGTTGGTTAATCATAATATCGGGATATTATGTGATAAGTTAATTTGTTCAATTAACCTTTTTTTTGAAGCTATATTCTAGAATGATATCTGAAATATAGGAGCAATGGAGAAATCATGATGATAGGGAAGATGGAATCTGGAATGAAAGCAAGGTATTCTCAACTCTTCGAAATACCAGGTACGTAAATTTCGGGGACGAAATTTCATAAGGAGGGGAGATTGTAAGACCCCGAATTTTATAAAATAAAAGTGTTCAATTTTTCTTATAATTACAATTCAGCAAATGGTTAAATTGATAAAAGGTTAAAGTTAAGGGTAATATATGAAAATTTTCAAAATACGCAAGTGGTTATAAAATATTCATTGTTGTCGAAAAATATTCATTTTGTCGTGAAATATTCTTTCTGTTAGGGAATATTCGTAAGACGGCATAACCATTTGTTGACCCCATAACAGAATAACTGTCGGATGAAGAAAACGACAAATTTGAGTTTTTATAAATAACGACGTAGTTGTTACCGTTAACATTGTTAGAATACCTGATGGTTAAAATACAGTAATACGCGTAGTTGCACTGTAGCACACGGTATTGCACAGTATTTTTTTAATTATTGATTCTTACGTGAGAAGGCACTACTCAATAATTGTTACAGTAATTTATGTTTAATATTTTATTTTATTGAATCAATAATTGTTGCGTTGATATTTTATATTATTATTATTTCAATAATTATTGTTGCACAGTATTTTCCATTAACAGATCAATAATTCATATTATTTGAATAATATTATTAGATAGCATTATTGACAATATCTAGAAAGTTCTGTCTAAGGAGAGTTTTGGTCATCTAATTGCGCGCCAATAAGGAAAAATTCTTATTGGAAAGTCCCCTCTTTCTTGGGAACGGCCTGGTTGTCATAATTGTGATTCATTAATATTATTTGTGAATAATTAATTATTGATTTATATGATAAGAAAATATTTATTTTATGTGGATATAAATGATGGACTTATTTATGTGGTTATAAATGAAGGAATTAATGTTGAGGTATTTTATCATTATTTTGTCGAATTGGAGGTATTAAAAGATCAAATCAGTGTTCTTACAGCTTTATTGTGTGAATTATCATTTTTAATCTGACCGTTGGATCGTTCTGATTTTTGGATATGTTATACATATATAAGTTGAGTATACGTCCACAAATTTTGAACCGTTAAAAATTAGCGTATGATTTGTTATGAATTTTAAGAGGTGACTGATTCGAAAATTAGGTTTATAAATGATTTTGGTGGAAAATTCTAGCAATGGGTGACCTCACTTTTGGTTGTTAGGGAAGATGGCTGATTTTTGGTGGGTGAAATAGTAGCAGGTAAAGCCATCAGGTAGCAGGTCAAGTCTGCTTTGGCGTGCTAATATTTTCCTATAAATACAGGGCTAAGTTAGAATTGAAAATCACACCAGAATTCATAAGTTTTCACTCTTTTTCTCTCTAGATTATCGAGTGTATTTTATGAGTATTTAGATACTTGGTGAGTTATTATTCATCAGTGCAAGTTTCCTTCAGCGTCATATCTGATATCCAGTCATAAGTGCTGCTCTTTTGAGGTAAGGGATAGTAAGGGATATTAAGAGATGCTATATTCTTCATAATGATGTTATTCTTTCAATATCATTATACTTAAATAATGGGTATGGATTTTATTGTGGAATTTCTACCTTTTTGAGTCGGGGTTACTATTCACGTATACGACACTATTTACGTATACAGCACTATTCATTCATATGACACTATTTATATGACATTATTTATATATACGGTACTATGTACGAATACGGAGTACTATTCACGAGTTACTATTCACGAATTACTATTCATGACAAAATTAGTTTCTTTTTCTAACCAAATTATAGTTAATTTATGAATATTACTCTTGAGATTAAATCTAGATATTTTGATTATATTGATTTTACTATTATATATAATATTTTTATAACCCTGATGTTGAATTTATCTTTCACTTAAGTGTAAAGATTGGTAAATTATTGGTATGATCGTGACTGAGGAATATCTTTAGCCTGTAGTGCAAAAATGAATTGTTAACTGGTATGATCATGACCATTGAATTTATAATTGAATATCTTTAGCTTAAGTGTAAAGATGAATTGATCAACATGGTTATAATTATTGTTTATATAATTCTGAATTGATTATATATTTCTTTGAGATATTAATATATTCGGCCGGTAGTGCAAATATGAACTGTTGAGAAATATCTTTGGCATGTAGTACAAAGATGAACTGTTGTGGAATATCTTTGGACTGTAGTGCAAAGATAGTCTGTTGATGAATATCTTTGGCCGTAGTACAAAGATAAAATTTTTAGTATGATTATAAACAGGAACTGTGATTTGGTATAACCATGATCTTTGATGTTCCAGGTAAAGACATGTGATGAAAATTATCTTCGTCCTGATTGCGAAAAGAAATTTGGAATTACAATTATGATTATGAGTTATTCATACAATTGTGAAAAGGAACTGTTGATTAATGTTACAGGGATAAAACATTGTTGGTGGACTTTTAATGTGGAGAAGATAATAGACTTTATGGTCTATTTGACTCTTCTAATGGATTGCTCGTTCCGCTGCAACTATGGTTGAAAAATTTTATCATCTACCATATGTTCTAAATCTTTGATTTATTACTATTGAAGGCTATTGATAATTTATTTATCTTTAGTCATGATATTCTTTATTGAGCTAGTTGTCCTCACCCTTCTGTTTCAAAATTCCTTTCAGGTAATATGAGTGTAGCTGGGTTTAGCGGGGGTAACAGGGGAATAGAACGGTGGTCGTCATTTAGTGGTTATATTTGATGAATCCAATAGGGTGAGGTGAACCCAATGTTGGAACGGTGTTTTGCCACTATCATACAAGATGTCTAATGACATACAACCTCGTGTCATCCTAAGACAGGGTTGTGCACATCCACTTGCTGAGTATATTTACGAGCACTACCTATATAATCTTGGTGTTTGTTTGAAGTATAATTCACGATTAAAGACAGTGGAGATAATGATATGTCAAGAGAAGACTCACCATTGGAAAGAATATGATAGTAATCTTCTTATTTTTCTTTGGGGTCTATTGGGTCAACCAAGGATAATTCTGTGAACATATGATATCTATCATAACCTAGATGCATGGCCTCCCATGTACGAAAGTTTCCTTTAGCACTTCCCAAAAATTTTAATTTCTAAAATAGTTTTTAACTATACCTTTATGTAAGCTGTCATTGTGAGGTGTTGTCCACGGTTGGAACATTAGTCACATTTGGTATATATTTGTATCCAAACTCACAACATATGTGTTGTTGTATTTTGCACTATAATTGTTGTAAGACCCTAACTTTTATAAATAAAGATGAATTTTCTATAAATATCATTTTTGAATATTATGGAGTTAATTTGATATAATATTATAGTTGTGAGTAATATTTATAAATTTTGCAAAGTAAGCAAGTTGTTTTAAAATATTCGTTTGGTTGGGGAATATTCTTTTTGTCGGGGAATATTCGTACGACGGCACAATCATTGGTGGACCCCACAACAGAAGTATAGTCATAGTTAGAAAACGACAAAATTATCTTTCTATAAAAATAACGGCTGAGGTGTTACCGTTAAAACCGTTAAAACTATTAAACTACCCGGTAGTAAAAGTACAGTAATACGTGTGGTTGCATAGTAGTACACGGTATTGATTATTAATGCTTACGTGAGAAGTCACTCAGCTATACTCAATTATTGCTACAGTAATTGCTGCATCATATCTCTTAAATTATTGTCATAGTATCATCTGTATAATATGTTATATTATTAAATCAATAATTGAGACGTGGTGGTAAGTTTAGTTATTTTTTATGGGGGGCCCATATGTCATCATCTAAGAGTCTCTTCGTCAATAGTAATTACCGTCGTCAATAGTATTTACCTTGGTCAATAGTATTTACCTTGGTCAATAGAATTTACCTTGGTCAATAGTAATTACCTTGGTCAATAGTATTTACCTTGGTCAATAGTAATTACCTTCGTCAATAGTATTTACCTTGGTCAATAGTAATTACTTTCGTCAATAGTAGTTGTCCCTTCAATATTACCAAGAGTCATTTGACCCTTCGTTAAGACCAGGAGTCATTTGACCCTTCGTTAAAACCAAGAGCCACCTTCAGTTTTTCTATAAATAGAGGCCTAGGGCTTCATTATTTTTCAGGAATTCATTCAAGTTATAGAGAGAGAAAGTATAAAGAGAATAAGAGAGAGAGAAAATAAAAGTATTCTACTACTTCACTTTTCCAATATCCAGTTCTTTTAAGGTAAAGGGTGTTATTCTTTCTTATTCATGAAGAGAACTGTTGTTATTCCATTTCTTATTATTCTGTTAGAATAATCTGTATACGTGGTCTACCCTATACTTGGTGACATTTTTCTATTATTCTGTTGGAACATCCTGTCTGTGTGTTTTACACCGGACCTGGTTTCGTTTTTATTATTATTCTGTTGGAACATCCTGTCTATGTGTTTTACATCGGACCTGGTTCCGTCTTGTTATTATTCTGTTGGAACATCCTGTCTGTGTGTTTTACACCGGACCTGGTTCCGTTTTTATTATTATTCTGTCGGAATATCCTGTCTGTACGTTTACGCCGGACCTGGTTCTATTATTTATTATTCTGTTGGAATAACCTGTCTGTGCGGTCTATCGCATGCATGGTGATTTCTTTTGTTATTCCATTCTTTATTATACTCAGTTGATTAAAACTTTGACTTCTATACTCTATGAAATTAGTGGAATATCCTTGACATTTGCGCTTCATCTAGTATCTATTCATGAAAATACTCTCCTGATCAGTCTTGAAGTTTACTCCACAAAGCAGTATCATGTTGACAATTTGGACGTTATTAATTCCTGGATAAATTAATTCTTGAACTTGTTTTATTGAATTCTTATATCATTGTCATCATCCTCATGTTTATAAAATGTTGAAAGTCATCTGTGGCCTGTCGTGCATAGATGGACTTGGTATGATTATGACCAGGGATTATTCGGTATAATCATGACCGTAATGTTACAAATGATGTGGTAAAAGTCCTCATTGGCCCGTAGTGCATTGATGGACAGTTGTTGGCATGATCATGACCATTAATGAATATACGAATATCCTTGGCCGTAGTGCAGGGGTGATTCGATGATGTGGATTATTTTATTAAGCTGAGTCCCAGCGATCACAGTGTTGGAAAATCTTTTAAATCATAAAAGATTGTAGAGTTTATTTTCTACTTGACTCTCTTAATGGATTGCTTGTTCCGCTACAGTTAAACTTGATATCTATTATATTTTATCAGTTTAACATTGTTGAAGGCTAATGATAATTTATTCTGCATTATCTTAGTCATAATATTTCTTACTGGGCTAGTTGAGCTCACCCTTTCTTTCACTGTTCTCTTCAGGAAATGAGAACGTAGCTGGGGCAAGTCGGGGAACGGAGTGATGGTCCGAATGATAGTATTAGTTAGTAGTCCTCACTATTCTATGTAATGGTGTGTTAATAAATGTAACGAGGACTCCTTTTGAGTATGAATACTCTCTAGAAGATAATATTTGTATTAAAACTCACAGTTTATGTTTTGTCGTATTGTACATGACAGTTGTATTAGTAAGTTGTATTTGTATTCTGTACTATGTATCTGACGACCCAAGATGGGTGATGTATACCTAATTTTGGGGGCGTCACAGTTGGTATCAGAGCTTAGGGATATGATCCCTGGCTAAGATGTGAGAATAGAACTAGGAGGGGAGAGACGGGGAATTCCTTCGCTAGTATGACCTACCTAAGTTTATTTGCATGGTATTTAATTGGTCGGTCATAATATAAGGATAAAATATGACATATCAATTAATTTTTATTTTGTGGCAGTATCTGAAAATGGCATCTGAGAATGTTGAGAATAGCAATGGAGCACAGGCGACTGTTGATTCACCACATATCAATAATCAGGATAATGTGCATCAGGAAGGTGACAATCCTCATGCAAACAACAACACTGACCAAATGATGAATGATCAAATGCTCAAAGGCTTTATGCAATTCATGCAACAATAGGTGAAAGCGGCTCCTGTCCACAACGTAGGTGGAAATACTGGAAACTCTCTGGCGGTCACCGCTAAACAGTTTAAGGAGCTGGGACCACCGGAGTTTAAGGGAGAACCCAAACCACTTGTGGCTGAAACATGGATAAAGCAGATCACCAAGATATTTGATGTCTTGGGTTGCTCCGAGGAGCAAAAGGTTTCCTTTGCCGCCTTTATGTTGCGAGGAGAGGCAGATTACTGGTGGGAATCGATAAAGCGTACTCAACCTGCCGCACTGCAGATATCCTGGGAGAAGTTTCAAGAGCTGTTTAACGACAAATACTTTCCCGAGAGTATTCGTCACATGAAGGAGGTGGAGTTCATCAAATTGGAGCAGAATAATATGACCGTGTCGCAGTACGAGGCAAAATTTGCGGAGTTATCCCGGTTTGCGTCCCACCTGGTGGATAATGAAGAAAGAATGACGCGGATGTTTTTAAGAGGTTTGAAACCGGAGATACGTCAACATCTTTTTTCTCATAAACTGTGTTTGTATTCATATGTTGTAAATAGGGCTCAGTTGGTGGAGCGCGATAACGAGACAACGCAACCAAAAGAGAGCAGCCGGCAAAATGATAATACCAGTGAGAGCAGTCATCGAAGCGGTGACAACAAGCGTGGAGGGAATCAACAGGCCAGAAATGGTAACCACTTCGGTGGTAATCAGGGCCAAAATAATAAGAATGTGCATTTCAAGAAGAGGAGATTCAACAATGATGGAAAGACGTCAGCACCAGCACCTGTCGTTAAGAAAGGAGAACGACCACCTATCATATGTTTCAAATGCGGAGGGGAGGGGCACATAAGTCCAAACTGCGCGATGTCGTCCAAAGCATGTTATAATTGTGGAAGAGAAGGTCATTTAGCCCGATTTTATCGTTTATCGAAGACAAATTCAGCTAGGATGGAGGCACCAAAGGCCGTCCCAAAAAAGTCAAAACCGGTTGTGCAAAGGAGAGCGTTTGTTGTGAACTCTCAGAAAGCAAGGAACCCGAATGAGGTCATCACGGGTAAGCTTATCATAAACTCTAACGAAGTCTATACTTTATTTGATACCAGTTCTACCCATTCTTTTATTTCTCCTACTTGCGCTCATCGATTAAATTTGATTCCGGGGAAATTAGACTTTGACTTAGCTGTTGAAACTCCATTAGGAGAAACCTTCATTACATCCACGGTTTATAAGTCTTGTTTGGTTCAAGTTGGTACCCACACATTACCTGTCGGTCTGATTTCATTAAAAATACTTGCATTTGACGTGATTCTAGGGATTGATTGGTTAACTACTCATCATGCAAAAATTGATTGTTTTCGTAAGGTTGTTAGCTTTCATATTCCTAATCGACCTATTATGCGAATTCAAGCAACCAAACCATTAAAATCAATCGCTGTCATCTCAAGCCATAAAGCTATTCGTTTATTGAAAAACGGATGTCAAGTTTTCTTAGCTCATGTCACAGATCTAAACAAAAATATGTCAGCTTTGAATGATATTTCTGTTGTTAATAAATTTCCTGACGTATTTCCCGAAGAACTTCCTGGCTTACCCCCAAAGCGTGAAATTGAATTTTGTATCGACCTTGAACCCGATACAAAACCCATTTCCAAAGCCCCATATCGAATGGCTCCTATTGAACTTCAGGAGTTAAAGACCTAACTGCATGAATTGTTAGACATTGGTTTTATTCGTCCTAGTACTTCTCCTTGGGGTGCTCCTGTTCTGTTCATGAAGAAGAAAGATGGGAGTATGCGACTTTGTATTGATTATCGGGAGTTGAATCATGTCACCATAAAAAATAGGTACCCATTGCCACGTATTGATGACCTGTTTGACCAGTTGCAAGGAGCACAATTCTTTTCAAAGATCGATCTTCGTTCTGGATATCATCAGCTGAAGGTTAGAACTGAGGATATTCCAAAGACTGCCTTCAGAACTCGGTATGGGCATTATGAATTCTTAGTTATGTCTTTTGGAGTGACTAATGCTCCTGCTGCCTTCATGGATATGATGAACAGGGTATTTAAGGAATATTTGGATCACTTTGTGGTCGTCTTTATCGATGACATCCTTATTTATTCCAAAAGCCGTGAAGATCATGAGCAACACTTGAGACTGGTACTCCAAAAGCTTCGTGAATACAAACTTTATGCCAAGTTGAAGAAATGCGAGTTCTGGCTGGAAGAGGTAGCATTCCTTGGGCACGTAGTATCAAGTCGTGGAATATCTGTTGACCCGGCAAAGATTGAAGCAATTCAAAGCTGGGAGCAACCTAAATCAGTAACCGAAGTATGTAGCTTTCTCGGTCTAGCTGGTTATTATCGGAGATTCGTGGAAGGATTTTCTCGAATCGCTACTCCATTAACTCAGCTGACTCGGAAAGATACAAAGTTCGGTTGGAGCGAAGAATGTGAGCAGAGTTTTCAAGAACTCAAGAGGAGACTCATTTCAGCACCTGTTCTAACAATACCATCTGGCTCGGAGGGATTTGTCATCTACAGTGATGCTTCGAGCAAAGGGTTGGGATGTGTTCTCATGCAACATGGAAAAGTCATAGCCTATGCATCAAGACAACTCAAGAAATATGAGAGGAATTATCCTACTCATGATCTAGAGTTGGCAGCTGTTGTCTTTACACTTAAAATTTGGAGGCATTACTTGTATGGGGAGAAGGTGGAGATCTTTACGGATCATAAAAGTCTCAAATATTTCTTCACTCAAAAGGAACTCAACATGCGACAACGACGTTGGCTTGAACTGTTGAAAGATTATGATCATACCATTCAATACCATCCTGGAAAAGCGAACGTGGTAGCTGACGCATTGAGTAGAAGATCATATGCGGGTACAAGTGCAATATTAACAACGCAAAGGCCCATTTTGTGTGACTTGCAAAGGATGGAGATAGAGTTAAAGACTCCAGGGACCCATGTGATGATGTCGAATATACGAGTAGAACCAACTTTAATCGATAAGGTTAAAGCTGCTCAAGCTACAGACCTGGAGCTGATGCGTATGAGGAAGAAGGTGCAAGAATGTGCTATGCCAGAAGCAAGAATCGATGAAGAAGGAATACTTCGAGTCAACTCCAGACTTTGTGTTCCTAACAACCCTGATTTAAAGTATGAAATCATGATGGAGGCGCACAACACACCGTTTGCAATCCATCCTGGAAGTACCAAAATGTATCATGATCTTCGTCATACATTTTGGTGGAGCAATATGAAGAGAGAGATAGCGTTGTTTATCTCAAGGTGTCTAACTTGTCAACGAGTCAAAGCGGAGCATCAAGTACCAAAAGGTCCATTGCAACCACTTAAAATTCCAGAATGGAAGTGGGAGCACATTACCATGGATTTCGTTACCGGTCTTCCTAAGGTTTCTTAAGGTATAGATGCGATTTGGGTCATTGTTGATAGATTGACCAAGTCTGCTCATTTCTTACTGATACGGGAAACTTATACACTTGAATGTCTTGCTCGTATGTACATAAACGAGATTGTAAGACTGTATGGTATGCTAGTATCCATAGTTTCTGATCGAGACCCAAGATTCACTTCACGATTTTGGGTTAGTTTACAAAAAACTATGGGCACAGATTTACGATTTAGTTCGGCATATCATCCTCAAACGGACGGACAATCAGAGAGGACTATTCAAACTCTAGAAGATTTATTAAGACTATGTGTCTTTGACTTCAAGAGAAGTTGGGACAAGTTCTTACCATTGGTGGAGTTTTCCTACAACAACAGTTATCAAGCAAGTATTGGCATGGCTCCATTCGACGCATTGTATGGAAGAAAATGTCGTTCTCCAGTATGCTGGGATGAGGTGGGTGAAGCAACGTTGTTGGGACCGGAGTTGGTACGTATGACTACAGAAAAGATTCAAACGATCCGACAACGTATAAAAACCTCACAAGATCGACAAAAGAGTTATGCTGATCTTCATCGAAAGGACGTGGAATTTGATGTAGGAGATCATGTGTTCTTACGTGTTGCTCCATGGAAAGGAGTTACGAGATTTAGAAAAAGAGGAAAGCTCAATCCTCGATTCATCGGTCCATTTTTAATCCTCGATCGAGTAGGAACTGTGGCTTATAGACTCGCTTTACCGCCATGTATGTCTCGTGTTCATAACGTTTTTCACATATCCATGTTACGCAAATATGTGGAAGATCCGAACCACATTATTGAGTTAGAACCGGACGAAATAGCGGAGGATTTAACGTATGAAGAAGTTCCTGTTCAAATCTTGGATAAGAAGGAACATATTCTACGCTCCAAGGTTATACCTCAAGTCAAAGTTTTGTGGAGAAACCACAATGTTGAGAAAATGACCTGGGAGTTAGAATCTGAAATGAAATCAAGGTATCCTTACCTCTTCGACATACCAGGTATGTACCCTAATTTTGAGGGCGAAATTTCATAAGAAGGGGAGGTTGTAAGACTCCAACTTTTATAAATAAAGATGAATTTTCTACAAATATCATTTTTGAATATTATGGAGTTAATTTGATATAATGTTATAGTTGTGGGTAATATTTATAAATTTTACAAAGTAAGCAAGTTGTTTTAAAATATTCGTTTGGTCGGAGAATATTCTTTTTGTCGGGGAATATTCGTACGACGACACAATCATTGGTGGACCCCACAAAAGAAGTATAGTCGTAGTTAGAAAACGACACAATTATCTTTCTATAAAAATAACGGCTGAGGTGTTACCGTTAAAACCGTTAAAACTGTTGAACTACCCGGTAGTAAAAGTACAGTAATGCGCGTGGTTGCATAGTAGCACACGGTATTGATTATATATGCTTACGTGAGAAGTCACTCAGCTATACTCAATTATTGCTACAGTAATTGCTGCATCATATCTCTTAAATTATTGTCATAGTATCATCTGTATAATATGTTATATTATTAAATCAATAATTGAGACGCGGTGGTAAGTTTAGTTATTTTATATGGGGGGCCCATATGTCATCATCTAAGAGTCTCTTCGTTAATAGTAATTACCGTCGTCAATAGTATTTACCTTGGTCAATAGTATTTACCTTGGTCAATAGTAATTACCTTCATCAATAGTATTTACCTTGGTCAATAGTATTTACCTTGGTCAATAGTAATTACCTTCGCCAATAGTATTTACCTTGGTCAATAGTAATTACTTTCGTCAATAGTAGTTGTCCCTTCAATATTACCAAGAGTCATTTGACCCTTCGTTAAGACCAAGAGTCATTTGACCCTTCGTTAAGACCAAGAGCTACCTTCAGTTTTTCTATAAATAGAGGCCTAGGGCTTCATTATTTTTCACGAATTCATTCAAGTTATAGAGAGAGAAAGTATAAAGAGAATAAGAGAGAGAGAGAATAAAAGTATTCTGCTACTTCACTTTTCCAATATACAGTTCTTTTAAGGTAAGGGGTGTTATTCTTTATTATTCATGAAGAGAACTGTTGTTATTCCATTTCTTATTATTCTGTTGGAATAACCTGTATACGTGGTCTACCCTATACTTGGTGACATTCTTCTATTATTCTGTTGGAACATCCTGTCTGTGTGTTTTACACCGGACCTGGTTCCGTTTTTATTATTATTCTGTTGGAACATCTTGTCTGTGTGTTTTACACCGGACCTGGTTCCGTCTTGTTATTATTCTGTTGGAACATCCTGTCTGTGTGTTTTACACCGGACCTGGTTCCGTTTTTATTATTATTCTGTCGGAATATCCTGTCTGTGCGTTTACGCCGGACCTGGTTCCATTATTTATTATTCTGTTGGAATAACCTGTCTGTGCGGTCTATCGCATGCATGGTGATTTCTTTTGTTATTCCATTCTTTATTATACTCAGTTGATTAAAACTTTGACTTCTATACTCCATGAAATTAGTGGAATATCCTTGACATTTGCGCTTCATCTAGTATCTATTCATGAAAATATTCTCCTGATCAGTCTTGAAGTTTACTCCACAAAGCAGTATCTTGTTGACAATTTGGACGTTATTAATTCTTGGATAAATTAATTCTTGAACTTGTTTTATTGAATTCTTATATCATTGTCATCATCCTCATGTTTATAAAATGTTGAAAGTAATCTGTGGCCTGTAGTGCATAGATGGACTTGGTATGATTATGACCAGGGATTATTCGGTATAATCATGACCGTAATGTTACAAATGATGTGGTAAAAGTCCTCATTGGCCCGTAGTGCATTGATGGACAGTTGTTGGCATGATCATGACCATTAATGAATATACGAATATCCTTGGCCGTAGTGCAGGGGTGATTCGATGATGTGGATTATTTTATTAAGCTGAGTCCCAGCGATCACAGTGTTAGAAAATCTTTTAAATCATAAAAGATAGTAGAGTTTATTTTCTACTTGACTCTCTTAATGGATTGCTTGTTCCGCTAAAATTAAACTTGATGTCTATTATATTTTATCAGTTTAACATTGTTGAAGGCTAATGATAATTTATTCTGCATTATCTTAGTCATAATATTTCTTACTGGGCTAGTTGAGCTCACCCTTTCTTTCACTGTTCTCTTCAGGAAATGAGAACGTTGCTGGGGCAAGTTGGGGAACGGAGTGATGATCCGAATGATAGTATTAGTTAGTAGTCCTCACTATTCTATGTAATGGTGTGTTAATAAATGTAACGAGGACTCCTTTTGAGTATAAATACTCTCTAGAAGATAATATTTGTATTCAAACACACAGTTTATGTTTTGTCATATTGTACACGACAGTTGTATTAGTAAGTTATTTTTGTATTCTGTACTATGTATCTGACGACCCAAGATGGGTGATGTATACCTAATTTTGGGGGCATCACAATTGTTGTAATAAAGTTATAGTTATTTTCTGTACCATGTATTTGGCAACTCAGAATAGGTTGGATGGAATGGACCTATTTTGGGGTTGTCACATTTGGTATCAGAGCTATAAGTAAAGAGCCCCGAGCCTCTCGCTGGTGACTTCTTGTTGATGGGGGATGCACCGAAGCCAGACTCTCCGTAGGGGACGTCGTTCTGCGGTGGCAAACTGATAGGTACCAATGTAAGGTGCAGTCCACTGATGGGACATTTGTCACATTTGGTATCAAAGCTTAGGGATATGGTCTCTGACGGGATCAGGGAATATAACTAGGAGTGGAGAGATTAGTAAAATCCTTTCCTAGTGTGTCCTACATAAGCTTATTTGTTGGTCAGTCATAATATCGGGATATTATGTGATATGTTAATTTGTTCAATTAACCTTTTTTTGAAGCTGTATTCTAGAATGATATCTGAAATACAGGATATGAGCAATGGAGAAATCATGATGATAGGGAAGATGGAATCTGAAATGAATGTAAGGTATTCTCAACTCTTCGAAATACCAGGTACGTAAATTTCGGGGACGAAATTTCATAAGGATGGGAGATTGTAATACCCCAAATTTTATGAAATAAAAGTATTCAATTTTTCTTATAATTAAAATTCAGTAAATGGTTAAATTGATAAAAGGTTAAAGTTAAGGGTAATATATGAAAATTTTCAAAATACGCAAGTGGTTATAAAATATTCATTGTTGTCGGGGAATATTCGTTTAGTCGTGAAATATTCTTTCTGTTGGGGAATATTCGTACGACGGCGCAACCATTTGTGGACCCCATAATAGAATAACTGTCGGATGAAGAAAACGACAAATTTGAGTTTTTATAAATAACGGCGTAATTGTTACCGTTAATACTGTTGGAATACCTGGTGGTTAAAATACAGTAATACGCGTAGTTACACAGTAGCACACGGTATTGCACAGTATTTTTTCAATTATTGATTCCTACGTGAGAAGGCACTACTCAATAATTGTTACAGTAATTTTTATTCAATATTTTATTTTATTGAATCAATAATTGTTGCGTTGATATTTTATATTGTTGTTGTTTCAATAATTATTGTTGCACAGTATTTTTCATTAACAGATCAATAATTTATATTATTTGAATAATATTATTAGATAACATTATTGACAATGTCTAGAAAGTTCTGTCTAAGGAGAGGTTTGGTCATCTAATTGCGCGCCAATAAGGAAAAATTCTTATTGGAAAGCCCCTTCTTTCCTGGGAACGGCCTGGTTGTTATAATTGTGATTCTGTAATATTATTTGTGAATAATTAATTATTGATTTATATGATAAGAAAATATTTATTTTATGTGGATATAAATGATGGACTTATTTATGTGGTTATAAATGAAGGAATTAATGTTGAGGTATTTTATCATTATTTTGTCGAATTGGAGGTATTAAAAGATCAAATCAGTGTTCTTACAGCTTTATTGCGTGAATTATCATTTTTAATCTGACTGTTGGATCGTTCTGATTTTTGGATATGTTATACATATATAAGTTGAGTATACGTCCATAAATTTTGAACCGTTAAAAATTAGCGTATGATTTGTTATGAATTTTAAGAGGTGACTGATTCGAAAATTAGGTTTATAAATGATTTTGGTGAAAAATTCTAGAAATGGGTGGCCTCACTTTTAGTTGTTGGGGAAGATGGCTGATTTTTGGTGGGTGAAATAGTAGCAGGTAAAGCCATCAGGTAGCAGGTCAAGTCTGCTTTGGCGTGCTAATATTTTCCTATAACTAGAAGGCTAAGTTAGAATTAAAAATCACACCAGAATTCATAAGTTTTCTCTCTAGATTATCGAGTGTATTTTGTGAGTATTTAGATACTTTGTGAGTTATTATTCATCAGTGCAAGTTTCCTTCAGCGTCATATCCGATATCCAGTCAGAAGTGCTGCTCTTTTGAGGTACGGGATAGTAAGGGATATTACGGGATGCTATATTCTTCATAATGATGTTATTCTTTCAATATCATTATACTGAAATAATGGGTATGGATTTTATTGTGGAATTTCTACCTTTTTGAGTCGGAGTTACTATTCACGTATACGGCACTATTTACGTATACATCACTATTTATGCATATGACACTATTTACATGACATTATTTATATATACGGTACTATGTACGAATACGGAGTACTATTCACGAATTACTATTTATGACAAAATTAGTTTCTTTTTCTAACCAAATTATAGTTAATTTATGAATATTACTCTTGAGATTAAATCTAGATATTTTGATTATATTGATTTTACTATTATATATAATATTTTTATAACCCTGATGTTGAATTTCTCTTTCACTTAAGTGTAAAGATTGGTAAATTATTGGTATAATCGTGACTGAGGAATATCTTTAGCCTGTAGTGCAAAGATGAATTGTTAACTGGTATGATCATGACCATTGAATTTATAATTGAATATCTTTAGCTTAAGTGTAAATATGAATTGATCAACATGGTAATAATTATTGTTTATATAATTCTAAATTGATTATTTATTTCTTTGAGATATTAATATATTTGGCCTGTAGTGCAAATATGAACTGTTGAGAAATATCTTTCGCCTGTAGTACAAAGATGAACTGTTGTGGAATATCTTTGGACTGCAGTACAAAGATGGTCTGTTGATGAATATCTTTGGCCGTAGTGAAAAGATGAAATTGTTAGTATGATTATAAACAGGAACTGTGATTTGGTATAACCATGATCTTTGATGTTCCAGGTAAAGACATGTGATGAAAATTATCTTCGTCCTGATTGCGAAGAGAAATTTGGAATTACAATTATGATTATGAGTTATTCATATAATTGTGAAAAGGAACTGTTGATTAATGTTACAGGGATAAAACATTGTTAGTGGACTTTTAATGTGGAGAAGATAATAGACTTTATGGTCTATTTGACTCTTCTAATGGATTGTTCGTTCCGCTGCAACTATGGTTGAAAAATTTTATCATCTACCATATGTTCTAAATCTTTGATTTATTACTATTGAAGGCTATTGATAATTTATTTATCTTTAGTCATGATATTCTTTATTGAGCTAGTTGTCCTCACCCTTCTGTTTCAAAATTCCTTTCAGGTAATACGAGTGTAGCTGGGTTGAGCGGGGGTAACAGAGGAATAGAATGGTGGTCGTCATTTAGTAGTTATATTTGATGAATCCAATAGGGTGAGGTGAACCCAACGTTGGAAGGGTGTTTTGCCACTATCATACAAGATGTCTAATGACATACAATCTCGTGTCATCATAAGACAGGGTTGTGCACATCCACTTGCTGAGTATATTTACGAGCACTACCTATATAATCTTGGTGTTTGTTTGAAGTATAATTCACGATTAAAGACAGTGGAGATAATGATATGTCAAGAGAAGACTCACCATTGGAAAGAATATGATAGTAATCTTCTTATTTTTCTTTGGAGTCTATTGGGTCAACCAAGGATAATTCTGTGAACATATGATATCTATCATAACCTAGATGCATGGCCTCCCATGTACGAAAGTTTCCTTGAGCACTTCCCAAAAATTTTAATTTCTAAAACAGTTTTTGATTATACTTTTATGTAAGGTGTCATTGGGAGGCGTTGTCCACGGTTGGAACACTAGTCACATTTGGTATATATTTGTATCCAAACTCACAGCATATGTACTGTTGTATTTTGCACTATAATTGTTGTAATAAAGTTGTAGTTATTTTCTGTACCATGTATTTGGCAACTCAGAATAGGTTGGATGGAATGGACCTATTTTGGTGTTGTCACATTTGGTATCAGAGCTATAAGTAAAGAGCCCCGAGCCTCTCGCTGGTGACTTCTTGTTGATGGGGGATGCACCGAAGCCAGACTCTCCGTAGGGGACGTCGTTCTGCGGTGGCAAACTGATAGGTACCAATGTAAGGTGCAGTCCACTGATGGGACATTTGTCACATTTGGTATCAAAGCTTAGGGATATGGTCTCTGACGGGATCGGGAAATATAACTAGGAGTGGAGAGATTAGTAAAATCCTTCCCTAGTGTGTCCTACATAAGCTTATTTGTTGGTCAGTCATAATATCGGGATATTATGTGATATGTTAATTTGTTCAATTAACCTTTTTTTTGAAGCTGTATTCTAGAATGATATCTGAAATACAGGATATGAGCAATGGAGAAATCATGATGATAGGGAAGATGGAATCTGAAATGAATGCAAGGTATTCTCAACTCTTCGAAATACCAGGTACGTAAATTTCGGGGACGAAATTTCATAAGGATGGGAGATTGTAATACCCCAAATTTTATGAAATAAAAGTATTCAATTTTTCTTATAATTACAATTCAGTAAATGGTTAAATTGATAAAAGGTTAAAGTTAAGGGTAATATATGAAAATTTTCAAAATACGCAAGTGGTTATAAAATATTTATTGTTGTCGGGGAATATTCGTTTAGTCGTGGAATATTCTTTCTGTTGGGGAATATTCGTACGACGGCGCAACCATTTGTGGACCCCATAATAGAATAACTGTCGGATGAAGAAAACGACAAATTTGAGTTTTTATAAATAACGGCGTAATTGTTACCGTTAATACTGTTGGAATACCTGGTGGTTAAAATACAGTAATACGCGTAGTTACACAGTAGCACACGGTATTGCACAGTATTTTTTTAATTATTGATTCCTACGTGAGAATGCACTACTCAATAATTGTTACAGTAATTTCTGTTCAATATTATATTTTATTGAATCAATAATTGTTGCATTGATATTTTATATTATTGTTGTTTCAATAATTATTGTTGCACAGTATTTTCCATTAACAGATCAATAATTCATATTATTTGAATAATATTATTCGATAGTATTATTGGCAATGTCTAGAAAGTTCTGTCTAAGGAGAGGTTTGGTCATCTAATTGCGCGCCAGTAAGAAAAAATTCTTATTGGAAAGCCCCCTCTTTCCTGGGAACGGCCTGGTTGTCATAATTGTGATTTTGTAATATTATTTGTGAATAATTAATTATTGATTTATATGATAAGAAAATATTTATTTTATGTGGATATAAATGATGGATTTATTTATGTGGTTATAAATGAAGAAATTAATGTTGAGGTATTTTATCATTATTTTGTTGAATTGGAGGTATTAAAAGATCAAATCAGTGTTCTTACAGCTTTATTGTGTGAATTATCATTTTTAATCTGACCGTTGGATCGTTTTAATTTTTGGATATGTTATACATATATAAGTTGAGTATACGTCCACAAATTTTGAACCGTTAAAAATTAGCGTATGATTTGTTATGAATTTTAAGAGGTGACTGATTCGAAAATTTGGTTTATAAATGATTTTGGTGGAAAATTCTAGAAATGGGTGGCCTCACTTTTGGTTGTTGGGGAAGATGGCTGATTTTTGGTGGGTGAAATAGTAGCAGGTAAAGCCATCAGGTAGCAGGTCAAGTCTGTTTTGGCGTGCTAATATTTTCCTATAAATAGAGGGCTAAGTTAGAATTAAAAATCACACCAGAATTCATAAGTTTTCTCTCTTTTTCTCTATAGATTATCGAGTGTATTTTGTGAGTATTTAGATACTTTGTGAGTTATTATTCATTAGGGCAAGTTTCTTTAGCGTCATATCCGATATCCAGTCAGAAGTGCTGCTCTTTTGAGGTAAGGGATAGTAATAGATATTAAGGGATGCTATATTCTTCATAATGATGTTATTTTTTTAATATCATTATACTGAAATAATGGGTATGAATTTTATTGTGGAATTTCTACCTTTTTGAGTCGGGGTTACTATTCACGTATACGGCACTATTTACGTATACAGCACTATTCATGCATATGACACTATTTACATGACATTATTTATATATACGGTACTATGTACGAATACGGAGTACTATTCACGAGTTACTATTCACGAATTACTATTTATGATAAAATTAGTTTCTTTTTCTAACCAAATTATAGTTAATTTATGAATATTACTCTTGAGATTAAATCTAGATATTTTGATTATATTGATTTTACTATTATATATAATATTTTTATAACCCTGATGTTGAATTTCTCTTTCACTTAAGTGTAAAGATTGGTAAATTATTGGTATGATCGTGACTGAGGAATATCTTTAGCCTGTAGTGCAAAAATGAATTGTTAACTGGTATGATCATGACCATTGAATTTATAATTGAATATCTTTAGCTTAAGTGTAAAGATGAATTGATCAACATGGTTATAATTATTGTTTATATAATTCTGAATTGATTATATATTTCTTTGAGATATTAATATATTCGGCCTGTAGTGCAAATATGAACTGTTGAGAAATATCTTTGGCATGTAGTACAAAGTTGAACTGTTGTGGAATATCTTTGGACTGTAGTGCAAAGATGGTCTGTTGATGAATATCTTTGGCCGTAGTGAAAAGATGAAATTGTTAGTATGATTATAAACAGGAACTGTGATTTGGTATAACCATGATCTTTGATATTCCAGGTAAGACATGTGATGAAAATTATCTTCGTCCTGATTGCGAAGAGAAATTTAGAATTACAATTATGATTATGAGTTATTCATATAATTGTGAAAAGGAACTGTTGATTAATGATACAGGGATAAAACATTGTTGGTGGACTTTTAATGTGGAGAAGATAATAGACTTTATGGTCTATTTGACTCTTCTAATGGATTGCTCGTTCCGCTGCAACTATGGTTGAAAATTTTTATCATCTACCATATGTTCTAAATCTTTGATTTATTACTATTGAATGCTATTGATAATTTATTTATCTTTAGTCATGATATTCTTTATTGAGCTAGTTGTGCTCATTCTGTTTCAAAATTCCTTTCAGATAATACAAGTGTAGCTGGGTTGAGCGGGGGTAACAGGGGAATAGAACAGTGGTCGTCATTTAGTAGTTATATTTGATGAATCCAATAGGGTGAGGTGAACCCAACGTTGGAAGGGTGTTTTGTCACTATCATACAAGATGTCTAATGACATACAACCTCGTGTCATCATAAGACAGGGTTGTGCACATCCACTTGCTGAGTATATTTACGAGCACTACCTATATAATCTTGGTGTTTGTTTGAAGTATAATTCACGATTAAAGACAGTGGAGATAATGATATGTCAAGAGAAGACTCACCATTGGAAAGAATATGATAGTAATCTTCTGTTTTTCTTTGGGGTCTATTGGGTCAACCAAGGTTAATTCTGTGAACATATGATATCTATCATAACCTAGATGCATGGCCTCCCATGTACGAAAGTTTCCTTGAGCACTTCCCAAAAATTTTAATTTCTAAAATTGTTTTTGGCTATACCTTTATGTAAGGTGTCATTGTGAGGTGTTGTCCACGGTTGGAACATTAGTCACATATGGTATATATTTGTATCCAAACTCACAGCATATGTGTTGTTGTATTTTGCACTATAATTGTTGTAATAAAGTTGTAGTTATTTTCTGTACCATGTATTTGGCGACTCAGAGTAGGTTGGATGGAATGGACCTATTTTGGGGTTGTCACATTTGGTATCAGAGCTATAAGTAAAGAGCCCCGAGCCTCTCGTTGGTGACTTCTTGTTGATGGGGGATGCACCGAAGCCAGACTCTCCGTAGGGGACGTCGTTCTGCGATGGCAAACTGATAGGTACCAATGTGAGGTGCTGTCCACTGATGGGACATTTGTCACATTTGGTATCAGAGCTTAGGGATATGGTCTCTGGCGGGATCGGGGAATATAACTAGGAGGGGAGAGATGAGTAAAATCCTTCGCTAGTGTGTCCTACATAAGCTTATTTGTTGGTTAGTCATAATATCGGGATATTATGTGATATGTTAATTTGTTCAATTAACCTTTTTTTTGAAGCTATATTCTAGAATGATATCTGAAATACAGGAGATGAGCAATAGAGAAATCATGATGATAGGGAAGCTGGAATCTGAAATGAAAGCAAGGTATTCTCAACTCTTTGAAATACTAGGTACGTAAATTTCGGGGACGAAATTTCATAAGGAGGGGAGATTGTAAAACCTCGAATTTTATGAAATAAAATTATTCAATTTTTCTAATAATTACAATTCAGTAAATGGTTAAATTGATAAAAGGTTAAAGTTATGGGTAATATATGAAAATTTTCAAAATACGCAAGTGGTTATAAAATATTCATTGTTGTCGGGGAATATTCGTTTAGTCGTGGAATATTCTTTCTGTTGGGGAATATTCTTACGACGGCGCATGTGACGCCCCCAAAATAGGTATACAACACCCATTCTGAGTCGCCAAATACATGGTACAGAAAGCAAACTACAACTTCAAACCATTAGAAGAGTCAAGTAGAGAAAGAATTCTACTATCTTCTAAGATTTAAAAGTCCATCATCAATATTTTATCCTTGTAACATCGATTAATAATCATCTTTAACCAAATATTCATCTTTGCACTACAGGCCAAAGATATTCATTTGTATCACCTGTCAGTCATGTTCATCTCAACACATGTTCATCTTTGCATTAAAGGCCAAAGATATTCATCAAGTAATCATACATCTTTGCACTACAGGCCAAAGATATTCAGTAATATCATCATTTAGGACTGAGGATGATGAAAAATATCTTAAAGAAAATGAATCCAGTGAGACAGAAGGACAAATAGTAGGGATTCGTATAACAGTTTATCCAAGATCAATAATACTTCATAATAATCAATTGTGAAGCAGAATTCAAAAATAAAGATCAAAACATGGATACAATCAAAGATAGTAACCATAATAGATATCTTGGACAAAAAGGGAAAATTTTATTTTTCGGTGAATAGTGTCGTATTCGTGAATAGTACCGTATACGTGAATAGTGCCGTATACGTGAATAGTAATCCCGACACAAAAAATTCCAAATTTGATAAAAACTCATATCAATATTTCAGCATAATGATATTGAAGAAAATAATATCCCTTACCTCAAAATATCAGTACTTCTGGTCGGAATACCAGTATAAGGCTGAAAGAAACTTGCTCTGATGAATAGAAACTCTCAAAGTATCTAAATACTCACAAAATACACTCAATAATCTAGAGAGAGAAAAAGAGAAAACTTGTTTCTGGTGTGATTTTCAATTCTAACTTAGCCCTCTATTTATAGGAAAATATTAGCACGCCGACGCAGACTTTAACCTACAACCTGATGGCTTTACCTGCTACTATTCCCACCCACCACATTTGAATAAAAATCTCAGCACATTTCTTCACCAACCAAGAGTGGGGCTCACCAATTCTAGAATTTTCTATCAAAATGATAAACTCCGAAAATTCAACAATTTCTGAACCAGTCATCTCGTAAAATTCATAATAAATCATACGTTAATTTTTAACGGTTCAAAATTTGTGGACATATACTCAACTTATATATGTATAACATATCCAAAAATTACCACGATCCAACGGTCGGATTAAAAATTATAACCCCTGCAAAATATCTCAAAAACCCTGATTTTAATACTTCTATTTCGACAAAAATACTGATAAAAACCTCAACATTGACTCCTTCATTTTTAACCACAAAAATATATCCCTCATTTATATCCACATAAAATAAATATTTCCTTATCATATGAATCAATAATTAATTATTCACAAATAATATTATAGAATCACATTTATGACAACCAGGCCGTTCCCAGGAAAGAAGGGGCTTTCCAATAAGGATTTCTCCTTACTGGCGCGCAATTAGATGACCAAACCTCTCCTTAGACAAAAATTTCTAGACATTGCCAATAATGTTATCTAATAATATTATTCAAATAATATGAATTATTGATCTGATAAAGGAAAATACTGTGCAACAACAATTATTGAAACAACAATAATATAAAATATCAACGCAGCAATTATTGAATTAATAAAATAAAATATTGAACAATAACTACTGTAACAATTATTGAGTAGTGCATTCTTACGTAAGAATCAATAATTGGTGCAATATCGTGTGCTACTGTATTTTAACCACCGGGTATTCCAACAGTATTAATGGTAACAACTACGCTGTTATTTATAAACAACTTATACTTGTCGTTTTCTTCATCCAATCGCTTTTCGTTATGGGGCCCGCACAAGGCTGCGCTGACGTACGAATATTCCCCGACAGCAAGAACATTTCACGACCAAACGAATATTCCCCGACAAAATGAATAATTTATAACCACTTGCTTATTTTGTAAAATTTGCACATTTCACCCATAACCAAAGTATTATATCAAATTAACCCTTTATTATTCACAATAATATTTAGAGAAAATTTGATTTTATTCATTAATAAGTTGGGGTCTTACAACCTCCCCTCCTTATGAAATTTCGTCCTCGAAATTGACGTACGTACCTGATGTTTCAAAAAGGTGAGGATACCTTGCTTTCATTTCTGATTCCAACTCCCAGGTCATTTCTTCAATAGCATGGTTTCTCCATAAAACCTTAACTTGTGGTATAACCTTCGTGCGTAGGACATGCTCTTTCCTATCCAAGATCTTAACAGGTACCTCCTCGTATGTTAAATCTTCAGCTATCTCGTCTGGTTCTAACTCAATAATGTGGTTCGGGTCTTTAACATATTTACGAAGCATAGATATGTGAAAAACATTATGAACACGAGACATGCTTGGAGGTAATGCGAGTCTATATGCCACATTTCCTATTCGCTCAAGAATCTCAAATGGACCAACAAATCTTGGATTGAGCTTTCCTCTCTTCCCAAATCTTGTAACTCCCTTTTATGGTGCAACACGTAACAATACATGATCCCCAATATTAAATTCCACGTCCTTCCGATGAAGATCCGCATAACTCTTTTGTCGATCCTGTGCTGTTTGTATACGTTGTCGAATCATTTGGATCTTCTCTGTAGTAATGCGTACCAACTCTGGTCCCAACAATGTTGCTTCACCCACCTCATCCCAGCATACTGGAGAACGACATTTTCTTCCATATAACGCCTCGAATGGAGCCACACCTATGCTCGCCTGATAACTGTTGTTGTAGGAGAATTCCACCAATGGTAGGTACTTATCCCAACTCCCTTTGAGATCTAGGACACAAATTCTTAATAGATCTTCAAGAGTTTGAATAGTCCTCTCTGATTGTCCGTCCGTTTGAGGATGGTATGCCGAACTGAATCTTAAATCCGTGCCCATAGCTTTCTGCAAGCTAACCCAAAATCGTGAAGTGAATCTTGGGTCACGATCCGAAACTATGGATACTGGCATGCCATGCAATCTCACAATCTCGTTCATGTACATACTAGCAAGACGTTCAAGGGAATAAGTCTCACGTATCGGCAAGAAATGAGCGGACTTGGTTAATCTTTCAACAATAACCCAAATCGCATCTATGCCTTGAGAAACCTTGGGAAGACCCATAACAAAATCCATAGTAATGTGTTCCCACTTCCATTTCGGAATCTCAAGTGGTTGCAATGGACCCTTTGGTACTTGATGCTCCGCTTTTACACGCTGACAAGTTAAACATCTCGAGATAAACTCCGCGATCTCTCTTTTCATATTGCTCTACCAAAATGTATGTCGAAGATCGTGATACATTTTGGTACTCCCAGGATGTATTGCAAACGGTGTGTTGTGTGCCGCCATCATTATTCTGTGCTTCAAGTCAAAATCGTTAAGAATACAAAGTTTGGAGTTGACTTGAAGTATTCCTTCTTCATCGATTCTTGCTTCTGGAATAGCACCTTCTTGCACTTTCTTCTTCATACGCATCAGCTCCATGTCCGCAGCTGGAGCAGCTTTAACTTTATCGATTAAAGTTGGTTCTACTCGTATATTTGATATCATCATATGGGTAATTGGAGCCTTCATTTCTATCTCCATCCTTTGCAAGTCATACAAAATAGGCCTTTGTGTTAACAACATTGCACTCGTACCCGCATATGATCTTCTACTCAATGCGTTAGCTACTACGTTTGCTTTTCCAAGATGATATTGGATGGTATGATCGTAATCTTTCAACAGCTCGAGCCGACGTCATTGCCGCATGTTGAGTTCCTTTTGAGTGAAGAAATATTTGAGGCTTTTATGATCTGTATAGATCTCCACTTTCTCCCCATACAGGTAGTGTCTCCAGATCTTCAATACAAAAACGACTGCTGCCAACTCCAAATCATGAGTAGGATAATTCCTCTCATATTCTTTGAGTTGTCGCGAGGCATAGGCTATGACTTTCCCATGTTGCATGAGAACACATCCTAACCCTTTGCCTGAAGCATCGCTGTAGATAACAAATCCATCCGAACCAGATGGTATTGTCAGAACAGGTTCCGAAATGATTGTCCTCTTGAGTTCTTGGAAACTCTTCTCGCATTCCTCACTCCATACGAATTTTGTATCTTTCCAAGTCAGCTGAGTTAACGGAGTAGCGATTCTAGAAAATCCTTCCACAAATCTCCGATAATAACCAGCTAAGCCCAGAAAGCTACGTACTTCGATTACTGACTTAGGTTGCTCTCAACTGTGACTCATGTCCCAATCTTGGATAGTACGTCACAATGACACATATCAGTTTACTACCGCACGAATATGGCGTCCCCTACGGAGAGTTTGGCTTCAGTGCATTTCACAAAGGAAGTCACCAGATAAAGGCTCGGGTACAAACTTCTACAGTTAGGTTTTTAACTCCCGAAGTTCAATAGGAGCCATTCGATATGAGATTTTAGAAGTGGGTTTTGTACCGGATTCAAAGATGATACAAAATTCAATATCACGCTCTAGAGGTAGACCAGGAAGTTCTTCAGGAAATACGTCAGGAAATTCACTAACAACAGAAATATCATTCAAATCTGACGTATTTTTGTTCAAATCCATGACATGGGATAAGAAAGCTTGACATCCGTTTTTCAATAAACGAATAGCTTTGTGGCTTGATATGACAGTGATTGATTTTAGTGGTTTGGTTGCTTGAATTCACATAACAGGTTGGTTAGGAATATGAAAACTAACAACCTTACGAAAACAATCAATTTTGGCATGATGAGTAGTTAACCAATCAATTCCTAAAATCACATTAAAAGCAAGTATCTTTAAAGAGATAAGATCAACAGGTAATGTGATAGTGCCAACTTGGATCATGCAAGATTTATAAACTGTAGATGTAACGAAGGTTTCACCCAATGGAGTTTCAACAGATAAGTTAAAGTCCAATTTCTCCGAAGTCAAGTTTAAACGTTGAGCACAAGTAGGAGAGATAAAAGAATGGGTAGAACCGGTATCTAGTAAAGTATAAACTTTGCAAGAATTCAAGATTAGCTTACTCGTGATCACCTCGTTCGGGTTTCTCGCGTTTTGGCCAGTCACGACAAACGCCCTTCTAGGAACCGCTGATTTCGACTTATCCGGGACAACTTTTGGAGTCACCATCCCCGCTGAACTTGGTTTTGCTACAGAATACTCTCGAGCTATATGACCCTCCTTTCCACAGTTATAACATACCTTGGATTATTGTGGGTAGTTTGGGCTGATATGTCCCTCTTTCCAACATTTGTAACATACGACCGGTGGTCGTTCTCCTCCCCTAGAAACAGTTGATGTTTATGCTGACGTCTTCACGTTATCATTGTTGTATCTTCTCTTCTTGAAATCTCCTCCCGACTCGCTCCTTCTATTATCACGACCACGATTACCACTAGAGTGGTTACCGCTTTTGTCCGAATGTTTTCCTCCCTGCTGGTTTTCATTGCTTCGATGACTGCCGCCACCGGTATGACCCTGGCTGTGGTCCCTCGGTTGCACATACTCATTATCTCGCTCTAATAATTGAGCCCTGTTTACAACATCTGAATATAAAGAAAATTTATGAGAGATAAGATATTGCCGAATCTCGGGTTTTAGACCTCTCAGAAACATCCTTGTCATTCGTTCCTCATTTTCGACCAAATGAGGTGCAAACCTGGATAACTCTGCAAACTTCGCCTCGTACTGGGACACCGTCATGTTGTTTTGTTCCAGTCTGATAAACTCCACCTCCTTCATATGACGAATACTTTCAGGAAAGTACTTGTCATTGAACAGTTTTGGAAATGTTTCCCAGGACATGTTGAGTGCGTCAGGCTGGGTACGCTTCACAGACTCCCACCAGTAGTCTGCCTCACCGCGGAACATAAAAGTGGCGAATGGAACCTTCTGTTCCTTTGTGCATCCCAAGACATCGAATATCTTGGTAATTTGCTTGACCCACGTTTCCGCCATGATCGGATCCGGCTTTCCCTTAAATTCTGGTGGTCCCAATTCTTTGAATTGCTTAGCTGTGACAAACCGCGCGTTGTTATCATTTCCACCCGTATTCTGCACACGAGTCTCCCTCGTCTGATTTTGCATGAATTGAAAAAAGCTCCTAAACATTCCATCATTCATCGTTTGCTCGGTAACGTTGTTTACAGGAGGAATATTGCCTTCCCGTTGCACGTTCCCCTGGGTGGTGATCAAAGGTGTCTCCACGGTCTGATTTACTCCATTATTAACGTTCTCAGCTGCCATTCTTAAATACTGCCATAAAACAAGGGTTAATACTCATGTAATATATTATCCCTATACTCTGACCGACCAAATAAATACCAAATAAACTTAGTCAGATCATACTAGCGAAGGAATTCCCCGTCTCTCCCCTCCTAGTTCTTGTCTCACATCTCAGCCAGGGATCAAATCCCTAAGCTCTGATACCAACTGTGACGCCCCCAAAATAGGTATACAACACCCATTCCGAGTCGCCAAATACATGGTACAGAAAGCAAACTATAACTTCAATAATACAATTGTCGTGCAAAATACAACAACACATACTGTGAGTTTAAATACAAATATTGTCTTCTGGACAATATCCACACTCAAATAAATCCTCATTACAATTATTCAAACACTATTTTATAGAAATAGTGAGGACTGATAAAACATCTTTCTAGAACCATCACTCCATACCCCGACTAGATCCTGCTATGTTCTCACCTCCTTAGAAGAAAAATGGAACAAAAAGGAAAATGGTGAGCTCAACTAGCCAAGTAAAGAATATTATGACTAAGATAATATACAACAAATTATCGTAAGTCTTTAACAGGGAAAAATCTGATAGAATATAATCGACAACAAGTTTTAGATCAACAACTGCAGCGAAAACAGCAAACCATTAGAAGAGTCAAGTAGAGAAAGAATTATACTATCTTCTAAGATTTAAAAGTCCATCATCAATATTTTATCCTTGTAACATCGATTAATAATCATCTTTAACCAAATATTCATCTTTGCACTACAAGCCAAAGATATTCATTTGTATCACCTGTCAGTCATGTTCATCTCAACACATGTTCATCTTTGCACTACAGGCCAAAGATATTCATCAAGTAATCATACATATTTGCACTACATGCCAAAGATATTCAGTAATATCATCATTTAGGACTGAGGATGATGAAAAATATCTTAAAGAAAACGAATCCAGTGAGACAGAAGGACAAATAGTAGGGATTTGTATAACAGTTTATCCAAGATCAATAATACTTCATAATAATCAATTGTGAAGCAGAATTCAAAAATAAAGATCAAAACATGGATACAATCAAAGATAGTAACCATAATAGATATCTTGGACAAAAAGGGAAAATTTTATTTTTCGGTGAATAGTGCCGTATTCGTGAATAGTACCGTATACGTGAATAGTGCCGTATACGTGAATAGTAACCCCGACACAAAAAGTTTCAAATTTGATAAAAACTCATATCAATATTTCAGCATAATGATATTGAAGAAAATAATATCATTAAGAAGAAAATAATATCCCTTTACCTCAAAATATCAGTACTTCTGGTCGGAATACCAGTATAAGGCTGAAAGAAACTTGCTCTGATGAATAAAAACTCTCAAAGTATCTAAATACTCACAAAATACACTCAATAATCTAGAGAGAGAAAGGGAGAAAACTTGTTTCTGGTGTGATTTTTAATTCTAACTTAGCCCTCTATTTATAGGAAAATGTTAACACGCCGACGCAGACTTAACCTACAACCTGATGGCTTTACCTGCTACTATTCCCACCCACCACATTTGAATAAAAATCTCAGCACATTTCTTCACCAACTAAGAGTGGGGCCCACCAATTCTAGAATTTTTCATCAAAATGATAAACTCCGAAAATTCAACAATTTCTGAACCAGTCATCTCGTAAAATTCATAATAAATCATACGTTAAATTTTAACGGTTCAAAATTTGTGGACATATACTCAACTTATATATGTATAACATATCCAAAAATTACCACGATCCAACGGTCGGATTAAAAATTATAACCCCCGTAAAATATCTCAAAAATCCTGATTTTTAATACCTCTATTTCGACAAAAATACTGATAAAAACCTAAACATTGACTCCTTCATTTTTAACCACAAAAATATATCCCTCATTTATATCCACATAAAATAAATATTTTCTTATCATATGAATCAATAATTAATTATTCACAAATAATATTACAGAATCACATTTATGATAACCAGGCCGTTTTTAGGAAAGAGGGGGGCTTTTCAATAAGGATTTCTCCTTACTGGCGCGCAATTAGATGACCAAACCTCTCCTTAGACAGAACTTTCTAGACATTGTCAATAATGTTATCTAATAATATTATTCAAATAATATGAATTATTATCTGATAAAGGAAAATACTGTGCAGCAACAATTATTGAAACAACAATAATATAAAATATCAACGCAGCAATTATTAAATCAATAAAATAAAATATTGAACAATAACTACTGTAACAATTATTGAGTAGTGCCTTCTTACGTAAGAATCAATAATTGGTGCAATATCGTGTACTACTGTATTTTAACCACCGGGTATTCCAACAGTATTAACGGTAACAACTACGCTGTTATTTATAAACAACTTATACTTGTCGTTTTCTTCATCCAATCGCTTTCCGTTACGGGGCCCACACAAGGCTGCGCTGAAGTACGAATATTCCCCGACAGCAAGAATATTCCACGACCAAACGAATATTCCCCGACAAAATGAATAATTTATAACCACTTGCTTATTTTGCAAAATTTGCACATTTCACCCATAACCAAAGTATTATATCAAATTAACCCCTTATTATTCACAATAATATTTAGAAAAAATTTGATTTTATTCATTAATAAGTTGGGGTCTTACAGCGCAACTATTTGTGGACCCCATAACAGAATAACTGTCAGATGAAGAAAACGACAAATTTGAGTTTTTATAAATAACGGCGTAGTTGTTACCGTTAACACTATTGGAATACCTGGTGGTTAAAATACAGTAATACGCGTAGTTGCACAGTAGCACACGGTATTGCACAGTATTTTTTCAATTATTGATTCTTACGTGAGAAGGCACTACTCAATAATTGTTACAGTAATTTCTGTTCAATATTTTATTTTATTGAATCAATAATTGTTGCGTTGATATTTTATATTATTGTTGTTTCAATAATTATTGCTTCACAGTATTTTCCATTAACAGATCAATAATTCATATTATTTGAATAATATTATTAGATAGAATTATTGGCAATGTCTAGAAAGTTCTGTCTAAGGAGAGATTTGGTCATCTAATTGCGCGCCAGTAAGGAAAAATTCTTATTGGAAAGCCCCCTCTTTCCTGGGAATGACCTGGTTGTCATAATTGTGATTCTGTAATATTATTTGTGAATAATTAATTATTGATTTATATGATAAGAAAATATTTATTTTATGTGGATATAAATGATGGATTTATTTATGTGGTTATAAATGAAGGAATTAATGTTGAGGTATTTTATCATTATTTTATCGAATTGGAGGTATTAAAAGATCAAATCAGTGTTCTTACAGCTTTATTATGTGAATTATCATTTTTAATCTGACCGTTGGATCGTTCTGATTTTTGGATATCTTATACATATATAAGTTGAGTATACGTCCACAAATTTTGAACCGTTAAAAATTAGCGTATGATTTGTTATGAATTTTAAGAGGTGACTGATTCGAAAATTAGGTTTATAAATGATTTTGGTGGAAAATTCTAGAAATGGGTGACCTCACTTTTGGTTGTTGGGGAAGATAGCTGATTTTTGGTGGGTGAAATAGTAGCAGGTAAAGCCATCAGGTAGCAGGTCAAGTCTGCTTTGGCATACTAATATTTTCCTATAAATAGAGGGCTAAGTTAGAATTAAAAATCACACCAGAATTCATAAGTTTTCTCTCTTTTTCTCTCTAGATTATCGAGTGTATTTTGTGAGTGTGTAGATACTTTGTGAGTTATTATTCATCAGTGCAAGTTTCCTTTAGCGTCATATCCGATATCCAGTCAGAAGTGCTGCTCTTTTGAGGTAAGGGATAGTAAGGGATATTAAGGGATGCTATATTCTTCATAATGATGTTATTCTTTCAATATCATTATACTGAAATAATGGGTATGGATTTTATTGTGGAATTTCTACCTTTTTGAATCGGGGTTACTATTCACGTATGCGGCACTATTTACGTATACAGCACTATTCATGCATATGACACTATTTACATGACATTATTTATATATACGGTACTATGTACGAATACGGAGTACTATTCACGAGTTACTATTCACAAATTACTATTTATGACAAAATTAGTTTCTTTTTCTAACCAAATTATAGTTAATTTATGAATGTTACTCTTGAGATTAAATCTAGATATTTTGATTATATTGATTTTACTATTATATATAATATTTTTATAACCCTGATGTTGAATTTCTCTTTCACTTAAGTGTAAAGATTGGTAAATTATTGGTATGATCGTGACTGAGGAATATCTTTAGCCTGTAGTGCAAAGATGATTTGTTAACTGGTATGATAATGACCATTGAATTTATAATTGAATATCTTTAGCGTAAGTGTAAAGATGAATTGATCAACATGGTTATAATTATTGTTTATATAATTCTGAATTGATTATATATTTCTTTGAGATATTAATATATTTGGGCTGTAGTGCAAATATGAACTGTTGAGAAATATCTTTGGCCTGTAGTACAAAGATGAACTGTTGTGGAATATCTTTGGACTGTAGTGAAAAGATGGTCTGTTGATGAATATCTTTGGCCGTAGTGCAAAGATGTAATTGTTAGTATGATTATAAACAGGAACTGTGATTTGGTATAACCATGATCTTTGATGTTCCAGGTAAAGACATGTGATGAAAATTATCTTCGTCTTGATTGCGAAGAGAAATTTGGAATTACAATTATGATTATTAGTTATTCATATAATTATGAAAAGGAACTGTTGATTAATGTTACATAGATAAAACATTGTTGGTGTACTTTTAATGTGGAGAAGATAATAGACTTTATGGTCTATTTGACTCTTCTAATGGATTGCTCGTTCCGCTGCAACTATGGTTGAAAAATTTTATCATCTACCATATGTTCTAAATCTTTGATTTATTACTATTGAAGGCTATTGATAATTTATTTATCTTTAGTCATGATAATCTTTATTGAGCTAGTTGTGCTCACCCTTCTGTTTCAAAATTCCTTTCAGGTAATACGAGTGTAGCTGGGTTGAGCGGGGGTAACAGGGGAATAGAACGGTGGTCATCATTTAATAGTTATATTTGATGAATCCAATAGGGTGAGGTGAACCCAACGTTGGAAGGGTGTTTTGCCACTATCATACAAGATGTCTAATGACATACAACCTCGTGTCATCATAAGACAGGGTTGTGCACATCCACTTGCTGAGTATATTTATGAGCACTACCTATATAATCTTGGTGTTTGTTTGAAGTATAATTCATGATTAAAGACAGTGGAGATAATGATATGTCAAGAGAAGACTAACCATTGGAAAGAATATGATAGTAATCTTCTTGTTTTTCTTTGGGGTCTATTGGGTCAACCAAGGATTATTCTGTGAACATATGATATCTATCATAACCTAGATGCATGGCTCCCATGTACGAAAGTTTCCTTGAGCACTTCCTAAAAATTTTAATTTCTAAAACAGTTTTTGACTATACCTTTATGTAAGGTGTTATTGGGAGGTGTTGTCCACGGTTGGAACATTAGTCACATTTGGTATATATATTTGTATCCAAACTCACAACATATGTGTTGTTGTATTTTGCACTATAATTATTGTAATAAAGTTGTAGTTGTTTTCTGTACCATGTATTTGGCGACTCAGAATAGGTTGGATGGAATGGACCTATTTTGGGGTTGTCACATTTGGTATCAGAGCTATAAGTAAAGAGCCTCGTGCCTCTCGCTGGTGACTTCTTGTTGATGGGGGATACACCGAAGCCAGACTCTCCGTAGGGGACGTCATTCTGCGGTGGCAAACTGATAGGTACCAATGTGAGGTGCTGTCCACTGATGGGACATTTGTCACATTTGGTATCAGAGCTTAAGGATATGGTCTCTAGCGGGATCGGGAAATATAACTAGGAGGGGAGAGATGAGTAAAATCCTTCGCTAGTGTGTCCTACATGAGCTTATTTGTTGGTCAGTCATAATATCGGGATATTATGTGATATGTTAATTTGTTCAATTAACCTTTTTTTTGAAGTTGAATTCTAGTATGATATCTGAAATACAGGAGATGAACAATGGAAAAATCATGATGATAGGGAAGATGGAATCTGAAATGAAAGCAAGGTATTCTTAACTCTTCGAAATACCAGGTACGGAAATTTCGGGGACGAAATTTCATAAAGAGGGGAGATTGTAAGACCCCGAATTTTATGAAATAAAAGTATTCAATTTTTTCTTATAATTACAATTCAGTAAATAGTTAAATTGATAAAAGGTTAAAGTTAAGGGTAATATATGAAAATTATCAAAATACGCAAGTGGTTATAAAATATTCATTGTTGTCGGGGAATATTCGTTTAGTCGTGGAATATTCTTTCTGTTAGAAAATATTCGTACGACGGCGCAACCATTTGTGGACCCCATAACAGAATAACTGTCGGATAAAGAAAACGACAAATTTGAGTTTTTATAAATAACGGCGTAGTTGTTACCGTTAACACTGTTGGAATACCTGGTGGTTAAAATACAGTAATACGCGTAGTTGCACAGTAGCACACGGTATTGCACAGTATTTTTTCAATTATTGATTCTTACGTGAGAAGGCACTACTCAATAATTGTTACAGTAATTTCTGTTCAATATTTTATTTTATTGAATCAATAATTATTTCGTTGATATTTTATATTATTGTTGTTTCAATAATTATTGCTGCACAGTATTTTTCATTAACAGATCAATAATTCATATTATTTGAATAATATTATTAGATAGTATTATTGGCAATGTCTAGAAAGTTCTGTCTAAGGAGATGTTTGGTCATCTAATTACGCGCCAGTAAGGAAAAATTCTTATTGGAAAGCCCCCTCTTTCCTGGGAACGGCCTGGTTGTCATAATTGTGATTCTGTAATATTATTTATGAATACTTAATTATTGATTTATATCATAAGAAAATATTTATTTTATGTGGATATAAATGATGGATTTATTTATGTGGTTATAAATGAAGGAATTAATGTTGAGGTATTTTATCATTATTTTATCGAATTGGAGGTATTAAAAGATCAAATCAGTGTTCTTACAGCTTTATTATGTGAATTATCATTTTTAATCTGACCGTTGGATCGTTCTGATTTTTGGATATGTTATACATATATAAGTTAAGTATACGTCCACAAATTTTGAACCGTTAAAAATTAGCGTATGATTTGTTATGAATTTTAAGAGGTGACTGATTCGAAAATTAGGTTTATAAATGATTTTGGTAGAAAATTCTAGAAATGGGTGGCCTCACTTTTGGTTGTTGGGGAAGATGGCTGATTTTTGGTGGGTGAAATAGTAGCAGGTAAAACCATCAGGTAGCATGTCAAGTCTGCTTTGGCGTGCTAATATTTTCCTATAAATAGAGGGCTAAGTTAGAATTGAAAATTATACCAGAATTCATAAGTTTTCTCTCTTTTTCTCTCTAGATTATCGAGTGTATTTTGTGAGTATTTAGATACTTAGTGAGTTATTATTCATCAGTGCAAGTTTTCTTCAGCGTCATATCCGATATCCAGTCAGAAATGCTGCTCTTTTGAGGTAAGGGATAGTAAGGGATATTAAGGGATGCTATATTCTTCATAATGATGTTATTCTTTCAATATCATTATACTGAAATAATGGGTATGGATTTTATTATAGAATTTCCACCTTTTTGAGTTGGGGTTACTATTCACGTATACGGCACTATTTACGTATACAGCACTATTCATGCATATGACACTATTTACATGACATTATTTATATATACGGTACTATGTACGAATACGGAGTACTATTCACGAGTTACTATTCACGAATTACTATTCATGACAAAATTAGTTTCTTTTTCTAACCAAATTATAGTTAATTTATGAATATTACTCTTGAGATTAAATCTAGATATTTTGATTATATTGATTTTACTATTATATATAATATTTTTATAACCCTGATATTGAATTTCTCTTTCACTTAAGTGTAAAGATTGGTAAATTATTGGTATGATCGTGACTGAGAAATATCTTTAGCCTGTAGTGCAAAGATGAATTGTTAACAGGTATGATCATGACCATTGAATTTATAATTGAATATCTTTAGCTTAAGTGTAAAGATGAATTGATCAACATGGTTATAATTATTGTTTATATAATTTTGAATTGATTATATATTTCTTTGAGATATTAATATATTTGGCCTGTAGTGCAAATATGAACTGTTGAGAAATATCTTTGGCCTGTAGTACAAAGATGAACTGTTATGGAATATCTTTGGACTGTAGTGCAAAGATGGTCTGTTGATGAATATCTTTGGCCGTAGTGCAAAGATGAAATTGTTAGTATGATTATAAACACGAACTGTGATTTGGTATAACCATGATCTTTGATGTTCCAGGTAAAGACATGCGATGAAAATTATCTTCGTCCATATTGCGAAGAGAAATTTAGAATTACAATTATGATTATGAGTTATTCATATAATTGTGAAAAGGAACTGTTGATTAATGTTACATGGATAAAACATTGTTGGTGGACTTTTAATATGGAGAAGATAATAGACTTTATGGTCTATTTGACTCTTCTAATGGATTGCTCGTTCCGCTGCAACTATGGTTAAAAAATTTTATTATCTACCATATGTTCTAAATCTTTGATTTATTACTATTGAAGGCTATTGATAATTTATTTATCTTTAGTCATGATATTCTTTATTGAGCTAGTTGTGCTCACCCTTCTGTTTCAAAATTCCTTTCAGGTAATACGAGTGTAGCTAGGTTGAGCGGGGGTAACAGGAGAATAGAACGGTGGTCATCATTTAGTAGTTATATTTGATGAATCCAATAGGGTGAGGTGAACCCAACGTTGGAAGGGTGTTTTGCCACTATCATACCAGATGTCTAATGACATACAACCTCGTGTCATCATAAGACAGGGTTGTGCACATCCACTTGCTGAGTATATTTACGAGCACTACCTATATAATCTTGGTGTTTGTTTGAAGTATAATTCACGATTAAAGACAGTGGAGATAATGATATGTCAAGAGAAGACTCACCATTGGAAAGAATATGATAGTAATCTTCTTATTTTTCTTTGGGGTCTATTGGGTCAACCAAGGATATTTCTGTGAACATATGATATCTATCATAACCTAGATGCATGGCCTCCTATGTACGAAAGTTTCCTTGAGCACTTCCCAAAAATTTTAATTTCTAAAACAGTTTTTGACTATACCTTTATGTAAGGTGTCATTGTGAGGTGTTGTCCACGGTTGGAACATTAGTCACATTTGGTATATATTTGTATTCAAACTCACAGCATATGTGTTGTTGTATTTTGCACTATAATTGTTGTAATAAAGTTGTAGTTATTTTTCTGTACCATGTATTTGGTGACTCAGAATAGGTTGGATGGAATGGACCTATTTTGGGGTTGTCACATTTGGTATCAGAGCTATAAGTAAAGAGCCCCGAGCCTCTCACTGGTGACTTCTTGTTGATGAGGGATGCACCGAAGCCAGACTTTCCGTAGGGGACGTCGTTCTGCGGTGGCAAACTGATAGGTACCAATGTGAGGTACTGTCCACTGATGGGACATTTGTCACATTTGGTATCAGAGCTTAGGGATATGGTCTCTGACGGGATCGGGGAATATAACTAGGAGGGGAGAGATGAGTAAAATCCTTCGCTAGTGTGTCCTACATAAGCTTATTTGTTGGTCAGTCATAATATCAGGATATTATGTGATATGTTAATTTGTTCAATTAACCTTTTTTTGAAGCTGTATTCTAGAATGATATCTGAAATACAGGAGATGAGCAATGGAGAAATCATGATGATAAGGAAGATGGAATCTGAAATGAAAGCAAGGTATTCTCAACTCTTCGAAATACCATGTACGTAAATTTTGGGGACAAAATTTCATAAGGAGGGGAGATTGTAAGACCCCGAATTTTATGAAATAAAAGTATTCAGTTTTTCTTATAATTATAATTTAGTAAATGGTTAAATTGATAAAAGATTAAAGTTAAGGGTAATATATGAAAATTTTCAAAATACGCAAGTGTTTATAAAATATTCTTTATTATCGGGGAATATTCATTTAGTCGTGGAATATTCTTTCTGTTGGGGAATATTCGTACGACGGCGCAACCATTTGTGGGCCCCATAACAGAATAACTGTCGGATGAAGAAAACGACAAATTTGAGTTTTTATAAATAACGGCGTAGTTGTTACCGTTAACACTGTTGGAATACCTGGTGGTTAAAATACAGTAATACGCGTAGTTGCACAGTAGCACACGGTATTCCACAGTATTTTTTCAATTATTGATTCTTACATGAGAAGGCACTACTCAATAATTGTTATAGTAATTTCTGTTCAATATTTTTTTTATTGAATCAATAATTATTTCGTTGATATTTTATATTATTGTTGTTTCAATAATTATTGATGCACAGTATTTTTCATTAACAGATCAATAATTCATATTATTTGAATAATAATATTAGATAGCATTATTGGCAATGTCTAGAAAGTTCTGTCTAAGGAGATGTTTGGTCATCTAATTGCGCGCCAGTAAGAAAAAATTCTTATTGGAAAGCCCCCTCTTTCCTGGGAACGGCCTGGTTTTCATAATTGTGATTCTGTAATATTATTTGTGAATTAATGTTGAGGTATTTTATCATTATTTTGTCGAATTGGAGGTATTAAAAGATCAAATCAGTGTTCTTACAGCTTTATTGTGTGAATTATCTTTTTTAATATGACTGTTAGATCGTTCTGATTTTTGGATATGTTATACATATATAAGTTAAGTATACGTCCACAAATTTTGAACCGTTAAAAATAAGCGTATGATTTGTTATAAATTTTAAGAGGTGACTGATTCGAAAATTAGGTTTATAAATAATTTTGGTGGAAAATTCTAGAAATGGGTGGCCTCACTTTTGGTTGTTGGGGAAGATGGCTGATTTTTGGTGGGTGAAATAGTAGCAGGTGAAGCCATCAGGTAGCAGGTCAAGTCTGCTTTGGCGTGCTAATATTTTCCTATAAAATAGAGGGCTAAGTTAGAATTGAAAATCACACCAGAATTCATAAGTTTTCTCTCTTTTTCTCTCTAGATTATCGAGTGTATTTTGTGAGTATTTAGATACTTGGTGAGTTATTATTCATCAGTGCAAGTTTTCTTTAGCGTCATATCCGATATCCAGTCAGAAGTGCTGCTCTTTTGAGGTAAGGGATAGTAAGAGATATTAAGGGATGCTATATTTCTTCATAATGATGTTATTCTTTCAATATCATTATACTGAAATAATGGGTATGGATTTTATTGTGAAATTTCTATCTTTTTGAGTCGGGGTTACTATTCACGTATACGGCACTATTTACGTATACAGCACTATTCATGCATATGACACTATTTACATGACATTATTTATATATACGGTACTATGTACAAATACGGAGTACTATTCATGATTTACTATTCACGAATTACTATTCATGACAAAATTAGTTTCTTTTTCTAACCAAATTATAGTTAATTTATGAATATTACTCTTGAGATTAAATCTAGATATTTTGATTATATTGATTTTACTATTATATATAATATTTTTATAACCCTGATATTGAATTTCTCTTTCACTTAAGTGTAAAGATTGGTAAATTATTGGTATGATCGTGACTGAGAAATATCTTTAGCCTGTAGTGCAAAGATGAATTGTTAACAGGTATGATCATGACCATTGAATTTATAATTGAATATCTTTAGCTTAAGTGTAAAGATGAATTGATCAACATGGTTATAATTATTGTTTATATAATTTTGAATTGATTATATATTTCTTTGAGATATTAATATATTTGGCCTGTAGTGCAAATATGAACTGTTGAGAAATATCTTTGGCCTGTAGTACAAAGATGAACTGTTATGGAATATCTTTGGACTGTAGTGCAAAGATGGTCTGTTGATGAATATCTTTGGCCGTAGTGCAAAGATGAAATTGTTAGTATGATTATAAACACGAACTGTGATTTGGTATAACCATGATCTTTGATGTTCCAGGTAAAGACATGTGATAAAAATTATCTTCGTCTTGATTGCGAAGAGAAATTTGGAATTACAATTATGATTATGAGTTATTCATATAATTGTGAAAATGAACTGTTGATTAGTGTTACATGGATATAACATTGTTGGTGGACTTTTAATGTGGAGAAGATAATAGACTTTATGGTCTGTTTGACTCTTCTAATGGATTGCTCGTTCTGCTGCAACTATGGTTGAAAAATTTTATCATCTACCATGTGTTATAAATCTTTGATTTATTACTATTGAAAGCTATTGATAATTTATTTATCTTTAGTCGTGATATTCTTTATTGAGCTAGTTGTGCTCACCCTTCTGTTTTAAAATTCCTTTCAAGTAATATGAGTGTAGCTAGGTTGAGCGGAGGTAACAGGGGAATAGAACGGTGGTCATCATTTAGTAGTTATATTTGATGAATCCAATAGGGTGAGGTGAACCCAACGTTGGAAGGGTGTTTTGCCACTATCATACAAGATGTTTAATGACATACAACCTCGTGTCATCATAAGACAGGGTTGTGCACATCCACTTGCTGAGTATATTTATGAGCACTACCTATATAATCTTGGTGTTTGTTTGAAGTATAATTCACGATTAAAGACAGTGGAGATAATGATATGTCAAGAGAAAACTCACCATTTGAAAGAATATGATAGTAATCTTCTTGTTTTTCTTTGGGGTCTATTGGGTCAACCAAGGATTATTCTGTGAACATATGATATCTATCATAACCTAGATGCATGGCTCCCATGTACGAAAGTTTCCTTGAGCACTTCCTAAAAATTTTAATTTCTAAAACAGTTTTTGACTATACCTTTATGTAAGGTGTCATTGGGAGGTGTTGTCCACGGTTGGAACATTAGTCACATTTGGTATATATTTGTATCCAAACTCACAACATATGTGTTGTTGTATTTTGCACTATAATTGTTGTAATAAAGTTGTAGTTGTTTTCTGTACCATGTATTTGGCGACTCAGAATAGGTTGGATGGAATGGACCTATTTTGGGGTTGTCACATTTGGTATCAGAGCTATAAGTAAAGAGCCTCGTGCCTCTCGCTGGTGACTTCTTGTTGATGGGGGATACACCGAAGCCAGACTCTCTGTAGGGGACGTCATTCTGCGGTGGCAAACTGATAGGTACCAATGTGAGGTGCTGTCCACTGATGGGACATTTGTCACATTTGGTATCAGAGCTTAGGGATATGGTCTCTGGCGGGATCGGGGAATATAAGTAGGAGGGGAGAGGTGAATAAAATCCTTCGCTAGTATGTCCTACATAAGCTTATTTGTTGGTCAGTCATAATATCAGGATATTATGTGATATGTTAATTTGTTCAATTAACCTTTTTTTTAAAGTTGTATTCTAGAATGATATTTGAAATACAGGAGATGAGCAATGGAGAAATCATGATGATAGGGAAGATGGAATCTGAAATGAAAGCAAGGTATTCTCAACTCTTCGAAATACCAGGTACGTAAATTTCGGGGACAAAATTTCATAACGAAGGGAAATTGTAAGACCCCGAATTTTATGAAATAAAAGTATTCAATTTTTCTTATAATTATAATTCAGTAAATGGTTAAATTGATAAAAGGTTAAAGTTAAGGGTAATATATGAAAATTTTCAAAATACGCAAGTGGTTATAAAATATTCATTGTTGTCGGGGAATATTCGTTTAGTCGTGGAATATTCTTTCTGTTGGGGAATATTCGTACGACGACGCAACCATTTGAGGACCCCATAACAGAATAACTGTCGGATGAAAAAAATGACAAATTTGAGTTTTTATAAATAACGGCGTAGTCGTTACCGTTAACACTGTTGGAATACCTGGTGGTTAAAATACAGTAATACGCGTAGTTGCACAGTAGCACACGGTATTGCACAATATTTTTTCAATTATTGATTCTTACGTGAGAAGGCACTACTCAATAATTGTTACAGTAATTTCTGTTCAATATTTTATTTTATTGAATCAATAATTGTTGCGTTGATATTTTATATTATTGTTGTTTTAATAATTATTACTGCACAGTATTTTCCATTAACAGATCAATAATTCATATTATTTGAGTAATATTATTAGATAGCATTATTGGCAATGTCTAGAAAGTTCTGTCTAAGGAGAGGTTTGGTCATTTAATTGCGCGCCAGTAAGGAAAAATTCTTATTGGAAAGCCCCCTCTTTTCTGGGAACGGCATGGTTGTCATAATTGTGATTCTGTAATATTATTTATGAATACTTAATTATTGATTTATATCATAAGAAAATATTTATTTTATGTGGATATAAATGATGGATTTATTTATGTGGTTATAAATGAAGGAATTAATGTTGAGGTATTTTATCATTATTTTATCGAATTGGAGGTATTAAAAGATCAAATCAGTGTTCTTACAGCTTTATTGTGTGAATTATCATTTTTATTCTTACCGTTGGATCGTTCTGATTTTTGGATATGTTATACATATATAAGTTAAGTATACGTCCACAAATTTTGAACCGTTAAAAATTAGCGTATGATTTGTTATGAATTTTAAGAGGTGACTGATTCGAAAATTAGGTTTATAAATAATTTTGGTGGAAAATTCTAGAAATGGGTGGCCTCACTTTTAGTTGTTGGGGAAGATGGCTGATTTTTGGTGGGTGAAATAGTAGCAGGTAAAGCCATCAGGTAGCATGTCAAGTCTGCTTTGGCGTGCTAATATTTTCCTATAAATAGAGGGCTAAGTTAGAATTGAAAATCACACCAGAATTCATAAGTTTTCTCTCTTTTTCTCTCTAGATTATCGAGTGTATTTTGTGAGTATTTAGATACTTGGTGAGTTATTATTCATCAGTGCAAGTTTTCTTCAGCGTCATATCCGATATCCAGTCAGAAGTGCTGCTCTTTTAAGGTAAGGGATATTAAGGGATGCTATATTTTTGATAATGATGTTATTCTTTCAATATCATTATACTGAAATAATGGGTATGGATTTTATTTTGGAATTTCTACCTTTTTGAGTCGGGGTTACTATTCACGTATACGACACTATTTACGTATACAACACTATTCATGCATATGACACTATTTGCATGACATTATTTATATATATGGTACTATGTACGAATACGGAGTACTATTCACGAGTTACTATTCACGAATTACTATTTATGACAAAATTAGTTTCTTTTTCCAACCAAATTATAGTTATTTTATGAATATTACTCTTGAGATTAAATCTAGATATTTTGATTATATTGATTTTACTATTATATATAATATTTTTATAACCCTGATGTTGAATTTCTCTTTCACTTAAGTGTAAAGATTGGTAAATTATTGGTATGATCGTGACTGAGGAATATCTTTAGCCTGCAGTGCAAAGATGAATTGTTAACTGGTATGATCATGACCATTGAATTTATAATTGAATATCTTTAGCTTAAGTGTAAAGATGAATTGAACAACATGGTTATAATTATTGTTTATATAATTCTGAATTTGTTATATATTTCTTTGAGATATTAATATATTTGGCATGTAGTGCAAATATGAACTGTTGATGTAACGCCCCCAAAATAGGTTCATTCCATCCAATCCATTTTGAGTCGCCAAATACATGGTACAGATAACAACTACAACTTTATTACAACAATTATCGTGCAAAATACAATAACACATATGCTGTGAGTTTGGATACAAATATATACCAACTGTGACTCATGTCCTAACCTTGGATAGCACGTCACAATGACACCTTACTTAAAGGTATAGTCAAAAACTGTTTTTAAAATTAGAATTTTTTGGGAAGTGCTCAAGGAAACTCTCGTACATGGGAGGCCATGCTTCTAGGTTATGATAGATATCATATGGCCACAGAATTATCCTTGGTTGACCCAATAGACCCCAAAGAAAAACGAGAAGATTACTATCATATTCTTCCCAATGGTGAGTCTTCTCTTGACTTATCATTATCTCCACTGTCTTTAATCGAGAATTATACTTCAAACAAACACCAAGATTATATAGGTAGTGCTCGTATATATACTCAGCAAGTGGATGAGCACATCCCTGTCTTATGATGACACGAGGTTATATGTCGTTAGACATCTTGTATGATAGTGGCAAAACACCCTTCCAACGTTGGGTACACCTTACCCTATTGGATTCACCAAATAAAACTACTAAATGAACTTTTCTATACTGCTTCAGAAGAACATCCACAGCTAGAGACCACCGTTCTATTTCCCCGTTACCCTCGCTCGACCCAGCTACACTCTTATTACCTGAAAGGAATTGTGAAGCAAAATGGTGAGCACAACTAGCTCAGTAAAGAATATCTTGACTAAAGATAATTAAATTATCAATAGCCTCCATCAATAATAAATCAGAGATTTAGAACATATGGTAAATGATAAAAATTTCAACCATAGTTGCAGCGGAACAAGCAATCCATTAGAAGAGTCAAATAGACCATAAAGTCTATTATCTTCTCCATGTTAAAAGTCCAGCAACAATGTTTTATCCCTGTAACATCAATCAACAGTTCCTTTCCACAATCATATGAATAATTCATAATCATAATTGTGATTCTAAATTTCTTTTCTCATCCAGGACAAAGATAATTTTCATCACCTGTCTTTACCTGAAACATCAAATATCATGGTTATACCAAATCACAGTTCCTGTTCATAATCATACTAATAAATTCATCTTTGCACCACGGGCCAAAGATATTCATCAACAATTCATCTTTGCACTGCGGGCCAAAGATATTCATCAATAACTCATCTTTGCACTACAGGCCAAAGATATTCCTCAATAGTTCATATTTGCACTACAGGCCAAATATATTATTATCTCAAAGAAATATATAATCAATTCAGAATTTATATAACCAATAATTATAACCATGTTGATCATTCCACCTTTGCACTTAAGCTAAAGATATTCAATTATAAATTCAATGGTCATGATCATACCAGTCACAATTCAACTTTTCACTACTGGACAAAGAGAACCCTAGTCATGATCATACCAATAATCTACCAATCTTTACACTCAAGTCAAAGAGAAATATCATCATCAGGGTTATAAAAATATTATATATGATAAAAAAATAATATGATTAACATATAGTTTTAATCACAGGAGTAATATTCATAAATCAACTATAATTTGGTTAGAAAAAAGAAACCAATTTTGTCATGAATAGTAACTCGTGAATAGTAACCCATGAATAGTAACTCGTGAATAGTAACTCATGAATAGTAACTCATGAATAGTAACTCGTGAATACTAACTCATGAATAATAACTCGTGAATAGTAACTCATGAATAGTAACTCGTGAATAGTAACTCGTGAATAGTAACTCGTAAATAGTAACTCATGAATAGTAACCCCGACATGAAAAGTTTTAAATTTAATAAAAAGTTCAGATCAATACTTCGGCATAATGATATTGAAGAAAATAATATCATTTAAGAAGAAATAACATCCCTTACTATCCCTTACTATCCCTTACAACAATATCCCTTACCTCAAAAGAGCAGTACTATTGACTGGAATAACGCTGAACGAACTTGCACCGTATAGCAACACTCAAGATATCAAAATACTCACAAGAATACACTCGATAATATAGAGAGAGAAATAGAGAGAAAACTTTAGTTTCTGGTGTAATTTTCAATTCTAACCTAAACACCTATTTATAGGAAATTGCTTAGAACACCAAAGTAGAAAATTGAATATAATAATATATTTATAACCAAATTTTCCTTAGCCCACCACATCAAAAATACATTTTCCACATAAATGCACCAAAAATGAAAAACATGTTTTAAACAATTTTTGTAAAAAAAATCAATTCAGACTTAATAATTTGGAACTTCAATAATTCATAATAAATAGCCCTTTTATCAGAAAATTCGAATCTCGCGAGTTTTTATAGGAAATTCAATTCTCTACAATTTTGCAGAAGAAAGTTTTCCTAAATTCTAAACAGAAATTGACTGAAATTCACAAACCGACGATTTTACAGTCTATAATAAATTTTCGGTCAAGAATTGTGTCCACCAACACACAAAACATGTGTTAAACATTTAATCCAACAAAAATACTCTTCCTCCTCATTTATTCATATATCCCACATTCATTGTAAAAATATCACCATTAATATATTATTAAAATAATATATTTAAATGAATTATTTTATCAGAAAAAAATAAAATATTAATTTTCAACAATTGTCACATTAAAATTTTTCTCCATCTATATCCACATAAAATTAATATTTTTCTCATCATATAAATCAATAATTAATTATTCACAAATAATATTACAGAATCACATTACTGACAGCCAGACAGTTCCCAGGAAAGAGGGGGCTTTCCAATAAGGATCTCTTCCTTACTGGCGCGCAATTAGATGACCAAACCTCTATTTAGACAGAACTTTCTAAACATTGTCAATAATGTTATCTAATAATATTATTCAAATAATATGAATTATTGATCTGATAATGGGAAATACTGTGCTGTGACAATTATTGAGCAACAATAATATAAAATATCAACGCAGCAATTATTGAATCAATAAAATAAAATATTGAACAGTAATTACTGTGACAATTATTCAGTTGTGCCTTCTTACGTAAGAATCAATAATTTCAAAAATACTGTGTAATACCGTGTGCTACTGTGCAATAACGCGTATTACTGTAATTTAACCACCGGATATTCTAACAGTGTTTATAAACAACTTGTTTTTGTCGTTTTCTTCATCCAATCGCTTTTCGTTATGGGGCCCACACAAGATTACGCCGTCGTACGAATATTCTCCGACAGTAAGAATATTCCACGACCAAGCGAATATTCCCTGACAACAATGAATATTTTTAACCACTTGCTTATTTTTGAAAAAAATTCATATATCACCCTTAACTTTAACTTTTTATCAATTTAACCATTTAATAAATAGAAAAATTGAATACTTTTATTTCATAAAATTCGGGGTCTTACAGTTGAGAAATATCTTTAGCCTGTAGTACAAAGATGAACTGTTATGGAATATCTTTGGACTGTAGTGCAAAGATGGTCTGTTGATGAATATCATTGGCCGTAGTGCAAAGATGAAATTGTTAGTATGATTATAAACAGGAACTGTGATTTGGTATAACCATGATCTTTGATGTTCCAGGTAAAGACATGCGATTAAAATTATCTTCGTCCAGATTGCGAAGAGAAATTTGGAATTACAATTATGATTATGAATTATTCATATAATTGTGAAAAGGAACTGTTGATTAATGTTACATGGATAAAACATTGTTGGTGGACTTTTAATGTGGAGAAGATAATAGACTTTATGGTCTATTTGACTCTTCTAATGGATTGCTCGTTCCGCTGCAACGATGGTTAAAATTTTTTATCATCTACCATATGTTCTAAATCTTTGATTTATTACTATTGAAGGCTATTGATAATTTATTTATTTTTAGTCATGATATTCTTTATTGAGCTAGTTGTGCTCACCCTTCTGTTTCAAAATTCCTTTCAGGTAATACGAGTGTAGCTAGGTTGAGCGGGGGTAACAGGGGAATAGAACGGTGGTCATCATTTAGTAGTTATATTTGATGAATCCAGTAGGGTGAGGTGAACCCAACGTTGGAAGGGTATTTTGCCACTATCATACAAGAAGTCTAATGACATACAACCTCGTGTCATCATAAGACAAGGTTGTGCACATCCACTTACTGAGTATATTTACGAGCACTACCTATATAATCTTGGTGTTTGTTTGAAGTATAATTCACGATTAAAGACAGTGGAGATAATGATATGTCAAGAGAAGACTCACTATTGGAAAGAATATGATAGTAATCTTCTTATTTTTCTTTGGGGTCTGTTGGGTCAACCAAGGATAATTCTGTGAACATATGATATCTATCATAACCTAGATGCATGGCCTCCCATGTACGAAAGTTTCCTTGAGCACTTCCCAAAAATTTTAATTTCTAAAATAGTTTTTGACTATACCTTTATGTAAGGTGTCATTGTGAGGTGTTGTCCACGGTTGGAACATTAGTCACATTTGGTATATATTTGTATCCAAACTCACAGCATATGTGTTGTTGTATTTTGCACTATAATTGTTGTAATAAAGTTGTTGTTTTTTTCTGTACCATGTATTTGGCGACTCAGAATAGGTTCGATGGAATGGACCAATTTTGGTGTTGTCACATTTGGTATCAGAGCTATAAGTAAAGAGCCCCGAGCCTCTCACTGATGACTTCTTGTTGATGGAGGATGCACCGAAGCCAGACTCTCCGTAGGGGACGTCATTCTGCGGTGGCAAACTGATAGGTACCAATGTGAGGTGCTGTCCACTGATGGGACATTTGTCACATTTGGTATCAGAGCTTAAGGATATGGTCTCTAGCGGGATCGGGAAATATAACTAGGAGGGGAGAGATGAGTAAAATCCTTTGCTAGTGTGTCCTATATGAGCTTATTTGTTGGTCAGTCATAATATCGGGATATTATGTGATATGTTAATTTGTTCAATTAACCTTTTTTTTGAAGCTGTATTCTAGAATGATATCTGAAATACAGGAGATGAGCAATGGAGAAATCATGATGATAGGGAAGATGGAATCTGAAATGAAAGCAAGGTATTCTCAACTCTTCGAAATACCAAGTACGTAAAATTCGGGGACAAAATTTCATAACGAGGGGAGATTGTAAGACCCCGAATTTTATGAAATAAAAGTATTCAATTTTTCTTATAATTGCAATTCAGTAAATTGTTAAATTGATAAAAGGTTAAAGTTAAGGGTAATATATGAAAATTTTCAAAATACGCAAGTGGTTATAAAATATTCATTGTTGTCGGAGAATATTCGTTTAGTCGTGGAATATTCTTTCTGTTGGGGAATATTCGTACGACGGCGCAACCATTTGTGGACCCCATAACAGAATAACTGTCGGATGAAGAAAACGACAAATTTAAGTTTTTATAAATAACGGCGTAGTTGTTACCGTTAACATTGTTGGAATACCTGGTGGTTAAAATACAGTAATATGCGTAGTTGCACAGTAGCACACGGTATTGCATAGTATTTTTTTAATTATTGATTCTTACGTGAGAAGGCACTACTCAATAATTGTTACAGTAATTTCTGTTCAATATTTTATTTTATTGAATCAATAATTATTGCGTTGATATTTTATATTATTGTTGTTTCAATAATTATTGCTGCACAGTATTTTCCATTAACAGATCAATAATTCATGTTATTTGAGTAATATTATTAGATAGCATTATTGGCAATGTCTAGAAAGTTCTGTCTAAGGAGAGGTTTGGTCATTTAATTGCGCGCTAGTAAGGAAAAATTCTTATTGGAAAGCCCCCTCTTTTCTGGGAACGGCATGGTTGTCATAATTGTGATTCTGTAATATTATTTATGAATAATTAATTATTGATTTATATGATAAGAAAATATTTATTTTATGTGGATATAAATGATGGATTTATTTATGTGGTTATAAATGAAGGAATTAATGTTGAGGTATTTTATCATTATTTTATCGAATTGGAGGTATTAAAAGATCAAATCAGTGTTCTTACAGCTTTATTGTGTGAATTATCATTTTTATTCTGACCGTTGGATCGTTCTGATTTTTGGATATGTTATACATATATAAGTTAAGTATACGTCCACAAATTTTGAACCGTTAAAAATTAGCGTATGATTTGTTATGAATTTTAAGAGGTGACTGATTCGAAAATTAGGTTTATAAATGATTTTGGTGAAAAATTCTAGAAATGGGTGGCCTCACTTTTGGTTGTTGGGGAAGATGGCTGATTTTTGGTGGGTGAAATAGTAGCAGGTAAAGCCATCAGGTAGCATGTCAAGTCTGCTTTGGCGTGCTAATATTTTCCTATAAATAGAGGGCTAAGTTAGAATTGAAAATCACACCAGAATTCATAAGTTTTCTCTCTTTTTCTCTCTAGATTATCGAGTGTATTTTGTGAGTATTTAGATACTTGGTGAGTTATTATTCATCAGTGTAAGTTTCCTTCAGCGTCATATCTGATATCAAGTCAGAAGTGCTGCTCTTTTGAGGAACGAGATAGTAAGGGATATTAAGGGATGCTATATTCTTCATAATGATGTTATTCTTTCAATATCATTATACTGAAATAATGGGTATGAATTTTATTGTGGAACTTCTACCTTTTTGAGTGGGGGTTACTATTCACGTATACGATACTATTTACGTATACAGCACTATTCATGCATATGACACTATTTACATGACATTATTTATATATACGGTACTATATACGAATACGGAGTACTATTCACGAGTTACTATTCACAAATTACTATTCATGACAAAATTAGTTTCTTTTTCTAACCAAATTATAGTTAATTTATGAATATTACTCTTGAGATTAAATCTAGATATTTTGATTATATTGATTTTACTATTATATATAATATTTTTATAACCCTGATGTTGAATTTCTCTTTCACTTGAGTGTAAAGATGGGTAAATTATTGGTATGATCGTGACTTGGGAATATCTTTGGCCTGTAGTGCAAAGATGAATTGTTAACTGGTATGATCATGACCATTGAATTTATAATTGAATATCTTTAACTTAAGTGTAAAGATGAATTGATAAGCATGGTTATAATTATTGTTTATATAATTCTGAATTGATTATACATTTCTTTGAGATATTAATATATTTGGTCTGTAGTGCAAATATGAACTGTTGAGGAATATCTTTGGCCTATAGTGCAGAGTTGAATTGTTGATGAATATCTTTGGCCTGTAGTGCAAAGATGAACTGTTGTGGAATATCTTTGGCCGTAGTGCAAAGATGAAATTGTTAGTATGATTATAAATATAAACTGTGATTTAGTATAACCATGATCTTTGATGTTTCAAGTAAAGACATGTGATGAAAATTATCTTCGTCCTGGATGCGAAGAGGAATTTAGAATTACAATTATGATTATGAGTTATTCATATAATTGTGAAAAGGAACTGTTGACTAAGGTTACAGGGATAAAACATTGTTGGTGGACTTTTAATGTGGAGAAGATAATAGACTTTATGGTCTATTTGACTCTTCTAATGGATTGCTCGTTCCGCTGTAACTATGGTTGAAAATTTTTATCATCTACCATATGTTCTAAATCTCTGATTTATTACTGTTGAAGGCTATTGATAATTTATTTATCTTTAGTCATGATATTCTTTACTGAGCTAGTTGTGCTCACCCTTCTGTTTCAAAATTCCTTTCAGATAATACAAGTGTAGCTGGGTTGAGCGGGGGTAACAGGGGAATAGAACAGTGGTCGTCATTTAGTAGTTATATTTGATGAATCCAATAGGGTGAGGTGAACCCAACGTTGGAAGGGTGTTTTGTCACTATCATACAAGATGTCTAATGACATACAACCTCGTGTCATCATAAGACAGGGTTGTGCACATCCACTTGCTGAGTATATTTACGAGCACTACCTATATAATCTTGGTGTTTGTTTGAAGTATAATTCACGATTAAAGACAGTGGAGATAATGATATGTCAAGAGAAAACTCACCATTGGAAAGAATATGATAGTAATCTTCTTATTTTTCTTTGGGGTCTATTGGGTCAACCAAGGTTAATTCTGTGAACATATGATATCTATCATAACTTAGATGCATGGCCTCCCATGTACGAAAGTTTCCTTGAGCACTTCCCAAAAATTTTAATTTCTAAAATAGTTTTTGGCTATACCTTTATGTAAGGTGTCATTGTGAGGTGTTGTCCACGGTTGGAACATGAGTCACATTTAGTATATATTTGTATCCAAACTCACAACATATGTGTTGTTGTATTTTGCATGATAATTGTTGTAATAAAGTTGTAGTTGTTTTCTGTACCATGTATTTAGCGACTCAGAATAGGTTAGACGGAATGGACCTATTTTGGGGTTGTCACATTTGGTATCAGAGCTATAAGTAAAGAGCCCCGAGCCTCTCGCTGGTGACTTCCTGTTGATGGGCGATGCACCGAAGCCAGACTCTCCGTAGGGGACGCCGTTCTGCGGTGGCAAACTGATAGGTACCAATGTGAGGTGCTTTCCACTGATGGGACATTTGTCACATTTGGTATCAGAGCTTAGGGATATGGTCTCGGGCGGGATCGGGGAATATAACTAGGAGGGGAGAGATGAGTAAAATCTTTCGCTAGTGTGTCCTACCTAAGCTTATTTGTTGGTCAGTCATAATATCGGGATATTATGTGATATGTTAATTTGTTCAATTAACCTTTTTTTGAAGCTGTATTCTAGAATGATATCTGAAATATAGGAGATGAGCAATGGAGAAATCATGATGACAGGGAAGATGGAATCTGAAATGAAAGCAAGGTATTCTCAACTCTTTGAAATACCAGATACGTAAATTTCGGGGACGAAATTTCATAAGGAGGGGAGATTGTAAGACCTCGAATTTTATGAAATAAAAGTATTCAATTTTTCTTATAATTACAATTCAGTAAATGGTTAAATTGATAAAAGGTTAAAGTTAAGGGTAATATATGAAAATTTTCAAAATACGCAAGTGGTTATAAAATATTCATTGTTGTCGGAGAATATTCGTTTAGTTGTGGAATATTCTTTCTGTCGGAGAATATTCGTACGACGGTTCAACCATTTATGGGCCCCATAACAGAATAACTGTCGGATGAAGAAAATGACAAATTTAAGTTTTTATAAATAACGGCGTAGTTGCTACTGTTAACACTGTTGAAATACCTGGTGGTTATAATACAGTAATACGCGTAGTTGCACCGTAGCACACGGTATTGCACAGTATTTTTTTAATTATTGATTCTTACGTGAGAAGGCACTACTCAATAATTGTTACAGTAATTTTTGTTCAATATTTTATTTTATTGAATCAATAATTGCTACGTTGATATTTTATATTATTGTTGTTTCAATAATTGTTGTTGCACAGTATTTTCTATTAACATATCAATAATTCATATTATTTGAATAATATTATTCGATAGCATTATTGGCAATGTCTAGAAAGTTCTGTCTAAGGAGAGGTTTAGTCATCTAATTGCCCGCCAGTAAAGACAAATCCTTATTGGAAAGCCCTCTCTTTCCTAGGAACGGCCTGGTTGTCATAATTGTGATTCTTTAATATTATTTACGAATAATTAATTATTGATTTATATGATATGAAAATATTTATTTTATGTAGATATAAATGATGGATTTATTTATGTGGTTATAAATGAAGGAATTAATGTTGAGGTATCTTATCAGTATTTTGTCGGATTGGAGGTATTAAAAGATCAAATCAGTGTTCTTACAGCTTTATTGTGTGAGTTATAATTTTTACTCTGATCGTTGGATCGTTGTGATTTTTGGATATGTTATACATATATAAGTTGAGTATATGTCCACAAATTTTGAACCGTTAAAAATGAGCGTATGATTTGTTATGAATTTTAAGAGGTGACTGATTCAGAAATTAGGTTTATAAATAATTTTGGTGGAAAATTCTGAAAATGGGTGGGGCCCACTTTTGGTTGTTGGGGAAGATGGCTGATTTTTGGTGGGTGAAATAGTAGCAGGTAAAGCCATCAGGTAGCAGGTCAAGTCTGCTTCGGCGTGCTAACATTTTTCTATAAATAGAGGGCTAAGTTAGAATTGAAAATCACACCAGAATTCATAAGTTTTCTCTCTTTTTCTCTCTAGATTATCAATTGTATTTTGTGAGTATTTAGATACTTGGTGAGTTACTATTCATCCAGTGCAAGTTTACTTCAGCATCATATCCGATATCCAGTCAGAAATGCTGCTCTTTTGAGGTAAGGGATAGTAAAGGATATTAATGGATGCTATATTCTTCATAATGATGTTATTTTTTCAATATCATTATACTGAAATAATGGGTATGAATTTTATTATAAAATTTCTACCTTTTTGAGTCGGGATTACTATTCACGTATACAACACTATTCATGCATATGACACTGTTTACATGACATTATTTACATATACGGTACTATGTACGAATACGAAGTACTATTCACGAGTTACTATTCATGGGTTACTATTCACGAGTTACTATTCATGACAATCGGGTAATTGATAATAATTGATGTCTGGAAGTTATATTGACCAATCGGGTAATTGATCAGATAAATGAGCAATTAATTGCTATTAATTCACATGCTTATAACTATATGTTTACATGTGTGTACTATTAGTTCACATGTGTGTACTATTGGTTCACATGTATGTACTATTAGAGGAGGTGGTTCAAGATTGATAATACTTGCATGACTAAATTAAAAATAGAGGTATAAATGAAGGTACTATACTATAATTCGTATTTTCACATGTATAGACTATTGATTCATATGATTGTACTATTGATTCACATGATGTACTATTAGGGGAGGTGGTGCAAGTTTGATAATACTTGCAGGACTAAATTTAAAATGAAGAAAAAGATGAAGGTATTATACTGTAATATTTTGAGCCCCAAAACGTGCAATTATCGAAACTATATTTTTCTATAAATAGAAGCTCATTCTTTTTCCATTCTCACCAATTTACTAAGATTCACAAGAGCAATTATAGAGAAAGAAGCTATAGAGAGAAAGAAGAAGAGAAGTCTGCTTCCTCACTATTCCAGTGTCCAACTTTTTATGAGGTTAGGGATATTATTTATTTCATATTCTGAAAAGATATTATTTTTTATATTCGTATGAATATTATTTTCGTTCAATATTCATAAAGAATATTATCTTCGTTCAATATTCGTAGGAATATTATCTTCGTTAAATATTCATTGGAATATTATTTTCGTTCAACAGTTGTAAGGGATGTTATGTTTATTCAATATTCGCTTGAAATAATATTTTTTTTCATACTCTGTAGTATGTAAGTAATATTATTTCGTTTTAGATTTTGAATTCTATACTCATTTTGTTAAAGTTTTGGCTTCTATATTCCATAAAATTAGTAGAATATCCTTGATATTTGCGCTTCATCCAATATCTTTTCATGGAAATATTATTCTGAGCTTTCTTGATAATCATTGATCTTCTCATGACGGAATACTATTCATGAGTAAGTATTTACGGGTTACTATTCACCCGATTACTATTCACTCAAATATTATTCACTCGGGTATTCGGAGCACTTTTCATGTCGAAGTACTATTCACGGGTTACTATTCACCCGAATATTATTCACTCGGGTATTTGGGGTACTTTTCATGTCGGGGTACTATTCACGATATACTATTCCCGAAGTACTATTCACAGGATACTATTCACGGGGTACTATTCATCCAAAAAATATATTTCTTTTATGTCCAAATTATTTTTGATACATGAATATTATTCTTGAATTTTACTCCACAAAGCAGTATCATGTTGATAATTTGATATTTTTAAACTCTGGATAAATTTAAAGTCATTAATATTTATCCTTGATTTCGTTTGATTTGATTTCGTTTGATTATTGCTTATATCATTGTCATCATCATCATGTTTATATTGTGATAAAAGTCATCTTTGACTTACGTGCATAGATGGATTGTTGATTAGTATGACCAGGGATCATTCGGTATAATCATGACCCGTAATGTTATAAATGATGTGGTAAAAGTTCTCATTGGCCCGTAGTGCATTGATGGACAGTTGTTGGTATGATTATGACCAGTGATTATTCGGTATAATCATGATCATTGATGATTACATGAATATCCTTGGCCCGTAGTGCAGGGATGATTCGATGATGTTGTTTATTTATTAAGCTGAGTCTCAGCGATAAAGTGGATGAAAAACTTTTTAAATCATAGAAGATAGTATATATCATGCTCTACTTGACTCTTCTAATAGATTGCTTATTCCGCTGCAGTTAAACTTGATGTTTATTGTATTTTATTAGTTTAACACTGTTGAAGACTAATGATAATTTATTCTACATTATCTTAGTGTTGGGTAAAATTTATATACACACAACACGCAAGTATACGTGGTCAACAAGTAATATAGTAATGAGTAAAGTATCGTTCCCACAGACACAAAGTAGTAAGAAATTTAACCTTACAAGTATCAATTTCCTATTAACCCTAATTTTATTAAACTATCCAATTCAAAGATTATAATTATAGAAACTAAATTAAGAAATAAACTAATTACCACAAACCAATCACAATTATCAAAATCTGGAATTTCAAACAATTAATGGAGAATTAGACTTATAATTTCACCTTAAGCTCACTCTGATTTCTACACCTTTATTCCAATTCAAATTACTATCCCAGTTTATTAACCAAGAACACGAATGTAGTAATAGCCACCTCTCGATGCACTAATACCGTATTAACTTAAATCCACAAATTAGATAGAAACAAGCTAAACACCTTAATCAAACTAACTTACTATATCTCTATATGAATTATAATTAAAGAAGGTAGAAGATTAAGTTCTCTATCCGATTACATGCGATGTCAAGCATATCTCTACCTTAACATTCATCAAGATTCTGCTATTCACAAAATTCATGAACACATGCTATATTAACTAAGTCTAAATTCGAATATCCTCTCTCGATTCCATACAAATCAACAAAGAATTGTTAATCAGGGAATTCATAAATTTAAGCTCAAATTAATATAGATAAACTTGAAAAAAGATTGTTGAACTGGAAATCAAGGTCTACAAAATCATCGTATCACTTAAGGATACATCATAAGCCTAAAAAGTGAATTAGTTCATCATAAATGAAATAAATACTGAATAAATCAAGATAACATTCTTTCAATTACAAATAATAGTCTAAGAAGAAGAATAGTGAAAAACACCCTTCACGTAGCCTATAATTGCAATTGTCCCAAAAATCTCCTCAAAATCTTCCTCCAATGTTGCTGTGAAAAATCTGGAATTAATTTTCGTAATATGCCTTGTGTGTTGTTTAATTCGTTGTTAATTGAGTAATAAGCATCCAACACACAAGTCCCAGTCGAAATTCCCTGCTAATTAGAGTCCATAAGCTATTCAAATGCTAGAAACCAACTCCCATCAAAGTTCAGCAAGCAACAGGAGTCCTTGCCAGCCGAGACCCGCCGTCCCGACGGGGGTGTATGCCTTAAAAGAGCCCGCCCCGCCGGGCTACCATTCTACTAAAATCATGTGATGACCCCCCGCCCTGACGGGGGTATACAAGGAAAATAGGCCCGACCCGGCGAGGGTCTATTCTGCTAAGTGATTTCTTTTGCTTCACGAATCCTTCCAAAAATGCACCCAATTGACTCCAAATTCCTCCAATTTTTGTTAAATGCCACAACAACCATCCTACACATAAAAAAACACAAAAACATATAAAAATGAACGTGAACACAAGAAAATAGCAACAAATAAGCATGAAATGGACACCGATTCGTGGATATAAAATTCACTTATCAAAATCCCCCAAACTTAAACCTTGCTAGTCCCCGAGCATAAAAAAATCTACATGCTATGCAATGCAATGCAATGAGATGGAATGAATATAATCTAATCTAAATGCTTCCAACTCCGACAGTATCGCAGAATCAAAATTAACTTATCGGCCTCAGAGAAAACAAGCAACTCTACAATATTAATCACCAGAACCAATCTACAATTCCGTATTAATTCTCAAATCTTAAACCATTATCACTGGTATAGTGTGCATGTGTGTTCAACATCCATGATAACTGATACGGACTCAAATTCAATACATAATCAATTTCTTAGAAGGAATCATACAGTGCAAACTTAAAATTTCCAAAAAAATAGGCACATTCCAACTAAAAATAAGCAATACCAAATTCAAGGGATCATGCAGGGTACTTATACTTCATTTATATACTTTTTTTTACACAGGGGCTTTTTGCTCTTTTCCCGTTTTTTTTTTTTTGATATAGATACGTACATGACTGTGCAATGTCTCATCCCATTAGGCTAACAGTGTTACCCCTTAGCGAGCTTTCGACCAACGACTCCCAGACCATAAAAGAGCTTAGGACGCTAGGTTTAAAGATAATCCCCTTGGACGTACTTGCTCAAGTAACAAAGGCCCCGAAACAAGACTAGTCACGATATATACTTTTTTCTTCTTTTTTTCTTCATAAAGCTTATATACCCCACATATAATCCCCCAAACTTAGGTACTTGCCTAATTTTCGCCTTTACTGCCTATCCTTGTCATTTTCTCATTTACTCTAGCATTATCCTTTAGAGACTATTTATGTATCAATTTGAACTGACCAGTCAACAAAGATGTTATTAGCGTGCTAACCTTTTTATACCAATTTCAAACAAGCGCAAGATTCGATTCATAACAGAAATTATATCACAGTTCTAGTAATCAATGTTGTATTGGTTAACTTATTCTCAATTTCATCATTGGCCCATAAATAGCATGAACTACAACACTGCTGGACATATGCAAACAAAAAATTTCACTAATTTTTTTTCTCTTTATATATATATATATATATATATATATATATATATATATAATAACATCACACAATGCACTATTAACAAAATTAAAAATAATGCAATATCAAAAATAACCCAAGCTACTATGAATGCACCTAAGCTATCATGCAACTATGTCAAATCCTATATGCAACATCACAATTCCTAAATTACTATGCAAAACTGGAATTAAAATGACAGATTTAAACCTAAGTACTACATATGCATGTAAACAAGAATTTAATCCCCCATACTTAAGTAATACAATGCCCTCATTGGGTGAATAACCAAAATTAAGTACGTGAGGACTTCCCTACAATCGATTAAGTCTGAGGAGGTGGTTGGTGATCTTCTTCTTCTGAATCACTTGGTGGAAACCGCGGCATTGGCACAGGCTGCTGATATGGAAATTGTGCAGCTGGATTGAAGCTCTGAAGGGTCGTGTTGAGGGAAGCGAAAGATGCGTTCATAGCATCAAACATGTGGTCTTGCCTCAATGCGATTCGCTGCATCTTCGGACGTGCTGCCTTGTTGTGCGCATTCATTTGATGTTGAAAGTCAAGGAACTGAGGACTGGATAGTGCCTCAGTTTGTGGTACTTGCTCAGCTCCTTGATCTCCCATATCCTCATCCTCATCCTCTGATGTGTCTGCAGCATTAACTTCGTCCTTCGAAGCCGATGGAAAAATAAAACCCAGTCCACAGGGATGAGAATCGCCTCCAGCCCACACTGAATACCACGCTATCATTCTGGAGTCGAGCAACGCAAGAGGCATTTGTGTGGGCTCATCGTCAGACCATCTCACCCCTACTTGGCGACACAACCCACATATGAGTGCTGGGTGTGGCAAGCCGCCCAAAAAATTTCCACGTAAACACCAGAGAATGGAGAAATAAATAATGGCCCCAATGTCAATGATGAAGTCTTGCACAATTGCGTATAGCAGTAACGCCTTCTCTTTGGTCACGTCCGAGGTATGTTGGGACGGATATAATTTAGCACATAGGAAGGCGTACTAAATTTTTCCATATCGACTGAGATCTTTGCTATGAAACACCGTGCCTCCCTTCCGACCTTTGATCCATGTTGTTCCTGGTTTAGTCATTTCCTTGAGAATTGCCTCATAGTCCGGATCAAAATCTCATAGTTGAGCATATTGGAATTGGCGAGGAACCCGTAGCTGATAATAGGTGTTTATTGCATAAGCACTGAACGGTACCAAGCGACCCCGCACATACGCGTTGAATGGGGCTTTGTCCTCAGCGTTTGCATAAAATTCCTTGACAATATTGACCACGACGGGTTCCGGCTCTTCGGTGAATTTAGTCCACCCCTTCTGATAGATTTGAGGCATCATCTTCCCATCAGTGGGATCTGGTGCCAACCCCCGCTCTGGTGTAAGGGCTTTGGTTAGCATGTACTTATACCCGTCGGCGGAGGCGACACTCACAAATTTTCGGTGATCAAAGGTTTGGGTTGGTTGTGCGGGCCTTGAACTCTCTCCCCATTGGCATTTCGATGTTGGTTGCGAAGACATTTGCTCTTGAATGCTTGTCTCAACGTATCTCCCCCCAAACTTATCAATTTGACCCTCAATTGCTCTCAAGTAGCCTCTATGAATGCCCTAATTTGAAAATAGGTGAATGTAGTTGAAGAGTGTTATGAGGAATATGGTATGAGAAGTGGCAATATATATAGAGGTTGTATGATGGGTTCTATTAGTGGATTGAAGAGGTGGGGAGAAGTAATGGAGTATTGGAAAATAGTGGGGTAGAAGTGGGTGTAGTGGGTGGTGGATGGAGTTATGAAGTAGTGGGGAAGTGGTGTATTGTTGGGAAGAGGAGAAGCATGCGTGTAACTGCCAAACCTGTCTGTTAGTTTCTAGGTCCCCCACCCCGGCGGGAGGTGTTAAGCTTGGATAGCCCGCCCCGGCGGGCATGGTTACTGTTATTTGAGATAAGGGACCCCCGCCCAGGCGGGGGGTGTAAGGCAAAAATAGCCTGCCCCGGCGGGCATGGCTTCTGTCAAATTCTAGGAGACCCTCGCCCCTGCGGGCATGCCTTCTGCTAAGCTCCTCTATTTTTTACTTTTGCCTCATGCTAATTAAGTTTGTATTTGATTTATGTATCATGTATTTAGAGACTCAAGATGGGTGATGTATACCTATTTTGGGGGCATCACATTTGGTATCAAAGCTTAGGGATATGATTCCTGGCTGAGATGTGAGACAAGAACTAGGAGGGGATAGACGGGGAATTCCTTCACTAGTATGACCTACCTAAGTTTATTTGGTATTTAATTGCTTTGTCAGAGTATAGGGCTAATATGTGGCATGTCAATTAACCCTTGTTTTGTGGCAGTGTTTGAGAATGGCATCTGAAAATATTGAGATCAGCAATGAAGCACATGAGACCGTTGAGTCACCAACGATCAATACCCAGGATAATGTGCTACAGGAAGATAATAATCCTCAGGTAAATAACAACACCGATCAGATGATGAACGATGGGATGTTTATAGGCTTTATGCAATTCATGCAACATTAAGCGAGAGAGACTCCTGTTCAAAATACAGGTGGAAACACTGACAACTCTCGGACGGTCACTGCTAAACAGTTCAAGGAGTTGGGACTACCAGAGTTTTTGGGAGAGCCAAAACCACTTAAGGCGGAGACGTGGATAAAGCAGATCACCAAGATATTTGATGTGTTGGGATGGTTCGGGGAGCAAAAGGTTCCCTTTGCCACCTTCATGTTGTGAGGAGAGGTATATTACTGGTGGGAATCAGTAAAACGTACTCAGCCTGCCACACTGAAGATGTTTTGGGAGAAGTTCCAAGAACTATTCAATGAAAAGTACTTTTCCAAAAGTATTCGTCACATGAAGGAGGTGGAATTCATCAAGCTGGAGCAAAATAATATGACCGTGTCGCAGTACGAAGCAAAGTTTGCCGAGTTATCCTGGTTTGCGTCCCACTTGGTTGATAATGAGGAGAGAATGACGCAAATGTTTCTAAGAGGTTTAAAACCTGAGATACATCAACACCTCATTTCTCACAAACTTTGTTTATATTCAGATGTTGTGAATAGGGCTCAGTTATTGGAGCGCAATAATGAGCCAACTCAACCAAAATGCAACGACCAACAACACGATAATAATCGTACCAGTGGCAACGGCCATCGGAACAACGATAACCATCGTGGAGGAAATTATCAGGCAAGAAATGGTAACCACTTCGGTGGTAATCATGGCCAAGATAATAGAAGAAATGATTCAAGTGAAAATTTCAAGAAGGGGAGATTCAATAATGATGGAAAGGCAGCAACACCAGCACCAACAACAAATTCTAGGGGAGGAGAATGACCGCCAGTTAGATGCTACAGATGCGGAGATGAGGGACACATAAGTCCAAACTATTCACAGTCTTCCAAGGTATGTTTTAGTTGTGAAAAAGATGGTCACATAGCTCGATTTTGTCCTGTAGCAAAATCAAATCCAGCTGGGATGGTGGCACCAAAGGTAGATACGAACAAAACAAAGTCGGTGATTTCAGGAAGAGCGTTTTTTGTAACTTCTCAAAAAGTGAGTAACCCGAACGAAGTTATCACTGGTTAATTAATCATAAACTCTAGCGAAGTCTATACCTTATTTGATACCGGTTCTATCCATTCTTTTATTTCTCCTACTTGCGCTCAACGTTTATTTAACTTCGGAGAAATTAGACTTTGACTTATCTGTTGAAACTCCGTTAGGAGAAACCTTCATTACATGTGTTACCCAAGTCTTGGATGAGAGTCACAGTTTTAAATGATATTTCTATCGTTAATAAATTTCCTGACTTATTCTCTAAAGACCCCAATACAAAACCCATTTCTAAAACCCTTAAATATTTCTTTAACCAAAACGAACGTATAATGCGCCAAAGACATTGGCTCGAGCTGTTGAAGATTATAACCATACCATTCAATATTATCATGGAAAAAGCGAACGTGGTAGCTGATGTATTGAGTAGAAGATCGTATGCGTTAACGATTATAACGTTGTTAACAAAAAGACCCATTTCATATGACTTATAAATGATAAAGATAGAGTTAAAGACTTTAAGGACCCACGTGATGATGTCAAATAATACGAGTAGAATCGATGTTAACAGATAAAGTTAAAACCGCTCAAGCTACACACCCAGAGCTGATGAATGTGAAGAAGAAGGTTTAAGAGGGCGTTATTCTAGAAGCAAGAATCGACGAAGAGAGTAAATCTCAACTCTCGATTTAATTGAGCCATTTAAAATCCTCAATCGAGTAGGAACTATGGCCTATAGACTCGCTTTATCGCTAAGTATGTCACGTGTTCATAACATTTTTCACATATCGATGTTACGTAAATATGTGGGCGACCCAAACCACATTATTGAATTAGAACTAGACAAGATATCAGAAGATTTAACGTATGAGGAGGTACGTGTTAAAATCTTGGATAAGAAGGATCATATTCGACACTCAAAGGTTATACCTCAAGAGTTAGAATCTGACGAGGTATCATCAACTATTCGGCATACCAGGTACGTACATAAATTTCGAGGGCAAAATTTTATAAGGAAGGGAGATTGTAAAATCCTGAATTTTATGAAATAAAAGTATTCAATTTTCTTATAATTAATATTTTATTTCGTAAATGGTTACATTGATAAAAGGATAAAGTTAAGGGTGATATGTGAAAATTTTGCAAAGTAAGCAAGTTGTTATAAAATATTCGATTGATCGGGGAATATTCTTTTTGTTGGAGAATATCCGTACGACGACACAATCATTGGTGAACCCCACAACGGAAGTATTTTCGTATTTAGAAAACGACATAATTAACTTTTTATAGAAATAACGGCAAAAGTTTTACCGTTAAACTGTTGAACTACTCGGTAGTAAAAGAACAGTAATACGCGTGATTGCATAGTAGCACACGGTATTGATTATTGATGCTTACGTGAAAAGTCACACAGTTATACTCAATTATTGCTACAGTAATTGATGTATCATATCTCTCATATTATTGATTCAATTATTGTCACAATATCATCTACATAATATTTTATATTATTAAATCAATAATTGAGATGACAAAGTTATTCATATTATTATTTGCAATATTGACAATGTTTAGAAGTTCTGTCAAGGAGAGGTTAGGTCATCTAATTGTGCGTCAATATAGAGAAATTCTTATCAGAAAGCCTCCTCTTTCTTGGGAATGACCTGATTGTTAAATATTGCTAGTTATTGTATTAATGATGAATAAGTTAGTGTTGATTAAAGATGAAATTTATAGTTCCATTGTGTTGCGATTATCAGTGTTAGTGGAAATCGACAGTTATTTCGATAATAATTGATTTCTAGAAGTTATATTGACCAATCAGGTAATTAATCGGATAAATGAGCAATTAATTGCTATTAATTTACATACTTATAACTATGTGTTCACATGTGTGTATTATTGATTCACATGTATGTACATACTATTAGGGGAGGTAGTGCAAGATTGATAATACTTGCATGACTAAATTAAAAATAGAGATATAGATGAAGGTACTATACTGTAATTCGTATTTTTACATGTATAGAACTATTGATTCACATTATTGTACTATTGATTCACATGATGTACTATTAGGGGAGGTGGTGCAAGTTTGATAATACTTGCAGGACTAAATTAAAAATGAAGGAAAAGATAAAGGTATTATACTGTAATATTTCGAGCCTCAAAACGTATAATTATCGAAACTATGTTTTCCTATAAATAGAAGCTCATTCTTCCTTTATTCTCACCAATTCACTAAGTCTCATAAGAGCAATTATAAATAGAGAAGTTATAGAGAGAGAAGCTATAGAGAGAAAGAAGAAGAGAAGTTTGCTACTTCACTATTCTAGTATCTAGTCTTCCTCTGAGGTAAGGGGTATTATTTATTTCATATTTTGAAGAGATATTATTTTTTGTATTCATATGAATATTATTTTAGTTCAATATTCATAAAGAATATTATCTTCGTTAAATATTCGTTGGAATATTATTTCCGTTCAAGGGATGTTATTTTTGTTTAATATTCGCTTGAAATAATATTTTTTTCCATACTCTGTAGTATGTAAGTAATATTATTTCGTTTCAGATTTTGAATTCTATACTCATTTTGTTGAAGTTTTGGCTTCTATACTCCATGAAATTAGTAGAATATCCTTCATATTTGCGCTTCATCTAATATCTTTTTATGAAAATATTATTCTGAGTTTTCTTGATAATTATTGATCTTTTCATGACGGAATACTATTCATGAGTTACTATTTACGGGTTACTATTCACCCGATTACTATTCACTCAAATATTATTCACTCGGGTATTTGAGGCACTTTTCATACCGGGGTACTATCCACGAGATACTATTCTCGAAATACTATTCATATGGTACTATTCACGGGATACTATTCACCCGAAAAATATATTTTTTTTATGTCCAAAGTATTTTTGGTACATGAATATTATTTTTGAATTTTACTCCACAAAGCAGTATCATATTGACAATTTGGATATTTTTAAACTTTGGATAAATTTAAAGTCTTTAATATTTATCCTTGATTTCGTTTGATTAATCCTTATATCATTGTCATCATCCTCATGTTTATATTGTGATGAAAGTAATCTTTGGCTTACGTGCATAGATGGACTGTTGATTGGTATGATTATGACAATGGATCATTCGGTATAATCGTGACCCGTAATGTTACAAATGATGTGATAAAAGTCCTCATTGTCCTGTAGTGCATTGATGGACCGTTGTTGGTATGATTATTACCAGGGATTATTCGGTATAATCATGACCATTGATGATTACATGAATATCCTTGACCCGTAGTGCATGGATGATTCGATGATGTGATTTATTTATTAATCTGAGTCTCAGCGATAAAATTGATGAAAAATTTTTTAAATCATAGAAGATAGTAGATATCATGCTCTACTTGACTCTTCTAATGGATTACTTGTTCTGATGCAGTTAAACTTGATGTTTATTGTATTTTATCAGTTTAACACTGTTGAAGACTAATGATAATTTATTCTGCATTATCTTAGTCATAATATTTTTTTACTGGACTAGTTGAGCTCACCATTTTACTTTCATTGTTCTCTTCAGGAAATGAGAATGTAGCCGAGACTAGTCGGGGAACGGAGTGATGGTCTGAGATGGTTGTTTTAGCAGTCCTCACTACTTGATGTGATAATAAATGTAATGAGGATTGAATTTGAGTTTGGATATTGTCTAGAAGACAATATTCATGTAAAAACTCAGCTATGTTTTGACGTATTTTTTACACGACAGTTGTATTAAAGAAGTTAGTATTTGATTTCTGTACCATGTATTTGGCGACTCAAGATGGGTGATGTATACCTGTTTTGGGGGCGTCACAGTTGGTATCAAAGCTTAGGGATATGATCCTTTGCTGAGATGTGAGATAAGAACTATGAGTGGAGAGATGGGGAATTCCTTCACTAGTATGACCTACCTAAGTTATTTGATATTTTATTGGTCGGTCAGAGTATAGGGATAATATGTGACATGTCAATTAACCCTTATTTTGTTACAGTGTTTGAGAATGGCATCTGAAAATGTTGAGATCAGCAATGAAGCACATGAGACCGTTGAGTCACCAACGATCAATACCCAGGATAATGTACAACACGGAGACAATAATCCTCAGGTAAACAACAACACCGACCAGATGATGAATGATGGGATGGTCAGAGGCTTTATGCAATTCATACAACATCAGGCTAGAGAGACTCCTGTTTAAAATGCAGGTGGAAACATTGGCAACTCTCGGATGGTCACCGCTAAGCAGTTCAAGGAGCTGGGACCACCGGAGTTTTTGGGAAAGCCAGAACCACTTAAAGCGGAGACGTGGATAAAATAGATCACCAAGATATTTGATGTCTTGGGATGTTTCGAGGAGCAAAAGGTTCCCTTTGCCACCTTCATGTTGCGAGGAGAGGCAGATTACTGGTGGAAATCAGTAAAACGTACTTAGCCTGCCGCACTAAAGATGTCTTGGGAGAAGTTCCAAGAATTATTCAACGACAAGTACTTTTCCGAAAGTATTCGTCACATGAAGGAGGTGGAATTCATCAAGCTAGAGCAAAATAATATGACCGTGTCGCAATACGAGGCTAAGTTTGTCGAGTTATCCCGGTTTCATCCCATTTGGTTGATAATGAGGAGCGAACGACGCGAATGTTTCTGCGAGGTTTGAGACCCAAAATATGTCAATACCTCATTTCTCACAAATTATGTTTGTATTCAGATGTAGTGAATAGGGCTCAGTTATTGGAGCACGATAATGAGCCAGCCCAACCAAAAGATAACGAGAAACAACACGATAATAATCGTACCAGTGGCAACGGTCATCGGAACAATGATAACCATCATGGAGGAAAGTATCATGCCAGAAATGGTAACCACTTCGGCGGTAATCATGACCAAGATAATAGAAGAAATGATTCAAGTGTAAAATTCAAGAAGAGAAGATTTAACGATGATTGGAAGACGTCGGCAGCAACACCAGCGCCATCAACAAATTCTAGGGGAGGAGAACGACCGCCAGTTAGATGCTACAGATGCTTCGAGGAGGGACACATAAGTTAAAACTGTTCACAACCTTCTAAGGTATATTTTAGTTGTAGAAAAGATGGTCACATAGCTCGATTTTGTCCTATAGCGAAATCAAATCCAGCTAGAACGGTGGCACCAAAGCCAAATACGGACAAAATAAAGTCGGTGGTTTCAGGAAGAGCGTTTTTTGTGACTTCTCAAAAAGCGAGTAACCCGAACGAAGTTAGCACGGGTTAGTTAATTATAAATTCTTGCGAAGTCTATACCTTATTAGATACTGGTTCTACCTATTCTTTTATCTCTCTTGCTTGCGCTCAACATTTAAATTTGACTCCAGAGAAATTAGACTTTCACTTATCGGTTGAAACTCCGTTAGGAGAAACCTTTATTTCATGTGCTATCCAAGTCTCAAATGAGAGTCACAATTTTTGAATAATATTTCTATCGTTAATAAATCTCCTTACGTATTCTCAAAGAACTACCTGGCTTACCCCAGAGCGTGAAATCAAATTTTGTATTGACCCCAGTACAAAACCCATTTCTAAAACCCTTAAATATTTCTTCACCTAGAACTAACGTATTATGCGCTAAAGACGTTGGCTCGAGCTGTTGAAGATTATGATTATACCATTCAATATCATCGTGGAAGAGCGAGCGTGGTAGCTGACGCGTTGAGTAGAAGATCGTATACGTTCAAGAGTGCGATGTTGCTAACACAAAAACTCATTTCGTATAACTTACAAATGATGAAGATAGAGTTAAAGACTCTAAGGACCCATATGGTGATATCAAATATACGAGTAAAATCGACTTTAATCGATAAATTTAAAGTTGTGCAAGCTACAAACTCAGAGCTGATAAATGTGAAGAAGAAGGCTTAAGATGACATTATTCTATAAGCAAGAGTCGATGAAGAGAGGAAATCTCAACCCTCGATTTAATTGGGCCATTTTAAATCCTCGATCGAGTAGGAACTGTGGCCTATAGACTCGCTTTACCGCTAAGTATATCGCGTGTTCATAACATTTTTCACGTATCGATGTTACGTAAATATGTGGACGTCCCAAACCACATTATTGAATTAGACCTAGACTAGATAGCAGAAGATTTAACGTATGAGGAGATACGTGTTAAAATCTTGGATAAGATGGATCATATTCGACACTCAAAGGTTATACCTCAAAAGTTAGAATCTGACGAGGTATCATCAACTATTCGGCATACCAGGTACGTATGTAAATTTTGAGGGCAAAATTTCATAAGGAGGGGAGATTATAAAACCCCAAATTTTATGAAATGAGAGTATTCAATTTTCTTATAATTAATATTTTATTTCGTAAATGGTTAAATTGATAAAACATTAAAGTTAAGGGTAATATGTGAAAGTTTTGCAAAGTAAGCAAGTTGTTATAAAATATTCGATTGGTCGGGGAATATTATTTTTGTTGGAGAATATCCGTACGATGGCACAATTAATGGTGGACCCCACAACAAAAGTATTGTCATAGTTAGAAAATGACATAATTATCTTTTTATAGAAATAACAACGAAAGTGTTACCGTTAATGTTGGGTTTCGACACATAAAACGCATCGGAAATATAACAATTTAAAATTAATTTCAAAACCCTAAACAGGATCAATGCGAAAAATCAATTAACTCAGAGGTTAGAAATTATACCGATTATTAAAGCTAGAATCGATGTGGTCGAATCTCCAACGCAATTCAAAAGAACTGCGTCTCTACGGTATCCACACGAACGCTCCGCGAATCATCCTACGATTTGCAGAAAAAGGAACCGCGGTACTAGCCACCAAGGATGAGGATTTTCGAAATTGTTTTCTCTAGTCTCTCTCTAAGAGCGGCTAGGGTTTTGTATTTTTGACGTAATCCCTAAAATGACTGATATATATCATATATATAGCAGTTAGGAAGAATTAATCAAAACCTAATATTATGAAAATCCGAATTTATATATATATATATATATATATATATATATATATATATATCTTAATTAAGTCATACTTAATTAATATACATATATACAAATTATCCTTTTTAATTGAAATTTGTGATTTAAAATACTATCAATCATATTGATATATTTAAATCCTTACAATTTAAATTAATTTTTTTTAAATTACGTTATATGTGTGTGACCCTATAGGTTATTATTACATTGGCAATAATTTTAAAATCATATTATAAAATTATAAATAGTGAGCGACATCTAGTAATGCATCACTACTACCCAAGTAATAATAAGATCAATTATTCGATGTAACCTTTTCGTGATCAATGTTTTAATGTAATTTAATTCTTTTAACCTTAATATCCTAGATTAAACTCGAGTCATGGAATGTGTCATACTCTATATAATTTAATCTGAGTTTTTTCTTGATCAATGAGTAGACTATATGAAACAAATCACTATTTGAGTATGGCCATGCATTTCATAGTCCTACTCAATCAAGAGGCCTATGGATATCATCCTAAATATATAGGATGGTTAGATTCCATCTAGATCACTCATATTCCTCACACAATTCATGATGTACCCAATAATCACCTTTGTAGTCCACCCTATTAAAGGTGACATTTGATGATATCAAAGTACATAAATTCTGTAAGACCCCAACTTTTATAAATAAAGATGAATTTTCTATAAATATCATTTTTGAATATTATGGAGTTAATTTGATATAATGTTATAGTTGTGGGTAATATTTATAAATTTTGCAAAGTAAGCAAGTTGTTTTAAAATATTCGTTTGGTCGGGAATATTCTTTTTGTCGGGAAATATTCGTACGACGGCACAATCATTGGTGGACCCCACAACAAAAGTATAGTCGTAGTTAGAAAATGAAAAAATTATCTTTCTATAAAAATAACGGCTGAGGTGTTACCGTTAAAACCGTTAGAACTGTTGAACTACCCGGTAGTAAAAGTACAGTAATACGTGTGGTTGCATAGTAGCACACGGTATTGATTATTGATGCTTACGTGAGAAGTCACTCAGCTATACTCAATTATTGCTACAGTAATTGCTGCATCATATCTCTTAAATTATTATCATAGTATCATCTATATAATATGTTATATTATTAAATCAATAATTGTGACGTTGTGGTAAGTTTGGTTATTTTTATGGGGGGCCCATATGTCATCATCTAAGAGTCTCTTCGTCAATAGTAATTACCGTCGTCAATAGTATTTACCTTGGTCAATAGTATTTACCTTGGTCAATAGTAATTATCTTCGTCAATAGTATTTACCTTGGTCAATAGTAATTACCTTCGCCAATAGTATTTACCTTGGTCAATAGTAATTACCTTCGTCAATAGTATTTACCTTGGTCAATAGTAATTACTTTCGTCAATAGTAGTTATCCCTTCAATATTACCAAGAGTCATTTGACCCTTCGTTAAGACCAAGAGTCATTTGACCCTTCGTTAAGACCAAGAGCCACCTTCAGTTTTTCTATACATAGAGGCCTAGGGCTTCATTATTTTTCACGAATTCATTCAAGCTATAGAGAGAGAAAGTATAGAGAGAATAAGAGAGAGAGAATAAAAGTATTCTGCTACTTCACTTTTCCAATATCCAGTTCTTTTAAGGTAAGGGGTGTTATTCTTTCTTATTCATGAAGAGAACTGTTGTTATTCCATTTCTTATTATTCTGTTGGAATAACCTGTATACGTGGTCTACCCTATACTTGGTGACATTCTTCTATTATTCTGTTGGAACATCCTGTCTGTGTGTTTTACACCGGACCTGGTTCCGTTTTTATTATTATTCTGTTGGAACATCCTGTCTGTGTGTTTTACACCGGACCTGGTTCCGTCTTGTTATTATTCTGTTGGAACATCCTGTCTGTGTTTTACACCGGACCTGGTTCCGTCTTGTTATTATTCTGTTGGAACATCCTGTCTGTGTGTTTTACACCGGACCTGGTTCCAATATTTATTATTCTGTCGGAATATCCTGTCTGTGCGTTTACGCCAGACCTGGTTCCATTATTTATTATTCTGTTGGAATAACCTGTCTGTGCGGTCTATCGCATGCATGTTGATTTCTTTTGTTATTCCATTCTTTATTATACTCAGTTGGTTAAGTTTTGACTTCTATACTCCATGAAATTTGTGGAATATCCTTTACATTTGCGCTTCATCTAGTATCTATTCATGAAAATATTCTCCTGATCATTCTTGAATTTTACTCCACAAAGTAGTATCATGTTGACAATTTGGACGTTGTTAATTCTTGGATAAATTAATTCTTGAACTTGTTTTATTGAATTCTTATATCATTGTCATCATCCTCATGTTTATATTCTGTTGAAAGTCATCTGTGGCCTGTAGTGCATAGATGGACTTGGTATGATTATGACCAGGGATTATTCGGTGTAATCATGACCGTAATGTTACGAATGATGTGGTAAAAGTCCTCATTGGCCCGTAGTGCATTGATGGACAGTTGTTGGCATGATCATGACCATTAATGAATATACGAATATCCTTGGCCGTAGTGTAGGGGTGATTCGATGATGTGGATTATTTTATTAAGCTGAGTCTCAGCGATCACAGTGTTGGAAAATCTTTTAAATCATAAAAGATAGTAGAGTTTATTTTCTACTTGACTCTTTTAATGGATTGCTTGTTCCGCTGCAGTTAAACTTGATGTCTATTATATTTTATCAGTTTAACATTGTTGAAGGCTAATGATAATTTATTCTGCATTATCTTAGTCATAATATTTCTTACTGGGCTAGTTGAGCTCACCCTTTCTTTCACTGTTCTCTTCAGGAAATGAGGACGTAGCTGGGGCAAGTCGGGGAACGGAGTGATGGTCCGAATGATAGTATTAATTAGTAGTCCTCACTATTCTATGTAATGGTGTGTTAATAAATGTAATGAGGACTCCTTTTGAGTATGAATACTCTCTAGAAGATAATATTTGTATTCAAACTCACAGTTTATGTTTTGTCGTATTGTACACGACAGTTGTATTAGTAAGTTGTATTTGTATTCTGTACTATGTATCTGACGACCCAAGATGGGTGATGTATACCTAATTTTGGGGGCGTCACAGTTGGTATCAGAGCTTAGGGATATGATCCCTGGCTAAGATGTAAGAATAGAACTAGGAGGGGAGAGACGGGGAATTCCTTCGCTAGTATGACCTACCTAAGTTTATTTGCATGGTATTTAGTTGGTCGGTCATAATATAAGGATAAAATATGACATATCAATTAATTTTTATTTTGTGGCAGTATCTAAAAATGGCATCTGAGAATGTTGAGAATAGCAATAGAGCACAGGCGACTGTTGATTCACCACATATCAATAATCAGGATAATGTGCATCAGGAAGGTAACAATCCTCATGCAAACAACAACACTGACCAAATGATGAATGATCAAATGTTCAGAGGCTTTATGCAATTCATGCAACAACAGGTAAAAGCGGCTCCTGTCCACAACGTAGGTGGAAATACTGAAAACTCTCTGGCGGTCACCGCTAAACAGTTTAAGGAGCTGGGACCACCGGAGTTTAAGGGAGAACCCAAACCACTTGTAGCTGAAACATGGATAAAGTAGATCACCAAGATATTTGATGTCTTGGGTTGCTCCGAGGAGCAAAAGGTTCCCTTTGCCGCCTTTATGTTGCGAGGAGAGGCAGATTACTGGTGGGAATCGATAAAGCGTACTCAACCTGCCGCACTGAAGATGTCCTGGGAGAAGTTCCAAGAGCTGTTTAACGACAAATACTTTCCCGAGAGTATTCGTCACATGAAGGAGGTGGAGTTCATCAAATTGGAGCAGAATAATATGACCGTGTCGCAGTACGAGGCAAAATTTGCGGAGTTATCCCGGTTTGCGTCCCACCTGGTGGATAATGAAGAAAGAATGACGCGGATGTTTTTAAGAGGTTTGAAGCCGGAGATACGTCAACATCTTGTTTCTCATAAATTGTGTTTGTATTCAGATGTTGTAAATAGGGCTCAGTTGGTGGAGCGCGATAACGAGACAACGCAACCAAAAGAGAGCAGCCGGCAAAATGATAATACCAGTGAGAGCAGTCATCGAAGCGGTGACAACAAGCGTGGAGGGAATCAACAGGCCAGAAATGGTAACCACTTCGGTGGTAATCAGGGCCAAAACAATAAGAATGAGCATTTCAAGAAGAGGAGATTCAACAATGATGGAAAGACGTCAGCACCAGCACCTGTCGTTAAGGAAGGAGAACGACCACCTATCATATGTTTCAAATGCGGAGGGGAGGGGCACATCAGTCCAAACTGCGCGATGCCGTCCAAAGCATGTTATAATTGTGGAAGAGAAGGTCATTTAGCTCGATTTTGTCATTTACCGAAGACAAATTCAGCTAGGATGGAGGCACCAAAGGCCGTCCCAGAAAAGTCAAAACCAGTTGTGCAAGGGAGAGCGTTTGTTGTGAACTCCCAGAAAGCAAGGAACCCGAATGAGGTCATCACGGGTAAGCTTACCATAAACTCTAACGAAGTCTATACTTTATTTGATACTGGTTCTACCCATTCTTTTATTTCTCCTACTTGCGCTCATCGATTAAATTTGATTCCGGAGAAATTAGACTTTGACTTAGCTGTTGAAACTCCATTGGGAGAAACCTTCATTACATCCACGGTTTATAAGTCTTGTTTGGTTCAAGTTGGTACCCACACATTACCTGTCGATCTGATTTCATTAAAAATACTTGCATTTGACGTGATTCTAGGGATTGATTGGTTAACTACTCATCATGCAAAAATTGATTGTTTTCGTAAGGTTGTTAGCTTCCATATTCCTAATCGACCTATTATGCGAATTCAAGCAACCAAACCATTAAAATCAATCGTTGTCATCTCAAGCCATAAAGCTATTCGTTTATTGAAAAACGGATGTCAAGCTTTCTTAGCTCATGTCACAGATCTAAACAAAAATACGTCAGCTTTGAATGATATTTCTGTTGTTAATAAATTTCCTGACGTATTTCCCGAAGAACTTCCTGGCTTACCCCCAGAGCGTGAAATTGAATTTTGTATCGACCTTGAACCCGGTACAAAACCCATTTCCAAAGCTCCATATCGAATGGCTCCTATTGAACTTCAGGAGTTAAAGACCCAACTGCAGGAATTGTTAGACATTGGTTTTATTCGTCCTAGTACTTCTCCTTGGGGTGCTCCTGTTCTGTTCGTGAAGAAGAAAGATGGGAGTATGCGACTTTGTATTGATTATCGGGAGTTGAATCATGTCACCATCAAAAATAGGTACCCATTGCCACGTATTGATGACCTGTTTGACCAGTTGCAAGGAGCACAATTCTTTTCAAAGATCGATCTTCGTTCTGGATATCATCAGCTGAAGGTTAGAACTGAGGATATTCCAAAGACTGCCTTCAGAACTCGGTATGGGCATTATGAATTCTTAGTTATGTCTTTTGGATTGACTAATGCTCCTGCTGCCTTCATGGATATGATGAACAGGGTATTCAAGGAATATTTGGATCACTTTGTGGTCGTCTTTATCGATGACATCCTTATTTATTCCAAAAGCCGTGAAGATCATGAGCAACACTTGAGGCTGGTACTCCAAAAGCTTCGTGAATACAAACTTTATGCCAAGTTGAAGAAATGCGAGTTCTAGCTGGAAGAGGTAGCATTCCTTGGGCACGTAGTATCAAGTCGTGGAATATCTGTTGACCCGGCAAAGATTGAAGTAATTCAAAGCTGGGAGCAACCTAAATCAGTAACCGAAGTACGTAGCTTTCTCGGTCTAGCTGGTTATTATCGGAGATTCGTGGAAGGATTTTCTCGAATCGCTACTCCATTAACTCAGCTGACTTGGAAAGATACAAAGTTCGGTTGGAGCGAAGAATGTGAGCAAAGTTTTCAAGAACTCAAGAGGAGACTCATTTCAGCACCTGTTCTAACAATACCATCTGGCTCGGAGGGATTTGTCATCTACAGTGATGCTTCGAGCAAAGGGTTGGGATGCGTTCTCATGCAACATGGAAAAGTCATAGCCTATGCATCAAGACAACTCAAGGAATATGAGAGGAATTATCCTACTCATGATCTAGAGTTGGCAGCTGTTGTCTTTGCACTTAAAATTTGGAGGCATTACTTATATGGGGAGAAGGTGGAGATCTTTACGGATCATAAAAGCCTCAAATATTTCTTCACTCAAAAGGAACTCAACATGCGACAACGACGTTGGCTTGAACTGTTGAAAGATTATGATCATACCATTCAATACCATCCTGGAAAAGCGAACGTGGTAGCTGACGCATTGAGTAGAAGATCATATGCGGGTACAAGTGCAATATTAACAACGCAAAGGCCCATTATGTGTGACTTGCAAAGGATGGAGATAGAGTTAAAGACTCCAGGGACCCATGTGATGATGTCGAATATACGAGTAGAACCAACTTTAATCGATAAAGTTAAAGCTGCTCAAGCTACAGACCTGGAGCTGATGCGTATGAGGAAGAAAGTGCAAGAAGGTTCTATGCCAGAAGCAAGAATCGATGAAGAAGGAATACTTCGAGTCAACTACAGACTTTGTGTTCCTAACAACCCTGATTTAAAGTATGAAATCATGAAGGAGGCGCATAACACACCGTTTGCAATCCATCCTGGAAGTACCAAAATGTATCATGATCTTCGTCATACATTTTGGTGGAGCAATATGAAGAGAGAGATAGCGTTGTTTATCTCAAGGTATCTAACTTGTCAACGAGTCAAAGCGGAGCATCAACTACCAAAAGGTCCATTGCAACCACTTGAAATTCCAGAATGGAAGTGGGAGTACATTACCATGGATTTCGTTACCGGTCTTCCTAAGGTTTCTCAAGGTATAGATGCGATTTGGGTCATTGTTGATAGATTGACCAAGTCTGCTCATTTCTTACCGATACGAGAAACTTATACACTTGAACGTCTTGCTCGTATGTACATAAACGAGATTGTAAGACTGCATGGTATGCCAGTATCCATAGTTTCTGATCGAGACCCAAGATTCACTTCACGATTTTGGGTTAGTTTACAAAAAGCTATGGGCACAGATTTACGATTTAGTTCGGCATATCATCCTCAGACGGACGGACAATCAGAGAGGACTATTTAAACTCTAGAAGATTTATTAAGACTCTGTGTCTTTGACTTCAAGGGAAGTTGGGACAAGTTCTTACCATTGATAGAGTTTTCCTACAACAACAGTTATCAAGCAACTATTGGCATGGCTCCATTTGAAGCATTGTATGGAAGAAAATGTCGTTCTCCAGTATGCTGGGATGAGGTGGGTGAAGCAACGTTGTTGGGACCGGAGTTGGTAAGTATGACTACAGAAAAGATTCAAACGATCCGACAACGTATAAAAACCTCACAAGATCGACAAAAGAGTTATGCTGATCTTCATCAAAAGGACGTGGAATTTGATGTAGGAGATCATGTGTTCTTACGTGTTGCTCCATGGAAAGGAGTTACGAGATTTGGAAAAAGAGGAAAGCTCAATCCTCGATTCATCGGCCCATTTTTAATCCTCGATCGGGTAGGAACTGTGGCCTATAGACTTGCTTTACCGCCAAGTATGTCTCGTGTTCATAACATTTTTCACATATCTATGTTACGCAAATATGTGGAAGATCCGAACCACATTATTGAGTTAGAACCGGACGAAATAGCGGAGGATTTGACGTATGAAGAAGTTCCTATTCAAATCTTGGATAAGAAGGAACATATTCTACGCTCCAAGGTTATACCTCAAGTTAAAGTTTTGTGGAGAAACCACGATGTTGAGGAAATGACCTGGGAGTTAGAAATCTGAAATGAAATCAAGGTATCCTTACCTCTTCGACATACCAGGTATGTACCCTAATTTCGAGGGCGAAATTTCATAAGAAGGGGAGGTTGTAAGACCCCAACTTTTATAAATAAAGATGAATTTTCTATAAATATCATTTTTGAATATTATGGAGTTAATTTGATATAATGTTATAGTTGTGGGTAATATTTATAAATTTTGCAAAGTAAGCAAGTTATTTTAAAATATTCGTTTGGTCGGGGAATATTCTTTGGAATATTCGTACGACGGCACAATCATTGGTGGACCTCACAACAGAAGTATAGTCTTAGTTAGAAAACGACAAAATTATCTTTCTATAAAAATAACGGCTGAGGTGTTACCGTTAAAACCGTTAAAACTGTTGAACTACCCGGTAGTAAAAGTACAGTAATACGTGTGGTTGCATAGTAGCATACGGTATTGATTATTGATGCTTACGTGAGAAGTCACTCAGCTATACTCAATTATTGCTACAGTAATTGCTGCATCATATCTCTTAAATTATTGTCATAGTATCATCTATATAATATGTTATATTATTAAATCAATAATTGAGACGTTGTGGTAAGTTTGGTTATTTTTATGGGGGGCCCATATGTCATCATCTAAGAGTCTCTTCGTCAATAGTAATTACCGTCGTCAATAGTATTTACCTTGGTCAATAGTATTTACCTTGATCAATAGTATTTACCTTGGTCAATAGTAATTACCTTCGTCAATAGTATTTATCTTGGTCAATAGTAATTACCTTCGTCAATAGTATTTACCTTGGTCAATAGTAATTACTTTCATCAATAGTAGTTGTCCCTTCAATATTACCAAGAGTCATTTGACCCTTCGTTAAGACCAAGAGTCATTTGACCCTTCGTTAAGACCAAGAGCCACCTTCAATTTTTCTATAAATAGAGGCATAGGGCTTCATTATTTTTCACGAATTCATTCAAGCTATAGAGAGAGAAAGTATAGAGAGAATAAGAGAGAGAGAATAAAAGTATTCTGCTACTTCACTTTTCTAATATCCAGTTCTTTTAAGGTAAGGGGTGTTATTCTTTCTTATTCATGAAGAGAACTGTTGTTATTCCATTTCTTATTATTCTGTTGGAATAACCTGTATACGTGGTCTACCCTATACTTGGTGACATTCTTCTATTATTATGTTGGAACATCCTGTCTGTGTATTTTACACCGGACCCGGTTCCGTTTTTATTATTATTCTGTTGGAACATCCTGTCTGTGTGTTTTACACCGGACCTGGTTCTGTCTTGTTATTATTCTGTTGGAACATCCTGTCTGTGTTTTACACCGGACCTGGTTCCGTCTTGTTATTATTCTGTTGAAACATCCTGTCTGTGTGTTTTACACCGGACCTGGTTCCATTATTTATTATTCTGTCGGAATATCCTGTCTGTGCGTTTACGTCGGACCTGGTTCCATTATTTATTATTCTGTTGGAATAACCTGTCTATGCGGTCTATCGCATGCATGGTGATTTCTTTTGTTATTCCATTCTTTATTATACTCAGTTGGTTAAGTTTTGACTTCTATATTCCATAAAATTTGTGGAATATCCTTGACATTTGCGCTTCATCTAGTATCTATTCATGAAAATATTCTCCTGATCATTCTTGAATTTTACTCCACAAAGTAGTATCATGTTGACAATTTGGACGTTATTAATTCTTGGATAAATTAATTCTTGAACTTGTTTTATTGAATTCTTATATCATTGTCATCATCCTCATGTTTATAAAATGTTAAAAGTCATCTGTGGCATGTAGTGCATAGATGGACTTGGTATGATTATGACCAGGGATTATTCGGTATAATCATGACCGTAATGTTACAAATGATGTGGTAAAAGTCATCATTGGCCCGTAGTGCATTGATGGACAGTTGTTGACATGATCATGACCATTAATGAATACACGAATATCCTTGGCCGTAGTGCAGGGGTGATTCGATGATGTGGATTATTTTATTAAGCTGAGTCTCAGCGATCACAGTGTTGGAAAATCTTTTAAATCATAAAAGATAGTAGAGTTTATTTTCTACTTGACTCTTTTAATGGATTGCTTGTTCCGCTGCAGTTAAACTTGATGTCTATTATATTTTATCAGTTTAACATTGTTGAAGGCTAATGATAATTTATTCTGTATAATCTTAGTCATAATATTTCTTACTGGGCTAGTTGAGCTCACCCTTTCTTTCACTCTTCTCTTTAGGAAATGAGAACGTAGCTGGGGCAAGTCGGGAAACGGAGTGATGGTCCGAATGATAGTATTAGTTAGTAGTCCTCACTATTCTATGTAATGGTGTGTTAATAAATGTAATGAGGACTCCTTTTGAGTATGAATACTCACTAGAAGATAATATTTGTATTCAAACTCACAGTTTATGTTTTGTCGTATTGTACACGACAGTTGTATTAGTAAGTTGTATTTGTATTCTGTACTATGTATCTGACGACCCAAGATGGGTGATGTATACCTAATTTTGGGGGCGTCACAAATTCTCGTGTAGAAATATAGTGATTTCAAGTCGGAGGACCATTACATCATTGTCACTATGAAAATTACTAATGACACTTCACATAATGCTCCACATAGAATTCTCATGGTGGGTATGTCCAGTACATCGTTCTCTAACACATACATATGCATTGACTTAATATCTCATATATTTTTGACCAATGAGATTTGGTCATCAGCCAATCCACATACTAGTCTCAATACATCATTATTGTCCCATCAACAATGATACTCGACTAGGGATATTTAAGAGCAATGATACTAATTATAATTATATAATCTCATGTTCAAGTCACATACTTGAAACTATATAATTTGTATCATTATTCTAAGGAATTTTATTATGTTAATATTTATATAACGCAATAAATAGAACCATAATAAAATCATTTATTTATTCAATCAAATATAATATCAAAATGTTAAGCAATTATATCAAATAATTGGCCTCTAGGGCATAAACTCTAACAGTTAAAAGTGTTGAACTACCCGGTAGTAAAAGTACAGTAATACGCGTAGTTGCATAGTAGCACACGATATTGATTATTGATGCTTACGTGAGAAGTCACTCAGTTATACTCAATTATTGCTACAGTAATTGCTGCATCATATCTCTCATATTATTGATTTGATTATTGTCACAGTATCATCTACATAATATTTTATATTATTAAATTAATAATTGAGATGAAAAAGTTATTCATATTATTATTTACAATAATGACAATGACTAGAAGTTATGTCAAGGAGAGGTTTGGTCACCTAATTGCGCGCCAATAAGGAAAAATTCTTATCGGAAAGTCCCCTCTTTCCTGGGAACGACCTGGTTGTTAAATATTGTGAGTTATAATATTAATGATGAATAAGTTCGTGTTTATTAAAGATGAAATTGATAGTTCCATTGTGTTAGGATTATTAGTGTCAGTGAAAATCGACATCTATTTCGATAATAATTGATGTTTGGAGATTATATTGACCAATCGGGTAATTAATCGTATAAATGAGTAATTAATTGCTATTAATTCACATGCTTATAACTATGTGTTCACATGTGTGTACTATTGATTCACATGTATGTACTATTAGGGGAGGTGGTGCAAGATTGATAATACTTGCATGACTAAATTAAAAATAGAGGTATAAATGAAGGTACTATACTGTAATTCGTATTTTCACATGTATAGAACTATTGATTCACATGATTTACTATTAATTCACATGATTTACTATTAGGGGAGGTGGTGCAAGTTTGATAATATTTGCAGGACTAAATTAAAAATGAAGAAAAAGAGGAAGGTATTATACTGTAATATTTCGAGCCCCAAAATGTACAATTATTGAAATTATGTTTTCCTATAAATAGAAGCTCATTCTTCCTTCATTTTTCACCAATTCACTAAGTCTCACAAGAGCAATTATTATAGAGAGAAATTATGGAGCAAGTATGCCTGGTGAATTCTTTTTTTGTTCCATTCTTTATTATTCTATTGGAATAACCTGTCTGTACGGACTACGCATGACTGGTGAATTATTATGTTATTCCATTCTTTATTATTCTGTTGGAATAACTTGTCTGTGTGGACTACGCATACTTGGTGAATTCTTCTATTATTCCATTCTTTATTATTCTGTTGGAATAACCTGTCTGTGCGGACTATGCATGCATGGTGAATTCTTTTGTTATTCCATTCTTTATTATTCTGTTGGAATAACCTGTCTACGCAGACTACCGCATGCATGGTGAATTCTTCTGTTATTCCATTCTTTATTATTCTGTCAGAATAACCTGTCTACGCGGACTACCGCATGCATGGTGAATGACCCTTCATATTCATTCCTTATTAAATTATGGAAATGATTTGTCAACGTGGATTACCGCATGGCGGGTGAAAATCTATTTGCAGTTTTATATATTCTATTATACTCATTTGGTTAAAGTTTTGGCTTCTATACTCAATGAAATTAGTAGAATATACTTGATATTTGTGTTTCATCTAGTATCTTTTCATGGAAATATTCTTCTGAGTATTCTTAAATTTTACTCCACAAAATAGTATCATGTTGACAAATTGAACGTTATTGAATTCTGGATAAATTAAATTATAAATCTTTAAAATTTATCCTTGAACTTGTTTTATTGAATTATTATGTCATTGTCATCATCCTCATGCTTATATTGTGATGAAAGTCATCTTTGGCTTACGTTCATAGATGGACTTTGTATGATTATGACCAGGGATTATTCGGTATAATCATGACCGTAATGTGACGAATGATGTGGTGAAAGTCCTCATTGGCCTGTAGTTTATTGATGGACAATTGTTGGTATGATTATGACCAAGGATTATTCGGTATAATAATGAACATTGATGATTACATGAATATCCTTGGCCGTGGTGCAGGGATGATTCGATGATGTGGATTATTTATTTAGCTGAGTCTCAGCGATAAAGTTGATGAAAAACTTTTTAAATCATAGAAGATAGTAAAGTTTATGCTCTACTTGACTCTTCTAATGGGTTTCTTATTCCGTTGCAGTTGTTGATCTAAAACTTGTTTTCTATTATATTCTATCAGTTGTTATACTGTTGAAGGCTAAGGATAATTTATTCTGTATTATCTTGGTCATTATATTTCTTACTAGGCTATTTGAGCTCGCCCTTTCTTTCATTGTTCTCTTCAGGAAATGAGAATATAGCTGGGACGAGTCGGGGAACGGATTGACGGTCTAGATGAATGTTTTAGTAGTTATTACTATTCTGTAAAATAGTGTGACAATAAATATAATGAGGACTCCATTGAGTGTGGATATTGTCTAGATGACAATTTTCTTATTAAAACTATTAAATTATGTCTTGTCTTATTTTACACAACTGTTGTATAATTAAGTTGTATTTGAATTTTGTACCATGTATTTGGCGACTCAAGATGGGTGATGTATACCTATTTTGGGGGTGTCACAGTTGTTATCAAAGCTTAGGGATATGATCCCTGGCTGAGATGTGAGACAAGAACTAGGAGGGGAGAGACGGGGAATTCCTTCGCTAGTATGACCTACCTAAGTTTATTTAGTATTTAATTGGTCGGTCATAGTATATGGATAATATGTGACATGTCAATTAACCCTTATTTTGTGGCAGTATTTGAAAATGGCATCCGAAAATGTTGAGAATAACAATGAAGTACAGGAGACCATTGAGTCACCACAGATTATGTAAGACCCCAAATTTTTAATAAATAAAATTTAATTTTCTCTATTTATTATTTTGAAATAGTAAGGGTTGAATTGATTAATGAGGTTAATTATGGATAAAATGCACAAATATTTTAAATAAGCAAGTGGTTATAAAATATTTATTATTGTCGGGGAATATTCGTTTGATTGTGGAATATTCTTACTGTCGGGAAATATTCCTACGACGGCACAGCCTTGTGTGGGCCCCATAACAGAAAGCGATTGGATGAAAAAAATGACAAGTATAAGTTGTTTATAAATAACGGCGTAGTTGTTACCGCTAATACTGTTGGAATACCCGGTGGTTAAAACACAATAATACGCGTTGTTGCTTAGTAGCACACGGTATTGCACCAATTATTGATTATTACGTAAGAAGGCACTACTCAATAATTGTTACAGTAATTACTGTTCAGTATTTTATTTTATTGATTCAATAATTGCTGTGTTGATATTTTATATTACTGTTGTTTCAATAATTGTCACTACACAGTATTTTTTATTATCGGAGCAATAATTCATATTATTTGAATAATATTATTAGATAACATTATTGACAATGTCTAAAAAGTTCTGTCTAAGGAGAGGTTTGGTCACCTAATTGCGCTAGTAAGGAAAAATCCTTATTGGAAAGCCTCCTCTTTCCTGGGAACTGTCTGGTTGTCAATATTGTGATTCTGTAATATTATTTGTGAATAATTAATTATTGATTTATATGATAAGAAAAGTACTCATTTTATGTGGATATAGATGTAGAAAATTTTTAACGTGACAATTGTTGAAAATTAATAGTTAATCTTTTTCTGATAAAATAATTCATTTAAATATGTTATTATATTTTAATAATATAATAATGATGATATTTTTACAATAAATGTGGGATATGAGTATATGAGAAGAAAGAGTATTTTTGTTGCAAAAGTTGTTTGAAACATGTTAAACATGTCTGTGGGCCCATTTCTTGACTGAAATTTGATTATAGCCTGTAAAATTGTCCGTTTATGAATTTCGGTGAATTTCTGTTTAGAATTTGGAAAAACTTTCTTCTGCAAAGATGTAGAGAATTGAATTTCCTATAAAAAATCACGAGATTCAAATTTTCTGACAAAAGGGCTATTTATTATGAATTATTAAAGTTCCGAAGTTCTGAAATAATTGATTTTTGGAAGTTTTAATTATGTTTATCAAGAAAAATGTTTTTTGTTTGTTTTGTTGGCATCTTTATCATGTGCAAGGTGGTTGGGATCAGTTGATAAGTGGGCGTAAGAAATTGTAATATAAATAATATTTTTTTATTAAATTTTCTGCTTTAGTGTTCTAAGCATTTTTCTATAAATAGGGTGCTTAGGTTAGAATTGAAAATCACACCAGAAACTAAAGATTTCTCTCTCTTTCTCTCTCTATAATATCGAGCGTATTTTGTGAGTATTATAGTACTTTGAGTATTGTTATACGGTGCAAGTTCTTTCAGCACTATATCCAGTATTCCAGTCAGAAGTACTATTCTTTCTGAGGTAAGGGATGTTATTTTTTATCAATGATATTATTTCTTTCAATATCATTATACCAAAATATTGGTAAGATTTTTCTTGTGAAATTCTTAACTTTTCATGTCGGGATTACCATTCACGAGTTGCTATTCATGAGTTACTATTTATGAGTTACTATTCACGAGTTACTATTCACGAGTACTATTCACGAAGCATGATGATATTTTTTTTGTGAAATTTCTATCTTTTAGTGTCGGAGTCACTATTCACGTATACGACACTATTCACAAATACTGCACTATTCACAGAAAAATTAAATTTTTGTTTTTCGTCCAAAATATCTATTCTGGATACTAGCTTTGATTGTATCCATGTTTTGATCATTCTTGAATTTTACTCCACTATGATTACTTATGAGGTATTTTTAGACATGTAATAGCTGAAATATGAATCCTTAATATTTATTCTTTTGTTTCACTGGATTCGTTTTCTTTAAAATATTTTTCATCATCCTCAGTCCTAAATGATGATATAACTGAATATCTTTGGCCTGTAGTGCAAAGATGAATGATTTCTGATGAATATCTTTGGCCCGTAGTGCAAAGATGAACAGGTGTTGAGATGAACATGACTAACTGATGAATATCTTTGGCCTGCAGTGCAAAGATGAATATTTGATTCAAGATGTTTATTGATTGATGTTACAGGGATAAAATATTGATGATGGACTTTTGAATTCATAGATGATAATAGATTTCATACTCTACTTAACTCTTCTAATAAATTATTATTTCCGCTGTAAATATTGATTTAAAATTTGTTGTCTATTGTATTCTATTAGATTTTTCCCTGTTGAAGACTAACGATAATTTGTTCTATATTATCTTAGTCATAATATTCTTTACTGGGCTAGTTGAGCTCACCATTTTCCTTTTTGTTCCATTTTTCTTCTCAGGGGCGAGAATGTAGCGGGTACTAGTCGGGATATGGAATGATGGTTCAAGATAGTTGTCTTAGTAGTCCTCACTATTTTGTAAAATAGTATATCAATAAGTATAATGAGGACTTAATTGAGTATGAATACTGTCTAGATGACAATATTTGTATTTAAACTCACAGTATATGTGTTGTCGTATTTTGCACGAAAATTGTAATAATAAAGTTGTAGTTATTTATGTACCATGTATTTGGCGACTCAGAATAGGTTGGGTGGAATGGACCTATTTTGGGGGCGTCACAGATTAATACCCAGGATAATGTGTAACAGGAAAAAAATAAGTAAACAATAACGATCAAATGATGAACGATGGGATGTTCAGAGGCTTTATGCAATTCATGCAACATCAAGCGAGGGCGGCTCCTGTCCAAAGTACAGGTGGAAACACTGACAACTCTCGGACGGTCACCTCTAAGCAGTTCAAGGAGCTGGGTCCACCGGAGTTTTTTGGAGACCCAAAATCACTTAAGGCGGAGACGTGGATAAAGCAGATCAATAAGATATTTGATGTGTTGGGATGCTCCGAAGAGGAAAAGGTTCCCTTTGCCACCTTCATGTTGCGAACAGAGGCAGATTACTGGTGGAAATCCGTAAAGCGTACTCAACCTGCCGCACTGAAGATGTCTTGGGAGAAGTTCTAAGAACTGTTCAACGACAAGTACTTTCCCTAAAGTATTCGTCATATGAAAGAGGTAGAGTTCATCAAGCTTGAGCAAAACAATATGACCGTGGCGCAGTACGAAGCTAAGTTTTCCAAGTTGTCTCGATTTGCATCCCACTTGGTTGATAATGAGGAGAGAATGACGCGGATGTTTCTAAGAGGTTTGAAACCCGAGATACGTCAATACCTAATTTCTCACAAATTGTATTTGTATTCAGATGTTGTGAATAGGGCTCAATTATTGGAGTGCAGTAATGAGTCAACCCAACCAAGAGAGAGCAGCCGACAAGTCGATAATACCAGTGGTAGCAATCATCGAAGCGGTGACAACAAGCGTGGAGGGAATCAACATGCAAGAAATGGTAATCACTTCGGTGGTAATCATGGTCATGATAATAAGAGTGGACATTTCATGAAGAGGAGATTCAACAATGATGGAAAGACGTCAGCACCAACACTTGTTGTTAAGGAAGGAGAACGACTGCCGGTCGTATGTTACAAATACGGAGGGGAGGGACATATTAGTCTAAACTACGTGATAAAGTCCAAAGCATGTTACAATTGTGGAAGAGAAGGTCACCTAGCCCAATTTTGTCGTGCACCAAAGTCAAGTCCAGCTGGGATGGAGGCATCAAAGGCCGTCCCAGACAAGACAAAATCGGTATTTCAAGGGAGAGCGTTTGTCGTAACCTCCCAAAAAGTGAGGAATCCGAACGAGGTGATCACGGGTAAACTAATCATAAACTCTAGCGAAGTATGTATCTTATTTGATACCGGCTCTACCAATTATTTTATTTCTCTTACTTGCGCTCAACGTTTAAATTTGACTCCGGAGAAATTAGACTTTGACTTATCGGTTGAAACTCCGTTGGGAGAAACCTTCATTACATCCACTGTTTATAAGTCTTGTTTGATTCAAATCGGTAACCGCACACCTGTCGATCTTATTTCTTTGAAAATACTTGCATTTGATGTGATTTTAGGGATTGATTGGTTAACTACTCATCATGCTAAAATTAATTATTTTTGTAAGGTTGTTAGCTTTCATATTCCTAACCAACCTATTATGCAAATTCAAGCAACCAAACCACTAAAATCAATCACTGTCATATTAAGCCATAAAGCTATTCATTTATTGAAAAACGGATGTGAAGCTTTCTTAACCCATGTCACGGATTTAAATAAAAATACATCAGATTTGAATGATATTTCTATTGTTAATAAATTTCCTGACGTATTTCCTGAAGAACTTCTTGGCCTACCCCCAGAGCTTGAAATTAAATTTTGTATCGACCTTGAATATGGTACAAAACCCATTTCCAAATCCCCATATCGAATGGCTCCTATTGAACTTCAGGAGTTTAAAACCCAACTACAGGAATTGTTAGACATCGGTTTCATTCGTCCTAGTACGTCTCCTTGGGGTGCTCCTGTTCTATTCGTGAAGAAGAAAGATGGAAGTATGCGACTTTGTATTGATTATCGGGAGTTGAATCATGTCACCATCAAAAATAGGTACCCGTTGCCTCGCATTGATGACCTGTTTGACCAGTTGCAAGGAGCCAAATTCTTTTCAAAGATTGATCTTCGTTCCGGATATCATCAGTTGAAGATTAAAACTGATGACATTCCAAAGACTACTTTCAGAACTCGGTACGGGCATTATGAATTTCTAGTCATATCTTTTGGATTGACTAATGCTCATGCTTCCTTCATGGACATGATGAACCGAGTATTCAGGGAATATTTGGATCACTTTGTGGTCGTCTTTACTGATGACATCCTCATATACTCCAAAAGCCGTGAAGACCATGAGCAACACTTGAGGCTGATACTTCAAAAGCTTCGTGAGAACAAGCTTTATGCCAAGTTAAAGAAATGTGAGTTCTGGCTTGAGGAAGTTGCATTCCTTCGGCACGTGATATCAAATCATGGAATATCTGTTGATCCAGCAAAGATTGAAGCAATCCAAAGCTGGGAGCAACCAAAGTCAGTGATCGAAGTACGTAGCTTTCTCGGCTTAGCTGGTTATTATCGAAGATTCGTGGAAGGATTTTCTCAAATTGCTACTCCATTAACTCAGCTGACTCGAAAAGATACAAAGTTCGGTTGGAGCGAGGAACGCGAGAAGAGTTTTCAAGAACTCAAGAGAAGACTCATTTTAGCACCTGTTCTGACAATACCATCTGGCTCGAAGGGATTTGTCATCTACAGTGATGTTTTAGGCAAAGGGTTAGGATGTGTTCTCATGCAACATGGGAAAGTCATAGCCTATGCCTCACGATAACTCAAAGAATATGAGAGGAATTATCCTACTCATGATCTAGAGTTGGCAGCAGTCGTTTTTGCGCTTAAGATTTGGAGGCATTACCTGTATGGAGAGAAGGTGGAGATCTATACGGATCATAAAAGCCTCAAATATTTCTTCACTCAAAAGGAACTCAACATGCGGCAACGACGATGGCTTGAGCTGTTGAAAGATTATGATCATATCATCCAATACCATCCAGGAAAAACGAACGTAGTAGCTGACGCATTGAGTAGAAGATCATATGCGGGTACGAGTGTAATATTGTCAACGCAAAGACCCATTTGTATGACTTACGAAGGATGGAGATAGAGTTAAAAACTCCAGGGACCCATGTGATGACGGCGAATATACGAGTAGAACCGACTTTAATCAATAAAGTTAAAACTGCTCAAGCTACAGACCTGGAGCTGATGCGTATGAGGAAGAAAGTGCATGAAGGTGCTATTTCGGAAGTAAGAATCGATGAAGAAGGAATACTTCGAGTCAACTCCAGACTTTTTGTTCCTAATGATTCTGACTTGAAGTATAAAATCATGATGGAGGCGCACAACACACCGCTTGCAATCCATCCTGGGAGTACCAAAATGTATCGTGATCTTCGATATACATTTTGGTAGAGCAATATGAGGAGAGAGATAGCGGGGTTTATCTCAAGGTGTCTAACTTGTCAACGAGTTAAGGCGGAGCATCAAGTGCCAAAAGGTCCATTGCAACCACTTGAAATTCCAGAATGGAAGTGGGAGCACATTACCATAGATTTCGTTACTGTTCTTCCCAAGGTTTCTTAAGGAATAGATGCGATTTGGGTCATTGTTGATAGATTGACCAAGTCTGCTCATTTCTTACCGATACGAGAAACTTATACACTTGAATGTCTTGCTAGTTTGTACATAAACGAGATTGTAAGATTGCATGGTATGCCAATATCCATAGTTTCTGATCGAGACCCAAAATTCACTTCAAGATTTTGGGTTAGTTTGCAAAAAGCTATGCGCACGGATTTATGATTTAGTTCGGCATATCATCCTCAAACGGATGGGCAGTCGGAAAGGACTATTCAAACTCTTGAAGATTTATTAAGACTCTATGTCCTTGACTTCAAGGGAAGTTGGGACAAGTTCTTACCATTGGTGGAGTTTTCCTACAATAATAGTTATCAAGCAAGTATTGACATGGCTCCATTTGAGGCGTTGTATGGAAGAAAGTGTCGTTCTCCAGTATGTTGGGATGAGGTGGGTGAAGCAACGTTGTTGGGACAGGAGTTGGTACGTATGACAACGGAAAAGAGTTAAACGATTCGACAACGTATATAAACCTTACAAGATTGACAAAAGAGTTATGCTGATCTTCATCGATAGGACGTGGAATTCAATATTGGAGATCATATGTTATTACGTGTTGCTCCATAGAAAGGAGTTACGAGATTTGGAAAGAAAGAAAAGCTCAATCCTCGATTCATTGGCCTATTTATAATCCTTGATCAAGTAGGAACTGTGGCCTATAGACTCGTCTTACCGCCAAGTATGTCTCGTGTTCATAACGTTTTTCACATATCTATGTTACGTAAATATGTGAAAGACCCAAACCACGTTATTGAATTAGAACCAGACGAGATAGAGGAAGATTTAACATATGAAGAGTTACCTGTTAAAATCTTGAATAAGAAGGATCATATTCTACGCTCCAAGGTTATACCTCAAGTCAAAGTTTTGTGGAGAAACCACGATGTGGAAGAAATGACCTGGGAGTTAGAATCTGAGATGAAGTCAAAATATCCTCACCTCTTCGATATACCAGGTACGTACCCTAATTTCGAGGACGAAATTTCATAAGAATGGGAGGTTGTAAGTATTAGGTTTGTAATATTCATGAACGCAATCAAATTGCATAAAATAAGCAGAAACATGAAAATTAGAGTTTTAAAATTTTACAAACCATATACCCAGATCACCCTTTATGCACAATTATTAATTAAACAAAAATATGAAGGACAAGAATCATACCCTTGAAGATTCGAGCTTCCTCAGGTACAAGTTCACCTCTAATCCTTTTCGCGTTTAACATGAATCCACCGGGTTTGGTTCCTTCTTTTGATCAACGTTAACCACCCAAGTGTTTGGCCTCTAGAGGTGATCCACCAAAGAAGAAGAAAGATTCAAGAAGATGAATGTTTGGCAACACCCTAGTTTTCTATCTCTCATAGAAAAGGATCGTACTTTCCAACAATTGAAATCTCGTCTATTGTTAAAAAGTCAACAACCACTCTACACCCATAATAAAACTCCTCTTATTTATAGATGTGGGCAAACCTCCTTAACAATTAAGGAATTAGGTTTTATTTTAATTAATTAAAATCCTTTAATTAATTAGGCTCCTAATCTTATTAGGAATAAATGAGAGTACTTTTATTAATTAATTCTCAAACTCCTTTAGAAATTAAATAATAATAATAGTAATAATAATAGTAAGACTCCTCTTATTAATTTATATTTAATATTTTCAAAATATTAAATAATAAATATTACGCTATTTAATTTATTCTATCACCATAGATTAAATTAAAATATACTTAACTTATTATTACGATTATGCCATTAACTTCTTAAATATTTATTCTTCCTTTTATGGTGTGACCCTTTAGGTTCTCCATATTAAACAGGTTGTGAATAAATCAATTAGAACAATTCTAATCTTATTTAAATAAATAAATTAAGCTATTAATTTATTTAAATAAATAATATTTATTCTACAATAGGGATAAGTCTCCCTAGCGATTAACGACTTTCCAGATAATATAGATTTTAACATTAATCATAAAAAAACCTTTGAGTAAATATATAGTTACCGTACAATTCAATCATTCCACATTACAATGTTCTAATTAAATATAAGATATGGAATTACTGTCAAGTCTTATTTTATTTAATTATATGTTTTTCGATTCTTAAATGCACAACACCAAATAATGCTAATTAGAAACTCCTTTCTAATTTCATTCTGCCTTGGCCAAGGACTACTGGGTTGTCATTTATCGAATTACATAGGACATTTCTCTTCTTTTACTAAAAGCAGTAGATTCTTTATTGATTATACATTATCTCTATGTACAACTTATTATACCCAAGCATACCATTTGATATACCCTAAGGGTCTTAAGGAATAAGTCAAAGTATAACTCATCATACACAAGATACTATGATGATCTCAAGTCCAAGGATCACTTGTACTACTATCACTATAGGAATTTCTATTGACAGGCAAGTAAAACTCCATTAGGTATTCCTTAGCGAGCCACGTTCAGTGAAATTATTCTCTAATAAATTCCTATATACTTGCTTTAGTGTCTCCACACAAATGATCATGAGATCAATCATTCTCACCAATGAGCAAGCAATGTATGTACCAATCTATCCGGATTCACTAATCTCCAATTTAGTAATCCAACGATTGAGAACTATTTTAGTTTTAAGCTTTTTAGGAATTTAGATCTCATTAGAATGATCATCATCATTATTCTAAAAGTATTACTTGAAACTATGAGTTTATCACATATTATAAAAGAACATCATGTAGATAATTAAAAGCCTTTAATAAATTAATAATTTTTATTAATAAATGAATAAGATTGTTACAAAGTATATGCTTTATCATCAAACATGATAGGCTTGTGTGCATACTACTTTCAATCTCTCACTTGCACTAAAGCCAATCGCCATGGTATCTCATACTCTTCTTCTCTAAGTGACGATTATCCTATTGTTGGGTAAACTTTAGTTAATGGATATGTAATGTTGTTCTTGAGAGTCCACAATCTCTATAGTGATTTTTTATCTTTCAATGATTCCTATAATCAAATGAAAGTGCCACAACACATGTTTAGATCCAAGATGAAACTTAGGAACTATTCATAGTTCTGTAATAAACTTTTCATCTAAACAATCAACTTGAAGCTTCATTTATAGCTATATACTTTGTCTTTATCATTAAACCAGCAACTCTTTGCTGTTTTAAAACATTTCTAATTCACTGCACCACCATTCAAGGTAACGCTTTACCTTAAAGTGGATTTTCTGTTGTCTTAGTCTGTCTGAAAAACTTGAGTATGTTAAGCCCTCTAGTTTTAATTCAGACCCACCATGAATATAATCACATCTTTAGTGTCGGTTAAGTACTTTAAGATGTTTTTCACTGACTTACAGTGAACTTCTCCAGAATATGACTGATCATCATCAGGTCTCGTATATTTCATTGCATATATGATAGTTACTCACGCGATCTCTCTTTTATGAGTCTATAGGGACTATTAAGATAGATACACTCCAGGGCTCATCAACATGAGACATCCCACGGAGTTTACAATACTAAACAAATTTATCATCAAATGAATATACATTTCTTGGGTTAAGTCGAGCATCCTATTAAATCTATCTATATCGATTTTTATCCCCAATTAAGATACTCTTCCAAATCATTCATGGAGGAATGTTTAGATAACTTTATCTTTACTAATTATAGCATTAGTATGTCATTTCTAATCCATATTATATCAACATATAATATTAGAAATGTCACGGCGCTCCCACTGACCCTTTTGTACACACTAGGTTCATTCTTATTTGTGATAAATCAAACTCTTTTGATTTTCTTATCAAAACGAATGTTCCATTTTTGAGAAACTTGTTTCAATTCATTTCTCTGAGTGTCTACAACTTTTACCTCATCATATGTAACTAGATCATCATCTTCTATGATACGTACCTCATCATCATCATCCATGATGAATCCATACCTCCCAGGTATCTTTGGTACTATTCCAGATTTATGATTCGGTTGTGGTACAATAGGTATATCTACAAGTTCCTCTTATTTGACTTATAGTATTTTGTGGTTCTTAAACTTTTTAAGATTCTATTATCCTCCCACTAGCCCCTTCAATGATAAACACCTTTATCTTATAAGGTAATGTGTTTCGCAACAAACACCTTTTGCTAAGTAGGATTATAGAACATATATCTTAAACTTACTTTAGGATGTCCCACAAATCTACATTTGTCAAATCTTCTCCCAAGCTTATCCTTTGAAACTTTTTCACATAAGTTGGACAACCCTTTATCTTAACATACTTAAGATTAAGAATCCTCCATGTCCATAACTTTTATAGAGTCTTGGGGCCAGATTTTGAGATATGCAACCATTTCTATGGCATAAACCCAGAACGATATTGGAATGTTGGTAAAATTATTATGTACCGTACCATGTCCAACAAGTTAAGATTTTTTCTTTTAGATACATCAATCAATTATTGCGTATCAGGAGGCGTCCATTGTGAGAAAATCATTTGAGATGATCTAGAAACTTATTGAACAAGTATTTATTCCCTGATCTAATCAAAGAATCTTAATACTTTGCCAATTTGTTTCACTTCTGAATTTTTTGAACCTTTCAAATAATTCACACTTGTATTTTAGCAAATACACACATTCAACTCTTTGAATGATCATCTCCTTTTTTATACTAATTTGTTCGATATGCAAATATATTTTTACGTAAGTCAAGTATATTAAATCCATTAAGTAATATTATAGTTCTATACAAAACATTATTATTATAAATAGAACAACAATTGTTCTTAAATATAATACCAAAGATTTCATTGTCCAACAATAAAATAGAAATAATGTTTCCAACGAGAACTGGAATACAATAACAACTTATTAACTTAATAGATTTGTCTATAGGCAATGCTAAACTATAAGTTCTTATGGCTAATGCAGCAACCTTTGCTTCATTTCCCACACATAGGATTACTTATCTTTGTTTAGCTTTCTACTTCTGCTTGGTCCCTTCATAAATCTATATTTATGATAACCAAAGTCGGTATCCAATACCCAAGTACAACCCTGACTTAAAGAAAAATTTATTTTAAATCATGAACAAAATTATATTTGTAACCGAAACTTCATTAAGCTTCTTCTGATTAGCCTCTGAAAGATGCTTCTCGCAGTTTCTTTCCAGTGTCTAGGCTTATTGCAGTGGAAGCAAACTCCTTTGCTATCCTTATCAATTTTAATCTTATTATCCTTTATTTTTGCCTTTCTATTTACCTTCTTTGAATCGTTCTTCTTTTCAAAAGATTCTTTGGCCCTACCAATAAGACTTGGTCTTTCTTAGTTGAAAAGTGACTCTCAATATTTTTCAACATGTCAAGAAAATTAGCGAGGCTGATATCTAGATTGTTCATATGAAAAATTCACAATAATTGTGAAAGGAGTCCGGGAGTGAGTGTAAGATCAAATCTTGGCTCAACTGTCCATCTATGACAAAACCTATTGTCCTAATTGTTCAATCAAATTGATCATGTTTAGGACATGGGTTTTTACTGTAGTGTCATCGGTTATTTTAGATCGGAAGAGCTCCTTAGATATCTGATATCTTTTAGTCCTACTTTTCTCACCATCAACTACTTGATGTGCAAGAATATAGTAAGAACATCCATAGTTTTATGCTGACGCTGAAGCTCGTTACTCATGGATGCGAGCATGATGCATTGAGCCAAATGTGCATCATTTTGCCACTTTTTAAACGTAGCAATCTTTTCCTCAGAGGCATTGTCTTCAACCATTGCAGGGATAGGCGTATTAAGGACATAAGATAGCTTTTCAGCCATGAGAACTATTCTCAATTTCCTTAACCAATATGTTTAATACGGTCCGGTTAAATAGCATCTAATATGCTTCGCAGTGATAGTAATTTAGACATTGTAAAATTCTGTAAATAAATTTGTAATTAACAACATTTTAGCATACATTTTTTTATTAATTACCAAAATAAATTATGTCTTGTTTTAAATTGGTATCTCCCACTATTTTTATCAAACTATATTACCCTCACTTATATAGTTCGACAAAATCTAATTAAAGATTTGTTACTGAGAATAAGGATCCCATTTCAAATGTATATAGCCTTGTGGTGACACAACAAGCTATATATAAATAAATAGGTAGACAACTCTTGTCAATTACATTAACTATGCAACTCCTTGTATTTTGCCTCTTAAATCATAATGGTCAAGTGTGTGTACATTCGAACTAAAATGATTTAAGTTAAGTCCAACCTAGCACTCCACATATTAAAAAAATAAAAATATTACCCTTGTGGTGACACAACAAAATAATATTATTCAATTTTCTTTATAAGCATCAAATGTGATAAAATTAACATCTCAAAGAATTAAGATAAGTCTTGTGGTGACACAACAAACTTATAATAATTAATTGATACTCTATTATTTTTATCATGCTAAAAGGCGACATTCGATATTCCAAATATCTTTGAACGTTACAACTTAATATAAAATATTTAAGGGGTTTGTTATTAATTTGTCTCATCTTGTTTAGCGCGCATGCACATATATATATAAAATACGCGTCATATTAATTAACATGTGAAGCATGTTTGCATAATATATAATATATATAGTATAAGCATACACATATAGAATACTATATTCTACTTGGATTGATTATGAACTTTTATTCTAGTTTGGTTCACTAGAGCCACCAAGTGATCCAAAAGGTCAAACTCTAGGGGTGCAAGAATTAATATTTAAAAATAACTATTATATTTAAACCCGGGCTCCATTACAAACGGGTCTTCAAGCGCTCCTTGTTCCTTGATCTCCAATTCTTCAAAATTAATTCTAACTATTCCTATTACAAAATTATTTAAAATAAATAGAAACCTTGATCAGAAGTCAAGGAAAAGTACATAGGAGGGAGATAGAATTTACATTAAGAAAAAATTAGAGAAGACGAGGTACGCAGACCCCATTTAATAAAACTCATACATTCATGCATCCAACTAAAATAAAATCCAATCACATTGGTCAATAGTCCATAATCAATCACATTTATTATCATATACATCAACATATATATCAATAAATAACATTCATCTCATGAATAATAAACATTCAATATATATATTGATATCATTTAATAGGCAAATTTAGTTAGTATAAAATCTAATTTTGAATCAAAATAAACTCATTTATTTTAATCCAAATTTAAATCAAAATAAACCCTTTTATTTTAATTTATCCAATTTTGAATAAAATAAACAATTTTATTTTAATCAAATTCTTTAATAAAAATAAACTCATTTATTTTAATTAATTATGGAATCCAATTCCAAGTTAAAAAAAAAACTCCTTTATTAAATGAAACATGGATTCTCTTTCCTATTCACAAATAAACTCCTTTATTTTGAATAATATGAAATCTTATTGCATATCTAAATAAACTCATTTATTTAAGGAAATACAAATTCTGTTTCCTATTCACAAATAAACTCTTTTATTTTGAATAATATAAAATCTTATTTCATATCTAAATAAACTCCTTTATTTAAGGAAACATGGAATCCAATTTTAACTCTAATTAGTTATCATGGAATCCAATTTTAATTCTAATTAGTTAGCAAGAAATTCAATTTTAAATTTAAAATAACTCATTATTTTAATATTAAAATAAATTTTTATTTTAATTATAAAATAATTAAGAATATATATTATATATACATAATATATATAACGATAATATCTATTATATATAGTATAATATTGTGAAACAGTTCCATGATTTCATTAATTCGCATGGCTGATGGCCTTGTAGGCGTGAATCACTTTGTTACTTAATACTATATATATATATATATATATATATATATATATATATATATATATATATATATATATATATATATATATATATATAGAGAGAGAGAGAGAGAGAGAGAGAGAGAGAGAAAAAAAGAGAGAGTCCGGACTTCCGGACCGGACCAAAATCCAGACTTTTTTTTTTTTTTTTTAAAAACATCTAAATAAAATATATAAAAAATTATGGAATTGAAATTTTTTTCATAATACAGTGTTTTGGGCGTGATTTGGGTACGTATAACAAAATATGGTGGTATAGTCTGCACGACTGTTCCACCATTTTTTGGTATAGGTATTCAAAACACGCCCAAAATATTGTATTATGAAAAAATTTCAGTTCCATAAAATATTAAATATTTTTTTTAGTTGTTTTAAAAAAAAGCAAAAAAATAAATAAATAAATTTGGGGTCCGTTTTTGATCAGGTCCGGGAGTCCGGACCTGATCCGTGTTGTGTATATATATATATATATATATATATATATATATATATATATATATATATGAAATCATACTGAATCGGCGTGGCCACCATATATATAAATCACGGACACAACGCAAAACAAATTTTGCGATTTTTTTCCTAAAATAAATTTTATACAATAAATTATGCCCAATTAAATTGTTCTAAACACATATCAATATACATATCAAATTAAACAATTAATAATTCGTATAAAGGTTTGGCTCTGATACCACTGTTAGGTTTGTAATATTCATAAACGCAATTAAATTGCATAAAATAAGTGGAAGCATGGAAAATCAGAGTTTTAAAATTTTATAAATCATATACCCGGATCACCCTTTATGCACAATTATTAATTAAACGAAAATATGAAGGATAAGAATCATACAATTGAAGATTCGAGCTTCCTCAAGTACAAGTTCACCTCCAATCCTTTTCGCGTTCAACTTGAATCCACTGGGTTTGGTTCCTTCTTTTGATCAACGTTAGCCACCTAAGTGTTTGGCCTCTAGAGGTGATCCACTAAGGAAGAAGAAAGATTTAAGAAGATGAGTGTTTGACAAAACCCTAGTTTTCTATCTCTCATTGAAAAGGAGCATACTATCTAATAATTAGAATCTCGTCTGTTGTCAAAAAGTCAGCAACTACTCTACACCCATAATAAGACTCCTCTTATTTATAGATGTGGGCAACCCTCCATAACAATTAAGGAATTGTATTTTATTTTATTTAAATAAAATTCTTTAATTAATTAGGCTCCTAATCTTATTAGGAATAAATGTGAGTACTTTTATTAATTAACTCCCAAACTCCTTTAGGATTAAATAATAATAATAGTAATAATAATAATAAGATTCCTCTTATTAATTTATATTTAATATTTTCAAAATATTAAATAATAAATATTAAGTTATTTAATTTATTCTATCACCATAGATTAAATTAAATATACTTAACTTATTATTACGATTATGCCATTAACTTCTTAAATAATTATTCTTCCTTTTATGGTGTGACCCTTTAGGTTCTCCATATTAAACCGGTTGTGAATAAATCAAATAGAACAATTCTAATCTTATTTAAATAAATAAATTAAACTATTAATTTATTTAAATAAATAATATTTATTCTACAATAAGGATAAGCCTCCCTAGCGATCAACAACTTTTTAGATAATACAAATTTCAACATTAATCATAAAAGAACCTTTGAGTAAATAGTTACCGTAGAATTCAATCCTTCCACCATACAATGTTTCAATTAAATATAAGACATGGAATTACTATCAAGTCTTATTTTATTTAATTATATATTTTTCGATTCTTAAATGCACAACACCAAATAATGCTAATTAGAAACTCCTTTCTAATTTCATTCTGTCTTGGCCATGGACTACTGGGTTGTCATTTATCGAATCACATAGGACATTTCTCTTCTTTTACTAGAAGTGGTAGATTCTTTATTGATCATACATTATCTCCATGTACAACTTAATATACCCAAACATACCCTTTGATATACCCTAAGGGTCTTAAGGAATAAGTCATAGTATAACTCATCATACACAAGATACTATGATGATCTCAAGTCCAATGATCACTTGTACTACTATCACTACAAGAATTTATATTGACATGCAAGTAAAACTCCATTAGGTATTCTTTAGCGAGCCACATTCAGTGAACTTATTCTCTAATAAGCACCTACATACTTGCTTTAGTGTCTCCACACAAATGATCATGAGATCAATCATCCTCATCCAATGAGCAAGCAACATATGTACCAATCTATCTGGATTCACTAATCCCCAATTTAGTAATCCAACGATTGGGAACTATTTTAGTTTAAGTTTTATAAGAATTTAGATCTCATTAGAATGATCATCATTATTATTCTAAAAGTATTGCTTAAAACTATGGGTTTATCACATATTATAAAACAACATCATGTAGATAATTAAAAGCCTTTAATAAATTAATACTTTTTATTAATAAATGAATAAGATTGTTACAAAGTATATGCTTTATCATCAAACATGATTGGCTTGTGTGCATACTACTTTCAGTAAGACCCCAACTTTTATGAATAAAGAATAATTTTTTTGAAATATATTTTTGAATATTATGGTGTGAATTTGATATAATGTTATAGTTGTGGGTAATATTTATAAATTTTTTAAAGTAAGCAAGTGGTTATATAATATTCGATTGGTCGGGGAATATTCGTTTTAACAAGAAATATTCGTACGACGGCACAATCATTGGTGGACCCCACAACGGAAGTATTATCGTAGTTAGAAAATGACATAATTATCTTTTTATAAAAATAACGGCGAAAGTGTTACCGTTAAAACTGTTGAACTACCTAGTAGTAAAAGTACAGTAATACGCGTGGTTGCATAGTAGCACACGGTATTTATTATTGACGCTTACGTAAGAAGTCACTCAGTTATACTCAATTATTGCTACCGTAATTGTTGCATCATATCTCTCATATTATTGATTCAATTATTGTCACAGTATCATCTGCATAATATGATATATTATTAAATCAATAATTGAGACGACAAAGTTATTCATATTATTATTTGAAATATTGACAATGTCTAGAAGTTCTGTCAAGGAGATGTTAGATAATCTAATTGCGCGCCAATAAGGAGAAATCGAAAGTAGTATGCATACAAGTCAATCATGTATGATGATAAAGCATATACTTTGTAATCAATCTTATTTATTTATTAATAAAAGAATTATTTATGAAAGGCATTTATTATCAACATGGTGCTGTTTTAATAATATGTGATAAACCCATAGTTTTAAGCAATACTTTTAGAATCATGATGAGATCATGCTAATGAGATCTAAATTCTTAGATAGCTTAAAGCTAAAATGTTCTCAATCGATGGATTACTAAAAAGGGGATTAGTAAATCCGGATAGATTAATACATACGTTGCTTGCTTATTAGATGAGAATGATTGATCTCATGATCATTTGTGTGGAGACACTGAAGCAAGTATATAAGTGCTTATTAAAGAATAAGTTCACTGAACGTGACTCGCTAAGGAATACCTAATAGAGTTTTACTTGTCTGTCAATAGAAATTCCTGTAGTGATAGTAATAGAAATGTTCCTTAGACTTGAGATCATTATAGTATCTTATATATAATGAATTACACTTTGACTTATTCCTTAAGACTTTTAGAGCATATCAAATGGTATGCTTGGGTGTAATAAGTTATATATGGAGATATTGAATGATCAATAAAGAATTTACCACTTCTAGTAAAAGAAGAGAAATGTCCTATGTGATTGGATAAATGACAACCCAGGAATCCTTGGCCAAGGTGGAATGAAATTAGAAAGTAGTTTCTAATTTACATTTATTAGGAGTTGTGCATTTAGGAATCGAAATACATATAATTAAGTAAAATAAGACTTGACAGTAATTCCATGTCTTATATTTAATTAGGACATTGTATGGTGAAAGGATTGCATTGTACGGTAACTATTTACTCAAAGGTTCTTTTATGATTAATGTTGAAATCTATATTATCTGAAAAGTCGTTGATCGCTAAGGAGGCTTATCCATATTGTAGAATAAATATTATTTATTTAAATAAATTAATAGTTTAATTTATTTATTTAAATAAGATTAGAATTGTTCTAATTGATTTATTCAGAACCGGTTTAATATGGAGAACCTAAAGGGTCACACCATAAAAGGAAGAATAATTATTTAAGAAGTTAATGGCATAATCGTAATAATATGTTAAGTATATTTAATTTAATCTATGGTGATAGAATAAATTAAATAGCTTAATATTTATTATTTAATATTTTTGAAATATTAAATATAAATTAATAAGAGGAGTCTTATTAATATTTTTACAATTATTATTATTTTAATTTCTGAAAGAGTTTATGAATTAATTTAATATAAGTACTCTCATTTATTCTTAATAGGATTAGGAGAGAAAATTAGTTAAAGGAGTTTAATTAATTATCCCTAATATGATTAGGAAGCCCATTTAATTAAAAGAGTTTAATTAAATAAATAATATCTTATTTTAATTAAATAGGGTTACATGATATCTTTATAAGAGGAGTCTTATATCAGATATCAAACATACGAGTTTCCAATAGTTGGAGAGTATACCCCCTTTTTCTATAGAGATAAGAAAAACTTGATTTTGAGCCAATACACCCTTCTTCTTGAAAATTTTTCTTTCTTGGTAGATCACCTCTAGAGGCCATATACTTGGGTGGCTTACATTGATCAAATGAAGGAATATACCCGGAGATTCAAGGAGATCGCGGAGAAGTAGGAGTTGAATTCGTACCTGTAGAAGCTCGTATCTACAAGAGTATGATTACATAACTTCTTGTTCTTCGTTTTAATTAATAATATGCATAAAGCGCGGATGATCCGGGTAATTAGTTTGTGAAAAATTTTAAAATCTGATTTTATTTTGCTTCCGCAATTTTTGCAATTTGATTGCTACTTTGATTTTCACAAAACCTAACAGTGGTATCAAGAGCTAAATTTTATGCAAATTATTAATTATTTTGATTTCATTTATGTATGCGTATATATTTTGAATAATTTATTGGGCATAATTTGTTGTATAAAATTAGTATTTTATGGAAGAAAAAATTTGGCGTAAGCCTGTTGCTATTTTTTTCGATTTTTATGCTGAACGGTTTATGTTAAAAACAACTTTACGTGTAAAGCTAAGACGGTTTATATATAATATGATTCACGTCAGATATGATATTATATATAATATTATATATGATAGTTATATATATATATATATATATATATATATATATATATATATATATATATATATAGGGTCAAGATCAGGTAAGGGATCCCTTACTTTATTAAAATAAGGGACTTTTTTTTTTTGTTTTTTTTTGCTTTTTTTTTTAAAACAACTAAAAAAAAGTTTAATATTTTATGGAATTGAAATTTTTTCATAATACAGTGTTTTGAGTGTGATTTGGGTACGCATAACAAAACATGTATGTACAGTCTGGGCAGACTGTACCACCACTTTTTGGTATAGGTATTTAAAACACGCCCAAAATATTGTATTATGGAAAAATTTCAGTTCCATAAAATATTAAACTTTTTTTTTAGTTGTTTTAAAAAAAAAAAAAAAAAAGCAAAAAAAAAAAGTCCCTTATTTTAAGAAAGTAAGGGATCCCTTACTTGATCATTTCTGTATATATATATATATATATATATATATATATATATATATATATATATATATATATATATATATATATATATATATTGTTAACATGTGATCCTGACATCTTCGGTAAACATTAGTATATCATATATAGTAATTATATATATCAAGTGACCTGAAGCTTTTTTTTATATATATCATATATAGTAATTATATAATAATAATATATACATGGTTACTTTCTTATATGAATACATGGATGTGCAGGATCAACATGTTTTATATTAGCGTGTTTCGCAATATTTTTTTTTAACATGCCACACCGTTCGGTTAAATTGAATATTATAATATATAATATTTTAATAATTTATAATTAAAATAAAGAGTTTATTTTAATCTTGAAATTGAATTTCATGCAACTTAAAATTGCCCATTAAATAATATTCATATATATATGGAATGTTTTATTTATTGATACATATGATGATATGTATGATAATAAATGGGATTGATTATGGACTATTGACCAATGTGATTGAATTTATTTTGGTTGGATATTTGAATGAATGTGTTTTATTAAATGGGGTCTGCGTACCTCTTTTCTGCTTTTCTTCTTGATGTAAATTCTATCTCTCTCCTATGTACTTTCCCTTGACTGTTGATCAATGTTTCTATTTAAATTAAATAGTTTAATTGTATAGGATTAATTAGAATTTTTTTCCCCGAAGAATCGAAGATCAAGGAGCAAGGAGCACTAGAAGACCCGTTTATAATGGAGCCCGGGTTTAAATGTAATAGTTATATTTAAATATTTATTCTTGCACCCTAGGGTTTGACCTTTTGGTTCTCTTGGTGGCTCTAGTGAACCAAACTAGAATAAAAGTTCATAATCAATCTAGGTAGAATATAGTATTCGATATGTGCATGCTAGTATTATATATATTATATATTATGCAAACATGCTTCGCATGTTTAATAATATGACGCGTATTTTATATATATATATATATATATATATATATATATATATATATATATATATATATATATATGCATGCGCGCTAAATAAGATGAGACAAATAATAACAAACCCCTCAATAAAATTATATGAAGTTGTAATGTTCAAAGATATTTGGAATATCGAACGTCTCCTTCTAGCATGATAAAAATAATAGAGCATTAAATATTTAATATGAGTTTGTTGTGCACACACAAGGCAAGTATTAAATATTTAAGATGTTATTTTTATTACATTTAATGTTTATAAGGAATTGAACATTACCGCTTTGTTGTGCACACACAAGAGCTGTAGTTTTTTGTTCACTTATATGGAAATGTTGGGTATGACTTAACTTAAATCATTTTAGTTCGGATGTGTACACACTTGACCATTATGATTTAAGAGGCAAAATATAAGGAGTTACATGATGATGTAATTGACAAGAGTTGTCTACCTATTTATTTATATATAGTTTGTTGTGCACACACAAGGCTATATACATTTGAAATGAGATCCTTATTCTCACTAGCAAATCTTTAATTAGAGATTGTCGAACTATATTCATGAGGGTAATATAGTTTGAAGAAAATAGTGAGAGATACCAATATAAAATAAGACTAATTTATTTTGGTAATTAATTAAATGAATGTTTACTAAAATATTATTTTTTTACATGCAGAATTTTGAAAATGTCACATTCACTAATTTTACTGCGTAGCATACTTGATGCTAACAAACTGACCGGACCAAATTACACGGACTGGTTAAGAAATTTGAGAATTGTTCTCACTGCTGAAAAGATTTTTTATGTCTTAAATTCGCCTGTACCTGCAAAAGTTACAGAAATAGCCTCTGAGGAAGAGATTGTTACTTTTAAACAGTGACAAGATGATGCATCAGTGACTCAATGCATCATGCTCGCATCCATGAGTAACGAGCTTCAGCGTCAGCATGAAAACATGGATGCTCCTGCTATGCTACTGCACCTTCAAGAGTTATATGGTGAGCAAAGTAGGACAGCTAGATATGAAATATCTAAGGAGCTCTTCCGATCTCGGATGACCGAGGGCACTACCGTTAAGACTCATGTCTTAAAGATGATCAATCTGATTGAACGTCTTGGACAGCTTGGGTTCGTCATGGATGGGGAGTTGAGTTAAGATTTGATCTTGCAATCACTCCCTGACACCTTCTCACAATTTGTTGTGAATTTTCACATGAATAAGTTGGACGTCAGCTTGCCTGAGTTACTTAACATGTTGAAAACTGCTAAAGGTTACTTCCCATCCAAGAAGAACCATGTCTTACTGGTGGATGATTCTTTCAAGAAAAGGAAGAGGCCCAAGGTATCTTCTGAAAAGAAGAAATTCAAGAAGGCTGAGGGAAAGGCGAAAGTGAAGGATCAAAAGAAACCTGATCCAGCTAGCAAAGGAATTTGCTTCCATTGCAATAAGCCGGGTCACTGAAAGAGGAACTGCAAGGATTATCTTGCGAAACAAAAGCAGAAGAAGCTTGGAGAAGCTTCAAATCCTAATCAAGGTTTGTTTATGATTGAAATTAATTTTTCTGAAAGTTAATCTTCTACTTGGGTATTGGATACCGGCTGTGGTTCTCTCATATGTAATAATATGCAGGGACTAGTCAGAAGTAGAAAGCTGAGTAAGGATGAGGTTTTCCTACGAGTGGGAAATGGAGCAAAGGTTATTGCATTAGCTATAGGGACTTATTATTTAGCACTGCCTATGGGTAAATCCATTAGCTTAAATAATTGTTATTTTGTTCCGTCACTTATTAGAAATATTATTTCAATATCTGTATTAGATATGGATGGTTTTGACATTATAATAAAGAACAATAGTTGTTCTATTTATAATAATAATGTTTTATATGGTGTGGGTAATTTACAAAATAGACTTTACATTCTTGACTTGTATGAAAATATACTTCAAATTGAACAAACTAAGAAAAGGAAAAGAGATGATGTTAATTATACCTATATGTGGCACTGTAGACTTGGTCATATTAATGAAACAAAATTATCTAAGTTGTATAAAGATGAGCTCCTAGAGCTATCGGATTATGAATTATATCCAACTTGTGAATCTTGTCTCATGGAAAAAATGACTAAATCTCCTTTTAGTGGAAAAGGAGAAAGAGTTACAGAGTTGTTAGCGTTGGTACACACAGATGTATGTGGACCTATGACAACGAATACACGAGGAGGGTATTCTTATTTTATTACATTCACTGACGATCACTCAAGATTTGGATATGTGTATTTAATGAAATACAAATCTGAATCACTTGAAAAGTTCAAAGAGTTCATAAGTGAAGTAGAGAAACAAACGGGCAAAAGTATTAAGATTTTTCGATCAGATCGAGGTGGTGAATACTTAAGCAGTGAGTTTCTCAATTTTCTCAAAGAAAATGGTATAATCTCATAATGGACTCCACCAAGGATGTCACAGCTCAATGGTATGTCTGAAAGGAGAAATCGAACACTGTTGGACATGGTTCGTTCCATGATGAGTTTTACCGATCTTCTGGTGTCATTCTGGGGATATGCCCTAGAAGCGGCTACGTATCTACTAAATAAGGTTCCCTCGAAATCCATCCCTAAGACTCCATATGAGATGTGGACAGGAAGGAAGCCTAGTCTTAAGCATGTTAAGATTTGGGGATGTCCAGCTTATGTAAAAAGGTTTCAAAATGATAAGCTTGGGACAAGATCTGATAAGTGTACTTTTGTGGGATATCCTAAAGAAAGTTTAGGATATTATTTCTACAATCCTACTGAACAAAAGGTGTTTGTTGCCAAACATGCTGCCTTCTTGGAAAATGAGTTTATCCTTGAAGGGGTTACTGGGAGGAAAATAGATCTTGAAGAAATTCAAAAACCACAAACCACTACAGATCAAATGGATGAACCTGTCCAAGTAGAGATTCCTTTTGTACCACACCCTATTCGTAAATCTGGAAGAGTATCAAAGATACCTGATAGGTATGAACTTGTCATAGAAGATGACGATGAGGTATACATCATAGATGATGATGATCCATTGAATTACGAACAGGCTATGAGTAGTAAAGACTCAGAAGAAGTGGCAAGAAGCCATGAAATTCGAGATGGACTCAATGTATGAGAACTAAGTATGGACTTTGGTTTCACCACCTGAAGGCATTAAGCCTATTGGTTGTAAATGGGTCTTTAAAAGAAAGACTGGAGTAGACGACAAGGTAGAGACCTATAAGGCCCGACTGGTCGCAAAAGGTTTCAAACAAAGATAAGGAGTTGACTATGATGAAATCTTCTCACCAGTAGCAATGCTCAAGTCCATTCGGATTTTGCTTGTGATTGCAGCTTACCATGACTACAAAATCTAACAGATGGACATGAAATGGCCTTCCTCAATGGGAAACTTGAGGAGGATGTGTATATGACACAGCCAGAGGGATTTGTTTTAAAAGTTGGAACAAATTAAGTCTGTAAGCTAAAACGATCCATTTATGGATTGAAGTAAGCTTCTCGTAGGTGGAACATCCGTTTTGATGAGACAATCAAAGAGTTTGATTTTATTAAAAATGAGGATGAACCGTGTGTGTACAAGAAGGTTAATGGGAGCGTTGTTTCATTCCTCGTATTATATGTTGATGATATATTACTGATAGGGAATGATATTCCTATGCTACAATCAATTAAAATCTGGTTATCTAAACACTTCTCTATGAAGGACTTGGAAGAAGCATCCTATATTTTGGTGATTAAGATCTATAGAGATAGATCTAAAAGGATGCTTAGCTTATCCCAAGGAACGTACATTGACTCGATGCTAAATAAGTTTAGCATGGAAGATTCCAAAAGAGGTTTCATGCCGATGAGCCATGGAATACATCTCTCCAAGAAACAGGCCTCAAAGACACCTGAGAAGAGCGACCGTATGAGTAAGATTCCTTATGCTTCAGGAATAGGATCTATCATGTACGGTATGATATATACTATATGTCGCTCATACACTTGGTGTAACAAGCAGATATCAGTCGAATCCAGGAGAAGAACACTGGAAGGCAGTGAAAAATATCCTAAAGTACTTAAGAAGAACTAAGGATGTATTTCTTGTCTATGGTGGGTCTGAATTGAAACTAAAGGGCTTCACAGACTCAAGTTTTCAAACAGACCAAGATGACAGTAAATTCATTTCAGGGTATGTGTTTACCTTAAACGGTGACGCAGTGAGTTGGAAGAGTTCCAAACAGCAAATAATTGTTGATTCAGTGACAGAGGCAGAGTACATAGCTGCAACCGAAGCTGCAAAGGAAGCTGTTTAGATGAAGAAGTTCATTATCGAACTTGGTGTGGTTCCTAGCATTACAGGATCAGTACCTTTATTCTGTGACAACACCGGAGCTGTTGCGCAGGATAAGGAACCCAGGTCTCATCAGAAATCCAAACACGTGTTGCGGCAATTTCATTTGATCAGAGAGATCATTGAAAGAGGAGACATCACCTTGGAGCGTGTGGACTCTAAAGACAATATTGCAGATCCATTTACTAAAGCGTTAACACAACAACAGTTTGATCATCACTTAGATAAGATGGGTATGAGATACCATGACGATCGGCTTTAGTGCAAGTGAGAGATTGAAAGTAGTATGCATACAAGCCAATCATATATGATGATAAAGCATATACTTTGTAATCAATCTTATTTATTTATTAACAAAAGAATTATTTATGAAAGACATTTATTATCAACATCGTGCTGTTTTAATAATATGTGATAAACCCATAGTTTTAAGCAATGCTTATAAAATCATGATGAGATCATGCTAATGAGATCTAAATTCTTAGATAGCTTAAAGCTAAAATGTTCTCAATCGATGGATTACTAAAAAGGGGATTAGTAAATCCGGATAGATTAATACATACGTTGCTTGCTTATTAGATGAGAATGATTGATCTCATGATCATTTGTGTGGAGACACTGAAGTAAGTATATAAGTGCTTATTAGAGAATAAGTTCACTGAACGTGACTCGCTAAGGAATACCTAATAGAGTTTTACTTGTCTGTCAATAGAAATTCCTGTAGTGATAGTAATAGAAATGTTCCTTAGACTTGAGATCATTATAGTATCTTATATATAATGAATTACACTTTGACTTATTCCTTAAGACTTTTAGAGCATATCAAATGGTATGCTTGGGTGTAATAAGTTATATATGGAGATATTGAATGATCAATAAAGAATTTATCACTTCTAGTAAAAGAAGAGAAATGTCCTATGTGATTGGATAAATGACAACCCAGTAATCCTTGGCCAAGGTGGAATGAAATTAGAAAGTAGTTTCTAATTTACATTCATTAGGAGTTGTGCATTTAGGAATCGAAATACATATAATTAAGTAAAATAAGACTTGACAGTAATTCCATGTCTTATATTTAATTAGGACATTGTATGGTGAAAGGATTGAATTGTACGGTAACTATTTACTCAAAGGTTCTTTTATGATTAATATTGAAATCTATATTATCTGAAAAGTCGTTGATCGCTAGGGAGGCTTATCCCTATTGTAGAATAAATATTATTTATTTAAATAAATTAATTGTTTAATTTATTTATTTAAATAAGATTAGAATTGTTCTAATAATTTATTCACAACCGGTTTAATATGGAGAACCTAAAGGGTCACACCATAAAAGGAAGAATAATTATTTAAGAAGTTAATGGCATAATCGTAATAATATGTTAAGTATATTTAATTTAATCTATAGTGATAGAATAAATCAAATAGCTTAATATTTATTATTTAATATTTTATAGATATTAAATATAAATGAATAAGAGGAAGTCTTATTAATATTATCACAATTATTAATATTTTAATTTCTAAAAGAGTTTAAGAATTAATTTAATATAAGTACTCTCATTTATTCCTAATAGGATTAGGAGGGAAAATTAGTTAAAGGAGTTTAATTAATTATCCCAAATAAGATTAAGGAACCCATTTAATTAAAAGAGTTTAATTAAATAAATAATACCTTATTTTAATTAAATAGGATTACCTGATATCTTTATAAGAGGAGTCTTATATCAGATATCAAACATACGAGTTTCCAATAGTTGGAGAGTACGCCCCCTTTTTCTATAGAGATAAGAAAAATTAAGTTTTAAGCCAATACACCTTCTTCTTGAAAATTGTTCTTTCTTGGTGGATCACCTCTAGAGGCCATACACTTGGGTGGCTTAAATTGATCAAAGGAAGGAATATACTCGGAGGTTCAAGGAGATCGCGGAGAAGTAGAAATTGAACTCGTACCTGTAGAAGCTCGTATCTATAAGGGTATGATTACATAACTTCTTGTTCTTCGTTTTAATTAAAAATATGCATAAAGGATGATCCGGGTAATTGGTTTGTGAAAATTTTTAAAATCAGATTTTATTTTGCTTCCGCTATTTTTGTAATTTGATTGCTACTTTGATTTTTACAAAACCAAATAGAAATCGTTATCGAAAAGCCCCCTCTTTTTTGGGAACGACCTGGTTGTTAAATATTGTGAATTAGAATATTAATGTTGAATAAGTTTGTGTTGATCAAAGATGAAATTGATAGTTCCATTGTGTGGGAATTATTAGTGTTAGTGGAAATCGACATTTATTTCGATAATAATTGATGCCTGGAGGTTATATTGACCAATCGGGTAATTAACCGGATAAATGAGCAAGTAATTGCTATTAATTCATATACTTATAACTATGTGTTCACATGTATGTACTATTAATTCACATGATTTACTATTAGGGGAGTTGGTCCAAGATTGATAATACTTGCATAACTAAATTAAAAATGGAGGTATAGATGAAGGTACTATACAATAATTAATTTTTTCACATGTTTAGAACTAATGAGTCACATGATTTACTATTAATTCACATGATTTACTATTAGGGGAGGTGGTGCAAGTTTGATAATACTTGCAGGACTAAATTAAAAATGAAGAAAAAGAGGAATGTATTATACTATAATATTTCGAGCCTCAAAATGTGCAATGATTGACACTATATTTTTCTATAAATAGAAGCTCATTCTTCCTTCATTTCTCACCAAATTCACTAAGTCTCACAAGTGCAATTATTATAGAGAGAAAGAAGAAGAGAAGTCTACTACCTCACTATTCCAGTATCCAGTTTTCTTCTAAGGTAAGGGGTATTATTTCTTTCGTATTCATGAAGAGAGTTATTTTTTTCAATACTCGTAAGGGTTGTTATTCCATTCTTTATTATTCAGAGTTATTTCTTTCAATACTCGTAAGGGTTGTTATTTCATTCTTTATTATTCTGTTGGAATAACATGCCTGTGCGGACTACGCATGCCTAGTGAATTCTTTTGTTATTCTATTCTTTATTATTCTGTTGGAATAACCTATCTGTGCGGACTACGCATGCCAGGTGAATTCTTCTGTTACTCCATTCTTTATTATTTTGTTAGAATAACCTGTCTATACAGACTATGCATGCCTGGTGAATTCTTCTGTTATTCCATTCTTTATTATTCTATTGGAATAACCTGTCTGTGCGGACTACGCATGCCTGGTGAATTCTTTTGTTATTCCATTCTTTATTATTCTGTTGGAATAACCTGTCTACGCGGACTACCGCATGCATGGTGAATTCTTCTGTTATTCCATTCTTTATTATTCTGTTGGAATAACCTGTCTACGCGGACTACCGCATGCATGGTTAATAACCCTTCGTATTCATTCCTTATTAAATTGTGGAAATGATCTGTCTACGTGGATTACCGCATGGCCGGTGAAAATCCATTTACAGTTTTATATATTCTGTTATAATCATTTGGTTAAAGTTTTGGATTCTATACTCCATGAAATTAGTAGAATATCCTTAATATTTGCTCTTCATCCAATATCGTTTCATGGAAATATTCTTCTGAGTGTTCTTGAATTTTACTCCACAAAATAGTATTATGTTAACAAATTGAACGTTATTGAATTCTGGATAAATTAAATTATAAATCTTTAAAATTTATCCTTGAACTTGTTTTATTGAATTATTATGTCATTGTCATCATCCTCATGCTTATATTGTGATGAAAGTCATCTTTGGCTTACGTGCATAGATGGACTTGGTATGATTATGACCAGGGATTATTCGGTATAATCATGACCGTAATATGACGAATGATGTGGTGAAAGTCCTCATTGGCCTGTAGTTCATTGATGGATAGTTGTTGGTATGATTATGACCAGAGATTATTCGGTATAATCATGACCACTGATGATTACATGAATATTCTTGGTCGTGGTGCAGGGATGATTCGATGATGTAGATTATTTTTTAAGCCGAGTCTCAACGATAAAGTTGATGAAAAACTTTTTAAATCATAGAAGATAGTAAAGTTTATGCTCTACTTGACTCTTCTAATGGATTTCTTATTCCGCTACAGTTGTTGATCTAAAACTTGTTGTCTATTATATTCTATCAGTTGTTATACTGTTGAAGGCTAAGGATAATTTATTCTGCATTATCTTAGTCATAATATTTCTTAATGAGCTAGTTGAGCTCACCCTTTCTTTCACTGTTCTCCTCATAAAATGAGAATATAGCTGGGATGAGTCTGGGAATGGATTGATAGTCCAGATGGATGTTTTAGTAGTCATCACTATTCTATAAAATAGTGTGACAATAAATATAATGAGGACTCCATTGAGTGTGAATATTGTCAAGATAACAATATTCTTATTAAAACTATTAGATTATATTTTGCCGTATTTTACACTACTGTTGTATAATTAAGTTGTATTTGAATTTTGTACCATGTATTTTGCAACTCAAGATGGGTGATGTATACCTATTTTGGGGGCGTCACAGTTGGTATCAAAGCTTAGGGATATGATCCCTGGCTGAGATGTGAGACAAGAACTAGGAGGGGAGAGACGGAGAATTCCTTCACTAGTATGACCTACCTAAGTTTATTTGGTATTTAATTGGTCGGTTACAGTATATGGATAATATGTGACATATCAATTAACCCTTGTTTTGTGGCAATATTTGAAAATGGCATCCGAAAATGTTGAGAATAGCAATGAAGCACAGGAGACCATTGAGCCACCACAGATTAATACCCAGGATAATGTGTAACAGGAAAAAAAATAATCCTCAGGTAAACAACAACGATCAAATGATGAACTATGAGATGTTCAGAGGCTTTATGTAATTCATGCAACATCAGGCGAGGGCGGCTCCTGTCCAAAATACAGGTGAAAACACTGACAACTCTCGGACGGTCACCGCTAAGCAGTTCAAGGAGCTGGGACCACTGGAGTTTTTTGGAGAGCCAAAACCACTTAAGGCGGAGACGTGGATAAAGCAGATCAACAAGATATTTGATGTGTTGGGATGCTCCGAAGAGCAAAAGGTTCCCTTTGCCACCTTCATGTTGCGAGCAGAGGCAGATTACTGGTGGGAATCCGTAAAGCGTACTCAACCTGCCGCACTGAAGATGTTTTAGGATAAGTTCTAAGAACTGTTCAACGACAAGTACTTTCCCGAAAGTATTCGTCACATGAAAGAGGTAGAGTTCATCAAGCTTGAGTAAAACAATATGACCATGACACAGTACGAAGCTAAGTTTGCCGAGTTGTCTCGATTTGCGTCTCACTTGGTTGATAATGAGGAAAGAATGATGCGGATGTTTCTAAGAGGTTTGAAACCCGAGATACGTCAATACCTAATTTCTCACAAAGCGTGTCTGTATTCAGATGTTGTGAATAGGGCTCAGTTATTGGAGCGTAATAATGAATCAACCCAACCAAGAGAGAGCAGCTGACAAGTCGATATTACCAGTGGTAGTAGTCATCGAAGCAGTGACAACAAGAGTGGAGGGAATCACAATTATGATTATGAGTTATTCACATAATTGTGGACAGGAATTGTTGATTGATGTTACAAGGAGAAAACATTATCGGTGGATTGCTCGTTCCACTGCAACTAGGCTAGTCGTGCTCACTCTTTTTGCTTCACAATTCCTTTCAGATAATAATAGTGTAGCTGGGTCGAGCGGGGGTAACATGGGATTAGAACGGTGGTCTATAGCTGTTGAGGTTTCCCCTAAAACAGTATGAAAATAATTTTATTAAGTATTTCAGATAAGTGTGTCGTATTTTATACGTCATTTTAACCGTTGATTTTGGTGAACCAAATAGGGAGAGGTGAACCCAACTTTAGAAGGGTGTTTTGCCACTATCATATAAGATGTCTAATGACAAACGACTTCATGTTATCATAAGACAGGGTTGTGCACATGCACTTGCTGATTATATCTTTGAGAACTACCTATATAATCTTGGAGTTTGGTTGAGTTATAATTCTCAATTGGAGAAAATGGAGATAATTATATGTCAAGAGAAGACTCACCGAGCGTGACAGTAATCTTCTCATTTTTCTTTGCGGTCTATTGGGTCAACCAAGGATAATTCTTGAGTCATATGATATCTATCATAACTTAGATGCATGGCCTCCCATGTACGAATGTTTCCTTGAGTATTTTCTAAAGATTTTAATTTCTAAAATAGTTATTGACTGTACTTTTATGTAAAGTACTACTGTAAGGTGTTGTGGTCGAGACACCATGAGAGTTACATATATTTGTATTAAAACTCACAGCTTATGTGTTGTCGTACTCTGCACGACAGTTCAACAGTTGTATAAATGAAGGTTGTATTTGATTTTTATATTGTGATATCTGGCGACTCAGAATGGGTTGTGTGGACCTATTTTGGGGGCGTCACAAATGGTATCAGAGCTTAGGGATATGGTCGCTGGCGGAGATATGAGTCTAGAACTAGGAAGGGAGAGACGAGTAATATACTTCGTTAGTGTGTGACTTACCTAAGCTGAAATTGTTTACTTGATAAGTTGACAAATCACATATGTCAATTAACCTTTGTTTTGAAGATATATTCTAGAATAATATCTGAAATATAGGAGATGAGCAATGGAAAAATCATGATACATAGAAAATAACCAGGAAGGTACAACCCAAAAAGAAAGCAATGTATTCTCATCTCTTCGGACTACCAGGTACGTAAATTTTGAGGGTGAAATTTTATAAGGAGGGGAGATTGTGAGATCCTGAATTTTATGAAATAAAAGTATTCAATTTTCTTATAATTATTATATTATTTAGTAAATGGTTAAATTGATAAAGGTTAAAGTTAAGGGTGCTATTTAAAAATTTTGCAAAGTAAGCAAGTTGATATAAAATATTCGTTGTGTCGGGAAATATTCGTTTTAACAGGGAATATTCGTACGATGGCACAATCATTGGTGAACCCCACAATGGAAGTATTGTCGTAGTTAGAAAACGATATAATTATCTTTTTATAAAAATAACGGCGAAAGTTTTACCGTTAAACTGTTGAACTACCCGGTAGTAAAAGTATGGTAATACGTGTGGTTGCATAGTAGCACACAATATTGATTATTGATTCTTACGTAAGAAGTCACTCAGTTATACTCAATTATTGCTATAGTAATTGCTGCATCATATCTCTCATATTATTGATTCAATTATTGTCACAGTATCATCTGTATAATATTTTATATTAAATCAATAATTGAGACGACAAAGTTATTCATATTATTATTTGTAATATTGATAATGTCTAGAAGTTCTGTCAAGGAGATGTTTGGTCACTTAATTGCGCGCCAATAAGGAGAAATCCTTATTGAAAAGTCCCCTTTTTCCTGGGAACGACCTGGTTGTTAAATATTGTGAGTTATAATATTAATGATTAATAAGTTCGTATTGATTAAAGATGAAATTGATAGTTTCATTGTGTTGGGATTATTAGTGTTAGTGGAAATCGACATTTATTTCGATAATAATTGATGGCTGGAAGTTATATTGACCAATCGGGTAATTAATCGGATAAATGAGCAATTAATTACTATTAATTTAAATGCTTATAACTATGTGTTCACATGTGTGTACTATTGATTCACATGTATGTACTATTAGGGGAGGCGGTGCAAGATTGAAAATACTTGCATGACTAAATTAAAAATAGAGGTATAGATGAAGGTACTATACTGTAATTATTTTTTTCACATGATTAAACTATTGGTTCACATAATTGTACTATTGATTCACATGATGTACTACTAGGGAAAAAGGTACAAGTTTGATAATACTTACCGTACTAAATTAAAAATGAAGGAAAAGATGAAGGTATTATACTGTAATATTTCGAGCCCCAAAACGTGCAATTATCGAAACTATATTTTCCTATAAATAGAAGCTCATTCTTCTTTCATTATCACCAATTCACTAAGACTCACAAGAGCAATTATAGAGATAGAAGTTATATAGAGAGAAGCTACAGAGAGATAGAAGAAGGGTAGTCTGCTACTTCACTACTCCAGTATCCAGTCTTCTTCTGAGGTAAGGGGTATTATTTATTTAATATTCTGAAGAGATATTATTTTTCGTATTCATATAAATATTATTTTCGTTCAATATTTGTAGAAATATTATCTTCGTTAAATATTCTTTGGAATATTATCTTCGTTAAATATTCGTTGGAATATTATTTTCGTTCAAGGGATGTTATTTTGTTTAATATTCGCTTGAAATAATATTTTCTTCCATACTCAGTAGTATTTAAGTAATATTATTTCGTTTCAGATTTTGAATTCTATACTCATTTTGTTGAAGTTTTGGCTTTTATACTCCATGAAATTAGTAGATTTCCTTGATATTTGCACTTCAACCAGTATCTTTTCATGAAAATATTATTCTGAGCTTTCTTGATAATTATTGATCTTTTCATGACGAAATACTATTTACGAGTTACTATTCACCCGGTTACTATTCATTCTAGTATTATTCACTCTGGTATTCGGGGTACTTTTTATGCTGAAGTACTATTCATAAGTTACTATTCACGGGTTACTATTCACCTAATTACTATTCACCCGAATATTATTCACTCAAATATTTAGGGTACTTTTCATGTCGGGATACTATTCACGAGGTACTATTCCCGAAGTAATATTCATAGGATACTATTCACGGGATACTATTCATTCAAAAAATATATTTCTTTGTTTAACAAATTATTTTTGATGCATGAATATTATTCATGAATTTTACTCCACAAAGCAGTATCATGTTGACAATATGGATATTTTTAAACTCTGGATAAATTTAAAGTATTTAATATTTATCCTTGATTTTGTTTGATTAATGCTTATATCATTGTCATCATGCTCATACTTATATTGTGATGAAAGTCATCTTTGGCTTACGTGCAAAGATGGACTGTTGATTACTGATTTTACAATTGTATATGCTTACGTGCAAAGATGGACTGTTGATTATTAGTTTTATATCTTTGACTTACGTGCGAAGATGAACTGTTGATTATTAGTTTTATAGTTGTATATCTTTGACTTACGTGCATAGATGAACTGTTGATTGATATGATTATGACCAGGGATCATTCTGTATAATCATTACTCGTAATGTTACAAATGATGTAGTAAAAGTCCTCACTGGCCCGTAGTATAGTGATGGAAATTTGTTGGTATGATTATAACTAGGGATTATTTGGTATAATAATGACCATTGTTGAAAACACGAATATCTTTAGCCCGTAGTGCATGGATAATTTGTGGTAGTAATACTAATAAATATCATTGGCCGTAGTGCAGGGATGATTCGATGATGTGAATTATTTATTAAGCTGAGTCTCAGCGATAACATATTGATAATACACTTTTAATTCGTAGAAGATAGTAGATATCATGATCTACTTGACTCTTCTAAAATACAGTTGTATGTCTTTGGCCTGTAGTGCAAAGATGAATTGTTAATGAATATCTTTGGCCCGTAATGTAAAGATGAATTTATTAGTATGATTATGAACAAGAATTGTGATTTGGTATAACCATGATTTTTGATGTTTTAGGTAAAAGACATGTGATGAAAATTATCTTCGTCCTGGGTGTGAAGAGGAATTTAGAATCACAATTATGATTATGAGTTATTCACATGATTGTGGACATGAATTATTGATTGATGTTATAGGGATAAAATATTGTTGGTGGACTTTTAACATGGAGAAGATAATAGACCTTATGGTCTATTTGACTCTTCTAATAGATTGCTTGTTCTGCTGCAACTATGGTTGAAAAGTTTTATCATCTACCATATGTTCTAAATCTCTGATTTATTACTGACAAAAGTTATTAATAATTTAATTATCTTTAGTCATGATATTCTTTACTGGACTAATTGTGCTCACCCTTTTTGCTTCACAATTCCTTTCAGGTAATAAAAGTGTAGCTGAGTCGAGCGGGGATAACCGGGGACTAGAACGGCGGTCTATAACTGTTGAGGTTTCCCCTAAAACAGTATGAAAATAATTTTATTGAGAATTTCAGAGAAGTGTGTCGTATTTTATACGCCATTTTAACTGTTGATTTTGGTGAACCGAATAGGGAGAGGTGAACCCAACTTTGGAAGGGTGTTTTGCCATACAAGATGTCTAATGATAGACGACTTCGTGTTATCATAAGACAGGGTTGTGCACATGCACATGCTGATTATATCTATGAGCACTACCTATATAATCTTAGAGTTTGGTTGAGTTATAATTCTCAATTGGAAAAAATGGAGATAATAATATGTCAAGAGAAGACTTACCATTGGAAAGAGCATGACAATAATCTTCTCATTTTTCTTTGAGGTCCATTGGGTCAACCAAGGATAATTCTCGAGTCATATGATATCTATCATAACTTAGATGTATGCCCTCCCATGTACGAAGGTTTCCTTAAGTATTTTCTAAAGATTTTAATTTCTAAAACAGTTATTGACTGTACTTTTATGTAAAGTACCATTGTAAGGTGTTGTGGTCGAGGCACCATGAGAGTTACATATATTTGTATTAAAACTCACAGCTTATGTATTGTCGTACTCTGCATGACAGTTCAACAGTTGTATAAATGAAGTTTGTATTTGATTTTTATAGTGTGATATCTGGCGACTCAGAATGGGTCGTGTGGACCTATTTTGGGTGCGTCACAAATGGCATTAGAGCTTAGGGATATGATCGCTGGCGGAGATATGAGTCTATAACTAGGAGGGAGAGACGAGTAATATACTTCGCTAGTGTGTGACTTATCTAAGCTGAAATTGTTTACTTGATAAGTTGACAAATTGTGGTAATATCTGAAATACAGGAGATGAGCAATGGGAAAATCATGATACAGAGGAAATAACTGGGAAGGTACAACCCAAAAAGAAAGCAAGGTATTCTCATCTCTTCGAACTACCAGGTATGTAAATTTTGAGGGTGAAATTTCATAAGGAGGGGAGATTGTGATATCCCGAATTTTATGAAATGAAAGTATTCAATTTTCTTATAATTATTATGTTATTTAGTAAATGGTTAAATTGATAAATGTTAAAATTAAGGGTGATATTTGAAAATTTTGCAAAGTAATCAAGTTGATATAAAATATTCGTTGTGTCGGGGAATATTTGTTTTAACAGAGAATATTCGTACGACGACACAATTATTGGTGAACCCCACAATGGAAGTATTGTCGTAGTTAGAAAACGACAGAATTATCTTTTTATAAAAATAACGACGAAAGTTTTATCGTTAAACTGTTGAACTACCCGGTAGTAAAAGTACAGTAATACGCGTTGATGCATAGTAGCACACGGTATTGATTATTGATGCTTACGTAAGAAGTCACTCAGTTATACTTAATTATTGCTACAGTAATTGTTGCATCATATCTCTCGTCTTATTGATTCAATTATAGTCATAGTATCATCTACATAATATTTTATATTATTAAATCAATAATTGAGACGACAAAGTTATTCATATTATTATTTGCAATATTGACAATGTCTAGATGTTCTGTCAAGGAGAGGTTTGGTCACCTAATTGCGCGCCAATAAGGAAAAATCCTTATCGGAAAGACCCCTATTTCCTGGGAACGACCTGGTTGTTAAATATTGTGAGTTATAATATTAATGATGAATAAGTTCGTGTTGATTAAAGATGAAATTGATAGTTCCATTGTGTTGGGATTATTAGTATTAGTGGAAATCGACATTTATTTCGATAATAATTGATGTCTGGAAGTTATATTGACCAATCGGGTAATTAATCGGATAAATGAGCAATTAATTACTATTAATTCACATGTTTATAATTATGTGTTCACATGTGTGTACTATTGATTCACATGTATGTACTATTAGGGGTGGTGGTGCAAGATTGATAATACTTGCATGACTAAATTAAAAATGGAGGTATAGATGAAGGTACTATACTGTAATTATTTTTTTCACATGATTAAACTATTTATTCACATGATTGTACTATTGATTCACATGATGTACTATTAGGGAAAGTGGTGCAAATTTGATAATACTTGCAGGACTAAATTAAAAATGAAGGAAAAGATGAAGGTATTATACTGTAATATTTTGAGCCCCAAAACGTGCAATTATCGAAACTATATTTTACTATAAATAGAAGCTCATTCTTCTTTCATTCTCACCAATTCACTAAGACTCACAAGAGCAATTATAGAGATAGAAGCTATATAGAGAGAAGCTATAGTGAGATAGAAGAAGAGTAGTCTGCTACTTCACTACTCTAGTATCCAGTCTTCTTCTGAGATAAGAGGTATTATTTATTTAATATTCTGAAGAGATATTATTTTTCGTATTCATATGAATATTATTTTTGTTCAATATTTGTAGAAATATTATCTTCGTTAAATATTCGTTGGAATATTATCTTCGTTAAATATTCGTTGGAATATTATTTTCGTTCAAAGGAAGTTATTTTGTTTAATATTCGTTTAAAATAATATTTTCTTCCATACTCTGTAGTATGTGAGTAATATTATTTCGTTTCAGATTTTGAATTCTATACTCATTTTGTTGAAGTTTTGGCTTCTATACTCCATGAAATTAGTAGAATTTTCTTGATATTTGCACTTTATCCAGTATCTTTTCATAGAAATATTATTTTGAGCTTTCTTGATAATTATTTATCTTTTCATAATGGAATACTATTCATGAGTTACTATTTACGGATTACTATTCACCCGATTATTATTCATTTTAGTATTATTCACTCGAGTATTCGGGGCACTTTTCTTGCCGAAGTACTATTCACGGGTTACTATTCACCCAAATACTATTCACCTAAATATTATTCACTCGGGTATTTGGGATACTTTTCATGTCGGGATACTATTCACGAGGTACTATTTCCGAAGTACTATTCATAGGATACTATTCACGGGGTATTATTCACCCGAAAAATATATTTCTTTGTTGTCCAAATTATTTTTGATACATGAATATTATTTATGAATTTTACTCCACAAAGAGTATCATGTTGACAATATGGATATTTTTAAACTCTGGATAAATTTAAAGTCTTTAATATTTATCCTTGATTTCGTTTGATTAATGCTTATATCATTATCACCATCCTCATGCTTATATTTTGATGAAAGTCATCTTTGGCTTACGTGCAAAGATGGACTATTGATTATTGATTTTACAATTGTATATCTTTGGCTTACATGAAAAGATGGACAGCTGATTATTAGTTTTATAGTTGCTTATATTTGGCTTACGTGCAAAGATGGACCGTTGATTATTGGTTTTATAGTTGTATATCTTTGGCTTACGTGCATAGATGAACTGTTGATTGGTATGATTATGACCATGGATCATTCGGTATAGTCATGACCCATAATATTATAAATGATGTGGTAAAAGTCCTCATTGGCCCGTAGTGCATTGATGGACAGTTGTTGGTACGATTATAACCAGGGATTATTCGGTATAATCATGACCATTATTGAAAACACGAATATCCTTGGCCTGAAGTGCATAGATAATTCGTGGTCGTAATACTAATGAATATCCTTGGCCGTAGTGCAGGGATGATTCGATGATGTGGATTAGTTATGAAGCTGAGTCTCAGCGATAACATATTGATAATACACTTTTAATTCGTAGAAGATAGTAGATATCATGCTCTACTTGACTTTTTTAAAATACAATTGTATATCTTTGGCATGTAGTGCAAAGATGAATTGTTAATAAATATCTTTGGCCCGTAGTGCAAAGATGAATTTATTAGTATGATTATGAACAAGAATTGTGATTTGGTATAACCATGATTTTTGATGTTTCAGGTAAAGACAGGTGATGAAAATTATCTTCGTCCTGGGTACGAAGAGGAATTTAGAATCATAATTATGATTATGAGTTATTCATATGATTGTGGACAGGAATTGTTGATTGATGTTACAGGGATAAAACATTGTTGGAGGACTTTTAACATGGAGAAGATAATAGACCTTATGGTCTATTTGACTCTTCTAATGGATTGCTTGTTCCGCTGCAACTATGGTTGAAAAGTTTTATCATCTACTATATGTTCTAAATCTCTGATTTATTACTGACAAAGGCTATTGATAATTTAATTATCTTTAGACATGATATTTTTTACTGTGCTAGTTGTGCTCACCCTTTTTACTTCATAATTCTTTTTAGGTAATAAGAGTGTAGCTGGGTCAAGCGGGGGTAACATGGGATTAGAACGGTGGTCTATAGCTGTTGAGGTTTCCCCTAAAACAGTATGAAAATAATTTTATTGAAAATTTCAGATAAGTATGTCGTATTTTATACGTCATTTGAACCGTTGATTTTGGTGAACCGAATAGGGAGAGGTGAACCCAACTTTAGAAGGGTGTTTTGCCACTATCATACAAGATGTCTAATGACAGACGACTTCGTGTTATCATATGACAGGGTTATGCACATGCACTTGTTGATTATATCTTTGAGAACTACCTATATAATCTTGGAGTTTGGTTGAGTTATAATTCTCAATTGGAGAAAATGGAGATAATTATATGTCAACAGAAGACTCACTATTGGAAAGAGCATGATAGTAATCTTCTCATTTTTCTTTGGGGTCTATTGGGTCAACCAAGGATAATTCTCGAGTCATATGATATCTATCATAACTTAGATGCATGGCCTGCCATGTACGAAGGTTTCTTTGAGTATTTTCTAAAGATTTTAATTTCTAAAACAGTTATTGACTGTACTTTTATGTAAAGTACCATTGTAAGGTGTTGTGGACGAGGCACCTTGAGAGTTACATATATTTGTATTAAAACTCACAGCTTATATGTTGTCGTACTCTGCACGATAGTTCAACAGTTGTATAAATGAAGTTTGTATTTGATTTTTATAGTGTGATATCTGGCGACTCATAATGGGTCGTGTGGACCTATTTTGGGGGCGTCACACTCACTATTTTATTAAATAGTGTGATAATAAATGTAATGAGGACTCCATTTGAGTTTGAATACTGTCTAGAAGACAATATTCATATTAAAACTCTCAGTTTATGTGTTGTCGTATTTTACACGACAGTTGTATTTGAATTTTGTACCATGTATTTGGCGACTCAAGATGGATGATGTATACCTATTTTGGGGGCGTCACAATTGTACTATTGATTCATATGATATACTATTAGGGGAGGTGGTGCAAGTTTGATAATACTTGCAGGACTAAATTAAAAATGAAAGAATAGATGAAGGTATTATACTGTAATATTTCGAGGCCCAAAATGTGCAATTATCGAAACTATATTTTTCTATAAATAGACGCTCATTCTTCCTTCATTCTCACCAATTTACTAAGACTCACAAGAGCAATTATAGAGAGAGAAGCTATAGAGAGAAAGAAGAAGATAAGGTTGCTACTTCTGTTGTTTGATAACTTTGGCTCGTAGTTCAAAGATGGACAGGTGTATGACATGATCATGACCACTGGTGATACTAACGAATATCCTTGGTCGTGGTGCAGGGATAATTCGATGATGTGATTGGCAGGATCATGACCATTAGTTAATAGTTAAATGTCTTTGGCCGTAGTGCACTAACATGCAATTGATTGGTATGATCATGACCATTGGTTTTATAGTTGAATATCTTTGTCCAGTAGTGCAAAAATAGACAACTATTTGGTATGATCATTGTTATTACATTTAAATATCTTTAGCCTTTCGGGTAAGGATATTGAGTAAATATTCTATTAAGCCTTTGTGGCAAGGAGAAATTGTTGATTCACATTACTATAAACATGAATTATGAATTTAACTAGCATCTTTGGTGGTTCAGGTGAAAACAGGTGATGAAAGTTCTATTTGTCTTGGGTATAATAAAGAACTGTTGATGGGTATTACAGGGATAAAATTGATGTCATAAAAGATAGTAGATTTTATGCTCTACTTGACTCTTCTAATGGATTGCTTATTCCGCTGCAGTTGTTGATATAAAACTTATTGTCCATTATATTCTATCAGTTGTTATATTGTTGAAGGCTAAGGATAATTTATTCTGTATTATCTTAGTCATAATATTTCTTACTGGGCTAGTTGAGCTCACCCTTTTGCTTTCATTGTTCTCTTCAGGAAATGATAATATAGCTGGGACTAGTCGGGAAACGGAATGACGGTCTAGATATTTGCATTAGTAGTCCTCACTATTCTGTGAAATAGTGTGTTAATAAATGAGGACTTATTTTGAGTCTGAATACTGTCTAGAAGACAATATTTGTATTAAAACTCACAGCTCATGTTCTATAATTAAGTTTGTATTTGTATTCAGTACCATGTATTTGGCTACCCAAGATGGGTGATGTATACTTATTTTGGGGGCGTCACAATAATAATTATAAGAAAATTGAATAATTTTATTTCATAAAATTCGGGGTCTTACAATCTTCCCTCCTTATAAAATTTCGCTCTCGAAATTTACGTACGTACCTGGTATGCCGAAGAGATGAGGATACCTCGTCAGATTCTAACTCTTGCGATATAACCTTTGAGCGTAGAATATGTTCTTTCTTATCCAAGATTTTAACAGGTACCTCTTCATACGTTAAATCTTCTGCTATCTCGTCCGGTTCTAATTCAATAATGTGGTTCGGGTCGTCCACATATTTACGTAACATCGATACATGAAAAACGTTATGAACACGCGACATACTTGGCGATAAGGCGAGTCTATAAGCCACGGTTCCTACTCGATCGAGTATTTTAAATTGGCCAATAAAATTGAGGGTTGAGATTTCCTCTCTTCGTCGATTCTTGCTTCTAGAATAACGCCCTCTTGAACCTTCTTCTTCACAGTCATCAGCTCTGAGTCTGTAGCTTGATCGGCTTTAACTTTATTGATTAAAGTCAGTTTTAATCTTATATTTGCTATCTTCACGTAGGTTCTTGGAGTCTTTAACTCTATCTCCATCTTTTGTAAGTCGTGCGAGATGGGACTTTGTGTTAACAATATCGCACTCGTAAACGCAAACGATCTTCTACTCAACGCGTCAGCTACCACATTCGTTTTTTAAGATAGTATTGAATGGTATAATGGTAATCTTTCAACAGCTCAAGTCAACGTCTTTGGCGCATGTTATGTTCGTTCTGAGTGAAGAAATATTTGAGGGTTTTGTACCGGATTCAAGGTCGATACAAAATTCAATTTCACGCTCTGGGTAGGTTAGGAAGTTCTTCGGGGAATACGTCAGAAAATTTATTAACAATAGAAATATCATTCAAATTTGACGTATTTTTGTTTAAATCTGTGATATGAGTTAAGAAAGCTTGACATCCATTTTTTATTAAACAAATGGCTTTATGGCTTGATATGACAGTGATTGACTTTAGTGGTTTGGTTGCTTGAATTCGCATAATAGGTTGGTTAGGAATATAAAAACTAACAACCTTACGAAAACATTCAATTTTTGCATGATGAGTAGTTAACCAATCGATTCCTAAAATCACATCAAAGGCAAGTATTTTCAAGGAGATAAGATCGACAGGTAACGTGAAAGTGTCGATTTGAATCAAACAAGATTTATAAATGGTGGATGTAACGAAGGTTTCTCCTAACGGAGTTTCAACCAATAAGTCAAAATTTAATTTCTCCAGAGTTAAATTTAAACGTTGAGCACAAATAGGAGAAATAAAAGAGTGGGTAGAACCGATATCTAATAAGGTATAGACTTCGCAAGAATTTATAATTAACTAACATGTGCTAACTTCGTTCGGGTTATTCGCTTTTTGAGAAGTCACAAAAAATGTTCTTCTTGAAACCTCCGACTTTGTTTTGTCCGTATTCGCCTTTGGTGCCAACGTCCCAGCTGGACTTGATTTCGCTATAGGACAAAATTGAGCTATGTGACCGTCTTTCCCACAACTAAAACATACTTTGGAAGGTTGTGGACAGTTTAAACTTATATTTCCTTTCTCTCCGCATCTGTAGCATCTAACTGGCGGTCGTTTTCCTCCTTTAGAATTTGTTGCTGGTGCTAGTGCCGACATCTTCCCGTCATCGTTAAATCTTCACTTTTTGAAATTTTCACTTGAATCATTTCTTTTATTATCTTGGCCATGATCACCACCAAAGTGGTTACCATTTCTGGCATGTTGATTCCCTCCACGTTTATTTTCACCGCTTTGATGACTGCTACCATTGGTATTATCGACTTGCCGGCTACTTTCTCTTGGTTGGGTTGACTCAATATCGCACTCTAATAACTGAGCCTTATTTACAACATCTGAATACAAACGCAGTTTGTGAGAAATGAGGTATTGACGTATTTCGGGTCTCAAACCTTGCAAAAATATTCGCGTCATTCTCTCCTCATTATCAACCAAATGGAATGCGAACCGGGACAACTCGGCAAACTTAGCCTCGTACTGCGACATAGTCATATTGTTTTGCTCCAACTTGATAAACTCCACCTCCTTCATGTGACGAATACTTTCAGGAAAGTACTTGTCGTTGAACAGTTCTTGTAATTTTTCCCAAGATACTTTGAGTGCGGCAGGCTGAGTACGTTTTACTGATTCCCACCAGTAATATGCCTCTCCTCTCAACATGAAGGTGGCAAAGGGAACCTTTTGCTCCTCATAGCATCCCAAGACATCAAATATCTTGTTGATCTACTTTATCCACGTCTTCGCCTTAAGTGGTTTTGGCTCTCCCAAAAACTCTGGTGGTCCCAGCTCCTTGAACTGCTTAGCAGTGACCAACCGAGAGTTGTCAGTGTTTCCACCTACATTTTAAACAGGAGCCACTCTCGCCTGATGTTGCATGAATTGCATAAAGTCTCTGAACATCCCATCGTTCATCATTTGATCGGTGTTGTTGTTTACCTGAGGATTATTGTCTTCCTGTTGCACATTATCCTGGATATTGATCGTTGGTGACTCAACGGTCTTATGTGCTTCATTGCTTATCTCGACATTTTCAGATGTCATTTTCAAACACTGCCACAAAAGAAGGGTTAGTTGACATGCCACATATTATCCCTATACGCTGACCGACCAATTAAATACCAAATAAACTTATATAGGCCATACTAACGAAAGAATTTGTAATAACCCGATATTTTCATATAAATAAATAAGAAATTTTGTATATAATTTTTATTTATTTCTATGAATATTTGTCAAGTAATGTGTATGATAAATGCAAATATATTTATTACCTGAAAAATTATAAATAATTTAAGAATTGTTAATCATTACAAATTATATTCTTAAAGTAATTAATTTTTGTAAGCAGAAATGTTTTTATTTATTATTTTCCATGAAAACATGATTTTATATTATTTAATTAATATATGAAATGATTATTAGAATTATAATGATAAATATTTTATTATATGAATTGTTCAGAATATTTAAGTTAATTGTTTTAACTTAATTATTAATGATGTATATGAAAGATAAATCAGATATGGAATCCAAACCCTAAATTTGAATTTTGTTCAAGGGATGAGAATAATAATATAAAATAATATATATTTTGATTTTTCAGTGCTATAAATATATACTGTATGTGTAGACTGTTAATTGTTGGTCAATTATGGTTTTTAATGTCAAAACCCTAATTTTAATTCGTTAAACCCTAATCTGAAACTCAAACCGGAGTTTGCGATTGGTAATGAATTGTGGTACGTGATTAATAACAATGATTATTATACTAATTAGGTAAACCCTAATTATTGACTAGAAAACCTAATTGTTAAGTAAGGAACCCTAGTTATTTAAAACCCTAACAGATAAAGTGGAAACCCTAATTTTTAGGTAGTAAATTATATTAGTAATTAGGAAACCCTAATCCATAAATTGGGGAACCCCAATAATATCAAGAGACCTTATGTATTTTTAGAACCCTAATTTTCTATTTTAAAAAAACCTTAATTTTATTAAGTGTGTTTTAATTAAAATCTTATTACACTTTAATCCTAATTTGTCGAACCCTAGAAATTATTTGGGAAATTTTAAGACTTAAAATCTAGTGATTAAACCCTAGATTCAAATGCCTTAGACAAGAATACCCTTAAGATTATAAGCAAAATTACCATTGTACCCTTTTTGTCTTATATGATGAATTATTGGTAGCCAAATCTTGCAAAATCTAGACAAGCCACCCTAGTCTAAGCTACGGAGCTAAGAATAACAACACATCAACTATGTCGCCAGCCAAATACATTGCATCAATTCATATACAAGATTAAAGAAAGAGAAAAGTCGTCATTATTTTGCATCATTTCTCTCCAAACACCTAACATAAGTTCTCTCTCTTCAAACCCACGAAATTGTATAGAATATCAGTCCCCTAAGCAACCCCCACGATTACCATTAACAAATTAGAAGGTCAGAATAAGGATCAAAGCTTAGAAAAGGTATAAAAACCCTAATTTAAAAATCATGTGATTTGATGTTAGATGTTATGATTAATTGTTAAAATATGTTGTTTATGGTGTATAATGATGATCTGGGTTGATAGATGTTAGATCCATAACATCTATAGGCTCAGATCTAGTGTTTTTCAAAATCTGGAAAAATAAATTTTTGTGTCTGACAACCGAATGTCAGACCCTTTAAATCTTTGTATGATATGTGTTTTTGTTGTTTAAAGTTTTGATCTTGTAGTATGCTATGAGCTCTTTCATCTGGAACTTGAATCAAAGTCATAGCATGAACATGTTGTAAGTTATTCATGGTCAAAGGTCGTTGACCGACCATGACTTGTCAAGTTTCTGGGTAACCCAGATTTCCCAGATCGTGTCTGACAAGTTTTTGTTGTCCCCAGATCTGTCCGTGTTTTGTTGTTTTGATGTTGTTCTTGTATCTAAGTTATAGCTTGTTATATGTACTATAAATACCTACCTTTATTTTACCTAAACATCAAACAGGTCGATCTTGGTGACTGGTCAAAGTAGATGGGACGAGCATGAATTCTGTTTTCTGGGTAACCTAGAAAACGCAAGGATGTTATCCTTGACAGGGTTTGACTGTACTTTAGCTGCTTGATTTCTTGTTGTTATACGTGTTTTATGTAATAGATCTCTTCATCTACATGTCAGCTACACACTAGATTCATTAGATCACAAAAACAATACACGTACAACAAGTAGTGGAAACCCAAAAATGCCTACTCGATCTGTTCTTCATTTCTGGGCAACCCAGAAATGAAGAACAGCCACTGACACACTTTTTTGAGGCTTAGATCTTTCTGGTTAAGGATGTTTAGACTTGTCTAGTACTCAAATAGTGTTCTATGTTAGTTTGTCTACACAGCCCGATGTCTAGACCACCCATATCATCAACAGAGTTGATTATGTAAGGCCATCAAAAGTGTTGACCGGCATGATTGAAAATTCTGGGCAGCCCAGAAATGTAAAAAACAGCTCTGACAGCATGTTTTGACGCTTAGATCTCCCTCTTGTTCTATGATTTGGTCCAGAAATTGTTATGAACATGTACTCTTACATACATACTACAACATTTAATCAATAGCATGCCCAAAAACAATTCATACAGAGACTAATTAATGGTCAAACAAGCTACCTCGAACACTGACTTTGAATGCCTGGGTTTCTCAAGAACACCTAAGGCGACACTTACTGTCGTCAAAGGGCTTTAGCGATAGACATATCAAAATTAATTAATTTAATTTCTAAAAATCATTTAAAAATAGTAAATAAATTCTGAAAATTATAAAAATAATTTTAAGTTATAAGAATTAACTTTTAATAATTTGGCATATTTTTCATAAATATTAGTATTTATTTGAATATTATTGATATTTAATCTATTTAATAAATGAATTAAATAAATTAATTAAAAATCATTTTATTATATTAAAAATCATTTTCAATGATAATAAGGTATTTAAAAATATTTTAAGTTATAAAATGTAACTTTTAATATTGTAAAACAAATTTCATTAATTATTTAATATTAATGATATTAGAATTATTTAATAGCTATTTTAAATAAAGTAATTTAAAAATGATTTTAATATTAGAAAAATTATTTTAAATGAAAATAAATTGTTTAAAGATATTTTAAGTTATAAAACATAAATTTTAATATTTAAAGGATAATTTCATTAATAACTCAATATTAATGATAATAATTTAATATTAAGGATATTAAATTTATTTAATAATTATATTAAATAAATAGTTTTAAAATGGTTTTATTAATTTAGAAATAATTTAAAAAGGATATAAATGAATTAAAAATATTTTAAGTTATAATTAATGACTTTTAATATTTAGATAAATAGTACATTAATACTTAAATATTAATAAAAATTATTTAAAAATGATTTTAAATATTTTAAAAATTATTTAAGGGTAATATAAATGTTTTAAAAATATTTTGAGTTATTATAAATAACTTTAATATTTTGGCAATGGTTTCAGTAATAGTTTAATATTAATTAAAAATTAATTATAATAGATTTAATGAATATTTAAATCATTTAATAATGATTTCGATATTTGAAAAATCATGATAAATTATAATAATTATTTAAAAAATTATTAGGCTATGAAAAGTAATATGACTAATATTTAAATTATCTAATCGAATATTGAACTACATAATAGAGTTTTTGTAACGACCCCAAAATCCATACAATTTAAATCTCAACTTCGGTCGTTAACCACACATTAAATCTCAAATTTTACATCATTATTCGATATTAAAAACACTAAAATTGCGGAATATTTAAAACGTTTATACATTTCCTTCTTTCTTGCCCTGAATCGCAACCATTACATTACATCTCTTTGATTCAATCTTATATCATGAATCGTTACAACAAAATGACTATACAAAGTCTTACATCATAACTAAATATCCATATACATTGGATAGCTCAACTTACAATTCAACAACATGTTACGTTTAAAATATGAAATACATTTCTCATAAAACATAAGTAATCTTCGTGAATATAGATCTCTACAACTCACATAGCAGGTATCTTTACCTTAAAATTTTGACCTGCAAAAGTGGTTATTTGCAAGAGTGAGCTCGACAGCCCAGCAAAGTCTAACAGTTTTCGTGCATCACATAGCACATAATAACATGCTCGACATACATCTCATTAAAGTAACATGGCATACATGCTTTTAATTCACATAACAAATATAAAGATTGAGTTCCTTACTCAATCATCATTACTTAGCCAAAACAATGCAGTCATATATTGACTTTAACATTTCATGATTTCAACATGCATAACACATCATGCAATTTAAAACAGTTCATCAAGTCCACGTAGAAAATAGGAACCGAAAGACTTGCCTTGATCGTTGTTTACCAATAACAGTTTAACAGCTTACAGCTATCTGCACTTCACGTGCCCTACGCAATTATATAATCATACACATCAAATATTAGTCACATAACAACACATAGTAATTGTAATGTAAACTCTACTCCACATCTCAAAATCTTTCCTATTAATTAGCACACAATGTTCAATTATATTGTGTTAACTTTCAACTTATATCTCACTGTATTTCATATTCGCAGTTCATTCAAGTGCTTAAGTCTTGCTAGGACTACTTATTGATTTTATATTAAACCCATTCCATATCTTATAATATCCATTTCAATTGAATTGAAACACTTTTTAAGTTCATTAACACTTGGCACGGCGTTTCGACGTTCATTCGTCACACACCCGATTTGCCTCTCTTGTGTAAGCTTACTATGCTTCTATAACTCATCTAATACATCATGTATTAATGTTAAGTATTATTATAATTACTAATATTCATGTTTTATAACTTAGGACATCATCTTTTATGGTCAAGAGCACTACACATGCATATGTGCATGCCCGACACCCTCCGATTGCCTCCGAAAACACAATAGTCCTAAAAATAACCATTTTGACCCATCTTAATGACCTCAAATTGAAAACCTTAAAGAACAAAAGTTGTAGGTCTACTCGTCCTCTTTTCGGATCATCTTGAATCACCTCAATTGGAGTTCGTATTAGGAAGTTATGGCTATTTTACTACAGGAGGTCAAAACTGTCCAAATCAGACCACAAATCCGGCGCTGGGGCGCGGATAGTGGCGCCGGGGCGCGAGTACCAGCACTGGGGCGCGAGTTCTAGTGCTGGGGCGTGAGTCCTAAGCTAGACAGTGGCGCCAGGGCGTGAACTTTGACGCCGGGGCGCGAATTTTGACGCTGGGGCGTGAATTTTGACGCTGGGGCGCCGAAATTCACAGAAACCAACCACGAAGAACAGAACAACTAAGTTTTCTGTCTATAACTTCAATTCCAACACTAATTGACATGAACAACTAATGCAAATTACACATAAACTTCACCAAGCATACAAATACTAAATTAACACAACTTAAACCATAATTTTTAGAAAAATTAAATACTAGAATAACATATTTTAAAACCCAAAAACTCCATTACTGCTAAATTTTGTAAACACAGTGAACACTATAAATCCGTATAACCACCAATTTGATTAGTTACACCACCATTTCTGAAATTCATACCCAATTATCATACACAAGGTTCAATTCGCATATTAGTTCATAATTTGCATACAATCCCATAAAACTTTGTTATCATACAAAACATGCGTTCATAAATGTTTTCACTGTAAAAAACTAAATTCTTTTCTTGCAGACTTAATTTAGCATACAATCCTATATCTATATATATATATACTAATACTACCAATCACAATTACAGATAACTTCCTAGCCAATTATAAAACATGGTTTATAGGAATTTTGGTAAAAACCTTATACACAGTGAAAAACAAAAATACGGAGAGCGCAAAAATATGCTAACACATATATTTAACTATAACATAAAGGTTATAGGAAGAATACCTTTTTGAAGCTAAGACAAAATCTCTGCTAACCACTGAGAAAAGCTTTGAAACACAGAACTCTCTCTCTCAATCACAAATTCTTTTCTTTTCTCTTAAAACCTTTTCTGCCAACTTCTATTTTTTTCTTGAGCCAAATACAATATGTGTAACATAAAATAACACCAACGTACTAGTTTTAAAACGTATAAAACCGACGCCACACTTATTATCCTAATATCGGTTACCATTTATATATATATATATATATATATATATATATATATATATATATATATATATATACTAATTTAAATTCAAAAGAAATTCAAAAGCCATAAGGCTTTGTTTGGCAAACCATTAAAATTAATTAAGTTTTCATACTTAATTTAATTAATTCTAATAACAATTCATTGCATAATATAATAATTTATTTAATCATTATAAACTCTCTAACTTAATTATTAAATTAAATTAGATTACTATTTCAAAATAATTACTTTCCTTAACTCATTAATTATTTATTAAACAAATAAATAATCAATTCACATCAAATAAATTAAACAAATACTTATTTAATGATAAACGCATCCATTAAATATTTATATAATTTAATAAATATTTAAATAATATAATTAAAAATCTGGATTGTTACATCATTCTCTCCTTACAAGGATTCTGTCCTCAGAATCACAACTCAAGTCACTCATTCGTTACAATCTTCCCTACTTACAAAGATTCTGTCCCCAGAATCGAAGACACAAATTACACAAATAACTCAGAGAAATCTTTCATCATTTTATCTAAATATAGATTTTATATTTCCTACTACATTTATTACCTAACAAATTCTAGGTTTCATTTCATAACTTTCATTTGAACTCAACTATATTTTGAGTATTATATATCTTTTAACCCATTCATTTCCTTTTCTAAGGATCGTTATCATAAACACTCGGGAATCGCTATCATAAACACTCGGGATATTACAGTTTTAGACTCGTTAATTACCCGATAAAGCCGTCGGTACACAGAAATATTTCAGAAATTGATCTAGACTTAGATAATTTGACTAGATATATGTTTGTTTATGACCCAATAGCTGTTAAACTTAAGTAACAATGTGATTAGGCTATGTGTGGACTGTAAATAGCAGTACTATGTGATATGATATATTATTCTAATCAAACGAATGATCTTATTAATGATAGGTTCGATATAAAAGATAAAACTAAGTTGTGTTATTGTAAGCAGCAGCTCATGCAAGTTTCCTAAACTTACTCCAATTATTATTGAGCAAGTATCCGAACTATCCTTTTTATTGTGCAAGTATCCTAACTTTGCATTTCCTTTATGCAATGGACATGAGTAAGAAAGTTTCAAAATCATATTATTGTGCCAGATTATTTCCTCTATTGCTATCTGTTAGAGTTTATGCCCTAGAGGCCAATTATTTGATATAATTGCTTAACATTTTGATATTATATTTGATTGAATAAATGAATGGTTTTATTATGGTTTTATTTACTGCGTTATATAAATGTTAACATAATAAAATTCCTTAGAATAGTGATACAATTTATATAGTTTCAAGTATGTGACTTGAACATGAGATTATATAATTACAATTAGTATCAATGCTATTAAATGTCCCTAGTCGAGTATCATTGTTGATAGGACAACAATGATGCATTGAGACTAGTATGTGGATTGACTGATGACCAAATCTCATTGGTCATAAATATATGAGATATTAAGTCAATGCATAGGTATGTGTTAGAGAACGATGTACTGGACAGACCCACCATGAGAATTCTAGGTGGAGCATTGAAGTGTCATTAGAGATTCTCATAGTGACAATGATGTAATGGTCCTCCGACTTGAAATCACTATATTACTATACGAGAATTTATGTACTTTGATATCATCAAAGGTCACCTTTAATAGGGTGGACTATAAAGGTGATTATTGGGTACATCATGAATCGTGTGAGAAATATGAGTGATCTAGATGGAATTTAACCCTCCTATATAATAGGGGTGATATCAATAGGCCTCTTGATTGAGTAGGACTATGAAATGCATGGCCATGCTCAAATAGTGATTTATTTCATATAGTTTACTCATTGATCAAGAAAACTCAGATTAAATTATGAAGAGTATGATACATTCCATGACTCGAGTTTAATCTAGGATGTCAAGGTTATAAGCATTAAATTACATTGAACCATTGGTCACGAAAAGGTTGCATCAAATCATCGATCTTATTATTACTTGGGTAGCAGTGACGCATTACTAGATGCCGCTCACTGTTTATAATTTTATAATATGATTTTAAAATTATTGCCAACGTAATAATAACCTATAGGGTCACACACATAGAACGTAATTAAAATGGAATTAATTTAAATTATAAATATTATTTAAATATGTCAATATGATTGATAATATTTAAATTACGAATTTAAATTAATAGGATAATTTATATATAGGTATATTAATTAAGTAAGACTTAATTAAGATATATATGTAAATAAATTTGGATTTTAAAAGGTTTTTGGATTAATCCTTTTTAACTGCTATATATATGATATGTAGCAGCTATTTTAGGGTTAACGATCATAACCTCACAAACCCTAGCCGCTCTTAGAGAGAGACTAGAGAAAAGTTCAAAAACATGTTCCTTTGGTGGCTAGTACCGCAGCTCCCTTCAATTGCAGAATCGTGCGACAATTCATGAGCGTTCGTGTGGATACCATAGAGATGTTGTTCCGTTGGATTGCGTTGGAGATTCGACCGCATCGTTTCTAGCTTTCTTAATCGGTATAATTTCTAACCACTGAATTAATTTGGTTTTCGCATGGATCCTGTTTTAGGGTTTCGAAATTGCACTTTAAATTGTTTAATTTTCGCAGCGTTTTATGTGCTGAAACCCAACACTATCGATTATATATCTAGTTATTTGTATTCATACAAGTTCTTAAATTATTCAATCAGTGTTTATCAATATAGTATTACATTATAATTCAGATGTTTATTCTGTTCGTTAATTTCTAATTAGGGTTATACAAGTGTCCCCACTTGGATAATCATTGTATTTAATCACATGTTGATACATACTTATTAATTTCCAGTATGTATACTGTGACGCCCCCAAAATAGGTCCACACGACCCATTTTGAGTCGCCGGATATCATACTATAAAAATCAAATACAAACTCTATTTATACAACTGGCGTGCAGAATACGACCGCAGTTAAAATGTGAGTTTTAATACAAATATATATAACTCTCATGGAGCCTCGACCACAACCTTACAATGGTACTTTTCATAAAATTACAGTCAAAAACTGTTTTAGAAATTAAAATCTTTGGAAAGTTCTCAAGAAAACCTTCGTACATGGGAGGCCATGCGTCTAGGTTATGATAAATATCATATGTCCACAGAATTATCCTTGGTTGACCAAATAGACCCCAAAGAAAAATGAGAAGATTACTATCATGTACTTTCCAATAGTGAATTTTCTCTTGACATATAACTATCTTCACTGTCTGCAGTTGAAAATTATATTTCAACAAAACATCAAGATCAAATAGGTAGTGCTCGTAGATATACTCAGCAAGTAGATGTCCACAACTTTATCTGATGATAACACGAGGTTGTATGTTATTAGACATCTTGTATGATGATGGCAAAATACCCTTCCAAAGTTAGGTTCACCTCACCCTATTTGGTTTACCAAAATTAAATACCAAATGACGTATACAATACGACACACTTATCTAAAGTTCTCAATAAAATTATTTTCATACTATTTAGGGAGAACCGCAACAGCTATAAACCACCGTTCTATTCTCCTGTTATCCCCGCTCAACCCGGCAACACACTTATTACCTGAAAGGAATTGAGAAGCAAAAGAGTGAACACAACTAGCTCAGTAAAGAATATCATGACTAAAGATAATTAAATTATCAATAGCCTTCATCAGTAATAAATCAGAGATTTAGAACGTATGGTAGATGATAAAACTTTTTAACCATAGTTGCAGTGGAACGAGCAATCCATTAGAAGAGTCAAATAGACCATCAGGTCTATTATCTTCTCCATGTTAAAAGTCCACCAATAATGTTTTATCCCTGTAACATCAATCAACAATTCATGTCCACAATCATATGAATAACTCATAATCATAATTATAATTCTAATTTCCTCTTTGTACCCAGGACGAAGATATATTTCATCACCTGTCTTTACCATAACCACCAACGATGTTAGTTAAATTCACAATTTATATTTATAATAATGTGAATCAACAATTTCTCCTTGTCACAAAGGCCTAATAGAACGTTTACTCAATATCCTTACCCCAAAGGCTAAAGATATTCAAATGTAATAACAATGATCATACAAATCAGTTGTCTATCTTTGCACTACGAGCCGAAAATATTCAACTATAAAACCAATGGTCATGATCATACTAATCAATTGTCTGTCAGTGCACTATGGCCAAAGACATTCAATTGTTAACTAATGGTCATGATCCTGCCAATCACATCATCGAATTATCTATGCACTACGGGCCAAGGATATTCGTTACTATCATCGGTGGTCATAATCATGTCATACACCTGTCCATCTTTGCTCTACGGGCTAAAGCTATCAATCAACAGTTCGTCTTTGCACGTAAGCAAAAGATATACAACTGTAAAACCAATAATCAACCGTCCATCTTTGCACGTAAGCCCAAAATAACTTTCATCACAATATAAGCATGAAGATGATGACAATGATATAAACATTACTCAAACGAAATCAAGGATAAATATTAAAAACTTTAAATTTATTCAGAGTTTAAAAATATCTAAATTGTCAACATGATACAGTTTTGTGGAGTAAAATTCAAGAATAATATTCATATATCAAAAATAATTTGGACAGAAAAAAAATATATTTTTCGGGTAAATAGTACCCCGTAAATAGTACCCTGTGATTCGTACTTCGAGAAAAGTACCTCGTGAATAATACCCCAGTATGAAAAGTACCCTAAATACCCAAGTGAATAATATTCGGATGAAAAGTAATTTGGGTGAATAGTAACCTGTGAATAGTAACTCGTGAATAGTACTCCGACACGAAAAGTGTCCCGAATACCCGAGTGAATAATACTAGAGTGAATAGTAACCAGGTGAATAGTAACCCATGAATAGTAACTCGTAAAAGAAAAATACCAAATAAAATGATATTTCATGACGAGTACAAAGAAATGATATCTCATACTAGTATAATAGAATATACGAAACTGTAAATGGATTTTCACCCGCCATGCGGTAATCCACGTAGACATATCAGTTCCATAATTTAATAAAGAATGAATACGAAGGATCATTCACCATGTATGCGATAGACTGCACAGACAGGTTATTCCAACAGAATAATAAAGAATTTAATAATAGAAGAATTCACCAGGCATGCGATAGATCGCACAGACAGGTTATTCCAACAGAATAATAAATAATGGAATCATGTCATGCTTAATTCACACAGACAGGATATTCCAACAGAATAATAATTAATGGAACCAGGTCATGCGTAATCCGTACAGACAGGATATTCCAACAGAATAATAAAGAATGGAACCAGGTCTTGCGTAATTCGCACAAACAAGATATTCTAACAGAATAATAAAGAATGGAATAATAGAAGAATTTCATCATGTATGCAGTACTTCGCATAGACAGGTTATTCCAACATAATAATAAAGAATGGAATAACAGAAGAATTTCACCATGTATACGGTAGTCCGCGTATACAGGTTATTCCATCAGAATAATAAGGAATGGAATAACAATAGCTCTCTTCATGAATACGAAAGAAATAATATCCCTTACTATAATAATAATATCCCTTACCTTAAAAGAAAATTGGATACTCAAATAGTGAGGTAACATACTTCTCTTCTTCCTTCTCTCTATAATTTTTCTCTATAATAATTGCTCTATAGCTTTAGTGAATTGGTGAAAAATAATAAAGGAATGAGCTTCTATTTATAGGAAAATATAGTTTCTATAATTGCACGTTTTGGGGCTCAGAATATTACAATATAATACCTTCCTCTTTTCTTTTATTTTTAATTTAGTCCTGCAAGTATTATCAAACTTGCACCACCTCTCCTAATAGTAAATCATGTGAATCAATAGTTCTAGACATTTGAAAATATGATTTACAGTATAGTACCTCCATCTATAACTCCATTTTTAACTTAGTCATGCAAGTATTATCAATCTTGCACCAATTCCCCTAATAGTATAAAAATGTGAATCAATAGTACACACATGTGAATAAATAGTTATAATCATGTGAATTAATAGCAATTAATTGCTCATTTATCCCATTAATTACCCGACTGGTCAGTATAACTTCCAGACATCAATTAATATCGAAATAAATGTCGATTTTTACTAACACTAATAATTCCAACACAATTGAACTATCAATTTCATATTTATTCAACACGAACTTATTCATCATTAACATTATAACTCATAATATTTAACAACCAGGTCGTTTCTAGGAAAGAGGGGGCTTTCCGATAAGGATTTCTCCCTATTGGCGCGCAATTAGATTATATAACCTCTCCTTGACAGAACTTCTAGACATTGTCAATATTACAATTTAATAATATGAATAACTTTGTCGTCTCAATTATTGATTTAATAATATATCATATTATGCAGATGATACTGTGACAATAATTGAATCAATAATATGAGAGATATAATGCAGTAATTATTGTAGCAATAATTGAGTATAACGGATTGACTTCTTACGTAAGCATCAATAATCAATACCGTGTGCTACTATGTAACCACGCGTATTACTGTACTTTTACTACCGAGTAGTTCAACAGTTTTAACGGTAACACTTTCGCCGTTAGTTTTATAACAAGATAATTATGTCGTTTTCTTACTACGACAATACTTCCGTTGTGGGGTCCACCAATACTTGTGTCGTCGTATGAATATTTCCTGTTAAAACGAATATTCTCCAACCAATCGAATATTATATAACAACTTGCTTATTTTGCAAAATTTTCACATATCACCCTTAACTTTAACCTTTTATCAATTTAACCATTTACGAAATAAAATAATAATTATAAGAAAATTGAATACTTTCATTTCATAAAATTCGGGATCTTACAATCTGTCCTCCTTATGAAATTTGCCCTCATAATTTACGTACGTACCTAGTATTCAAAGAGATGATAATACCTTATTTTCTTTTTGGATTGTACCTTCCCGGTTATATCCTCTGTATCATAATTTTCCATTGCTCATCTCCTTTATTTAAGATATCATCCTAGAATATATCTTCAAAATAATGGTTAATTGACATATCAAAATTTATCAACTTATCAAGTAAATAATTTTAGCTTAGGTAAGTCACACACTAGCAAAGTATATAACTCGTCTCTCCCCTCCTAGTTCTAGACTCTTATCTCCGCCAGCGACCATATCCCTAAGCTCTGATACCATTTGTAACGCCCCCAAAATAGGTCCACACGACCCATTCAGAGTCGCCAGATATCATACTATAAAAATCAAATACAAACTCTATTTATACAACTGGAGTGCAGAATACGACCTTAGTTAAACTGTGAGTTTTAATACAAATATATATAACTCTCATGGTGCCTCGACCACAACCTTACAATGGTACTTTACATAAAAGTACAGTCAAAAACTATTTTATAAATTAAAATCTTTGTGAAGTGCTCGAGAAAACCTTCGTACATGGGAGGTCATGCGTCTAGGTTATAATAGATATCATATGTCCACAGAATTATCCTTAGTTGACCCAATAGACCCCAAAGAAAAACGAAAAGATTACTATCATGTTCTTTCCAATGATGAGTTTTCTCTTGACATATAACTATCTCCACTGTCTGCAATTGAAAATTATATTTCAACCAAACTCCAAGATCATATAGGTAGTGCTCGTAGATATACTCAGCAAGTGGATGTGCACAACCCTGTCTTATGATAACACGAGGTTATATGTTATTAGACATCTTGTATGATGGTGGCAAAACACCCTTCCAAAGTTGGGTTCACCTCACCCTATTCGGTTCACAAAAATTAAATATCAAATGACGTATACAATATGACACACTTATCTAAAGTTCTCAATAAAATTATTTCCATACTATTTAGGGAGAACCTCAACAGGTGTAGACCACCGTTCTATTCCCCTGTTATCCCCGCTCAACCCGGCAACACTCTTATTACCTAAAAGGAATTGAGAAGCAAAAGGGTGAGCACAACTAGCTCAGTAAAGAATATCATGACTAAAGATAATTAAATTATCAATAGCCTTCATCAGTAATAAATCAGAGATTTAGAACATATGGTAGATGATAAAACTTTTCAACCATAGTTGCAGCGGAACGAGTGATGATTGGGTAATATACCCATAAATCAGGTATACCTGGACTTAAATAGTTATATTCTCGAGTCATTTAGGAATATTTTTACTGTGTTTATGTGTTGAATTCCAGATTCGGGAGCTGCAGGGACAAATTGGGGATTTAAGCTATCAAATGGCAAAATTGTAATTTTTAGAAGCCCAGCGCCGGGGCGCTGGGAATTGCACTACCAATAGCGTCGGGGCACTGGTCGTCGGAGTTAGTTGACTGGATTCATGCGTTGACCGTCCATTAACTTGGTTTGGCACATGGATTGCAAATTTGATTTGGATATGGAGTGGGGAGCAAGAGGGGAAGTATATAAGGTTTATGTTGCTGAATTAAAAGGGGATCAATCATTCATCTATTCATTCATTCATTGGAGGCTACAAAAAGGGTTACTTGAAGACTAAGGATTGGCTACTAGAGTGAATAGTAACTGAGTGAATAGTAACATGTGAATAGTAACTCGTAAAAAAATACCAAATAAAATGAAATTTCATGGCGAGTACAAAAAAAATGATATCTCATACGAGTATAATAGAATATACGAAACTACAAATGGATTTGCACCCGCCATGCAATAATCCACGTAGACAGATCAGTTCCATAATTTAATAAAGAATGAATATGAAGGATCATTCACCATGCATGCGGTAATCCACATAGACAGGTTATTCTAACAGAATAATAAAGAATGGAATAACAGAAGAATTCACCATGCATGCGATAGACCGCACAGACATGTTATTCTAACAGAATAATAAAGAATTGAATAACAGAAGAATTCACCAGGCATGCGATAGACTGCACATACAGGTTATTTCAACAGAATAATAAATAATAGAACCAGGTCATGCGTAATCCGCACAGACAGGATATGTAAGACCCCAAATTTTATGAAATGAAAGTATTCAATTTTGTTATAATTATTATTTTATTTCGTAAATGGTTAAATTGATAAAAGTTTAAAGTTAAGGGTGATATGTGAAATTTTTTGCAAAGTAAGCAAGTAGTTATAAAATATTCGTTGTGTCGGGGAATATTCGATTGGTCAGAAAATATTCGTTTTAATATAAAATATTCGTACGACGACACAATCATTGGTGGACCCCACAATGGAAGTATTGCCGTATTTAGAAAACGACAGAATTATCTTTTTATAAAAATAACGACGAAAGTGTTACCGTTAAAACTCTTGAACTACTCGATAGTAAAAGTACAGTAATACACGTGGTTACATAGTAGTACACGGTATTGATTATTGATGCTTACGTAAGAAGTCACTTAGTTATACTCAATTATTGCTACAGTAATTACTGCATCATATCTCTCATATTATTGATTCAATTATTGTCACAGTATCATCTGTATAATATGTTATATTATTAAATTAATAATTGATACGACAAAGTTATTCATATTATTATTTACAATATTGACAATGTCTAGAAGTTTTGTCAAGGAGAGGTTTGGTCACCTAATTGCGCGCCAATAAGAAGAAATCCTTATCGGAAAGCCCCCTCTTTCGTGGGAACGACCTGGTTGTTAAATATTGTGAATTATAATATTAATGATGAATAAGTTCGTGTTGACTAAAGATGAAATTGATAGTTCTATTGTGTGAAAATTATTAGTGTTAGTAGAAATCGATATTTATTTCGATAATAATTGATGTCTGGAGGTTATATTGACCAATCGGGTATTTGGGGCACTTTTCGTGTCGAAGTACTATTCACATGTTACTATTCACCCGATTACTATTCACTCTTATATTATTCACTCAGGTATTTGGGACACTTTTCGTGTCGAAGTACTATTCACGGGTTACTATTCACCCGATTACTATTCATTCTAGTATTATTCACTCAGGTATTTGTGACACTTTTCGTGTCGGGGTACTATTCCTGAAGTATTATTCACGGGGTAATATTTACCTGAAAAATATATTTTTTTTCGGTCCAAATCATTTTTGGGTACAATATTATTCCAAGAGGAGATGTGATAATTTTTCAGACCGTTGGTTGAAGTTATTATAGTAAATCAACGTGGATCATTCGTTGAAGATATAATAGTAATCAATATGGACCGCTGGTGAAAAGTTATAATAGTAAATCAATATGGACCGCTGGTGGAAAGTTATAATAGTAAATCAACACGGATCGCTGGTTTAAAGTTTTAATAGTAAATCAGTATGAACCGTTGCTTTAAGTTTTAATAGTAAATCAATATGAACCGTCCGTTTAAAAGAAAATCAATCTGAACCGTTCATGAATTAGTTACTATTCAGTCCATTCTCCTATAAATAGAAGCTCATTCCTTCATTATTTCTTACGAATTCACTGAAACTCAGAGAAAGAAATTATAGAGAGAAAGAAGAAGAGAAGTCTGCTACCTCACTTTTTCAGTATTCAGTTTCTTTCTAAGGTAAGGGATATTATTATTATTATTATAGTAAGGGATATTATTTCTTTCGTATTCATGAAGAGAGCTATTGTTATTCCATTCCTTATTATTCTGTTGGAATAACCTGTCTATGCGAAGTACTGCATATATGGTGAAATTCTTCTGTTATTCCATTCTTTATTATTCTGTTGTTATATCCTGTCTGTGCAGATTACGCATGACCTGGTTCTATTATTTATTATTCTGTTGGAATAATCTGTCTGTGCGGTCTATCGCATGCCTGGTGAATTCTGTTGTTATTTCATTCTTTATTATTCTGTTAGAATATCCTGTCTGTGCGGATTACGCATGACCTGGTTCCATTCTTTATTATTCTGTTAGAATATCTTGTATGTGCGGGTTACGCATGACCTGGTTCTATTCTTTATTATTCTATTGGAATAATCTGTCTGTGCGGATTATGCACGCCTGATGAATTCTTCTGTTATTTCATTCTTTATTATTCTGTTGGAATAATTTGTCTACGTGGATTACCGCATGGCGGCGGAAATCCATTTGTAGTTTTATATATTCTATTATACTCAGTTGGTTAAAGTTTTGGCTTTTATACTCCATGAAATTAGCGAAATATCCTAGATATTTGCGCTTCATCCAGTATCTTTTCATAAAAATATTCTTTTGAGCATTCTTGAATTTTACTCCACAAAGCAGTATCATGTTAACAATGTGGACGTTATTGAGTTCAGGATAAGTTAACTTATATATCTTTAAAATTTATTCTTGAACTTGTTTTATTAAATTGTCATCATCCTCATGCTTATATTATGTTAAAAGTCATCTGTGGCCTGTAGTGCATAGATGGACTTAGTATGATTATGACCAGGGATTATTCGGTATAATCATGATCGTAATGTTACAAATGATGTGAAAAAAGTCCTCATTGGCCCGTAATGCATTGATGAACAATTTTTGGTATGATTATGGCTATGAATTCTCTTCGGCCAAAGGTGCAAAGATAAATTATTTTATGGCATGATCAGAACCGTTGATAAAAACATGATTATCTTTGGCCCGTAGTGCATGGATAATTCGTGGTCGTGATACTAATGAATATCCTTGGCCTGTAGTGAAGGGATGATTCGATGATGTGGATTAATTATTGAGCTGAGTCTCAGCGATAAAATATTGATTATACACTTTTAATTCGTAAAAGATAGTAGATATCATGCTCTACTTGACTCTTTTAAAATACAGTTGTATGTCTTTGGCCTGTACTGCAAAGATGAATTGTTAATGAATATCTTGGCCGTAGTGCAAAGATGAATTTATTAGTATGATTATGAGCAGGAATTGTGATTTGGTATAACCATGATTTTTGATGTTTCGGGTGAAGATAGGTGATGAAAATTATCTTCTTCCTAGGTGGGAAGAGAAATTTAGAACCACAATTATGATTATGAGTTATTCACCTGATTGTGGACAGGAATTGTTGACTAAGGTTACAGGGATAAAACATTGTTGGTGGATTTTTAACGTGGAGAAGATAATAGACTTTATGGTCTATTTGACTCTTCTAATGTATTGCTCGTTCCGCTGCAACTATGGTTGAAAAGTTTTATCATCTGCCATATGTTCTAAATCTCTGATTCATTACTGACAGAGGCTATTGATAATTTAATTTTCTTTAGTCATGATATTCTTTACTGGGCTAGTTGTGCTCACCCTTCTGCTTTATAATTCCTTTCAGGTAATAAAAGTGTAGCTGGGTCGAGCGGGGTATTAAGAGGAATAGAACGGTGGTCTATAGCTGTTGAGGTTCTCCCTAAATAGTATAGAAATAATTTTGTTGAGATCTTTAGATAAGTTTGTCATATTGTATACATCATTTGATATTTAACTTTGGTGAACCGAATAGGATGAGGTGAACCCAACTTTGGAAGGGTGTTTTGCCACTATTATATAAGATGTCTAATGACATATAACTTCGTGTTATCATAAGACATGGTTGTGCACATCCATTTGCTGAGTATATCTACGAGCACTATCTATATGATCTTGGAGTTTATTTGAATTATAATTTTCACTTGGAGACAACGGAGATAGTTATATGTCAAGAGAAGACTCACCATTGGAAAGAAGGTGATAGTAATCTTCTTATTTTTCTTTGGGGAGTTTTAGGTCAACCAAGGATAATTCTGTGGACATATGATATCTATCATAACCTAGACGCATGGCCTCCCATGTACGAAGGTTTCCTTGAGTACTTCCCAAAGATTTTAATTTCTAAAACAGTTTTTGACTGTACTTTTATGTAAAGTACCATTGTAAGGTTGTGGTCGAGGCACCATGAGAGTTATATATATGTGTATTAAAACTCACAGCTTATTTGTTGTCGTACTCTGCACGACAGTTCAACAGTTGTATAAATGAAGTTTGTATTTGATTTTTATAGTGTGATATCTGGCGACTCAAGATGGGTAATGTATATCTATTTTGGGGGAGTCACAAATGGTATCAGAGCTTAGGGATATGGTCGCTGGTGGAAATATGAGTCTAGAACTAGGAGGGGAGAGACGAGTAATATACTTCGCTAGTGTGTGACTTACCTAAGCCAAAATTTTTACTTGATAAGTTGACAATTTTTGATATTTCAATTGACCTTTGTTTTGAAGATATATTCTAGAATGATATCTGAAATATAGGAGATGAGCAATGAAAAAATCATGATACAGAGGATATAACCGGGAAGGTACAATCCGAAAAGAAAGCAAGGTATTCTCATCTCTTCGAATACCAAAGCAAGGTATTCTCATTTCTTCAAATACCAGGTACGTACGTAAATTTTGAGGGCAAAATTTCATAAGGAGGGGAGATTATAAGACCTCGAATTTTATGAAATGAAAGTATTCAATTTTCATATAATTATTATTTTATTTCGTAAATGGTTAAATTGATAAAAGTTTAAAGTTAAGGGTGATATGTGAAAATTTTTGCAAAGTAAGCAAGTTGTTATAAAATATTTATTGTGTCGGGGAATATTCTTTTTAATAGGAAATATTCGTACGACAACACAATCATTGGTGGACCCTACAACGAAAGTATTGTCGTATTTAGAAAACGACATAATTATCTTTTTTATAAAAATAACGGCGAAAGTGTTACTGTTAAAACTGTTGAACTACCCGGTAGTAAAAGTATAGTAGTACGTGTGGTTGTATAGTAGCACACGGTATTGATTATTGATGCTTACGTAAGAAGTCACTCAGTTATACTCTATTATTGCTACAGTAATTGCTGCATCATATCTCTCATATTATTGATTTAATTATTGTCATAGTATCATCTGTATAATATGTAATATTATTAAATCAATAATTGAGACGGTAAAGTTATTCATATTATTATTTGCAATATTGACAATGTCTAGAAGTTCTGTAATGGAGAGGTTTAGTCACCTAATTGTGCGCCAATAAGGAGAAATCCTTATCGGAAAGCCTCATCTTTCCTGGGAACGACCTGGTTGTTAAATATTATGAATTATAATATTAATGATGAATAAGTTCGTGTTGACTAAAGATGAAATTGATAGTTCCATTGTGTGGGAATTATTAGTGTTAGTAGAAATCGATATTTATTTCGATAAATATTGATGTCTGGAGGTTATATTGACCAATCGGGTATTTGGAGCACTTTTCGTGTCGAAGTACTATTCACGGGTTATTATTCACCCGATTACTATTCACTCTAGTATTATTCACTCGGTATTTGAGACACTTTTCATGTCGGAGTACTATACACGGGTTACTATTCATCCGATTACTATTCACTCTAGTATTGTTCACTCGGGTATTTGGGACACTCTTCGTGTTAGGGTACTATTCCTGAAGTACTATTCACGGGATACTATTCACCCGAAAAATATATTTTTTTTCGGTCCAAATCATTTTTGGGTACAATATTATTCTATGAGGAGATGTGATAATTTTTTCAGACCATTGGTTGAAGTTATAATAGTAAATCAATATGGATCGTTGGTTGAACTTATAATAGTAAATCAATATGGACCGCTGGTGGAAAGTTATAATAGTAAAATCAATATGGATCGCTGGTTTAAAGTTTTAATAGTAAATCAGTATGGACCGTTGCTTTAAGTTTTAATAGTAAATCAATATGGACCGTCCGTTTAAAAGTAAATTAATCAGAACCGTTCATGAATTAGTTACTATTCAGTCCATTCCCCTATAAATAGAAGCTCATTCATTCATTATTTCTTACGAATTCACTAAAACTCTATAGAAAGAAATTATAGAGAGAAAGAAGAAGAGAAATCTGCTACCTCACTTCTCCAGTATTCAGTTTCTTTCTAAGGTAAGGGATATTATTATTATTATTATAGTAAGGGGTATTATTTCTTTCATATTCATGAAGAGAGCTATTGTTATTCCATTCCTTATTATTCTGTTGGAATAACCTGTCTATGCGAAGTACTGAATACTTGGTGAAATTCTTCTGTTATTCCATTCTTTATTATTCTGTTGGAATATCCTGTCTGTGCGGATTACGCATGACCTGGTTCTATTATTTATTATTCTGTTGGAATAACTTGTCTGTGCGGTCTATCGCATGCCTGGTGAATTCTGTTGTTATTCCATTCTTTATTATTCTGTTGGAATATCCTGTCTGTGCGGATTACGCATGACCTGGTTCCATTCTTTATTATTCTGTTCGAATATCCTGTCTGTACGGGTTACGCATGACCTGGTTCCATTCTTTATTATTCTGTTAGAATAACCTGTCTGTGCGGATTACGCACTCCTGGTGAATTCTTCTGTTATTTCATTCTTTATTATTCTGTTGGAATAATCTATCTACGTGAATTATCGCATGGTGGCGAAAATCTATTTGCAGTTTCATATATTCTATTATACTCAGTTGGTTAAAGTTTTGGCTTCTATACTCCATAAAATTTGTGGAATATCCTAGATATTTGCACTTCATCCAGTATCTTTTCATGAAAATATTCTTCTGAACATTCTTGAATTTTACTCCACAAAGCAGTATCATGTTGACAATTTGGACGTTATTGAGTTCAGGATAAATTAACTTATAAATCTTTAAAATTTATTCTTGAACTTGTTTTATTGAATTGTCATCATCCTCATGCTTATATTATGTTGAAAGTCATCTGTGGCCTGTAGTGCATAGATAGACTTGGTATGATTATGACTAGGGATTATTCGGTATAATCATGATCGTAATGTTACAAATGATGTGGAAAAAGTCCTCATTAGCCCGTAGTGTATTGATGGACAGTTTTTGTTATGATTATGGCTATGGATTCTCTTCGGCCAAAGGTGCAAAGATGAATTGTTTTATGGCATGATCAGAACCGTTGATGAAAACACGATTATCTTTGGCCCGTAGTGCATGGATAATTCATGGTCGTGATACTAATTAATGTCATTGGCCTGTAGTGTAGGGATGATTCGATGATGTGGATTAATTATTGAGCTGAGTCTCAGCGATAAAATATTGATTATACACTTTTAATTCGTAAAAGATAGTAGATATCATGCTCTACTTGACTCTTTTAAAATACAGTTGTATGTCTTTGGACTGTAGTGCAAAGATGAATTATTAATGAATATCTTGGTCGTAGTGCAAAGATGAATTTATTAGTATGATTATGAGCAGGAATTGTGATTTGGTATAACCATGATTTTTGATGTTTCAGGTGAAGATAGGTGATGAAAATTATCTTCATCCTAGGTGCGAAGAGGAATTTAGAACCACAATTATGATTATGAGTTATTAACCTGATTGTGGACAGGAATTGTTGACTGAGGTTACAGGGATAAAACATTGTTTTTGGATTTTTAACGTGGAGAAGATAATAGACTTTATAGTCTATTTGACTCTTCTAATGGATTGCTTGTTCTGCTGCAACTATGGTTGAAAAGTTTTATCATCTGCCATATGTTCTAAATCTCTGATTCATTACTTACAAAGGTTATTGATAATTTAATTATCTTTAGTCATGATATTCTTTACTGGGCTAGTTGTGCTCACCTTTCTGCTTCACAATTCCTTTCAGGTAATAAAAGTGTAGCTGGGTCGAGCGGGATATTAAGAGGAATAGAACGGTGGTCTATATCTGTTGAGGTTCTTCCTAAATAGTATGGAAATAATTTTGTTGAGAACTTTAGATAAGTTTGTCGTATTGTATACGTCATTTGATATTTAATTTTGGTGAACCGAATAGGGTGAAGTGAACCTAACTTTGGAGGGGTGTTTTGCCACTATTATACAAGATGTCTAATGACATATAACCTCGTGTTATCATAAGACATGGTTGTGCATATCCACTTGCTGAGTATATCTACGAGCTCTACCTATATGGTCTTGGAGTTTATTTGAAATATAATTTTCACTTGGGGACAACGGAGATAGTTATATGTCAAGAAAATGATAGTAATCTTCTTGTTTTTCTTTGGGGAGTTTTGGGTCAACCAAGGATAATTCTGTGGACATATGATATCTATCATAACCTAGACGCATGGCCTCCCATGTACGAAGGTTTCCTTGAGTACTTCCCAAAGATTTTAATTTCTATAACAGTTTTTTACTGTACTTTTATGTAAAGTACCATTGTAAGGTTGTGGTCGAGGCACCATGAGAGTTACATACATTTGTATTAAAACACACAGCTTATCTGTTGTCGTACTCTGCACGACAGTTCAACAGTTGTATAAATGAAGTTTGTATTTGATTTTTATAGTGTGATATCTGGCGACTCAAGATGGGTGATGTATATCTTTTTTGGGGGCGTCACAAGATATTCCAACAGAATAATAAATAATGAAACCAGGTCATGCGTAATCCGCACAGACAGGATATTCCAAAAGAATAATAAAGAATGGAACCAGGTCATGCATAATCCGTACAGACAGGATATTCTAACAGAATAATAAATAATGGAATAATAAAAGAATTTCACCATGTATGCAGTACTTCGCATAGAGAGGTTATTCCAATATAATAATAAAGAATGGAATAACAAAAGAATTTCACCATGTATACGGTAGTCCGCGTATACAGGTTATTCCATCAGAATAATAAGGAATGGAATAACAATAGCTCTCTTCATGAATACGAAAGAAATAATACCCCTTACTATAATAATTATATCTCTTACCTTAGAAGAAAACTGGATACTCGAATAGTTAGGTAGCAAACTTCTTGTCTTCTTTCTCTCTATAATAATTGCTCTATTGCTTTAGTGAATTGGTGAAAAATAATGAAGGAATGAGCTTCTATTTATAGGAAAATATAGTTTCTATAATTGCACGTTTTGGGGCTCAGAATATTACAGTATAATACCTTCCTTTTTTCTTTTATTTTTAATTTAGTCCTGCAAGTATTATCAAACTTGCACCACCTCCCTTAATAGTAAATCATGTGAATCATTAGTTCTAGACATGTGAAAATACGATTTACAGTATAATACCTCCATCTATTCCTCCGTTTTTAACTTAGTCATGCAAGTATTATCAATCTTGCACCAACTCCCCTAATAGTACAAGAATGTGAATGAATAGTACACACATGTGAACAAATAGTTATAATCATGTGAATTAATAGCAATTAATTGCTCATTTATCCCATTAATTACCCGACCGGTCAGTATAACTTCCAGACATCAATTAATATCGAAATAAATGTCGATTTCCACTAACACTAATAATTCCAACACAATGGAACAATCAATTTCATCTTTAATCAACACGAACTTATTCATCATTAATATTATTACGCACAATATTTAACAACCAGGTCGTTCCCAAGAAAGAGGGGGCTTTCCGATAATGATTTCTCCCTATTGGCACGCAATTAGATTATCTAATCTCTCATTGACAGAACTTCTAGACATTGTCAATATTACAATTTAATAATATGAATAACTTTGTCGTCTCAATTATTGATTTAATAATATATCATATTATACAGATGATACTGTGACAATAATTGAATCAATAATATGAGAGATATAATGCAGTAATTATTGTAACAATAATTGAGTATAACTAAGAGACTTCTTACGTAAGCATCAATAATTAATACCATGTGCTACTATGCAATCACACGTATTATTGTACTTTTACTACCGAGTAGTTCAACAGTTTTAACGATAACACTTTCGCCGTTATTTTTATAACAAGATAATTATGTTGTTTTCTTACTACGACAATACTTCTGTTGTGGGGTCCACCAATGATTATGCCATCGTATGAATATTCCCTATTAAAATGAATATTCCCCGACCAATCGAATATTATATAACAACTTGCTTATTTTGCAAAATTTTCACATATCACCCTTAACTTTAACCTTTTATCAATTTAACTATTTACGAAGTAAAATAATAATTATAAGAAATTGAATACTTTCATTTCATGAAATTCGGGGTCTTACATATACGTTGACTTCAAAGCCGTCTAAGCTATTTACTTTGGCTAGACACAAACTTAGAAATATTGTTGAACAAGATAGAACTTTATTTTATCCAACCAGATTGTTTTGGTTCGGATTCCTGACTAAGTATGAACATCCCGAACATGGGAAAATTTTTGTGCACCAAAGGCAGATCAGATGAACGATAATATCGTTATTATATGTAGTATTGATCAATACAGGGCACAACAGGCTGATCACCCTCGTGCCTGTAACTTATGACGGTTTACACAGGAAGTTCTGTTTAAATCTTTTTGAAAACAGAAAACAATATTCATAGTCTGTCGACTAATCCCTAGTTATAGTAAGTACGTAGTTTCAAAAATTTAAAATAGAATTGACATATTATTATTATTGGTTCACCCTACTTCACAACTATTGATTTGTTGTAGAAGTGTCATTCAAAGAAAATATTTAAATTCTTTCAGTTAATATTTATTGTTGTTATTACTTGTTGGGCACCCAAATGCTCACTCTTGCTTAAATTAAATATTTTCAGTTAAGTATGATCAACCCGAAGGCTCAGGCAAGAACAAGGGGAAAGAAAAGCTGTTCGAATGAATTTATTAATATTCTGTGTAATAGTTAAAGTTTATTAAGTCAATGATACTTATTATTTATGATATAATGAATGTTTAAAGGTCTCGTACCTGGGAGTAAACTTTGATGCATATGTAAATTAAGTTTGAATTTTATATTATTGTTATTATTATTAATATTATTCAGCTTATAGAAATAGTATCGTGAAGCACCGAGTTCGGGTTTCAAGTACCCGAATTTGGGGCGTCACAGAATTTCTCGTCTCTCCCCTCTTAGTTCTTGTCTCACATCTCAGCTAGGGATCATATCCCTAAGCTTTAATACCAACTGTGACGCCCCCAAAATAGGTATACATCACCCATCTTGGGTCACCAAATACATGGAACAGAATACAAATACAAACTTAATTATACAACTTGAGCTGAGAGTTTTTACACCTATATTGTCTTCTAGACAATATTCAAACTCAATTGGAGTCCTCATTACATTTATTATCACATTATTTCACAGAATAATGAGGACTACTAATACACCATCTCGGACCATCACTCCGTTCCCTGACTAGTAATATTACGGGTCATGATTATACCAAATGATACCCGGTCATAATCATACCAATAACCAGTCCATCTATGCACGTAAGCCAAATATGACTTTCATCACAATATAAGCAAGAGGATGATGACAATGATATAAGCATTAATCAAACGAAATCAAGGATAATTATTAAAGACTTTAATTTTTCCAGAGTTTAAAAATATCCAAATTGTCAACATGATACTACTTTGTGGAGTAAAATTCAAGAATAATATCCATGTATCAAAAATAATTTGGACATAAAAGAAATAAATTTTTTGGTGAATAGTACTTCATGAATAGTACCCCGTGAATAGTACCCCGGCATGAAATGTGCCCCGAATACCTGAGTGAATAATATTTGAGTGAATAGTAACTCATGAATAGTACCCTGGCATAAAAAATACCCCGAATATCCGAGTGAATAATATTCTAGTGAATAGTAACTGGATAAATAGTAACCCGTGAATAGTACCTCAGCATGAAAAGTGCCCCGAATACCCGAGTGAATAATATTATAGTGAATAATAACTGGGTGAATAGTAACTCGTGAATAGTATCCCGACATGAAAAGTGCCCCGAATACCCGAGTGAACAATATTTAAGTGAACAGTAATTGGGTGAATAGTAACTCGTGAATAGTACCCTGGGTGAAAATATTGATATTTAATAAGAAAGTTCAGATCAATATTCCAATGAAACGATACTGGATGAAGCGCAAAACTCAAGGATATTCCACTAATTTTAAGGATTATAGAAGCAATACTTACCATAGTAAGTTTAGATTAAAGAATATGAAAAGAAATAACATACGAAACTGCAAATGGATTTTCACATGTCATACGGTACGTAATCTGCGTAGACAGGTTATTCCGACATATTAAAGGATGAATACGAAAAATAGTATTCATTATGAATACGAAAGAAATAATACCCCTTACCTTAGTAGAAGACTGGATACTGCAATAGTGAAGTAGCAGAATACTCTTCTTCTTGCTCTCTATAATTTCTCTCTCTATAGTTTCTCTTGTGAGTCTTAGTGAATTGGTGACAATAAAAGAAGAATTAAGCTTCTATTTATAAAAAAAAATAGATTAAATATTAACTGATTCATGAACGGTCCAGATTAATTTTCTATTAGAACGGACGATCCATATTGATTATTATTAAAACCACAATCGACGGTCCAGATTGATTTACTTTTAAAACCACCACCGATGGTTCAGATTGATTTACTATTAAAACCACCACCGACGGTCTAGATTGATTTACTATTAAAACCACCACTGACGGTCCAGATTGATTTACTATTAAAACCACCACCAATGGTCCAGATTGATTTAACTTATTATACTTTAGTACCCCTAAAGTTTTCTAAGTTTGCATTATTCACCTTTAACTTTTGTAATTCACTTATCTTCAATAAACACATTCTTAATACTTCAATAATTATTCATCATTAATATTATAACTCACAATATTTAACAACCAGATCATTCCCAGGAAAGAGAGGGCTTTCCGATAAGGATTTCTCCCTATTAGCGCAGAATTAGGTAACCAAATCTCTTCTCGATAGAACTTTCTAGACATCGTCAATATTGTAAATAATAATATATGTGATGCCCCCAAAACAGGTATACATCACCCATCTTGAGTCGCCAAATACATGGTAAATAAATCAAATACAAACTTCCTTAATACAACTGTCGTGTAAAAATACGACAAAACATAGCTGAGAGTTTAAACAAGAATATTTCCCTCTAGACAATATCCACTCTCAATGTAGTCCTCGTTACATTTATTATCACACTATTTTACAGAATAGTGAGGACTACTAAAACAACCATCTGGACCGTCAATCCGTTCCCTGACCAGTGAAAGAAAAAGGGTGAGCTCAACTAGCCCAGTAAGAAATATTATGATTAAGATAATGCAGAATAAATTATCATTAGTCTTCAACAGTGTTAAACTGATAAAATATAATAAACATCAAGTTTAACTGCATCAGAACAAGCAATCCATTAGAAGAGTCAAGTAGAGCATGATATCTACTATCTTCTACGATTTAAAAAGTTTTTCATCAATTTTATCGCTGAGACTCAGCTTAATAAATAAACCACATCATCGAATTATCCATGCACTACGGGCCAAGGATATTCATGTAATCATCAATGGTCATGATTATACCGAATAATCCTGGTCATAATCATACCAACAACAACTATCCATCAATGCACTACAGGTCAATGAGGACTTTTACCACATCATTTGTAACATTACTGGTCACGATTATACTGAATGATCCATGATCATAATCATACCAATCAACAGTCCATCTATGCACGTAAGCCAAAGATGACTTTCATCACAATATAAGCATAAGGATGATGACAATGATATAAGCATTAATCAAACGAAATTAAGGATAAATTTTAAAGACTTTAAATTTATCCAGAGTTTAAAAATATCCAAATTGTCAACATGATACTGCTTTGTGGAGTAAAATTCAAGAATAATATTCATGTATCAAAATTAATTTGGACAGAAAATAATATATTTTTTGGGTGAATAGTACCATGTAAATAGTACTTCGGGAATAATACCTTGTGAATATTACCCCGACATGAAAAGTGCCTCAAATACCTGAGTAAATAATATTAGGGTGAATAGTAATCGGGTGAATAGTAATACGTGAATAGTAACTCATGAATAGTACTCTACCTGAAAAGTTCCCCGAATACCCGAATGAATAATATTTGAGTGAATAGTAACCGGGTGAATAGTAGCTCATGAATAGTATTCCGGTATGAAAAGATCAATAATTATCAAGAAAGCTCATAATAATATTTCCATGAAAAGATACTGAATGAAGCGCAAATATCAAGGATATTCTACTAATTTCATGGAGTATAGAAGCAATACTTTAACAGGATGAGGGTATAATAAGGAATATGAAACGAAATAATTTTACTCACATACTACAGAGTATGGAAGAAAATATTATTTCTACGAATGTCGAAAAATATAATATCCCTTACGAATATTGAACGAAAATAATATTCCTACGAATATTAAAAGAAGATGATATTCCTTACGAATATTGAACAAAAATAATATTCATACGAATATGAAAAATAATATCTCTTTAGAATATAAAATAAATAATACCTTTTATCTCAAAAGAAGACTGAATACTGGAATAGTGAAGTAGCAGACTTCTCTTCTTTCTCTCTATAGCTTCTCTATTTATAATTGCTCTTGTGAGACTTAGTGAATTGGTGAGAATGAAGGAAGAATGAGCTTTTATTTATAGAAAAACATAATTTTGATAGTTGCACGTTTTGGGGCTCGAAATATTACAATATAATACCTTCATCTTTTCCTTCATTTTTAATTTTGTCCTGCAAGTATTGTCAAACTTGTACCACCTCCCCTAATAGTACATCATGTGAATCAATAGTACAATTATGTGAATCAATAGTTCTATACATATGAAAATACGAATTACAGTATAGTACCTTCATTTATACCTCCATTTTTAATTTAGTCATGCAAATATTATCAATCTTGCACCACCTCCCCTAATAGTACATACATGTGAATCAATAATACACATATTTGAACACATAGTTATAAGCATGTGAATTAATAGCAATTAATAGCTCATTTATCCGATTAATTACCCGATTGGTCAATATAACCTTCAGACATCAATTATTATCGGAATAGATGTCGATTTCCACTAACACTAATAATCCCAACACAATGGAACTATCAATTTCATCTTTAATCAACACGAACTTATTCATCATTAATATTATAACTCACAATATTTAACAACCAGGTCGTTCCCAGGAAAGACAGGGTTTTCCGATAAGGATTTCTCCTTATTGGCGTGCAATTAGGTGACCAAACCTCTCCTTGATAGAACTTCTAGATATTGTCAATATTACAAATAATAATATGAATAACTTTGTCGTCTCAATTATTAATTTAATAATATAAAATATTATGTAGATGATAATGTAACAATAATTGAATCAATAATATAAGAGATATAATGCAACAATTATTGTAGCAATAATTGAGTATAACTAAGTGACTTCTTATGTAAGCATCAATAATCAATATTGTGTGCTACTATGTAACCACGCGTATTACTGTACTTTTACTACCGGGTAGTTTAACAGTTTTAACGGTAACACTTTCACCGTTATTTTTATAAAAAGATAATTCTGTCGTTTTCTAAATACGACAATACTTCCGTTATGGGTTCCACCAATGATTGTGATGTCGTACTGATATTCCCCTACAAAAATAATATTTCCCGACCAATCGAATATTTTATAACAACTTGTTTACTTTGCAAAATTTTCACATATCACCCTTAACTTTAACCTTTTATTAATTTAACCATTTACGAAATAAAATATTAATTATAAAAAAATTGAACACTTTCATTTCATAAAATTTGGGGTTTTAAAATATGAATAATTTTTTCGTCTCAATTATTGATTTAATAATATAAAATATTAATACTGTGACAATAATTAAATCAAATAACGTGAGATACTATGCAGCAATTACTGTAGCAATAATTGAGTATAATTGAGTGACTTCTCACTTAAGCATCAATAATCAATATCGTGTGCTACTATGCAACCATGCGTATTACTGTACTTTTACCACCGGGTAGTTCAACAGTTTAACGGTAAAATTTTCGCCGTTATTTTTATAAAAAATTATTTTTGTCATTTTCTAACTACGACAATACTTCTGTTGTGGGGTCCACCAATGATTGTGTCGTCGTACGAATATTCCTTGTCAAAACGAATATTCTCCGACCAATCAAATATTTCCTGACACAACGAATATTTTATATCAACTTTCTTACTTTACAAAATTTTCAAATATCAGCCTTAACTTTAACCTTTATCAATTTAACCATTTACTAAATAACATAATAATTATAAGAAAATTGAATACTTTCATTTCATAAAATTTGGGGACTTACACCCTCCCCCCAATTTATCACCAACATGTGGGCCCCACATGTGGTCCCCCACCTTTATCGTATAAAAATATATTTTGAATAATTTTCTACCGATTATTTTGAAAAATGGATAAATGAGGGTCCAAATAATAAGCAAAATTTACATCAAATACTTCATAAAAATTCCCTCAATATTTTTAACAACATTTATTCATCATTATTATTACTAGCAATATTAACAACCAGATTGTTCCCAGGAAAGATAGGGCTTTTCGATAAGAATTTTTTCCTATTGGCGCGCAATTAGGTGACCAAACTACTTTTCTCGACAGAAATTTCTAGACAATATTAATTATGCAGATAATAATATGAATAAATTGTCATCTCAATTATTGATTTAATAATATAAAATATTACAATAATAATTGAATCAAATAACGTGAGATACTATGCAGTAATTACTATAGCAATAATTAAACAAAATTGAGTGACTTCTCACGTAAGCATCAATAATTAATATTATGTGCTACTATGCAACCACGCTTGTTACTGTACTTTTAACACCGGGTATTTCAACAGTTAACGGTAAAACTTTTGCCGTTATTTTTAGAAAATGATATTTCTGTCATTTTCTCATGCCGACAATAATTCTGTTGTAGGGTCCACTAATGATTGTGCGTCATACGAATATTTTTTGTTAAAATGAATATTCCCCGACCAATTGAATATTATAAAATAACTTGCATACTTTGCAAAATTTATAAATAATATCCACAACTATAACATTATATCAAATCCACACCATAATATTTAAAAAAATTATTTTGAAAAAATTAATCTTTATTCACAAAATTTGGGATCTTACATCTCAGTGGCGGTCAGGATCCAGATGTTTCCCTTTGAATTGGGATTAATAGGACCTATAAGATCCATTCCCCATGTATGAAAGGGCCATGGAGTTGCTAAGGTCCGCAAATTCACAGCGAGAGCATAAATTAAGTTTCCATTAATTTGGCAAACATGACACTTCTTGGCAAACTCTAAGCAATCCCCTTCCATTCTATGTCAGTAGTAACCATGATCAATCAACTATTTATACAACTTGGCTCCTCCTTGGTGTTCATCTTTATGTATTTGGTAGACCAAATCTTTGGCAATTCCTAATTCCAAACACCGTAAAGGCTTGTCGTTAAACCCTCTTCTAAACAACTCTCCGTTTTATAAGAAGAATCGTTGTGCTTTCTTCATTATCGTGACTGCATCTTTCTTTTCGGCAGGAAGACTACCGCTTTGTAAAAACTCCATATATGGGCTTCGCCAGTCTGTTATGTCGTCAGTGAAGGCACATTCTTCCTCCCCAGGGTATTCTTGGCACGAAAGATATTGTCGTTGAAGTGCATCTGTTCCTTTATTCATTTTGGGCCAATAATACCCTTGGCGTTGCAATCTTCGATACAATCCAATATTTGCCAATCCGCAGTTTTCTTTATGTACATGATATAAAATCCTATTTGCTTCATCCTTCGCCAAGCATTTTGTCAATACACCATCTGCTTCTTCATGGTACAATACTCTTTTAATGATGCTGTATTTTTGAACCTCCGCTGGTGATATGTTCCCTTCCTTTGTTTGTAATTGATGAGAGATGGCATGTCTCCAATCTTCTATCAGATCTTTAGGGAATAATTCCAGCACCGTGGTTGGTAGGATCCTTTTGATTACCTTCACAACCAAGTCTTTTCCTTTGACATACACTTTAGATTCTATTGTGGCTAATGCAATAGGTTGTCTATTTTGTACTCTCGGCAAGTACTCAATCACTACCTTCTTGAAGGCTTCCATCACTTTTTGTGCTACAATTCGTTATGGTGCCAAGGTAGGTTCCTTTACTGCAAATTGACCTCTTATTTGTTGAACTATCAGATTTAAATCTCCCTTTACTTTGGGGCACTTAGCTCCCAATTCTCTAGCTGCTAATAATCCCAATATGAATCCCAATATCAATAATCAATACTGTGTGCTACTATGCAACCACGCGTATTACTGTACTTTTACTACCGGGTAGTTCAACAGTTTAACGGTAAAACTTCTGCCATTATTTTTATAAAAAGATAATTCTGTCGTTTTCTAACTACGACAATACTTTTGTTGTGGGGTCCACCAATGATTGTGTCATCGTGTGAATATTTCTTGTTAAAACGAATATTCCCTGACTAATCGAATATTATATTACCACTTGCTTACTTTGCAAAATTTATAAATATTACCCACAACTATAACATTATATCAAATCCACACCATAATATTCAAAAATATATTTCGAGAAAAATAATCTTTATTCATAAAAGTTGGGGTCTTACAACCTCCACTTCTTATGAAATTTCGTCCTCGAAATTAGGGTGCGTACCTGGTATGTCGAAGAGGTGAGGATACCTTGATTTCATTTCAGATTCTAACTCCCAGGTTATTTCCTTAATATCGTGGTTTCTCAACAAAACTTTAACTTGAGGTATAACTTTAGAGCGTAGAATATGATCCTTCTTATCCAAGATTTTAATAGGTACCTCTTCATACGTTAAATCTTCAACTATCTCGTCCGGTTCTAATTCAATAATGTGGTTCGGATCTTTCACATATTTATGTAACATAGATATATGAAAAACGTTATGAACACGAGACATACTTGGCAGTAAGGCGAGTCTATAGGCCACAATTCCTACTCGATCGAGGATTAAAAATGGGCCAATGAATTGAGGATTGAGCTTTCCTCTCTTTCCAAATCTCATAACTCCTTTCCATAGAGCAACACGTAACAACACATGATCTCCAATATTGAATTCCACGTCCTTTCGATGAAGATCAGCATAACTCTTTTGTCGATTTTGTGAGGTTTTTATACGTTGTCGTATCGTTTAAATCTTTTCTGTAGGCATACGTACCAACTCTGGTCCCAACAACGTTGCTTCACCCACCTCATCCCAGCATACTGGAGAGCGACACTTTCTTCCATACAATGCTTCAAATGGAGTCATGCCAATACTTGCTTGATAACTATTGTTGTAGGAAAACTCCACCAATGGTAAGAACTTGTCCCAACTTCCCTTGAAGTCAAGGACACAGAGTCTTAATAAATCTTCTAGAGTTTGAATAGTCCTTTCTGATAGCGTTTGAGGATGATATGCTGAACTAAATCATAAATCTGTGCCCATAGCTTTTTGTAAACTAACCCAAAATCTTGAAGTGAATCTTGGGTCTCGATCAGAAACTATGGAGACTGGCATACCATGTAATCTTACAATCTCGTTTATGTACATACTATCAAGACGTTCAAGTGTATAGGTTTCTCGTATCTGTAAGAAATGAGAAGACTTGGTCAATCTATCAACAATGACCCAAATCGCATATATACCTTGAGAAACCTTAGGAAGACCAGTAACGAAATTTATGGTAATGTGCGCCCACTTCCATTCTGGAATTTCAAGTGGTTGCAATGGACCTTTTGGTACTTGATGCTCTGCCTTGACTCGTTGACAAATTAGACACCTTGAGATAAACCCCGCTATCTCTCTCTTCATATTTCTCCACCAAAATGTATGTCGGAGATCACGATACATTTTGGTAGTCCCAGGATGGATTGTAAACGATGTATTGTGTGCCTTATACTTCAAGTCAGAATCGTTAGGAACACAAAGTCTGGAGTTGACTCGAAGTATTCCTTCTTTATCGATTCTTGCTTCTAGAATAACACCTTCTTGCACTTTCTTCCTCATACGCATCAGCTCCAGGTCTGTAGCTTGAGCAGCTTTATCTTTATCGATTAAAGTCGGTTCTACTCGTATATTCACCATCATCACATTGGTCCTTGGAGTCTTTAACTCTATCTCCATCCTTTGTAAGTCATACAAAATGGGCCTTTGCGTCGACAATATCGCACTCGTACCCGCATATGATCTTATACTCAATGCGTTAGCTACTACGTTCGCTTTTCCAGGATGGTATTGGATGGTATGATCATAATCTTTCAAGACCTCAAGCCATCGTCGTTGCCACATGTTGAGTTCCTTTTGAGGGAAGAAATATTTGAGGCTTTTATGATCCGTATAGATCTCCACCTTTTCTCCATACAGAAAATGCCTCCAAATCTTAAGCATAAAAATGATAGCTACCAACTCTAGATCATGAGTAGGATAATTCCTCTCATATTCTTTGAGTTGTAGTGAGGCATAGGCTATGACTTTCCCATGTTGCATGAGAACACATCCTAAACTTTTGCTTGAAGCATCGCTGTATATGACAAATCCCTCCGAACCAGATGGTATTGTCAGAACAGGTGCTAAAATGAGTCTCCTCTTGAGTTCTTAAAAACTCTTCTCACATTCCTCTCTCTAATCGAATTTTGTATATTTCTGAGTCAACTGAGTTAATGGAGTAGCGATTCGAGAAAACCCTTCTACGAATCTTCGATAATAACCAGCTAAGCCGAGAAAGCTACGTACTTCGGTCACTGACTTAAGTTGCTCCTAGCTTTGAATTGCTTTAATCTTTACCGGGTCAATAGATATTCCATGATTTGATATCATGTGCCCAAGGAATGCAACTTCCTCAAGCCAGAACTCGCATTTCTTCAACTTGGCATATAGCTTATTTTCACGAAGCTTTTGAAGTATCAGCCTTAAGTGTTGCTCATGATCGTCATGGCTTTTGGAATAAATGAGGATGTCATCAATAAAGACGACCATAAAGTGATCCAAATATTGCTTGAATACTCGGTTCATCATATCCATGAAGGCAGCAGGAGCATTAGTCAATCCAGAAGACATGACTAAGAATTCATAATGCACGTACCGAGTTCTGAAAGCAGTCTTTGGAATGTCATCAGTTTTAATCTTTAACTGATGATATCCAGAACGAAGATCGATCTTTGAAAAGAATTTGGCACCTTGCAACTGGTCAAACAGATCATCAATACGAGGCAACGGGTACCTATTTTTGATTATGACATGATTCAACTCCCGATAATCAATACAAAGTCGCATACTTCCATCTTTCTTCTTCACGAATTGAATATGAGCACCCCAAGGAGACGTACTAGGATGAATAAAACTGATGTCTAACAATTCCTGTAGTTGGATTTTTAACTCTTGAAGTTCAATAGGAGCCATTCGATATGGGGCTTTGGAAATGGGTTTTGTACCGAATTCAAGGTCAATACAAAATTCAATTTCACGCTCTAGGGGTAGGCCAGGAAGTTCTTCAGGGAATACGTCAGGAAATTTATTAACAATAGAAATATCATTCAAATCTGACATATTTCTATTTAAATCTGTGACATGGGCTAAGAAAGCTTGACATCCGTTTTTTAATAAACGAATAGCTTTATAGCTTGATATGACAGTGATTGACTTTAGTGGTTTGGTTGCTTGAATTCGTATAATAGGTTGGTTAGGAATATGAAAGCTAACAACCTTACAAAAACAATCGATTTTAGCATGATGAGTAGTTAACCAAACAATTCCTAAAATCACATCAAATGCAAGTATTTTCAAAGAGATAAGATCGACAGGTAACGTGCGGTTACCGATTTGAATCAAACAAAACTTATAAACAGTGGATGTGATGAAGGTTTCTCCTAACAGAATTTCAATAGATAAATTAAAGTCTAATTTCTCCGGAGTTAAATTTAAACGTTGAGCGCAAGTAGGAGAAATAAAAGAATGGATAGAACCGGTATCAAATAAACTTCGCTAGAGTTTATGATTAGCTTACCCGTGATCACCTCGTTCAGATTCCTCGCTTTTTGGGAGGTTACGGCAAATGCTCTCCCTTGAACTACCAGTTTTGTCTAGTCTAGGACACCCTTTGATGCCTCCATCCCAACTGGACTTGACTTTGGTGCATGAAAAAATCGGGTTAGGTGACCTTCTTTTCCACAATTGTAACACGCTTTGGACTGCATCGTGCAGTTTGGAATGATGTGTCCTTCCCCTCCACATTTGCAACATACAACCGACGGTCGTTCTCCTTCCTTAACAACAGGTGCTGGTGCTAATGTCTTTCCATCGTTATTGAATCTCTTCTTCTTGAAATTTTCACTTCTATTATCTTGGTCAAGATTACCACCAAAGTGGTTACCATTTCTGGCATGTTGATTCCCTCCACGTTTGTTGTCACCGCTTCGATGACTGCTACCACTGGTATTATTGACTTGTCGGCTGCTCTCTCTTGGTTGGGTTGACTCATTATCGCGCTCCAATAACTGAGCCCTATTTATAACATGTGAGATCCCGAATTTTATGAAATAAAAGTATTCAATTTTTTTATTTTGGTAAATAGTTAAATTGATAAAAGTTTAAAGTTACGGGTGATATTTGAAAATTTTTCAAAGTAAGAAAGTTTTCATAAAATAGCCGGTAGAAAAAGTACAGTAATACGCGTGGTTGCATAGTAGCACACGGTATTGATTATTGATACTTACGTAAGAAGTCACTCAGTTATACTCAATTATTGTTACAATAATTGCTGCGTCATATCTCTCATATTATTGATTCAATTATTGTCACAGTATCATCTGTATAATATGTTATATTATTAAATCAATAATTGATACGATAAAGTTATTCATATTATTATTTGCAATATTGACAATGTCTAGAAGTTCTATCAAGGAGAGGTTTGGTCACCTAATTGCGCGCCAATAAAGAGAAATCCTTATCGGAAAGCCCCCTCTTTCCTTGGAACTGTAACGACCCCAAAATCCATACAATTTAAATCTCAACTTCGGTCGTTAACCACACATTAAATCTCAAATTTTACATCATTATTCGATATTAAAAACACTAAAATTGCGGAATATTTAAAACGTTTATACATTTCCTTCTTTCTTGCCCTGAATCGCAACCATTACATTACATCTCTTTGATTCAATCTTATATCATGAATCGTTACAACAAAATGACTATACAAAGTCTTACATCATAACTAAATATCCATATACATTGGATAGCTCAACTTACAATTCAACAACATGTTACGTTCAAAATATGAAATACATTTCTCATAAAACATAAGTAATCTTCGTGAATATAGATCTCTACAACTCACATAGCAGGTATCTTTACCTTAAAATCTTGACCTGTAAAAGTGGTTATTTGCAAGAGTGAGCTCGACAGTACAGCAAAATCTAACAGTTTTCATGCATCACATAGCACATAATAACATGCTCGACATACATCTCATTAAAGTAACATGGCATACATGCTTTTAATTCACATAACAAATATAAAGATTGAGTTCCTTACTCAATCATCATTACTTAGCCAAAACAATGCAGTCATATATTGACTTTAACATTTCATGATTTCAACATGCATAACACATCATGCAATTTAAAACAGTTCATCAAGTCCACATAGAAAATAGGAACCGAAAGACTTGCCTTGATCGTTGTTTACCAATAACAGTTTAACAGCTCACAGCTATCTGCACTTCACATGCCCTACGCAATTATATAATCATACACATCAAATATTAGTCACATAACAACACATAGTAATTGTAATGTAAACTCTACTCCACATCTCAAAATCTTTCCTATTAATTAGCACACAATGTTCAATTATATTGTGTTAACTTTCAACTTATATCTCACTGTATTTCATATTCGCAGTTCATTCAAGTGCTTAAGTCTTGCTAGGACTACTTATTGATTTTATATTAAACCCATTCCATATCTTATAATATCCATTTCAATTGAATTGAAACACTTTTTAAGTTCATTAACACTTGGCACGGCGTTTCGACGTTCATTCGTCACACGCCCGATTTGCCTCTCTTGTGTAAGCTTACTATGCTTCTATAACTCATCTAATACATCATGTATTAATGTTAAGTATTATTATAATTACTAATATTCATGTTTTATAACTTAGGACATCATCTTTTATGGTCAAGAGCACTACACATGCATATGTGCATGCCCGACACCCTCCGATTGCCTCCGAAAACACAATAGTCCTAAACATAACCATTTTGACCCATCTTAATGACCTCAAATTGAAAAACTTAAAGAACGAAAGTTGTGAGTCTACTCGTCCTCTTTTCGGATCATCTTGAATCACCTCAATCGGAGTTCGTATTAGGAAGTTATGGCTATTTTACTACAGGAGGTCAAAACTGTCCAAATCAGACCACAAATCCGGCGCTGGGGCGCGGATAGTGAAGCCGGGGCGCGAGTACCAGCGCCGGGGCGCGAGTTCTAGTGCTGGGGCGTGAGTCCTAAGCTAGCCAGTGGCGCCAGGGCGTGAACTTTGACGCCGGGGCGCGAATTTTGACGCTGGGGCGTGAATTTTGACGCTGGGGCGCCGAAATTCACAGAAACCAACCACGAAGAACAGAACAACTAAGTTTTCTGTCTATAACTTCAATTCCAACACTAATTGACATGAACAACTAATGCAAATTACACATAAACTTCACCAAGCATACAAATACTAAATTAACACAACTTAAACCATAATTTTTAGAAAAATTAAATACTAGAATAACATATTTTAAAACCCAAAAACACCATTACTGCTAAATTTTGTAAACACAGTGAACACTATAAATCCGTATAACCACCAATTTGATTAGTTACACCACCATTTCTGAAATTCATACCCAATTATCATACACAAGGTTCAATTCGCATATTAGTTCATAATTTGCATACAATCCCATAAAACTTTGTTATCATACAAAACATGCGTTCATAAATGTTTTCACTGTAAAAAACTAAATTCTTTTCTTGCAGACTTAATTTAGCATACAATCCTATATCTATATATATATATATATATATACTAATACTACCAATCACAATTACAGATAACTTCCTAGCCAATTATAAAACATGGTTTATAGGAATTTTGGTAAAAACCTTATACACAGTGAAAAACAAAAATACGGAGAGCGCAAAAATATGCTAACACATATATTTAACTATAACATAAAGGTTATAGGAAGAATACCTTTTTGAAGCTAAGACAAAATCTCTGCTAACCACTGAGAAAAGCTTTGAAACACAGAACTCTCTCTCTCAATCACAAATTCTTTTCTTTTCTCTTAAAACCTTTTCTGCCAACTTCTATTTTTTTCTTGAGCCAAATACAATATGCGTAACATAAAATAACACCAACGTACTAGTTTTAAAACGTATAAAACCGACGCCACACTTATTATCCTAATAATATATCGGTTACCATATATATATATATATATATATATATATATATATATATATATATATATATATATATATATATTATTTATTTAACTAATTTAAATTCAAAAGAAATTCAAAAGCCATAAGGCTTTGTTTGGCAAACCATTAAAATTAATTAAGTTTTCATACTTAATTTAATTAATTCTAATAACAATTCATTGCATAATATAATAATTTATTTAATCATTATAAACTCTCTAACTTAATTATTAAATTAAATTAGATTACTATTTCAAAATAATTACTTTCCTTAACTCATTAATTATTTATTAAAGAAATAAATAATCAATTCACATCAAATAAATTAAACAAATACTTATTTAATGATAAACGCATCCATTAAATATTTATATAATTTAATAAATATTTAAATAATATAATTAAAAATCTGGATTGTTACAGGAACGACCTGGTTGTTAAATATAGTGAATTATAATATTAATGATGAATAAGTTCGTGTTGATTAAAGATGAAATTGATAGTTCCATTGTGTTGGAATTATTAGTGTTAGTGAAAATTGACATTTATTTCGATAGTAATTGATGTCTGGAGGTTATATTAATCAATCAAGTAATTAATCGGATAAATGAGCAATTGATTGCTATTAATTCACATGATTATAACTATTTGTTCACATGTGTGTACTATTAATTCACATTCATTTACTATTAGGAAAGTTGGTGTAAGATTGATAATACTTGCATGACTAAGTTAAAAATAGAGGTATAGATGGAGGTACTATAATGTAATTTGTATTTTCACATGTCTAGAACTATTGAGTCACATGATTTACTATTGATTCACATGATTTACTATTAGGGGAGATGGTGCAAGTTTGATAATACTTGCAGGACTAAATTAAAAATGAATAAAAAGAGGAAGGTTTTATACTGTAATATTTCGAGCCCCAAAATGTGCAATTATCGAAACTATATTTTTCTATAAATAGAAGCTCATTCTTCTTCATTTCTCACCAATTCACTAAAGCTATAGAGCAATTATTATAGAGAGAAATTATAGAGAGAAAGAATAAGATAAGTCTGCTACCTCATTATTCCAGTATCCAGTCTTCTTCTGAGGTAAGAGATATCATTATTGTGGTAAGGGATATTATTATTATAGTAAGGGGTATTATTTCTTTCGTATTCATGAAGAGAGCTATTGTTATTCCATTCCTTATTATTCTGTTGGAATAACCTGTATACGCGGACTACCGTATACATGGTGAAATTCTTCTGTTATTCCATTCTTTATTATTATGTTGGAATAACCTGTCTATGTGAAGTACTGCATACATGGTAAAATTCTTCTGTTATTCCATTCTTTATTATTATGTTGGAATAACCTGTCTATGCGAAGTACCGCATACTTAGTGAAATTCTTCTGTTATTCCATTCTTTATTATTCTGTTGGAATATCCTGTCTGTGCGGATTACGCATGACCTGGTTCCATTCTTTATTATTTTGTTGGAATAACATGTATGTGCGGTCTATCACATGTATGGTGAATTCTTCTGTTATTCTATTCTTTATTATTCTGTTGGAATATCTGTCTGTGCGAATTACGCATGACCTGGTTCCATTCTTTATTATTCTGTTGGAATATACTATCTGTGCGGATTACGCATAACCTAGTTTCATTATTTATTATTCTGTTGGAATAACCTGTCTGTACGGTCTATCGTATGCATGGTAAATTCTTCTGTTATTCCATTCTTTATTATTCTGTTAGAATAACATGTCTATGTGGATTACCGCATGCATGGTGAATGACCTTTCGTATTCATTCTTTATTAAATTGTGAAAATGATCTATCAATAACATGTCTATGTGGATTACCGCATGCATGGTGAATGACCTTTCGTATTCATTCTTTATTAAATTGTGAAAATGATCTATCTACGTGGATTACCGCATGGCAGGTGAAAATCCATTTGCAGTTTCGTAATATTTCTGTCCCTCAAAAATTCTGGAAATATTTGAAATAATAGTTTGTTGAGTTTTCTAGATTGTGTCCAAAAATGACAATTTTTGGATGTATAGATTAGGAGTTATGAATTTTATGAGAAAAAACTATTTTAAAAGTAAACCCTTACAACTCCTTGTGATTAACTCCAAAATTGGTGAAATATTTGTTGGGAGTACATGCATATAATAGGAGTATACCCTGTAAATTTCAGAATATTTGGACAAAAGTATAATTTATGATAAATGTCTAAATATTTGGCAGTTTTGGCCATATGAAAAATAGTAAATAAATTTTAAAAATTTCGAGAAAAATATATGTTCAATATGGGACTATATTCTGCTAAATCCCAGAAAAGAATAATTTTTGGGACTGATTTGGTATTTTTTATGAAAATGGTTTAGTTACAAACATATGAATTAAATATGTTATGTAAAGTTGAAAAATTGGTAAATAGGAGTTTATGGCTTAGAAATCATATATAAGGTATATGCAAATTTTTGATGAGTGATTTGATAATTGGTGATGAAATCTTATGAGTATGGCATTTTTGAATGATTAAATGTATTATTTGGTAAAGTGTAAATAATTAAATTAAATTATTTATAAGTTTAAGAAGTGATTAAAATATTGTTATAATATTAACAATATTAGATTATGAGTTTATTAAGTGATTGATAATATTTGGATAAATTTAAAGTATTTAATATTTATCCTTATTTTTATTTGATTAATGCTTATATTATTGTCATCATCATCATGCTTATATTGTGATGAAAGTCATCTGTGGCTTACGTGCATAGATGGACCTGGTATGATTATGACCAGAGATTATTCGGTATAATCATGACCGTAATGTAACGAATTATGTGGTGAAAGTCCTCATTGGCCTGTAGTTCATTGATGGATAGTTGTTGGTATGATTATGACCAGGGATTATTCAGTATAATCATGACCATTAATAATTACACGAATATCATTGGCCGTGGTGTAGGGATGATTCGATTTTATTTATTAAGCTGAGTCTCAGCGATAAAGTTGATGAAAAACTTTTTAAATCATAGAAGATGGTAGATTTTATGCTCTACTTGACTCTTCTAATGGATTGTTTATTCCGCTGCAGTTGTTAATTTAAAACTTGTTGTCTATTATATTCTATCAGTTGTTATACTGTTGAAGGCTAAGGATAATTTATTCTGCATTATCTTAGTCATAATATTTCTTACTGGGCTAGTTGAGCTCACCCTTTTCTTTCATTGTTCTCTTTAGGAAATGAGAATATAGCTGGGACGAGTCGGGAAATGGAGTGATGGTCCAGGATAAGTGGCTTTAGTAGTTCTCACTATTATGTAAAATAGTATAATAATAATTGCAATGAGGAGTTCATTGAGTGTGGATATTTTCTAGAAGACAATATTCGTTTTAAAAACTCAGCTATGTTTTGTCGTATTTTTACACGACAGTTTTATTAATGAAGTTTGTAGTTGATTTATGTACCATGTATTTGGCGACTCAAGATGGGTGATGTATACCTGTTTTGGGGGCGTCACATAACATCTGAATACAAACACAGTTTGTGAGAGATAAGGTATTGACGTATCTCGGGTTTCAAACCTCTTAGAAACATCCGCGTCATTCTCTCCTCATTATCAACCAAGTGTGACGCAAACCGGGACAACTCGGCAAGCTTGGCTTCGTACTATGACACGGTCATATTGTTTTACTCCAACTTGATGAACTCTACTTCTTTCATGTGACGAATACTTTCGGGAAAGTACTTGTCGTTGAACAGTTCTTGGAACTTCTCCCAAGTCATCTTCAGTGCAGCAGGCTGAGTACGCTTTACAGATTCCCACCAGTAATCTGCCTCTACTTGCAATATGAAGGTGGCAAAGGGAACCTTATGCTCTTCGGAGCATCCCAAGACATCAAATATCTTGGTGATCTACTTTAACCACATCTCCGCCTTAAGTGGTTTTGGCTCTCCAAAAAACTCTGGTGGTCCCAGCTCCTTGAACTGTTTAGCGGTGACCGTCCGAGAGTTGCCAGTGTTTCCACCTACATTTTGAATAGGAGCCACTCTCGCCTGATGTTGCATGAATTGCATAAAGCCTCTGAACATCCCATCGTTCACCATTTCATCGGTGTTATTGTTTACCTGAGGATTATTGTATTCATGTTGCACATTATCCTGGGTATTGATTGTTGGTGAATCAACGGTCTCATGTGCTTCATTGCTTATCTCAACATTTTCGGATGCCATTTTCAAATACTGCCACAAAACAAGGGTTAATTGAAATATCACATATTATCCCTATACTCTGACCGACCAATTAAATACCAAATAAACTTAGGTAGGTCATACTAGCGAAGAAATTTCCCGTCTCTCCCCTCCTAGTTCTTGTCTCACATCTCAGCCAGGGATCATATCCCTAAGCTTTGATACCAAATGTGACGCCCCCAAAATAGGTATACATCACCCATCTTGAGTCGCCAAATGCATGGTACACAAATCAAATACAAACTTAATTATACAACTGTCGTGCAAAATGCGACAAAATATAGTTGAGAGTTTAAACAAGAATATTGTCTTCTAGACAATATCCACTCTCAAATAGAGTTCTCATTATATTTATTGTCACATTATTTTATAGAATAGTGGGACTTCTATAACACCATCTCGGACCATCACTCTGTTCCCCGACTAGTCCCGGCTATATTCTCATTTCCTGAAGAGAACAATGAAAGCAAAAGGGTGAGCTCAACTAGCCCAGTAAGAAATATTATGACTAAGATAATGCAGAATAAATTATCATTAACCTTCAACAGTGTTAAACTGATAAAATATAATAAACATCAAGTTTAATTGTAACGGAACAAGCAATCCATTAGAAGAGTCAAGTAGAGCATGATATCTACTATCATCTATGATTTAAAAAGATTTTCATCAATTTTATCACTAAGACTCAGCTTAATAAATAAACCACATCATCGAATCATCCCTGCACTACGGGCAAAGGATATTCATGTAATTATCAATGGTCATGATTATACCGAATAATCTCTGGTCATAATCATACCAACAACTGTTCATCAATGCACTACAAGCCACTGATGATTTTTATCACATCATTTGTAACATTATGGGTCACGATTATACCGAATGATCCATGGTCATAATCGTACCAATCAACAGTTCATCTATGCACATAAGCCAAAGATGACTTTTATCACAATATAAGCATGAGGATGATGACAATGATATAAAAATTCAATAAAACAAGTTCAAGGATAAATTTTAAAGATTTATAATTTAATTTATTCAGAATTCAATAACGTTCAAATTGTCAACATGATACTGCTTTTTGAAGTAAAATTCAAGAATGATATTGTATCAAACATGATTTGGATCGAAAAGAAATCAATTTTTGTCATGAATAGTACTCGGGGTGAATAGTACCCACTGAATAGTAATTCGAGAATAGTACCTCGTGAATAGTACTTTATGAATAGTACTTATGTATAGTACTTTACAAATAGTACTTTATGAATAGTACCTGTGAATAGTACTTTTGTGAATAATACTGTATAAATGAATAGTACTTATGGACAGTACTCCGGCATAAAAAGCTTAAAATTTAACAAGAATGTGTAGAAAATATCCTTGTGAAATGATACTAGATGAAGCGCAAATTTCAAGGATATTCTACTAATTTCACGGAGCATAAAAATAATATTTTAACAAAATGAGGGTATAATCAGGAATACGAGACGAAATAATATTACTCACATACTACAAAGTATGGAAGAAAATATTATTCCTATGAATATTGAACAAAATAATATCCCTTACCTCAGAAGAAGATTGGATACTAGAATAGTGAGGTAGCAGACTTCTCTTCTTCTTTCTCTCTATAGCTTCTCTCTCTATAATTGTTCTTGTGAGACTTAGTGAATTGGTGAGAATGAAGGAAGAATGAGCTTCTATTTATAGGAAAATATAGTTTCGATAATTGCACGTTTTGGGGCTCGAAATATTACAGTATAATACCTTCATCTTTTCCTTCAGTTTTAATTTAGTCCTGCAAATAATATCAAACTTGCACCACCTCCCATAATAGTACATCATGTGAATCAATAGTTCAATCATGTGAATCAATAGTTCTATACATGTGACAATAAGAATTACAGTATAGTACCTCCATCTATACCTCCATTTTTAACTTAGTCATGCAAGTATTATCAATCTTTCACCACCTCCCCTAATAGTACATGAATGTGAATCAATAGTACACACATGTGAACGAATATTAATAATCATGTGAATTAATAGCAATTAATTACTCATTTATCCGATTAATTACCTGATTGGTCAGTATAACTTCCAGACATCAATTATTATCGAAATAAATATCGATTTCCACTAACACTAATAATTCCAACACAATGGAAGTATTAATTTCATCTTTAATCAACACGAACTTATTCATCATTAATATTATAACTCACAATATTTAACAACCAGGTCGTTCCCAGGAAAGAGGGAGCTTTTCGATAAGGATTTCTCTTTATTGGCGCGCAATTAGGTGACCAAACCTCTCCTTGACAGAACTTCTAGACATTGTCAGTATTGCAAATAATAATATGAATAACGTTGTCGTCTCAATTATTGATTTAATAATAATAAATATTATGCAGATGATACTGTGACAATAATATGAGAGATATTATGCAGTAAGTACTGTAATAATAATTGAGTATAAATGAGTGACTTTTCAGGTAAACATCAATTATAACGAATGAGTTGTTTGAATTGTGATTCTGATGACAGAATCCTTGTAAGGAGGGAATGATGTAACAATCCAGATTTTTATCCAAATATTTAAAAATTTATTGATTTATATAAATATTTATTGGATGTGTTTCTTATTGGATAAATAATTGTTCAATTAGATTGATTTGATTCAGTTAATTATTTAGTTGTTAAATAATTAATATGTGGATTGAGTTATGTGATTAAGTGAATTATTTAATAAATTGTTATTAAATAAAGTATGACAAATAACTATGTTATAAAGAGTTATTAAAATAAATTAAAGAAATTTTAAATTAGTTTTTGCCAAACAAGGTTTAAGTATATTAATCATGTAAATTTTAATGGTTTGACAAACAAAGTCTTGTGGCTTTTGGATTTCTTTTGAATTTAAATTATTAACTAAATAAATAATTTATATATTTATAAGTATACGTTATATGCTGATAACTGATAATACTTATAAGGTCTATTATGACTATATGTGTTTCTTTTATGTACGCTTTGTTTTCAGTTTATTTTTTACTTTTACGTATATTGTATATGGCCTCAGCCTAAGCCTAAGAAGAAGTTCAGAGAAAAAGGGTTTTCAAATAGAAGGTTTCAGAGAATTTGAGAGAAAACCTGAGAGAGAGAAGTAGCAAAAGAAAGTTATCAGTGATTAACAAAGATTATCTAATCAAACAAGAGGTATGTTCCTCTAAACTTAAAAAGATGTACGTATATATATATATATATATATATATATATATATATATATATATATATATATATATGTGTGTGTGTGTGTATGTGTGTGTTATAGTTCGTGATGCCTAAAGTCTGTGTATTCTTCTATTTCACTTTATATATAAAATTTTACAAAATTTTTGGTAAACTGTGTTTTATAATTGGTTATGATAATATGAGTAGTTGTAATTGTTATAGTTAGTATATATATATATATATATATATATATATATATATATATATATATATATATATCTGTGTGTGTGTGTGTGTGTGTGTGTTGTATGCTAAATTACGATTTAAAAAGAGAACTTGGTTTTATAGTGAAAAATAAATATACGAATATATGTTTTGTAGAAATATCAAAATTTTGTATGCTAACTAAGGAATTAAACTATACATGTTAACTGGTTTATATGCTGGTATACTGGTATTTCAAAGGTATTAAATTGGTTATAAGCATGGAATTACGTTCACTGTAATTTAATATATCAACAATAGAGTTTTTGTTTTAAAAAACAGTGCTTTCAAAGAATTAGTTTATGATATTGTTGATTAGTGGTGGGTAATGGGTATATAGATGATTGTTAACATTTATGTGTAAATTAAATTAATTATATGTATGTAATTAGTTGCTAAAATTTCTTAAACAGACCAAAAATGGTCTTCGTGCTTGGTTCTGTTAGTTTTTGGCACCCCAGCGCCAAAATTCGCGCCCCAACGCTATAATTTCGCGCCCCAGTGCTGAAATTCGTGCCCTAGCACCAATCTCGCCCTGCTGCGCCACTGGTTAGCCTAGTTCTCGCTCCGCGGCGCGGGGACAGAAGTCTGAGTTGGACAGTTTTGACCTCCTGTAGTAAAATAGTCATAACTTCCTCATACGAACTCCGATTGAGGTGATTCAAAATGATTCGGAATGAAAACGAGTATACGTACAACTTTTGTTCTTTAAGTTATTCAATTTGAGGTCACTAGAATGGGTCAAAATGGTCATCTTTAGGACTATTGTGTTTTTAGAGGCAATCGGAGGGCGTCGGGCATGCACATATGCATGTGCAGTGCTCCTGACCATAAAAGATGATGTCCTAAGTTACAAAATATGAATATTACTAAATATAATGATGCTTAACATTAATAAATAATGTATTAGATAAGTTATAGAAGCATAGTAAGCATACACAAGAGAGCCAAATCGGGCGTGTGACGAATGAACGTCGAAACGTCGTGTCAAGTGTTAATGAACTTAAAAAGTGTTTCAATTCAATTGAAATGAATATTATAAGATATGGAGTGGATTTAATATAAAGCCAATAAGTAATTCTAGCAAGACTTACGCACTTGAATGAACTGCGAATATGAAATACAGTGAGATATAAGTTGAAAGTTAACACAATTAAGTTGAACATTATGTATTTATGATAGGAAGGGTTATGAGACATAGAGTAGAGTTTACATTACAATTACTATGTGTTGTTATGTGACTAATATCTGATGTGTATGATTATATAATTGCGTAGGGCATATGAAGTGCAGATAACTGTAAGTTGTTAAACTGTTATTGGTAAACAACGATCAAGGCAAGTCTTTCGGTTCCTATTTTCTACATGGACTTGTTGAACTGTTTTAAATTGCATGATATGTTATACATGTTGAAATCATGAAATGTTAAAGTTAATATATGACTACATTATTTTGGCTAAAGAATGATGATTGAGTAAAGAACTCAATCTTGATATTTGCTATGTGAATTAAAAGCATGTATGCCATGTTACTTTAATGAGATGTATATCGAGCATGTTATTATGTGCTATGTGATGTATGAAAACTGTTAGATTTTGCTGGGCTGTCGAGCTCACTCTTGCAAATAACCACTTTTGCAGGTCAAGGAATTAAGGTAAGGATATGTGCTAAGTGAGTTATAGAGATCTATATTCACGAAAATTACTTATGTTTTATGAGAAATGTATGTAAGATTTTGAATGTAAATGTTGTTGAATTGTAAATTGAGCTATCCAGTGTATATGGATATCTATTTATGATGTAAGACTTTGTATAGTCAGTTTATTGTAACGATTCATGATATATATTTGAATCGAAGAGATGTAATGTAAAGGTTGCGATTTAGGGCAATAAAGAAGGAAATGTACAAAAGTTTAAAATATTTTGCAATTTTAGTGATTTTTAATATCGAATAATGATGTAAATTAGTGGTTGAATGTATGCTTAACGATCGAAGTCGAGATTAAATTGTATGGATTTTGGGGTCGTTACATCAATAATCAATACCGTGTGCTACTATGCAACCACGCGTATTACTGTACTTTTACTACCGTGTAGTTCAACAGTTTAACGGTAAAACTTCTGCTGTTATTTTTATAAAAAGGTAATTCTGTCGTTTTCTAACTACGACAATACTTCCATTGTGGGGTCCACCAATGATTGTGTCGTCGTACGAATATTCCCTGTTAAAACGAATATTCCCTGACCAATCGAATATTATATAACCATTTGCTTACTTTGCAAAATTTATAAATATTACCCACAACTATAACATTATATCAAATCCACACAATAATATTCAAAAATATATTTCGAGAAAAATAATCTTTATTCATAGAAGTTGGGGTCTTACAGCAAGTATCTGATCGGGTCAGTTCTTGTTGCGAGTTTTACTTCGTGTGCCAAAAAATAATGGCGCATTTTTTGTGCAACAAACACCAGTGCCAGACAGTGTCTCTCTAACTGCGAGTACCTGGTTTCTGGTTCCCTGATTATTCGGCTGATGTAGTACACAGGTGTTTTTTCCCCATCTACATCTTGTGTGATCAATCCTCCTACAGATCTTGCGGTAGATGTGATATACAGCTGCAATCGTATTCCTCTCTGTGGTACTACCATCATTTTCACCGAGGCTAAAATTTATTTTACTTTCACGAAGGCTTGTTGTTGGTCCTGCCCCCAGTCCCATTCTGTCTTTCCCTTTAGCAACTTTCCAAAAGGTTCCATGACTTCTGCTAATGCTGGCATGAATCTCCTCATGTAGGAAACTTTCCCTAGAAAGCTTTTCAATTGTTTCTGCGTTTTTGGTGGGGGCATATCTGTAATAGCCTTTGCCTTGTTTGAGTCTACCTCAAAACCTCTGTTGTGCACCAAGAAGCCCAAAATTTTCTAGCTGTCATCCCAGAGGCACACTTTTTCGGATTCATCTTTAACTTATACCCGCGATAACGTTCAAACACCTTTCTTAAATCCTCTACGTGGGTTGTCTCCTTTATAGATTTTACCACTATGTCATCCACGTAGTCCTCCACAATGTCATGAATCATGTCATGAAAGATGGCGTGCATTGCCCTTTGGTAAGTTGCTCCCGCGTTCTTCAACCAGAATGACATTACTACATAGTTCAAATTCCCAAACGGGGTACGGAAGGTTGTCATCTTCGCATCCTCTACTGACATCTTTATCTGATTGTAGCCTACGAACCCGTCCATGAATGACATCATCTCGTGATTAGCTGTTGCATCCACCAAAGTGTCTATATTGGGTAACGGATATATGTCCTTTGGACAAGCCTTGTTCAAGTCTCTAAAATCCACACATATTCGCAACTACCCATTAGATTTCTTTATTAGTACGATGCTGGATAACCATACTGGATGTTGAATTGTCTTGATAAATCCTACATCCAACAACTACTTTATCTCTTCCTTTAACTTCTGGTGCATAGGTGCAAGGCGCTTGCTTCACCTGTTTAGCTCCCGGACTTAAGTTCAAATTTTGCTCTACCAACTCCTTGTCAATCCCGGGAATCTCATTATAGTTCCAAGCAAACACATCCCCATACTCTCGTAGTAGCTTCACTAGCTCTTCCTTTTGGTTGACGTTCAGCCCCTTGTTAATGTAAGTCGGCTTTGGCGTTCCTTCTCCTGTTGCTAGATCAACTTCCTCCAATTCGTTTTGTTGAGGTTTTGGCCGGTCCTCGAAACATTCTGGAGCTAGTTCCACCTTCTGCTGCACGGTTTCTTCCTTTTCATTGCTACTAGAGTGAGGGGCCCCTCTTGAGCCCTCAGGTTTGGGTGTACCTTTGAGTTCCTCCCCCTTGCACCGTTATAGGCAAAATACTATCTTTCCATTGGGTTTGAATACTCTTTCCCACTTTGTCTTATGTTCTTCTTTTCCTTTATTTACTTTGTCTACTTTCGATTGGGCTGTCCATTTGGCATTGATAATATTTCGAGCATCCTCCGAGTCTGCTGCCCGCTTCCTTGGGTCTTTTTATTCTTTCTCTACATCTACTAATACAGGTTTCTTATTTTTGAAACATTCACATTGTTCTAATTTCTGCTTCTTTTCCTTTTTCACAGGCACAAACTTGTCCTCCTGTACCACCTCCCAGCTTGCTAGCTTCATAGAATCAGGCTTGGCAATATGGTTTTCTCCTTCTTCGGCGACATCATCGAAGAAAGCTGCTTCGGTGATACGTGCCTCCTCTGGCCCAAAAGGGTTCCTTGTCGCTGACACCTTAACCTCCTTACCTTTTCAAATTGCCTTCATGCACTGGTGAAAAACTAATGGTACCACCATAGTCATTCTGCCAAGCTCTACCTAGCAACACATGATATGATGTGTCAACCTCTGCTACATGGAACATCATAGGTCCTCGGATCTTCCCCACGTGCATATCCACCTTGATGTACCCAAGGGTTCTCATGCTTTGATTAGCGAACCCCGTAACCATACCTAACTGTTTAAAGACGGTGTAGGGAATGATATTTATAGATGCTCCATTATCGATGAACGCACTCTGCACTTCTATGCCATTAATTATTGCTATCACATATAGTGGTCTATTATGTGGGTATCTCACCTCTCTATCAGCCTTAGAGAAACTGAGTTTGTTCTCTTCCTCCTCCACCGTCTTCACAAACCCTTTGCTGATTGCCATGCATGTTGCCTCCTTTTTAGTCAAATAAAAAAGGACTCTAACTCATGCAAGCATACATGTGTCAACAAGTAGAACAGAGTAAAAAAATTATCGATCCACGGAGAAATATTTAAAATCTTAATTAACATACATCAACTATGTCACTATTTTCATTTGCTTTAACGAATAACTCACAATTATATTTTATACTAAATTCAATTAATGAATAAAAATATTATACTAAAATAATGTAATCAAATTTGGAAAGAATGGGATTCTAACTTCATTTAATAATTCATCTAACTTATAACCATCAAGTAATGTTTATATACTTATCATGGAAAACTAGTCAAGAACACAAAAGTGGACATAATCATTTTTCAATGAACTATGACCTATTCGCATAACCTCCATATATGATAGAAATCATGTAAGCGACACTATTACTAATATCACTATATGTCTATGTGAAATTGCAGCAATAATGAATTAAAGTACAGGCTCTTTTCAGTACTACACATGGTGAAACGGTATATTTCTATCCGGTTCACGAATTACAAAGCTAAACAACTTATCCTCATAAACATACGCCATTATGATTATATCCATACTCATATTTCATTTTTCAAATCCATATAAGCATACAAGATTAATGGTGATCAAACATTCATTCATTACGCTCAATCATAATAGGTAATCCAATGATAAACATACAACCAGACAATCAGCTATATAAGTTTAGACTACATATTAAAATCCATTAGAATCCCATAATGGAGTTTAGTTCATTTCTGAACCAAAAGCCATTATAGGATTGAAGCAATACATGGAATTAAACAATGCAAATAAGAAATGAAAGAGAAATGATTAAACCCAGTTGCAGAATCTGTTCCAATGTTTGTTCCAAAGCACTAATAATCTCCAGAAAATGAAAATAATGATTATTGAATAACCAAATTGAAGAGAGGATATAGAAAGTATCAAAGAATTGATCAAAAACCCCTTCAGGCTAGTTAAACTTAAGAACCCTAATTACTTGATATGAAAACTAATAAAAGACCCCCTCAAACACGTTTGGTACCAACCAGTATTGTTCAGTTGAGCCTACAACGCTCAAATTTCAAATTACAAAAAGTCAACAAAATAGATTGTAGAGGACTCGCACGGCCGCGCGAGATCATAGTGTAAAACGGGCACGGGCGCGGGCGCGCAATAGGTGTGTCTGCCGAAGTCTTGGCATGGTCGCGCGAGTTTCCTTCTTTGCTGAGTTGCGGCCACGCAACGGTGCAAAGATATGTGATTTCAAGTGGCGCAGACGCGCGATGTAAGGCCTAATTAGCCGCGCAACTACTGCATGTTGTCTTCTGCTGCTGCTTCTTGATTTGTTGTTTGTTCTTCATCCTTTCTTTTCTGCATAGCACTCATCCACTACTTCAGTTCCTCATCTACACATGTCCATCTTACCTGGTCTTTTCTAGCTTCATGCCACCATGCTTATCCATGCCATTCTTGCCTTTTTCCATACCTTTTCTTGAGTTCCACTACAAGTACTGCAAAATAAACATAAAATACACTAAAATATAGTAAAAACTACTTGAGATGAGCATAATTCTCGTGAGCATAATATGAAATGCAACTACATGCTATACAAACTAAACTATGGTGCAAATTAGTCCCAAGTTTTTCCAACTAAAATGGAATTCTAATCCAATGTGCCTCAGCGAATTATCCAGATTCAAGAATAAAATTTCAAACTAAGCTATAAACATAATATCATACAATCAAATAACCCGTACTCGCTATAAAGATGTTGTGTGTGTGTGTTGTTTTCACCAAAAACTTGACAAAGACAAAGAATATACGTGCTAAATTGCTCAAAATAGAAAATTGCAGTGTAAATCAAGATCCATGTATACTAATGTAACAAAAACTAATTCAACACATCTATACAAACTAAGGTTCAAAAATGGGTTTAAATTACTTTATTTTACTCACGAGGGCAATTTTTGCACTTTTCCGCAGTGTTTATTGCTATTTTTTATATATACAACGAGTGTGTTTTACGCTCCATCTCTCCCCTTCCAAGGATTCAATAATTCAGCTCAGGAAGGTTTCAAGATAGATTTTTCTCTTCTTTTTTTTTTCAATAAGCATACCCATGTGTTCCCAAAGTTTAATTATCAATGTTTTCATAGCCTAAGTCCACTTTCCACACAATTCTATTTTTAAAAACTACATTTTCTACTAAGAAATTAAAACACATTACTCTTATACCAACAAGAATATGTGAACACGTATGTGCTAACCAAAAGCATCTAAACAATAGGCATGGATTACATCATGTAAAATATTATATCTAAGCTCATGTTATCCAGTAAATTCAATAATCCTTCAAAATTCATTTTCATCACTGGCTAGAGTCAAACTCCATAAAACTAGAAATTTGGGATATACAACTAAACACGTAACTAAAACATATAATAACTACTAAAAACAGTATTAACTAACACATAAACATGCAAAAGTTAAACTAAACATGCAAACATATGCAAATTAACTACATGCAACTATACTACTACCCAATACCCCCAAACTTAACATATTCATTGTCCCAATGAATGAAGGTATAGGGTTTAAAAGAACTCCCCTAATGATCAGTTGCACCACCCTCTTTGGGTGGTGAATCCGGCGATGGAAATGGCACGGCTGTCCCAAATTGTGGCCACTCGAGCATGGTACCCTGCTGCGCAAATGCCTTCTCTAGAGACCTCGTCAAACCCGTAGCAAACGCTGTAAAATTATCGTACATAGCATCGACCTTCCGCTCCAACCTTCGGAGTTGTCGATCATCAGTAGCAGCAGTGGCTTAAGTTAACATGCCTGCTTCATTTGTCTTTGAGGGCTGCGATGATGGTGTAGATGATGTGGAATGAAGGATGAATCCCTTACCCCTTCGGTGCAGGGTACCTCCTGCCCAATCTTTGAATTTTTGTATCATGGCATGAGTGATATCTTAACTTGGGTACTGTAACTGTTCATCCGTCCACCTAACTCCTGCTCTAGCACATAAATGAGGCACAATCGAGGCATGTGGTATACTTCCCGTAGTGCTTCCCCGCATGTAGCATAGCATGTTCTGATTAAGGAGGTGACCAACGTCGATGTATTTTCCTACAATAATCCCCCACAGAATGATTGCTCGCACAATTGTAATTTTATGTCGATGGGATGATGGCATAAGTTTTGCACAAACAAAGAGATTCCAAGCCTTGGCATAACGGTTGAGAGTTGAAGCCAGAAAGGTCTTGGGCTGATTAGTGTCGGGCTTGTAAATCCATTGTGTCCCTGGTATAAACAAATCAGTAACGACTTCATCTAGGTCTGTCTCCATTCGCTCCGCCTCAACCCAATTCGTACATCCAGTTGGAGGGTCGGGTAAATTGAATACTCCACGAATTGCCTTTGGGCGATAGTCCACTTGAACCCCTCGGACGAAAGAAAAACCACCCATTGTCTCCTTTGCATTCGCATAAAATTCCCTTACAATGGCCATAGGTGCAACCATTGGTGTAGAGCAAACTCCATGCCAACATTTTTCCCTGATCATATCCACCAATTGCCCATCTTGTGCCTCTGGCGTGAGCCCTCTCTCTCTAACAAATGATTTAGCCACAATTCAGTAATACTCTATCTGTGCATCAAGACTGACAAATTTAGAAAAATCCACATTGTCACCACTCTGGCTACTTGCAGAGGATGACTCAGGAGTGCGAGAACGAGCACGTTTTGGTCTCATTGTTACCGATGAATAAGAAGAAAAGCTTTACTGATGGAACAAAGGTTGTATTTTTTGACAAATAATGAACACCCCCAAACTTGTTGTTTTCACGCACCCTCTGAAGAACCCTAACTTTATCAGTTGAGGAATTTGAACGTGGGTAGGAAACGGATGTGAGATATGCGTAGTGGAGTGAGGAGTTACAAATTTGAAATGGAACGGTTGGGAGGGGAGTCATGCATCTGTGGAGAGAAAGGGATACGCATTATATTGTAACTGATATAAAAAGTGGGCAAAGTCACGTCTTTAAGAACATAAAAAATTTTCAAAATCCGGTCTCGGGCGCGACCGTGCGAGTTTTGAACTAGAAAGTGGCGCGGGCGCACGATTGGCTTTGCTGCACAGAAATATGGCGTGGGCGCGCCATTTTATATTGAATTCCTTGCACAGCTATGCTGCCCTGTATCCTGCCATACCAATCTGCATCTCAAACATACTAAAATAGCTACAAATCATCTCCAATACACCTATACAAACAACAAATATCATTATCAAAACATGAACTAATGACTATGCATAAATGACTATCCTAAAATAATACTTTCTATGATATGCTCAAGCATCATCATATGCACATTCAGCTCCCATAATACTTATTTCACACTAGTTAGGCTATAACAACTAATCATGAAAATGAAATATCAAATACGATCTAAAACATAATTAACAAGAGATAAGGATAGAAATTGTGAGGACCCCAAACTCGGATACTTGAAACCCGAACTCGGTTCTTCACGATACCATTTCTATGAGCGGAATAATACTAATAATAATAACAATAATATAAAAGATCAAATTAATTTACATAATTATCAGAGTCTAGCTCCCAAGTACGTAACCTTTAAACATTCATTACAACCCATGATAGATAATATATATATCATAATTGTCTTAATAACATTAAACTATTACATAACATAGTAATTCGTTCATTCAGCAACCTTCCCTTTTCCTTTGTTCTTAGCAGAGTTCTCTGGTCGTTCGCACTTAGCTGAAAACATTTAAATTAAGCAAGGATGAGCATTTGAGTGCCCAGCAAGCAATAACAATTATATATATATAAGCTGAAAGGATTTAAATATTTTCTTTGTACTATTCTTCTACAACAAGTCAATAGTTGTGAAGTATTCTGGACCAATAATAATAACATAACAACTTTCTTTCAAATTTTTGAAACTACATAATGACTATAACTGGGGTTATGGTGACATGTCATGAACATTGTTTTCATTTTCGAAAAGGTTAAACAGAAATTCATCTGTAAACCGTCATAACTTACGGGCACGGGGGTGATCAGCCCGTTATGCCCTGCATTGATCAATACTACATTGCTAGAACGATATTATCGTTCATTCTTTGTCCGTCGGAGCGCATAAAAATTTTCCCATGTAGGAATGTTCATACCTGTCTGGGTTCTAAATCAAAGGTTTTATCTTGTTCAACAATAATCTATAATTCAATATATATGTATACGGGTAATTGACAAAGGTATATCAACATGTGATTAAATACAATGATTATCCAAGTGGGGACACTTGTTTAACCACTTCTAGAAATTAACGAACAGAATATATATATCCGAATTATCATATACTAACATGTTGATATTCAATGAGCTTATATAATATAAAGTTCATAATCTGTACAATAATAATATAGTTTAGAAACATTCTTACTCACATCCATTGCATAAAGAAAATACAAAGGTTAGATACTTGCCTGAAGCGCTGCTTACAACTTGTAATTAAGATCTATCGCTTATCTCACGACCTATCATTAATATGATAGTTCGTTCGATTAGAACAATATACTATAACACGTAATACTGCTTATTGCAGTCAGCACATACCCTAATCACATTAACATATAAATTTAACAACCATTGAATCACAAATAATCACTTATCTAATCGCATTATCTAAGTCCAGATCAATTTCTGAAATATGTCAGTCTACCGACAACTTTATCGGGTAATTATCGAGTCTAAGACTCTATTTTATAACTTAACATCAGTACGTATCAGTCATTTTATTTTTAAATGACTCAATATAATTTTAAAATATTTATTATAATTTATCATAAATTTTCAAACATCGGAATCATATTAAAATGATTTAAATACTAATCAATTCTATTATCATTAATATTTAATTAGTATTAAACTATTAATGAAATCATTTCTAAAATATTAAAGTTATGTATAATAACTCAAAATACTTTTAAAGTATTAATATTACCCTTAAATGATTTTTAAAACATTTAAAATCATTTTTAAATGATTATCATTAATATTAAAGTATTAATGTTTCATTTATCAAAATATTAAAAGTCATTATTCATAACTTAAAATATTTTTAATTCATTTATATCCTTTTTAAATAATTTTTTTAAATTAATAAAACTATTTTTAAACTATTTATTTAATATAAATATTAAATAAATTTAATATCAATAATAATAACTTAATAATCATTAATATTAAATTATTAATGAAATTATTCTTTAAATATTAAAAGTTATATTTTATAACTTAAAATATTTTTAAACACTTTATTTTCATTTAATATGATTTTTAATATAATAAAATCATTTTTAATTAATTTACTTAATTCATTTAGTAAATAAATTAATTACCATTAATATTTATTTATTAATAAAATTTATCATAAAATATTAAAAGTCATTAAAAATAACTTAAAATATTTTCTTATATCATAATATAATTTTTAATGATTTTTCTAATATTAAAATTATTTTTAAATAATTTATTTAATATTATAATTAAATAAATTAAATACTTTTAATATTTCAAAAATATTAAATATTTATGAAATATAATAAAAATAATTAAAAACTAATTTTCGGAATTTTTGATAATTTTTAATAATTTATTTTGTATTTTTAATAATTAAAAACTAATTTTTTTCTATTTAATAATTAATTTCCGAAAAATAGTATATTATTTGTCGCTAAAGACACCTATAGCGACAGAACCGTCGCTATAGGTGTTCTTCATGTTCTTGGCCAAACCCAAAAATTCATAGTCAGTTGCTAAGGTGTCACGTTTGACCAACAATTTCACCATGCTCCTACGGTATTCTGGACAGCCTAAAGTTGTTGGAGTGTAATATAAGTGTAATACTACCAATATCAAGCGATAATATGGCCATAACACAACAGATCAGAGAGTTATTAGCAACATAAAATCTTGTCAGACGTGTTCTTGAGGTTCTGGGTTGCCCAGAAACTCAAGGGTCCTATTTTGGCGCTTTGGATCTTTGATTCTAGGATTAGTTAATTCGATCTAATAGTTCCGATATGTAGTAGAGATGTTAAGGTACAAATATCAAGCATTATATCATATTAAAAACATCATAACTAAGAGATTTGATCCGGTCAACGAGTCGGTCAGGCTCTGTTCTTGAACATTTCTGGGTTTTCCAGAAATGTTCTTGAGCAGTTTCGTCAACCCATATTTGACCAACACTCAAATCAAATCTGTTACGAATATAAGTAATATAAAGACTTTAGTATGTAATATTTATGTCAGTCTACAAGTATAACACATTAACATGATCAAAACACTTAACAGCAGCAAGATCAAGCACCTGCAAAGTGGCTGTCAGGCATTCTGGGCAATTCTGGGCTGCCCAGAAACAAAAACTAAATGGTCAACGCCTTTTGACCGATCACTACTTCCGGTCTATTGCTTTCTAAGGTTCAAGCGTGATCTGGACTTATAGTCCTTATATCAAACTATAATATCAATACCCTTATACATCATAACGGCTTAACAGCAGCGAGATCAAGGCCAGTCAAAGTCACTGCCCGAACACGTTCTTCAATTTTCTGGGTTTCCCAGAAAACTGATTTCGTGTTCGGTCAATGGACTTTGACCGTGAATAAGTTTTGATATATACGTTCAATGATCATGAAATCACTTTCAACCTACTACCAACATTACAGAGAACAACTTCTGACCTTTAAAACACAAAACAAATAAACAAGCACAGATCTACGAGGACTGACATTTGATGTCAGACAACAAAAACAAAAATTTTCAGATTTCTAAGATCTTCAAATTCGAGCCTCTAGATGTTATGGATCTAACATCTAGCAACCCAGATCATCATTAGACACTATAAACAACATATTCTAACACTTAAACATAACATCTAACACAGAATCGTTGGACAGAAATTTTAGGTTTCGTTTATACCTTCTTGAGCAAATCTTGATTTCTGGCTTCTGATGTTTGTTAGGGATTTTCGTGGGGCTGTTCTTAGGGACTGATATAGCTTATAATTTCAGAGGTTTGAAGTTTGAGAGAGAAGGTTTAAGTGTTGGACAAAATGTAAGTAAACAAATGAATTTTCTCTCTCCTAGATCTACTTATACTAGTCTAGATGCATGTAATGGCTGATGCAAGAGGCTTGTGGCTGTCATTTTGAGCATGTGGAGTTGGTAAGGTTGTTCAACAACTCAAAATATGGAAAGATTTGCAAGTTATCTCATGAAAATATCCAATGAGTGGTATTTTAGTAAACTAATAAAATAATTTAAGGGTATTCTTGTCCATGACACTTGAATCTAGATTCTAATCACTAGATTTTAAACATTAAGGTTTCCTAAATAATTTCTAGGGTTTGAGAAATTTTAGCAAAAGTCTAGGATTTCTAATTTAGGGTTTGCTCAACATAAAATAAAAATTTAATAACTTTTAGTTTCTAAAATTTTGAAATTAGAATTTTCTAATTATGATTAATTTTATAATTACCTTATACAGGAACATTAGGGTTTAAATCATATAATTATCATTAACTTTGCTAAAATAGCAATCAGGGTTTACAAATGGTAATTAAGTTTTATAATTTCTAATTAGGGTTACTAATTATAGAAATTAGGGTTTCTAGAAATTAATATTTCAAAATGTTAACTAGGGTTTACCTAATTATGCATAAAATCACATAACATCAAACATATAACATAGTTATATAACAGTCTTAAGCTCACAATTGATTTTCAATTTAGAGTTTCCCTAAGTAAAATTAGGGTTTAACCAATTAATACTAGGGTTTTGAAATTAAATACCATAATTGACCAATCATTAACAATACATACATACAGTACATATTCATAGCACTGAAAAATCAAAATATAATTAATATTATATTATTATTCTCATACCTTGGCAATAATCCAAAATTAGGGTTTGGATACCATATTTGATTTATTCTTCCTATTTAACCTTAATAATTAAGGTAAAATAATTAACTTAATAACATGTACTAAAATTCATATAATAAAATAATTATTATAATTATTCTAAAAATCAGTTCATATATTATTTAAATAATATATGATTATATATTTTCATGGAAAATAATTATTAAAATATTTCTACTATAAATTAATTATTATAAGTATATACTTTTTAATAATCAATAATTTTTAAAAAAAATAATTTCATTTGTAAATAATTATGTAATAATTATATTTTTACTTACCACATAAATACATATACACATAATCTTGTACAAATCCTCATCCTTAAATAAAAAAAAATTTATTCACAAAATTTCTTATTTATTTATATAGAAAATATCGGGTTGTTACAGAAATAATGGGGTGCCTCCCATCAAGCGCTAAGTTATAGTCAATTAGCTTGACTATCTCTGACTCAATCATGTTGAAGAAAGAATGGAGGTTACTTTCTTCCTGTCAACTTCTCCACCAAAATAATGCTTTAGCCACTGTCCATTCACTTTGAACGGCTTATATGGGAATTTGTCGAATACCTCTACTACACCATGTAGAAAAACTGTCTTCACTGTGAATGGCCCTGACCACCTTGATTTGAGCTTCCCAGGAAAAAGTTTTAAGTCTTGAATTAAACAACAGAACTCTTTGTCCCGGCTCGAATACTCTCTATATAATCTTGTGATCATGCCGTTTCTTCACCTTTTCTTTATACAGCTTGGAGTTTTCATACGCCTGTAATCTGAATTCATCCAACTCATTGAGTTGGAGTAGGCGTTTTTCACCTGCAGCCTTTAAATCAAAATTAAGCTTCCTAATTGCCCAATATGCCTTATGCTCAAGCTCCATATGAAGGTGACAAGCCTTTCCATAAACCAGCTAAAAAGGTGACATGCCCAACGAAGTCTTGTAAGAAGTCATATACGCCCATATAGCATCATCAAGCTTTAATAACCAATCCTTTCTTGTGGGGTTCACGACTTTCTCCAAAATTCACTTTACTTCACAATTTGAAACCTCTACTTGGCCATTAGTTTGAGGATGATAAGCTGTAGCAATGCGATGATTTGCCCCATACTTGGCCAACAGAGCTGTGAACTGCCTATTACAAAAATGACTGCCTTCATCACTAATGATAGCCCTTGGAGTCCCAAACCTTGTAAAAATAATCCTTTGTAAAAATCTTAGGACCACCTTAGCATCATTAGTTGGAAGAACTGCCACTTCCACCCACTTCGAAACATAGTCGACTGCTAACAAGATGTATAAATTTCCACATGAAGAAATGAAAGGGCCCGTAAAATCCATCCTCCAAACACCAAAAATTTCAACCTCGAGGATCGTGTTCAATGGAATCTCATTCTTTTTCGATATATTCCGAACTCTTTGACATCTGTCACATCTCTAAACAAAACTGTAAGCATCTTTAAAAATCTTTGGCCAATAGAATCCTGCTTGTAACGCTCGGGCCGATGTCCTCTCTCCACCGTAGTGACCGCCATATAATGACGCGTGGCAATCCTGCAAAATCCCCTCTGTCTCACTATATGGGATACATCTCCTTATCATCTGATCAACACATTGTTTGAACAAATATGGTTCATCCCATATAAACCACTTCACGTCATGCAAAAATTTCTTCTTTTGATGACCAACTAAGTCAGAAGGGATCATCTTGATCACCAAGTAGTTCGCATAGTCTGCAAACCACGGCACTTTCTCTTTCACCACAAATAACTGTTCATCTAAAAAGGACTCATTAATCATAGTCTTGTCATCTACCTCTCTTCCTGGATTTTTCAGTCGAGATAAGTGGTCCGCCACTTGGTTCTCAATTCCCTTTCTGTCCTTAATCTCCAAATCAAATTCCTGCAACAAAAGTATCCACCTAATTAAACGAGGCTTTGCATCCTTCTTTGCCACCAAGTATCAAATTGTCGCATGATCCGTGTACACTATCACCCTTGTACCAATCAAATAAGCTTGAAACTTGTCAAAAGCATACACAACTGCCAATAATTCCTTCTCTGTGGTGGAATAGTTCAACTGAGTATCAGTAAGGGTCTTGCTTGCATAGTATATCACATGAAAAAAAGTTCCTTCTCTGGCCCAAAATAGCCCCCACAGCATAATCATTGGCATCACACATCAACTCGAATGGTAGGTCCCAATCTGGTGCTGTAATTACTAGTGCTGAAGTTAACCTCCTCTTCAAATGCTCAAATGCAGACACTCAATCCTCATCAAACTTGAATTGTGCATCCTTCCCTAATAAGCTGCAAAGTGGCTTTGTTATCTTGGAGAAATCTTTAATGAATCTGCGGTAGATGCCTGCATTTCCTAGAAAACTTCGAACACCTTTTACTAAAGTTAGTGATGGAAAATTCTTAATAGTCTCTAATTTGGCTCTGTCCACCTCAAGTCCTTTCTTCGACACCTTATGTCCCAGAATTATTCCTTCTTGTACCATAAAATGGCACTTTTCCCAATATAACACCAAGTCCGTCTCAACACATCTTCTCAATACCATCACTAAATTTTCCAGACATAAATCAAAAGAATCACCAAATACTAAAAAATCATCCATAAACACCTCCACATTATGCTCCACCATATCCGAAAAGATAGCCATCATACATCTTTGAAAAGCGGCTGGGGCATTGCATAGACCAAAAGACATCCTTCTGAAGGCGAAAGTACCATACGGACATGTAAATGTTGTCTTTTCTTGGTCTTCTGGAGCTATAACAATCTAATTGTAGCCTGAATACCCGTCCAGAAGGAAATAAAACTCATGACCCGCTAGTCTATCCAACATCTGATCGATAAACGCCAATGGAAAGTGATTTTTCCTTGTAGTTTTGTTAAGTCTGTGGTAGTCCATGCAGACTCTTCACCCTGTCACTGTTCTCGTTGGAATCAACTCATTGTTTTCATTAGAGACTACGGTCATACCACCCTTCTTCGGTACACACTGTACCAGGCTCACCCACGAGCTATCTGAAATCAGATATATAATACCTACATCCAGCCATTTCAACACTTCCTTCTTGACCACTTCCTTCATGATTGGAATAAGTCTTCTTTGTTGTTCCACTAAAGGATTACTATCATCTTCCAGTAGGATCTTGTGCATACAGAAAGATGGCCTGATCCCTTTTATATCTACTATAGTCCACCCAATTGCTGACTGAAACTCTCTGAGAACTCTTAGAAGTTTTTCTTCCTGAAAAGATGTTAGTGCAGAAGAAATAATCATAGGTAATTTTGAATTCTCATTTAAAAATGCATGCCTCAAATGATCTGGAAGTGGTTTCAACTCAAGTTCTGGAGGTGTCTCAAGAGATGGCTTTAATTTCACTGATGACTCTCCAGCTTTCTTTAATGGCTCAACAGGAGTCTTGAACTTCCTGAACTGTGGAGTTATGTCAAGTATATGAATAATTTCTTCAATCTCCTCATCATCTAAATTTCCCACAATAGCATTTCTCAAAGGTTCATGATTCACCAAGTTCTCTACTTCATCATTTAGTACCTTTTCCACAAAATCAACCTTGAAGCATTTATCTTCATCTGTCAAAAATTTTATTGCCTTGAATACATTGAAAGTAACTTCCTGGTCATGTACTCACATTGTTAGTTCCCCTTTCTGAACATCTATCAAGGTTCTTCATGTAGCTAGGAATGGTCTTCCAAGAATGATTGGTATACTTTTGTCTTCTTCATAGTCTAATATGGTGAAATCAACCGAAAAGATGAATTTATCCACTTTAACCAGTACATCTTCCACAGTCCCTCATGGATAAGTGATAGACCTGTCAGCTAGCTGTAAAGAAATATTTTTCGGCCTTGGAGCCGACAATCCCAATTGATTGAACATTGACAACGGCATCAAATTGATAATTGCCCCAAGTTGGCACAAGCATTTACTAAGGCTCATCTTTCCAATTGTACAAGGTATTGTGAAGCTGCTCGGGTCCTTCAGCTTTGGAGCTAATTTACGTTGAAGCACTGCACCACATTCTTCAGTCAAGGCTACTATTTCAAAGTCTTCTAACTTCTTCTTCCTTGACAAGATACCCTTCATAAACGTTGCATAACTAGGCATCTGTTCCAATGCCTCAGCGAAGGGTATGTTAATTTATAGCCTTTTAAATACCACCAAAAACTTACTGAACTGCTTGTCTTCCCTCTTCTTATGTAATCTCTGTGGATAAGGAACAGGAGGGTGAACTACTGGTATCTTGTTTACAGGCTTCTCAAAAGAATCTTCTTTATACTTCTTCACTTCCTGCTGTTCTAAGCCTTCTTTATTCAAACTATCCTCAGAAAAATTTTCATGACTACGCGGTTTCCCCTTGCAAAAGTGGCGCGGGCGTGCCATGCTGAATTTCTGTAGTTTGCTTCCCAGACCGAAGTGTAATTACCTGACATTGTTCCTTCCCTTCCCTTCTTGGATTAGCCTCCGTTGTACTTGGAAATGAACCCTGGGGTCTGTTCTTAAGCATGCTAGCCATCTGACCCATTTAAGTTTCCAAATTTTTGATAGCCACTGCTTGGCTTTTAGTCATCACTTCGGCATTTGCCATATACTTCATCATCATCTCCTCCATATCTGACTTCTTCTCTTGTTGAGGTACAGGTGGTGGATGATGTTGTTTCTGCTGAGAAAATCCAGGTGGATAGGGTAGTCTTGGTGCAAACTGTTGCTGACATGGTTGTGCCTGAAATTGTTGTTGTGGTTGAAATTGACTTTATTGATTGCTTTGATTATTTGACCAACTGAAATTTGGATGGTTGTGGTTGTTGGAGTTGTATGTATTCTGAAACTGACTTTAATTCTTCTGGTAGTTGCTTATATATTGTACAGACTCTGAACTGATAGCACATTGGTCAGTTGAATGCGACCATGCACATATCTCACACATGAAAGCAACTGTCTTCGCCTTACTATCCGCCAAAGAGTCAATCTTCTTTGTCATGGATGCCATCTCAGCTGACAACTGAGTGATAGCATCCACCTCTAACAATCCTACAACTTTGGGTTGTGGCATTCTGGCTGTAGGATTTTGGAAATCATTTGCTGCCATCGTCTCAATAAGATTGTAGGCCTCTTCATAGCTCTTTGCCCATAAAGCTCCTCCTGCAGCTGCATCTACAATTGGCTTTAACTGCCATCCCAATCCATTATAGAATGTATTAATCACCATCCAATCTGGCATACCATGGTGTGGACACTTCCTTAGCATCTCCTTGTATCTTTCCCAGGCTTCATATAGAGATTCACCTTGCTTCTCGAACTGGGAAATTGTTGTCCTCATTTTAGCAGTCTTAGCCATTGGAAAAAATTTGGCTAAGAACTTTTGAGCTAGGTCCTCCCATGTTGTAATAGATCCTGAAGGTAAAGAGTGAAGCCAACTTCTTGCTTTGTCCCGTAACGAAAATGGAAATAGTCTAAGTCTGATTGCATCCTCTGTCACCCCGTTGTACCTGAAGGTGTCACATATTTTAATGAAACTCAATAGATGCTCATTCAGGTCATCTGTAGCAGCACCCCCAAACTGTACCGAATTCTGCACCATTTGAATAGTGCCCGGCTTTATCTCAAAAGTGTTGGCTGCTATAGCTGGCCTGACTATACTCGACTGTAATCCATTGATGTTCGGTATCGAATAATCTCTCAAGGCCCTGTGCTCCTCTCTTTGCTCTTCTGCTGCCATGTTGGATGTTGTGGTCTCTAAAGCTGCTTGTAAATTCCTACGCACTCTCATTTTCCAACCTCTTCCGTTAATGTTATCCTAAGCAGTTGTCAACTCGGAATTGGATGACCGCGTGTGCAGAAAATATATAAAAGTACCTTAAATACAACAAAAACAAAAATAGAAATAAGATTAGATTAGATTTGTCTAAGTGATACAAATTTAACTTTAAATTGATGATAATAATACTAAATTTAAATGCCTTTCCCCGACAACGGCGCCAAAAACTTGTTGCCTCCTTTTTAGTCAAACAAAAAGGACTCTAACTCATGCAAGCATACATGAGTCAACAAGTAGTACAGAGTAAGAAAAGTATCGATCCACGGAGAAAGGTTTTAAATCTTAATTATCATACATCAACTATGTCACTATTTTCATATGCTTTAACGAATAACTCACAATTATATTTTATACTAAATTCAATTAATGAATAAAAATATTATACTAAAATAATGTAATCAAATTTGGAAAGAATGGAATTCTAACTTCATTTAATAATTCATCTAACCTATAACCATCAAGTAATGTTTATATACTAATCATGGAAAACTAGTCAAGAGCAAAAAAGTGGACATAATCATTTTTCAATGAACTATGACCTATTCACATAACCTCCATATATGATAGAAATCATGTAAGCGACACTATTACCAAAATCACTATATGTCTATGTGAAATTGCAGCAATAATGAATTAAAGTACAGGCTCTTTTTTGTACTACACACGGTGAAACGGTATATTTCTATCTTGTTCACGAATTACAAAGCTAAACAACTCAGCCTCATAAACATATGCCATTATGATTATATCCATACTCATATTTCATTTTTCAAATTCGTATAAGCATACAAGATGAATGGTGATCAAACATTCATTCATTACGCTCCATCATAATAGGTAGTCCAATGATAAACATACAACCCGACAATCGGGTATATAAGTTTAGACTCCATATTAAAATACATTAGAATCCCATAATGGAGTTTAGTTCATTTATGAACCAAAAGCCATTATGGGATTAAAGCAATACATGGAATTAAACAATGCAAATAAGAGATGAAAGAGAAATTATTAAACCCAGTTGTAGAATTTGTTCCAATGTTTGTTCTAAAGCACCAATAATCTCCAAAAATGAAAATAATGATTATTGAATAACCAAATTGAAGAGAGGATATAGAATGTATCAAAGAATTAATCAAAAACCCCTTCAGACTAGTTAAACTTAAGAACCCTAATTACTTGATATGAAAACTGATAAAAGACCCCCTCAAACACGTCTGGTACCAACCAATATTGTTCAGTTGAGCCTACAGCGCTCAAATTTCAAACTACATAAAGTCAACAAAATAGACTGTAGAGGACTCTCACGGCCGCGCGAGATCATAGTGTAAAACGGACGCTGACGCGCTATAGGTGTGTCTGCCGAAGTCTTGGAGCGGGCGCACGAGTTTCCTTCTTTGCTGAGGCGCGGTCGCGCAATGGTGCAAAGCTGTCTGACATCAAGTGGCGCGGGTGCGTGATGTAAGGCCTAATTAGCTGCGCGGCTACTGCATGATGTCTTCTGCTGCTACTTCTTGATTTGTTGTTTGATCTTCATCCTTTCTTTTCTGCATAGCACTCATCAACTGCTTAAGTTCCTCATCTACACATGTCCATCTTGCCTAGTCTTTTCTAGCTTCATGCCATTATACTTATCCATGCCATTCTTGCCTTTTTCCATACCTTTCCTTGCCATAGGAGTTCCACTACAAGTACTGCAAAATAAACATAAAATACACCAAAACATAGTAAAAATTGTGACGCCCCCAAAACAGGTATTCATCACCCATCTTGAGTTGCCAGATACATGGTACAGAACTCAACTACAAACTTAATTTATAATTGTTGTGCAAAATACGACAAAACATAGCTGAGAATTTAAACAAGAATATTGCCTTCTAGATAATATCCACTCTCAATGGAGTCCTCATTACAATTATTATCACACTATTTCACAGAATAGTGAGGACTACTAAAGCCACTTATCCTGGACCATCACTCTATTTCCCGACTCGTCCCAGCTATATTCTTATGTCCTGAAGAGAACAATGAAAGAAAAGGGTGAGCTCAACTAGCCCAGTAAGAAATATTATGACTAAGATAATGCATAATAAATTATCCTTAGCCTTCAACAGTATAAAAACTGATAGAATACAATAGGCAACCAGTTTTAGATCAACAACTGCAGCGGAATAAGCAATTCATAAGAAGATTCAAGTAGACCAAAATGTCTACTATCTCCTCTAGATTAAAAGTCAATCGTTAATATTTCATTCATGTAATACTTATCAACAGTTCATTGTTATACCCAAGACAAAAAGAACTCTCATCACCTGTCTTCACCTGAACCACCAAAGATTATAGTTAAATCCACAATTTATATTTATAATCATGTAAATCAACAGTTTCTCCTTGCCACAAAGGCTTAATAGAACGTTTACTCAATATCCTTACCCCAAAGGCTAAAGATATTCAAATGTAATAACAATGATCATACCAATCAGTTGTCTACCTTTGCACCACGGGCCAAAGATATTCAACTATAAAACCAATGGTTATGATCATACCAATCAATTGTCTGTCAGTGCACTACGGCCAAAGACATTCAACTATTAACTAATGGTCATGATCTTGCCAATCACATCATCAAATTATCCATGCACTACGGGCCAAGGATATTCGTTAGTATCATCAGTGGTCATGATCATATCATACACCTGTCCATCTTTGCACTATGGGCCAAAGCTTTCAATCAACAGTTCGTCTTTGCACGTAAGCCAAAGATATACAATTGTAAAATCAATAATCAACAGTCCATCTTTGCACGTAAGCCAAAGATATACAACCATAAAACTAATAATCAACAGTCCATCTTGAAAGTAGTATGCATACAAGTCAATCATGTTTGATGATAAAGCATATACTTTGTAACAATCTTATTCATTTATTAATAACAGGTATTAATTTATTAAAGGCTTTTAATTATCTACATGATGTTGTTTTATAATATGTGATAAACCCATAGTTTTAAGCAATGCTTTTAAAATAATGATGATGATCATTCTAATGAGATCTAAATTCTTAGAAAGCTTAAAACTAAAATAGTTCCCAATCGTTGGATTACTAAATTGGGGATTAGTGAATCCGGATAGATTGGTACATGCGTTGCTTGCCCATTAGATGAGAATGATTGATCTCATGATCATTTGTGTGGAGACACTAAAACAAGTATGTAGATGCTTATTAGAGAATAAGTTCACTGAACGTGGCTCGCTAAGGAATACCTAATGGAATTTTACTTGTCTGTCAATAGGAATTCCTGTAGTGATAGTAGTACAAGTGATCCTTGTACTTGAGATCATCATAGTATCTTGTGTATGATGAGTTATACTTTGACTTATTCCTTAAGACCCTTAGGGTATATCAAAGGGTATGTTTGGGTATAATAAGTTGTACATGGAGATAATGTATGATCAATAAAGAATCTACCACTTCTAGTAAAAGAAGAGAAATGTCTTATGTGATTCGATAAATGACAACCCAGTAGTCCTTGGCCAAGGCAGAATGAAATTAGAAAGGAGTTTCTAATTTACATTATTTGGGGTTGTGCATTTAAGAGTCGAAATACATATAATTAAATAAAATAAGACTTGACAGTAATTCCATGTCTTATATTTAATTGGGACATTGTATGGTGGAAGGATTGAATTGTACGGTAACTATTTACTCAAAGGTTCTTTTATGATTAATGTTGAAATCTATATTATCTGGAAAGTCGTTGATCGCTAGGGAGGCTTATCCCTATTGTAGAATAAATATTATTTATTTAAATAAATTAATAGTTTAATTTATTTATTTAAATAAGATTAGAATTGTTCTAATTGATTTATTCACAACCGGTTTAATATGGAGAACCTAAAGGGTCACACCATAAAAGGAAGAATAATTATTTAAGAAGTTAATGGCATAATCGTAATAATATGTTAAGTATATTTAATTTAATCTATGGTGATAGAATAAATTAAATAGCTTAATATTTATTATTTAATATTTTAGAAATATTAAATATAAATTAATAAGAGGAGTCTTATTAATATTATTATTATTATTATTATTATTATTTTAATTTCTAAAAGAGTTTAGGAATTAATTTAATATATATACTCTCATTTATTCCTAATAGGATTAGGAGGAAAAATTAGTTAAAGGAGTTTAATTAATTATCCCTAATAAGATTAGGGAGCCCATTTAATTAAAAGAGTTTAATTAAATAAATAATACCTTATTTTTAATAGGGTTACTTGATATCTTTATAAGATGAGTCTTATATCAGATATCAAACATATGTTATTCCAATTGTTGGAGAGTACGCTCCTTTTCTATAGAGATAGAAAAACTAGGGTTTTGCCAAACACCCATCTTCTTGGATCTTTCTTCTTCCTTGGTGGATCACCTCTAGAGGCCAAACACTTGGGTGGCTAACGTTCATCAAAGGAAGGAACCAAACCCGATGGATTCAAGTTGGACGTGAAAAGGATTAGAGATGAACTTGTACCTGAGGAAGCTCGGATCTTCAAGGGTATGATTCTTGTACTTTCTTTTTCGGTTAATTAATAATTGCACATAAAGGGTGATCCGGGTATATGGTTTGTAAAATTTTAAACTCTGATTTTTCTACGTTTCCGCTAAATTTGATTGCGTTCATGAATATTACAAACCTAACACATCTATGCACATAAGCCAAAGATGACTTTCATCACAATATAAGTATTAGGATGATGACAATGATATAAGCATTAATCAAACGCAATCAAGGATAAATATTAAAGACTTTAAATTTATCCAGAGTTTAAAAGTATTTAAATTGTCAACATGATAATGTTTTGTGGAGTAAAATTCAAGAATAATATTCATGTATCAAAAATAATTTGAACAGAAAAGAAATACCTTTTTTGGGTGAATAGTACCCTGTGAATAGTACCCTATGAATAGTACTTCGGGAATTGTACCCCTTGAATAGTACCCTGATATGAAAAGTATCCCAAATATTCGAGTGAATAATACTAAAGTGAATAGTAATCGGGTGAATAGTAACCCGTGAATAGTAACTCGTGAATAGTACAATGGCACGAAAAGTGTCCCGAATACCCGAGTGAATAATACTAGAGTGAATAGTAACTGGATGAATAGTAACTCGTAAATAGTACTCCAACACGAAAGTGCCCCAAATACCCGAGTGAATAATACTAGAGTGAATAGTAACCTCGACACAAAAAGGTAGAAATTCACCAATAAAATCATACCAATATTCCGGCATAATGATATTGAAAGAAATAATATCATTTACGAAAAAAATAACATCCCTTACGAATACGAAAGAAATAATACCCCTTACGACTGTTGAACGAAAATAATATTCCTACGAATATTGAACGAAGATGATATTCCTTACGAATATTGAACGAAAAAAATATTCATACGAATACGAAAAATAATATCTCTTCAAAATATGAAATAAATAATACCCCTTACGACTGTTGAACGAAAATAATATTCCTACGAATATTGAACGAAGATGATATTCCTTACGAATATTGAATGAAAATAATATTCATACGAATACGAAAAATAATATCTCTTCAGAATATGAAATAAATAATGTAATGACCCCAAAATTCATACAATTTAATTCTCAACTTCTATCGTTAATAGCACATCTACCTTCTGATTTTACATCATTATTCGATGTTAAACTTTATAAAATGCGAAATAATTTAAACTTTTATGTCTTCTTACTTTAATTCCCTAAAACAAAACCTTTATCATCTACATGTCTTTGAATCAATCTTATTTTATGATTCACTTTATCACTGTTATTATATAAAAAATTTACGTTTCAATCCGATAACCTTTACGTGTCAAATAATTCAAACTTTAACTTTACAACTCAACATAAAACTATACATCATAAAACATTTAATACATCTCATGAGTCTTAATCATGGTATAAAGAAATAACAACTTTAGCTAAAATATTAATCTTCGTGTATTATTTCTGATCCACGTCATTCAAGTAGCACATAGTGTTACCTTCAATCCTTAACCTGCAAAAATGGTTATTTGTAAGGTTGAGCTCGATAGCCCAGCAAAATCTAACAGTTTTCATGCATCACATAGCACATAATAACATACTCAACATATATCTCATAAACATTGAACTAACATAATATACATGCTACAGTTCATATAACAAGTAAAAAGATTGAGTTCCTTACTCAATCAGCATGTTTTACTCAATCAACGTAGTCATAAGTTGACTTTAACATTTCATACATTCAACACATATATAACACATCATGCTCTTTGCAATAAAGATTTAAAACAGTTAATCACCAAGTTTACATAGCAAATAGGAACTGAAAGACTTGCCAGGTTCGTAAATTACCAATTATCGAAAAATAGCGTAAATGCTTTGTGTACACCCTACAATAGTTCAAAGGTTCATATTCATATGCATTAGTTACACATATAACGAAACCACAATGACTCTTAGTCTTAATCTTCTATAACGTGCGTCTCTTTGAAACTTAACACATATCCTCAGGTGTTTACTCCTCTTCGTATGACATTTATCATTACATAATCCCATTTTGTTTCTTTATACTTCTTTCGAAACCGACACTTAACGTTCATTAAAGTCGTCATAGATTCCATTACCATATATTAGATGTATTACGCTTGTTAACAACAACTAGGTTATTTAACCTCCGCCTTATATCTCGTTACACTTCTCTTACCATTAACAATTAAGTCTTCTATCGTATATTTACATCCTTTTAAACATATATAAGATTAACTAATCAAGTTATCATTCAAATCGTTCTTTCAACTTATATCTCTCTATAAACCAACATAAACCTTATCATTAATATTTAACTTTTGAAAACATCACATTTGGTTTCATTACGTAACTTACTCAAGTGACAACTAAAAATCTCCATATTTTGATATCATATCATACTACAATCTGTTATTATAGTCCACATTATGTCTTAAACATCATTAACATGTTTGCCAAACTAGATTAAGTCCATTAGTCATGTCCTACAAATAGGCAGACTTCACTGTCTCAGACCAGGGTATGGCGCAGCTGCGCCATACTTAAGCTTGGGACCGGCGCAGCTACACCGTTTCTGGCCTTGGCACCGGCGCAGCTGCGCCAGTGCACAGACAGAACCAGAAAGGCTGTGAACTGTAGCCGACTTTAGCCCAACTAATACGAATTTCACCCACCAAATAGTGATATTAACACATACAATTGGTATAAAACTATTACAAACATGTTTGCCAACATATTCAACCAATTAGAACAATTTAGCAACAACTTAAGCTAGTTTAATTTCTAAAATTCCATGTTTACATACTAAAACACCATTTTTTGACATCCTTTACGAAATTCAACACTGTAATCTCAGTTTTATACCAAATCTCTTCGTTCAAACTACGTTCTCATCGTTTCTTAACGAACTAGCATAAACAAGACTCAATTTACAGTTTCAAATTTGACCACTAAAATTGGTACTTACATAAGTCATATGAGAAAATATTCATAAAAACATACACTGTAATTATCTTTCCTACTCTTAACTGTAATTAGCATACAAATTCCTTGTTTAAACATAAACTCTAGCATTACGCTTACATACAATTGCGATAACTCAGTTTTCTACAACAATTCGAGAGAATTTGAATTCACAGAGCACATAAGTTATGTCGTAACCTCATATATACATATTCATATATAATTAGGAAAAATACTTTCAATTAGCTTGCTAATCCTTGCAATTGCAGACAATTCTCTCAATCTCTCTCAATCTCTCTCAAATTTCTCTCTGTGAAATTCTCAGGCAACTAAGTTATGCGTAAGACCAACTGATAGCCAAGCGTAAAAAAATAAAAATAAAACTGATAACCTTAATATGCATACTTATTAGAATATCAGTTATAGAATAAAGTTTAGGTTATAATTATATTATATTTATTATTTATTTTATTTTATTTAAGTTCAAAAATTAAAAATTCAAAAGCCATAAGGCTTTGTTTGGCAAAACCCTTTAAAATTTAAAGACTTAATATATTTAAGTCTTGTTTGACAAAAACTAAATTAAACTCCATTAATTTATTTTAATATCACATATTATTTATTTGGATTTCCATATCCAATAATAATCAAATAAATTAATTACACATACTATATTTAAATATTCCACTTTAACAAATATCACAAAATTATAATTTCATCTTAATTTTATTTAATAATTTAATATACCACTTTAAATTATTAATCAACAATATAACATCTCATGTTATATTACAACTCTCTAAATTATAATTCAATTTAATTTAGAATATTATCTAGTCATAAATATTTACTAATAATAACCACATCAATAAAATATTTATCTTATTTAATAAATATTTTAAATTACAATTAGTAAAATCTTGGATTGTCACATTCTTTCCTTGTAGCGCCCCCGGACCGCCGCGGATCCGGTTCGATCATTCTATATAACTGTAACTGTTTGCAGAAGATATAAACATAGATTGTTTATACAGTACACTTTACACACTATTCCCAAAATCGAATAACCTTAACTTATACACAATTCATAAACTATCTGACATATAACACATTATCAAACTATACCATTACAATCTAGCTGCACATTCTATCCTAAGCTGAACTTGGCATTATTCTTTTTCCTGTATCTGAAGCATTCGCCTTATCTGTAATATTTATCATGATATAGCAAGGGTGAGCATGAAAGTTGCCCAGCAAGTTTTAAAACAATTTAAAGATATATCATGATTGAAAGAGTCTGAATAATAAGCTGGCTATCCTTCACAATGTATTTGTGAATTAGCATGAACAAAATTTTGACTGAACAAGTATTGAACAGGAACAATAATATATCTGGACAAACTGGTAATGAAGGTGATCAGCCTTTCATACCTGACTTATACATGCAAGATGTACAGAGTACAATTCGACATGGCAATCAGAGATGATTAACCATAAGTATAACCGAATGAACAACTCTTAGTAGAGTTAAGTAAAAGGAAACTTGCCTGAACCATTGATTACCGTAACGCAATATAATAAGCTTCGTCTGGGACCTAATATTAATAATATAGATCTCTAATATTAGAATAATATCATCACAGTATAAAATTACCTAAACACATTACCACATAATCCTATCAGTCTATTATACACATAAGACATAGCATCAAGTCAAACTATTGCAGTCCGAGTTGAAACCGTCACAATTCTATCATCCCAACGGTCTAGTCGGATGATTGACGAGTTTAAGTTTAATTAAACTTTACTTAAACACATATACATATATTTCATACACAAAAAGTATTTTTCCATAATTTTTCAACTTCTTTTAATATTTTTCAAAAATCGTTTTTAGTTAATTCCTTAAGAAATTAGCTACCTCGTGCCTAACTCCAAAAATTCTCATATCTTGGCACAATCTTATACATGTTAACGTGACACTCCAGTTTAAATTTCATGGCCATCGGAGTTGTAGAACTCCGGTTATAGCGATTTTCGTCAGAAAATCACAAAAATTGAAATGGTCATAACTTGGTCATTTTAAGTCGGAATGAGCTCATTTTTGGACATGAGGTACTTAATACCATATATTTTCATGTCCCAAAAGGCCGGAATTTTTCTGGCAAATTAAGTGGCCGAAACAGCCCTTACAATTTCTTTCGCAGCTTGTTTTCGTCATTTTGCAGCTTTGGAGTCCTTTGCTAAAACTAGTCCATACGGAAATCTACGAGTCTAATTTGGGCCCACTTGGTATCGTTAGAACCGTGACTTCCCAAGCTACGTTTTAGGCTCAAGAAACAGTCCATTTGGCCCAGTATAGCACCCTGAAAATAGGCCACTACCGACTGACCATTACATGCCTTGTAAACATTTTCAGTTTTGGAACCTTTTATAGAAACACTTGTATTACGAGATCCACAACTCCGATTGAGGCCCGATCGGACTCGTTGGATCCGTATCTTCTTGAACTACAATTTTCATTTATCAAACACCAAATTTCAATCTGTCTAGGTGGCGGAAATCAGGTCCAAAGTGACTGGTCAGCAAGGTTTTCGTTAACAGTTTTCATCTTTTTCCCAGATTTACCTTCTTTCGCTAAAACTGTCATAACGTTTTCGTTTTAAAACATTTTTAGGCGATTCTTGAGCCTACGCGAAGCTAACTTCCGGGACTACAACTCTTCCCTACTGATGGTTTTTCAGATTCCGAACATATCAACCCAGAAATTCCGTTCAAGTGGACTGCACCGCACTTGTTGGACTGTTTTGACACTACTACTTTGAAATGTCATAACTCTCTCCTCCGATGTCGGATTTAGTCCGTTTCGGAGTCTATGGAAAGCTTATTCAGTGTACTACAACATATAAAAAACCCATAATTTTCTAAATAATCTAGCTAACCCCGAATTTTCATTTTTGGATCAGCATTCCATTAGTTTTTCGAACTTCTCGTTTTGGCATCCAAAACTCGCCTCGACTCGTTCCAACACAACTTTCTTTACAAATAAGACTTATTTAACATAATTAGACTCGTCTAAGGTCTCAGCTCCATATCTCTAATTACAATCATTAGAACTCATTTACATAATCAATTCCAAGCCAAAATAAACATAGTAAACTAACTAGTTTATTAACAAAACTAACTAAACTTCAAAAATTCAAACTTTAACTAACAACTAAATATAATATTTAAAATAATAACATTACCAAAAATTAAATATGAAACATACCTGAAAATACGAATTCGACAAACTGAATACGTACTCGACCAAGATTTAACTAAGGACATCTTTATAAAAAGTCCTCCCACAACAAAGCATTTCTCAAAATTGGATGCCTTATTGTTGGTGAATGAAACAAAGGCCAAGTCCTTCTATTTATAGGTTTAGAAAAGGGTGAAGTTCTCAATTTAGTCGATATGGGACTTGGTTTATACTATTTTTCATATTTTTAACATGCTAAGTGTATTAATTCATTACGAATTCGTTTCTTAACCAATTCGATCCGTTCAAGTTGCGTTGTTTTCATTTTATAGCGGAGAACAACAATCATCCATCAATTTAAAGTTTCAATCACGAATTCATCATCAATTTTAGTCTCAAAGTACACCAAAATACACATTACCATCAAAACTCAAATTCCTCTTCTTTAGCATAAATACATGAATTTGAATTCTTAAAAAAATCGTTTTTAGATGACCATTATGAAATTATAAAATCTAATAACATATATAGCATCATAACCCACAAATTTATTAACCAAAACTCTAATTTTTAAAAGAAACTCAAGAACACATAACACATACGAATCTAGGAGGTCTGACATATGGCTGTCAGACCACATTTTTCTACTTTTCCAGATTTTTGAAAACATTAAATTCGTGCATCTAGATGTTATAGATCCTAGATGTTATAGATCCTTGATCTAACAACCTAGATCACTTATAGACACCCTATTACACAACTTTAACCAATCAATTACAAAATCTAACATCAAATCGTAGGATTTCAAAATTTTAGGGTTCTTACCTTTTTGAACTTGATTTTTGATTTCTGACTTCTTGATCTGTTCTAGGCTTGCTATGAACTGATCTTAGCTTCTCTCCTCACCCTCTCACACTTCCATTTCCCGAATTCTAGAGAGAGGATGGCTTGGGAGAAAATGAAATGGTAAGTAATTTTTTTTTCTCTCTCTTTAATCTTATAAAATGTAACAATGAAATGATTTGGATGATGCTAGTGGGGCTGATATATTGGAGCTATGTCACATGGACTAGAATTATTGCCCAACTCACTTATTTTGCTAGATTCCTCCAACAATGCTCAAATAATATAAAAGGGTAAAATGGTAATTTCCCTTTATTTCTAGAATTTCCATTTAATTTAATGGCAATTTGGACAATTAGCCAAACCCTTAAGGTTTAGGGTTTGATTTAGGGTTTAAGGTTTAAGCCAATTTAGTACTTAGGGTTTGAAACCCTTAGGGTTTACACAATTAATTTTCTAAAATTTCCAATTTAAATTTTAAAAATATGAAATTAATATTTCTAAATTATAATTAGAATTTTCTAATTATATTAAAATTTCATAATCATACTTTAATTAGGATTAATAATTCCCAATTAAATATCGCTAATTTAGCAATTAAGCCAAAATCGCGGATTAGAGTTTTCAATCCACTAATTATGGTTTTTAATACCGAAATTAGGATTTTATAAATTTGAAATTAGGGTTTTACTAATTAACCAAACTTTACCCTAATTAAAATTATAAATATTTACACTTACGCCATTAAGCTCCCGATTTAGGGTTTCATGCACCGAATTAGGGTTTCGGATTCTCGGAACCGAAATTAGGGTTTCTTGTCAAACGCTAGGGTTTTCTAACCGAACATTGACGTTCTTAATATACGATTAGGGTTTGACTTTGATAAAATTTATCTGGTCAACCCTTGACCCTTAACCACATTCTGTACACATAATCACTGACTATACTCACGTATAGACTTAATCCTGAATAATTCTCCAAAAAAAATTTTAAATTCTCAAAATTTCATCCTGAAAAATATCAAACACATACATTTATTTTCTGTCTAGGTTCTAATTTTGAACCTTAAATCAATTAATAAAAATTTTAAAATTATTCCAAATTTTTGGGTTGTCACATTCACCCCTTCTTATAAAAATTTCGTCCCCGAAATTTACCTTACACCTTACACCATATATCATGCACCGTACACCATTCACACATCATTACATACTACCCAATACACCACTCACAAGAGTAATATTTTAAAATTGTGCTGAGGAATTACATAAATTATTTGTCTGTCATTTTCGTAAAGGTTATAGGAAATTCATCCACAAACCGTCATAACTTACGGACATAGTGGGTATTTAATCCAATATATCCTGTACTGGCCATGTACTTCTGGTCGGAACAATTTGTTCCTCATATCCGCCTTGGGCGCATAAACTTTCTTTCCTCAGTCTTATTATAGGATTCCGTACCAAAATAATTTGGTTCGGGAAATTTCTTTCAATGAACACTTGAGTTTTCATTAACATTAGTCTAGCTGAATCGAATAGCATAGGCTCATATCAATAATTCAATTCAATCGAATTATTTAAGTATAGCCAAACCCCGTTGGCAAATTAAAATTTTAAAGAAAATATTTTCGAGAATGACGTCATGATGCCATACTGTATTACCAGTCCGTTGAGGATTTCGTCATTTTGTGACTTTGTCATACTACATCATACTCTAGTGAGCTGACGATCTTTAGATCACATCCGACACTAAGTAATTCTGCATTGATAACTCCATCATTTTTATCATCTCTGCACCAGGTTACATGGTACATAAGTGATAAATAAAATAAATTTTTGATATTTTAAATCATTTGCGTCTAGCCGAAATAAGTAGCATAGACTATACTTTAAACCGTTTCAAAAATGATTACGAGTCTGCGTATATATTTATATATTTTTCAAAAGCACATAGTACGTATTTAGCTTGATGTCAAAATTTCGAAGTCTAGCATAGCTAGGAGTTTTAGGAAAACTTATGTCTCCACTAATAATCGTTTGCTTAACAGTCTCTGTTCCTATTATCCTCAATACTCTATTTGCACACATCTATACCCAGTTCGTCAAACTACACTTATGAGTCCAAAATTGACACAATCACATGAGTTTACGAACTTGTCCTAGTCAGACCTTTGGTGTCCATTCGCTGAGGGGTTCATAAACATTTCATATAACTGTAAATCAAGAATGTCACATAAGTATAAATTTTAAGAACTCGTACTTAACCTTGTATCCTCTATCTATGACCTATCCATTTGTTATACACACGAGAAAGGAATCACCTTCTTAACATGCATATAGCTAATAGCGCGACGCAGACATTTCAATGATTATCAATAACAGAAACTAAGTGGTTTTGACACCAAGTACAATTCAGCTCCCATACAAAGAATCATACAACTCAGTTGCTGTCATGAGTCCTCAATTGAAATCCCCACCTAATCTTAACCCCTTTTTCCATACGAATTTATTCAATCCGTATTTATAATTCTTCCCTGAATCTGTACCATTCGCACAACAATCTTGCTTTAAACTTTCCAATCATCAGATTGATTCTTTCTGACTGTCATAACCTTATCGGATCACGGAGTGATCTCATCGTATATATTACGATTCAATTCTATATCTTGATCGTTTTGTTTTACGATCTTCTATCTCTGCACATTCAGTCTTTTAGACTCAATCTATTCATCACTGTTGTTCAACTTTACTATCAGAGTTAGGGAACTCTGTAACTTTACAACTTACTGAGATTCATCTTTGAATCTTACTGACCAACTAACTCTATGTGAGTTAGATCTTATCCTGATCACTGTGGTTATTGGTCTCAGGTATTCCTACCTAAGCTTTATAACCAACAGCTTTGATACCAACTGTAGCGCCCCCGGACCGCCGCGGATCCGGTTCGATCATTCTATATAACTGTAACTGTTTGCAGAAGATATAAACATAGATTGTTTATACAGTACACTTTACACACTATTCCCAAAATCGAATAACCTTAACTTATACACAATTCATAAACTATCTGACATATAACACATTATCAAACTATACCATTACAATCTAGCTGCACATTCTATCCTAAGCTGAACTTGGCATTATTCTTTTTCCTGTATCTGAAGCATTCGCCTTATCTGCAATATTTATCATGATATAGCAAGGGTGAGCATGAAAGTTGCCCAGCAAGTTTTAAAACAATTTAAAGATATATCATGATTGAAAGAGTCTGAATAATAAGCTGGCTATCCTTCACAATGTATTTGTGAATTAGCATGAACAAAATTTTGACTGAACAAGTATTGAACAGGAACAATAATATATCTGGACAAACTGGTAATGAAGGTGATCAGCCTTTCATACCTGACTTATACATGCAAGATGTACAGAGTACAATTCGACATGGCAATCAGAGATGATTAACCATAAGTATAACCGAATGAACAACTCTTAGTAGAGTTAAGTAAAAGGAAACTTGCCTGAACCATTGATTACCGTAACGCAATATAATAAGCTTCGTCTGGGACCTAATATTAATAATATAGATCTCTAATATTAGAATAATATCATCACAGTATAAAATTACCTAAACACATTACCACATAATCCTATCAGTCTATTATACACATAAGACATAGCATCAAGTCAAACTATTGCAGTCCGAGTTGAAACCGTCACAATTCTATCATCCCAACGGTCTAGTCGGATGATTGACGAGTTTAAGTTTAATTAAACTTTACTTAAACACATATACATATATTTCATACACAAAAAGTATTTTTCCATAATTTTCAAACTTCTTTTAATATTTTTCAAAAATCGTTTTTAGTTAATTCCTTAAGAAATTAGCTACCTCGTGCCTAACTCCAAAAATTCCCATATCTTGGCACAATCTTATACATGTTAACGTGACACTCCAGTTTAAATTTCATGGCCATCGGAGTTGTAGAACTCCGGTTATAGCGATTTTCGTCAAAAAATCACAAAAATTGAAATGGTCATAACTTGGTCATTTTAAGTCGGAATGAGCTCATTTTTGGACATGAGGTACTTAATACCATATATTTTCATGTCCCAAAAGGCCGGAATTTTTCTGGCAAATTAAGTGGCCGAAACAGCCCTTACAATTTCTTTCGCAGCTTGTTTTCGTCATTTTGCAGCTTTGGAGTCCTTTGCTAAAACTAGTCCATACAGAAATCTACGAGTCTAATTTGGGCCCACTTGGTATCGTTAGAACCGTGACTTCCCAAGCTACGTTTTAGGCTCAAGAAACAGTCCATTTGGCCCAGTATAGCACCCTGAAAATAGGCCACTACCGACTGACCATTACATGCCTTGTAAACATTTTCAGTTTTGGAACCTTTTATAGAAACACTTGTATTACGAGATCCACAACTCCGATTGAGGCCCGATCGGACTCGTTGGATCCGTATCTTCTTGAACTACAATTTTCATTTATCAAACACCAAATTTCAATCTGTCTAGGTGGCGGAAATCAGGTCCAAAGTGACTGGTCAGCAAGGTTTTCGTTAACAGTTTTCATCTTTTTCCCAGATTTACCTTCTTTCGCTAAAACTGTCATAACGTTTTCGTTTTAAAACATTTTTAGGCGATTCTTGAGCCTACGCGAAGCTAACTTCCGGGACTACAACTCTTCCCTACTGATGGTTTTTCAGATTCCGAACATATCAACCCAGAAATTCCGTTCAAGTGGACTGCACCGCACTTGTTGGACTGTTTTGACACTACTACTTTGAAATGTCATAACTCTCTCCTCCGATGTCGGATTTAGTCCGTTTCGGAGTCTATGGAAAGCTTATTCAGTGTACTACAACATATAAAAAACCCATAATTTTCTAAATAATCTAGCTAACCCCGAATTTTCATTTTTGGATCAGCAGTCCATTAGTTTTTCGAACTTCTCGTTTTGGCATCCAAAACTCGCCTCGACTCGTTCCAACACAACTTTCTTTACAAATAAGTCTTATTTAACATAATTAGACTCGTCTAAGGTCTCAGCTCCATATCTCTAATTACAATCATTAGAACTCATTTACATAATCAATTCCAAGCCAAAATAAACATAGTAAACTAACTAGTTTATTAACAAAACTAACTAAACTTCAAAAATTCAAACTTTAACTAACAACTAAATATAATATTTAAAATAATAACATTACCAAAAATTAAATATGAAACATACCTGAAAATACGAATTCGACAAACTGAATACGTACTCGACCAAGATTTAACTAAGGACATCTTTATAAAAAGTCCTCCCACAACAAAGCATTTCTCAAAATTGGATGCCTTATTGTTGGTGAATGAAACAAAGGCCAAGTCCTTCTATTTATAGGTTTAGAAAAGGGTGAAGTTCTCAATTTAGTCGATATGGGACTTGGTTTATACTATTTTTCATATTTTTAACATGCTAAGTGTATTAATTCATTACGAATTCGTTTCTTAACCAATTCGATCCGTTCAAGTTGCGTTGTTTTCATTTTATAGCGGAGAACAACAATCATCCATCAATTTAAAGTTTCAATCACGAATTCATCATCAATTTTAGTCTCAAAGTACACCAAAATACACATTACCATCAAAACTCAAATTCCTCTTCTTTAGCATAAATACATGAATTTGAATTCTTAAAAAAATCGTTTTTAGATGACCATTATGAAATTATAAAATCTAATAACATATATAGCATCATAACCCACAAATTTATTAACCAAAACTCTAATTTTTAAAAGAAACTCAAGAACACATAACACATACGAATCTAGGAGGTCTGACATATGGCTGTCAGACCACATTTTTCTACTTTTCCAGATTTTTGAAAACATTAAATTCGTGCATCTAGATGTTATAGATCCTAGATGTTATAGATCCTTGATCTAACAACCTAGATCACTTATAGACACCCTATTACACAACTTTAACCAATCAATTACAAAATCTAACATCAAATCGTAGGATTTCAAAATTTTAGGGTTCTTACCTTTTTGAACTTGATTTTTGATTTCTGACTTCTTGATCTGTTCTAGGCTTGCTATGAACTGATCTTAGCTTCTCTCCTCACCCTCTCACACTTCCATTTCCCGAATTCTAGAGAGAGGATGGCTTGGGAGAAAATGAAATGGTAAGTAATTTTTTTTTCTCTCTCTTTAATCTTATAAAATGTAACAATGAAATGATTTGGATGATGCTAGTGGGGCTGATATATTGGAGCTATGTCACATGGACTAGAATTATTGCCCAACTCACTTATTTTGCTAGATTCCTCCAACAATGCTCAAATAATATAAAAGGGTAAAATGGTAATTTCCCTTTATTTCTAGAATTTCCATTTAATTTAATGGCAATTTGGACAATTAGCCAAACCCTTAAGGTTTAGGGTTTGATTTAGGGTTTAAGGTTTAAGCCAATTTAGTACTTAGGGTTTGAAACCCTTAGGGTTTACACAATTAATTTTCTAAAATTTCCAATTTAAATTTTAAAAATATGAAATTAATATTTCTAAATTATAATTAGAATTTTCTAATTATATTAAAATTTCTTAATCATACTTTAATTAGGATTAATAATTCCCAATTAAATATCGCTAATTTAGCAATTAAGCCAAAATCGCGGATTAGAGTTTTCAATCCACTAATTATGGTTTTTAATACCGAAATTAGGATTTTATAAATTTGAAATTAGGGTTTTACTAATTAACCAAACTTTACCCTAATTAAAATTATAAATATTTACACTTACGCCATTAAGCTCCCGATTTAGGGTTTCATGCACCGAATTAGGGTTTCGGATTCTCGGAACCGAAATTAGGGTTTCTTGTCAAACGCTAGGGTTTTCTAACCGAACGTTGACGTTCTTAATATACGATTAGGGTTTGACTTTGATAAAATTTATCTGGTCAACCCTTGACCCTTAACCACATTCTGTACACATAATCACTGACTATACTCACGTATAGACTTAATCCTGAATAATTCTCCAAAAGAAATTTTAAATTCTCAAAATTTCATCCTGAAAAATATCAAACACATACACTTATTTTCTGTCTAGGTTCTAATTTTGAACCTTAAATCAATTAATAAAAATTTTAAAATTATTCCAAATTTTTGGGTTGTCACATTCACCCCTTCTTCTAAAAATTTCGTCCCCGAAATTTACCTTACACCTTACACCATATATCATGCACCGTACACCATTCACACATCATTACATACTACCCAATACACCACTCACAAGAGTAATATTTTAAAATTGTGCTGAGGAATTACATAAATTATTTGTCTGTCATTTTCGTAAAGGTTATAGGAAATTCATCCACAAACCGTCATAACTTACGGACATAGTGGGTATTTAATCCAATATATCATGTACTGGCCATGTACTTCTGGTCGGAACAATTTGTTCCTCATATCCGCCTTGGGCGCATAAACTTTCTTTCCTCAGTCTTATTATAGGATTCCGTACCAAAATAATTTGGTTCGGGAAATTTCTTTCAATGAACACTTGAGTTTTCATTAACATTAGTCTAGCTGAATCGAATAGCATAGACTCATATCAATAATTCAATTCGATCGAATTATTTAAGTATAGCCAAACCCCGTTGGCAAATTAAAATTTTAAAGAAAATATTTTCGAGAATGACGTCATGATGCCATACTGTATTACCAGTTCGTTGAGGATTTCGTCATTTTGTGACTTTGTCATACTACATCATACTCTAGTGGGCTGACGATCTTTAGATCACATCCGACACTAAGTAATTCTGCATTGATAACTCCATCATTTTTATCATCTCTGCACCAGGTTACATGGTACATAAGTGATAAATAAAATAAATTTTTGATATTTTAAATCATTTGCGTCTAGCCGAAATAAGTAGCATAGACTATACTTTAAACCGTTTCAAAAATGATTACGAGTCTGCGTATATATTTATATATTTTTCAAAAGCACATAGTGCGTATTTAGCTTGATGTCAAAATTTCGAAGTCTAGCATAGCTAGGAGTTTTAGGAAAACTTATGTCTCCACTAATAATCGTTTGCTTAACAGTCTCTGTTCCTATTATCCTCAATACTCTATTTGCACACATCTATACCCAGTTCGTCAAACTACACTTATGAGTCCAAAATTGACACAATCACATGAGTTTACGAACTTGTCCTAGTCAGACCTTTGGTGTCCATTCGCTGAGGGGTTCATAAACATTTCATATAACTGTAAATCAAGAATGTCACATAAGTATAAATTTTAAGAACTCGTACTTAACCTTGTATCCTCTATCTATGACCTATCCATTTGTTATACACACGAGAAAGGAATCACCTTCTTAACATGCATATAGCTAATAGCGCGACGCAGACATTTCAATGATTATCAATAACAGAAACTAAGTGGTTTTGACACCAAGTACAATTCAGCTCCCATACAAAGAATCATACAACTCAGTTGCTGTCATGAGTCCTCAATTGAAATCCCCACCTAATCTTAACCCCTTTTTCCATACGAATTTATTCAATCCGTATTTATAATTCTTCCCTGAATCTGTACCATTCGCACAACAATCTTGCTTTAAACTTTCCAATCATCAGATTGATTCTTTCTGACTGTCATAACCTTATCGGACCACGGAGTGATCTCATCGTATATATTACGATTCAATTCTATATCTTGATCGTTTTGTTTTACGATCTTCTATCTCTGCACATTCAGTCTTTTAGACTCAATCTATTCATCACTGTTGTTCAACTTTACTATCAGAGTTAGGGAACTCTGTAACTTTACAACTTACTGAGATTCATCTTTGAATCTTACTGACCAACTAACTCTATGTGAGTTAGATCTTATCCTGATCACTGTGGTTATTGGTCTCAGGTATTCCTACCTAAGCTTTATAACCAACAGCTTTGATACCAACTGTAGCGCCCCCGGACCGCCGCGGATCCGGTTCGATCATTCTATATAACTGTAACTGTTTGCAGAAGATATAAACATAGATTGTTTATACAGTACACTTTACACACTATTCCCAAAATCGAATAACCTTAACTTATACACAATTCATAAACTATCTGACATATAACACATTATCAAACTATACCATTACAATCTAGCTGCACATTCTATCCTAAGCTGAACTTGGCATTATTCTTTTTCCTGTATCTGAAGCATTCGCCTTATCTGCAATATTTATCATGATATAGCAAGGGTGAGCATGAAAGTTGCCCAGCAAGTTTTAAAACAATTTAAAGATATATCATGATTGAAAGAGTCTGAATAATAAGCTGGCTATCCTTCACAATGTATTTGTGAATTAGCATGAACAAAATTTTGACTGAACAAGTATTGAACAGGAACAATAATATATCTGGACAAACTGGTAATGAAGGTGATCAGCCTTTCATACCTGACTTATACATGCAAGATGTACAGAGTACAATTCGACATGGCAATCAGAGATGATTAACCATAAGTATAACCGAATGAACAACTCTTAGTAGAGTTAAGTAAAAGGAAACTTGCCTGAACCATTGATTACCGTAACGCAATATAATAAGCTTCGTCTGGGACCTAATATTAATAATATAGATCTCTAATATTAGAATAATATCATCACAGTATAAAATTACCTAAACACATTACCACATAATCCTATCAGTCTATTATACACATAAGACATAGCATCAAGTCAAACTATTGCAGTCCGAGTTGAAACCGTCACAATTCTATCATCCCAACGGTCTAGTCGGATGATTGACGAGTTTAAGTTTAATTAAACTTTACTTAAACACATATACATATATTTCATACACAAAAAGTATTTTTCCATAATTTTTCAACTTCTTTTAATATTTTTCAAAAATCGTTTTTAGTTAATTCCTTAAGAAATTAGCTACCTCGTGTGACACTCCAGTTTAAATTTCATGGCCATCGGAGTTGTAGAACTCCGGTTATAGCGATTTTCGTCAGAAAATCACAAAAATTGAAATGGTCATAACTTGGTCATTTTAAGTCGGAATGAGCTCATTTTTGGACATGAGGTACTTAATACCATATATTTTCATGTCCCAAAAGGCCGGAATTTTTCTGGCAAATTAAGTGGCCGAAACAGCCCTTACAATTTCTTTCGCAGCTTGTTTTCGTCATTTTGCAGCTTTGGAGTCCTTTGCTAAAACTAGTCCATACGGAAATCTACGAGTCTAATTTGGGCCCACTTGGTATCGTTAGAACCGTGACTTCCCAAGCTACGTTTTAGGCTCAAGAAACAGTCCATTTGGCCCAGTATAGCACCCTGAAAATAGGCCACTACCGACTGACCATTACATGCCTTGTAAACATTTTCAGTTTTGGAACCTTTTATAGAAACACTTGTATTACGAGATCCACAACTCCGATTGAGGCCCGATCGGACTCGTTGGATCCGTATCTTCTTGAACTACAATTTTCATTTATCAAACACCAAATTTCAATCTGTCTAGGTGGCGGAAATCAGGTCCAAAGTGACTGGTCAGCAAGGTTTTCGTTAACAGTTTTCATCTTTTTCCCAGATTTACCTTCTTTCGCTAAAACTGTCATAACGTTTTCGTTTTAAAACATTTTTAGGCGATTCTTGAGCCTACGCGAAGCTAACTTCCGGGACTACAACTCTTCCCTACTGATGGTTTTTCAGATTCCGAACATATCAACCCAGAAATTCCGTTCAAGTGGACTGCACCGCACTTGTTGGACTGTTTTGACACTACTACTTTGAAATGTCATAACTCTCTCCTCCGATGTCGGATTTAGTCCGTTTCGGAGTCTATGGAAAGCTTATTCAGTGTACTACAACATATAAAAAACCCATAATTTTCTAAATAATCTAGCTAACCCCGAATTTTCATTTTTGGATCAGCAGTCCATTAGTTTTTCGAACTTCTCGTTTTGGCATCCAAAACTCGCCTCGACTCGTTCCAACACAACTTTCTTTACAAATAAGTCTTATTTAACATAATTAGACTCGTCTAAGGTCTCAGCTCCATATCTCTAATTACAATCATTAGAACTCATTTACATAATCAATTCCAAGCCAAAATAAACATAGTAAACTAACTAGTTTATTAACAAAACTAACTAAACTTCAAAAATTCAAACTTTAACTAACAACTAAATATAATATTTAAAATAATAACATTACCAAAAATTAAATATGAAACATACCTGAAAATACGAATTCGACAAACTGAATACGTACTCGACCAAGATTTAACTAAGGACATCTTTATAAAAAGTCCTCCCACAACAAAGCATTTCTCAAAATTGGATGCCTTATTGTTGGTGAATGAAACAAAGGCCAAGTCCTTCTATTTATAGGTTTAGAAAAGGGTGAAGTTCTCAATTTAGTCGATATGGGACTTGGTTTATACTATTTTTCATATTTTTAACATGCTAAGTGTATTAATTCATTACGAATTCGTTTCTTAACCAATTCGATCCGTTCAAGTTGCGTTGTTTTCATTTTATAGCGGAGAACAACAATCATCCATCAATTTAAAGTTTCAATCACGAATTCATCATCAATTTTAGTCTCAAAGTACACCAAAATACACATTACCATCAAAACTCAAATTCCTCTTCTTTAGCATAAATACATGAATTTGAATTCTTAAAAAAATCGTTTTTAGATGACCATTATGAAATTATAAAATCTAATAACATATATAGCATCATAACCCACAAATTTATTAACCAAAACTCTAATTTTTAAAAGAAACTCAAGAACACATAACACATACGAATCTAGGAGGTCTGACATATGGCTGTCAGACCACATTTTTCTACTTTTCCAGATTTTTGAAAACATTAAATTCGTGCATCTAGATGTTATAGATCCTAGATGTTATAGATCCTTGATCTAACAACCTAGATCACTTATAGACACCCTATTACACAACTTTAACCAATCAATTGCAAAATCTAACATCAAATCGTAGGATTTCAAAATTTTAGGGTTCTTACCTTTTTGAACTTGATTTTTGATTTCTGACTTCTTGATCTGTTCTAGGCTTGCTATGAACTGATCTTAGCTTCTCTCCTCACCCTCTCACACTTCCATTTCCCGAATTCTAGAGAGAGGATGGCTTGGGAGAAAATGAAATGGTAAGTAATTTTTTTTTCTCTCTCTTTAATCTTATAAAATGTAACAATGAAATGATTTGGATGATGCTAGTGGGGCTGATATATTGGAGCTATGTCACATGGACTAGAATTATTGCCCAACTCACTTATTTTGCTAGATTCCTCCAACAATGCTCAAATAATATAAAAGGGTAAAATGGTAATTTCCCTTTATTTCTAGAATTTCCATTTAATTTAATGGCAATTTGGACAATTAGCCAAACCCTTAAGGTTTAGGGTTTAATTTAGGGTTTAAGGTTTAAGCCAATTTAGTACTTAGGGTTTGAAACCCTTAGGGTTTACACAATTAATTTTCTAAAATTTCCAATTTAAATTTTAAAAATATGAAATTAATATTTCTAAATTATAATTAGAATTTTCTAATTATATTAAAATTTCTTAATCATACTTTAATTAGGATTAATAATTCCCAATTAAATATCGCTAATTTAGCAATTAAGCCAAAATCGCGGATTAGAGTTTTCAATCCACTAATTAGGGTTTTTAATACCGAAATTAGGATTTTATAAATTTGAAATTAGGGTTTTACTAATTAACCAAACTTTACCCTAATTAAAATTATAAATATTTACACTTACGCCATTAAGCTCCCGATTTAGGGTTTCATGCACCGAATTAGGGTTTCGGATTCTCGGAACCGAAATTAGGGTTTCTTGTCAAACGCTAGGGTTTTCTAACCGAACGTTGACGTTCTTAATATACGATTAGGGTTTGACTTTGATAAAATTTATCTGGTCAACCCTTGACCCTTAACCACATTCTGTACACATAATCACTGACTATACTCACGTATAGACTTAATCCTGAATAATTCTCCAAAAGAAATTTTAAATTCTCAAAATTTCATCCTGAAAAATATCAAACACATACACTTATTTTCTGTCTAGGTTCTAATTTTGAACCTTAAATCAATTAATAAAAATTTTAAAATTATTCCAAATTTTTGGGTTGTCACATTCACCCCTTCTTCTAAAAATTTCGTCCCCGAAATTTACCTTACACCTTACACCATATATCATGCACCGTACACCATTCACACATCATTACATACTACCCAATACACCACTCACAAGAGTAATATTTTAAAATTGTGCTGAGGAATTACATAAATTATTTGTCTGTCATTTTCGTAAAGGTTATAGGAAATTCATCCACAAACCGTCATAACTTACGGACATAGTGGGTATTTAATCCAATATATCATGTACTGGCCATGTACTTCTGGTCGGAACAATTTGTTCCTCATATCCGCCTTGGGCGCATAAACTTTCTTTCCTCAGTCTTATTATAGGATTCCGTACCAAAATAATTTGGTTCGGGAAATTTCTTTCAATGAACACTTGAGTTTTCATTAACATTAGTCTAGCTGAATCGAATAGCATAGACTCATATCAATAATTCAATTCGATCGAATTATTTAAGTATAGCCAAACCCCGTTGGCAAATTAAAATTTTAAAGAAAATATTTTCGAGAATGACGTCATGATGCCATACTGTATTACCAGTTCGTTGAGGATTTCGTCATTTTGTGACTTTGTCATACTACATCATACTCTAGTGGGCTGACGATCTTTAGATCACATCCGACACTAAGTAATTCTGCATTGATAACTCCATCATTTTTATCATCTCTGCACCAGGTTACATGGTACATAAGTGATAAATAAAATAAATTTTTGATATTTTAAATCATTTGCGTCTAGCCGAAATAAGTAGCATAGACTATACTTTAAACCGTTTCAAAAATGATTACGAGTCTGCGTATATATTTATATATTTTTCAAAAGCACATAGTGCGTATTTAGCTTGATGTCAAAATTTCGAAGTCTAGCATAGCTAGGAGTTTTAGGAAAACTTATGTCTCCACTAATAATCGTTTGCTTAACAGTCTCTGTTCCTATTATCCTCAATACTCTATTTGCACACATCTATACCCAGTTCGTCAAACTACACTTATGAGTCCAAAATTGACACAATCACATGAGTTTACGAACTTGTCCTAGTCAGACCTTTGGTGTCCATTCGCTGAGGGGTTCATAAACATTTCATATAACTGTAAATCAAGAATGTCACATAAGTATAAATTTTAAGAACTCGTACTTAACCTTGTATCCTCTATCTATGACCTATCCATTTGTTATACACACGAGAAAGGAATCACCTTCTTAACATGCATATAGCTAATAGCGCGACGCAGACATTTCAATGATTATCAATAACAGAAACTAAGTGGTTTTGACACCAAGTACAATTCAGCTCCCATACAAAGAATCATACAACTCAGTTGCTGTCATGAGTCCTCAATTGAAATCCCCACCTAATCTTAACCCCTTTTTCCATACGAATTTATTCAATCCGTATTTATAATTCTTCCCTGAATCTGTACCATTCGCACAACAATCTTGCTTTAAACTTTCCAATCATCAGATTGATTCTTTCTGACTGTCATAACCTTATCGGACCACGGAGTGATCTCATCGTATATATTACGATTCAATTCTATATCTTGATCGTTTTGTTTTACGATCTTCTATCTCTGCACATTCAGTCTTTTAGACTCAATCTATTCATCACTGTTGTTCAACTTTACTATCAGAGTTAGGGAACTCTGTAACTTTACAACTTACTGAGATTCATCTTTGAATCTTACTGACCAACTAACTCTATGTGAGTTAGATCTTATCCTGATCACTGTGGTTATTGGTCTCAGGTATTCCTACCTAAGCTTTATAACCAACAGCTTTGATACCAACTGTAGCGCCCCCGGACCGCCGCGGATCCGGTTCGATCATTCTATATAACTGTAACTGTTTGCAGAAGATATAAACATAGATTGTTTATACAGTACACTTTACACACTATTCCCAAAATCGAATAACCTTAACTTATACACAATTCATAAACTATCTGACATATAACACATTATCAAACTATACCATTACAATCTAGCTGCACATTCTATCCTAAGCTGAACTTGGCATTATTCTTTTTCCTGTATCTGAAGCATTCGCCTTATCTGCAATATTTATCATGATATAGCAAGGGTGAGCATGAAAGTTGCCCAGCAAGTTTTAAAACAATTTAAAGATATATCATGATTGAAAGAGTCTGAATAATAAGCTGGCTATCCTTCACAATGTATTTGTGAATTAGCATGAACAAAATTTTGACTGAACAAGTATTGAACAGGAACAATAATATATCTGGACAAACTGGTAATGAAGGTGATCAGCCTTTCATACCTGACTTATACATGCAAGATGTACAGAGTACAATTCGACATGGCAATCAGAGATGATTAACCATAAGTATAACCGAATGAACAACTCTTAGTAGAGTTAAGTAAAAGGAAACTTGCCTGAACCATTGATTACCGTAACGCAATATAATAAGCTTCGTCTGGGACCTAATATTAATAATATAGATCTCTAATATTAGAATAATATCATCACAGTATAAAATTACCTAAACACATTACCACATAATCCTATCAGTCTATTATACACATAAGACATAGCATCAAGTCAAACTATTGCAGTCCGAGTTGAAACCGTCACAATTCTATCATCCCAACGGTCTAGTCGGATGATTGACGAGTTTAAGTTTAATTAAACTTTACTTAAACACATATACATATATTTCATACACAAAAAGTATTTTTCCATAATTTTTCAACTTCTTTTAATATTTTTCAAAAATCGTTTTTAGTTAATTCCTTAAGAAATTAGCTACCTCGTGCCTAACTCCAAAAATTCCCATATCTTGGCACAATCTTATACATGTTAACGTGACACTCCAGTTTAAATTTCATGGCCATCGGAGTTGTAGAACTCCGGTTATAGCGATTTTCGTCAGAAAATCACAAAAATTGAAATGGTCATAACTTGGTCATTTTAAGTCGGAATGAGCTCATTTTTGGACATGAGGTACTTAATACCATATATTTTCATGTCCCAAAAGGCCGGAATTTTTCTGGCAAATTAAGTGGCCGAAACAGCCCTTACAATTTCTTTCGCAGCTTGTTTTCGTCATTTTGCAGCTTTGGAGTCCTTTGCTAAAACTAGTCCATACGGAAATCTACGAGTCTAATTTGGGCCCACTTGGTATCGTTAGAACCGTGACTTCCCAAGCTACGTTTTAGGCTCAAGAAACAGTCCATTTGGCCCAGTATAGCACCCTGAAAATAGGCCACTACCGACTGACCATTACATGCCTTGTAAACATTTTCAGTTTTGGAACCTTTTATAGAAACACTTGTATTACGAGATCCACAACTCCGATTGAGGCCCGATCGGACTCGTTGGATCCGTATCTTCTTGAACTACAATTTTCATTTATCAAACACCAAATTTCAATCTGTCTAGGTGGCGGAAATCAGGTCCAAAGTGACTGGTCAGCAAGGTTTTCGTTAACAGTTTTCATCTTTTTCCCAGATTTACCTTCTTTCGCTAAAACTGTCATAACGTTTTCGTTTTAAAACATTTTTAGGCGATTCTTGAGCCTACGCGAAGCTAACTTCCGGGACTACAACTCTTCCCTACTGATGGTTTTTCAGATTCCGAACATATCAACCCAGAAATTCCGTTCAAGTGGACTGCACCGCACTTGTTGGACTGTTTTGACACTACTACTTTGAAATGTCATAACTCTCTCCTCCGATGTCGGATTTAGTCCGTTTCGGAGTCTATGGAAAGCTTATTCAGTGTACTACAACATATAAAAAACCCATAATTTTCTAAATAATCTAGCTAACCCCGAATTTTCATTTTTGGATCAGCAGTCCATTAGTTTTTCGAACTTCTCGTTTTGGCATCCAAAACTCGCCTCGACTCGTTCCAACACAACTTTCTTTACAAATAAGACTTATTTAACATAATTAGACTCGTCTAAGGTCTCAGCTCCATATCTCTAATTACAATCATTAGAACTCATTTACATAATCAATTCCAAGCCAAAATAAACATAGTAAACTAACTAGTTTATTAACAAAACTAACTAAACTTCAAAAATTCAAACTTTAACTAACAACTAAATATAATATTTAAAATAATAACATTACCAAAAATTAAATATGAAACATACCTGAAAATACGAATTCGACAAACTGAATACGTACTCGACCAAGATTTAACTAAGGACATCTTTATAAAAAGTCCTCCCACAACAAAGCATTTCTCAAAATTGGATGCCTTATTGTTGGTGAATGAAACAAAGGCCAAGTCCTTCTATTTATAGGTTTAGAAAAGGGTGAAGTTCTCAATTTAGTCGATATGGGACTTGGTTTATACTATTTTTCATATTTTTAACATGCTAAGTGTATTAATTCATTACGAATTCGTTTCTTAACCAATTCGATCCGTTCAAGTTGCGTTGTTTTCATTTTATAGCGGAGAACAACAATCATCCATCAATTTAAAGTTTCAATCACGAATTCATCATCAATTTTAGTCTCAAAGTACACCAAAATACACATTACCATCAAAACTCAAATTCCTCTTCTTTAGCATAAATACATGAATTTGAATTCTTAAAAAAATCGTTTTTAGATGACCATTATGAAATTATAAAATCTAATAACATATATAGCATCATAACCCACAAATTTATTAACCAAAACTCTAATTTTTAAAAGAAACTCAAGAACACATAACACATACGAATCTAGGAGGTCTGACATATGGCTGTCAGACCACATTTTTCTACTTTTCCAGATTTTTGAAAACATTAAATTCGTGCATCTAGATGTTATAGATCCTAGATGTTATAGATCCTTGATCTAACAACCTAGATCACTTATAGACACCCTATTACACAACTTTAACCAATCAATTGCAAAATCTAACATCAAATCGTAGGATTTCAAAATTTTAGGGTTCTTACCTTTTTGAACTTGATTTTTGATTTCTGACTTCTTGATCTGTTCTAGGCTTGCTATGAACTGATCTTAGCTTCTCTCCTCACCCTCTCACACTTCCATTTCCCGAATTCTAGAGAGAGGATGGCTTGGGAGAAAATGAAATGGTAAGTAATTTTTTTTTCTCTCTCTTTAATCTTATAAAATGTAACAATGAAATGATTTGGATGATGCTAGTGGGGCTGATATATTGGAGCTATGTCACATGGACTAGAATTATTGCCCAACTCACTTATTTTGCTAGATTCCTCCAACAATGCTCAAATAATATAAAAGGGTAAAATGGTAATTTCCCTTTATTTCTAGAATTTCCATTTAATTTAATGGCAATTTGGACAATTAGCCAAACCCTTAAGGTTTAGGGTTTGATTTAGGGTTTAAGGTTTAAGCCAATTTAGTACTTAGGGTTTGAAACCCTTAGGGTTTACACAATTAATTTTCTAAAATTTCCAATTTAAATTTTAAAAATATGAAATTAATATTTCTAAATTATAATTAGAATTTTCTAATTATATTAAAATTTCTTAATCATACTTTAATTAGGATTAATAATTCCCAATTAAATATCGCTAATTTAGCAATTAAGCCAAAATCGCGGATTAGAGTTTTCAATCCACTAATTATGGTTTTTAATACCGAAATTAGGATTTTATAAATTTGAAATTAGGGTTTTACTAATTAACCAAACTTTACCCTAATTAAAATTATAAATATTTACACTTACGCCATTAAGCTCCCGATTTAGGGTTTCATGCACCGAATTAGGGTTTCGGATTCTCGGAACCGAAATTAGGGTTTCTTGTCAAACGCTAGGGTTTTCTAACCGAACGTTGACGTTCTTAATATACGATTAGGGTTTGACTTTGATAAAATTTATCTGGTCAACCCTTGACCCTTAACCACATTCTGTACACATAATCACTGACTATACTCACGTATAGACTTAATCCTGAATAATTCTCCAAAAGAAATTTTAAATTCTCAAAATTTCATCCTGAAAAATATCAAACACATACACTTATTTTCTGTCTAGGTTCTAATTTTGAACCTTAAATCAATTAATAAAAATTTTAAAATTATTCCAAATTTTTGGGTTGTCACATTCACCCCTTCTTCTAAAAATTTCGTCCCCGAAATTTACCTTACACCTTACACCATATATCATGCACCGTACACCATTCACACATCATTACATACTACCCAATACACCACTCACAAGAGTAATATTTTAAAATTGTGCTGAGGAATTACATAAATTATTTGTCTGTCATTTTCGTAAAGGTTATAGGAAATTCATCCACAAACCGTCATAACTTACGGACATAGTGGGTATTTAATCCAATATATCATGTACTGGCCATGTACTTCTGGTCGGAACAATTTGTTCCTCATATCCGCCTTGGGCGCATAAACTTTCTTTCCTCAGTCTTATTATAGGATTCCGTACCAAAATAATTTGGTTCGGGAAATTTCTTTCAATGAACACTTGAGTTTTCATTAACATTAGTCTAGCTGAATCGAATAGCATAGACTCATATCAATAATTCAATTCGATCGAATTATTTAAGTATAGCCAAACCCCGTTGGCAAATTAAAATTTTAAAGAAAATATTTTCGAGAATGACGTCATGATGCCATACTGTATTACCAGTTCGTTGAGGATTTCGTCATTTTGTGACTTTGTCATACTACATCATACTCTAGTGGGCTGACGATCTTTAGATCACATCCGACACTAAGTAATTCTGCATTGATAACTCCATCATTTTTATCATCTCTGCACCAGGTTACATGGTACATAAGTGATAAATAAAATAAATTTTTGATATTTTAAATCATTTGCGTCTAGCCGAAATAAGTAGCATAGACTATACTTTAAACCGTTTCAAAAATGATTACGAGTCTGCGTATATATTTATATATTTTTCAAAAGCACATAGTGCGTATTTAGCTTGATGTCAAAATTTCGAAGTCTAGCATAGCTAGGAGTTTTAGGAAAACTTATGTCTCCACTAATAATCGTTTGCTTAACAGTCTCTGTTCCTATTATCCTCAATACTCTATTTGCACACATCTATACCCAGTTCGTCAAACTACACTTATGAGTCCAAAATTGACACAATCACATGAGTTTACGAACTTGTCCTAGTCAGACCTTTGGTGTCCATTCGCTGAGGGGTTCATAAACATTTCATATAACTGTAAATCAAGAATGTCACATAAGTATAAATTTTAAGAACTCGTACTTAACCTTGTATCCTCTATCTATGACCTATCCATTTGTTATACACACGAGAAAGGAATCACCTTCTTAACATGCATATAGCTAATAGCGCGACGCAGACATTTCAATGATTATCAATAACAGAAACTAAGTGGTTTTGACACCAAGTACAATTCAGCTCCCATACAAAGAATCATACAACTCAGTTGCTGTCATGAGTCCTCAATTGAAATCCCCACCTAATCTTAACCCCTTTTTCCATACGAATTTATTCAATCCGTATTTATAATTCTTCCCTGAATCTGTACCATTCGCACAACAATCTTGCTTTAAACTTTCCAATCATCAGATTGATTCTTTCTGACTGTCATAACCTTATCGGACCACGGAGTGATCTCATCGTATATATTACGATTCAATTCTATATCTTGATCGTTTTGTTTTACGATCTTCTATCTCTGCACATTCAGTCTTTTAGACTCAATCTATTCATCACTGTTGTTCAACTTTACTATCAGAGTTAGGGAACTCTGTAACTTTACAACTTACTGAGATTCATCTTTGAATCTTACTGACCAACTAACTCTATGTGAGTTAGATCTTATCCTGATCACTGTGGTTATTGGTCTCAGGTATTCCTACCTAAGCTTTATAACCAACAGCTTTGATACCAACTGTAGCGCCCCCGGACCGCCGCGGATCCGGTTCGATCATTCTATATAACTGTAACTGTTTGCAGAAGATATAAACATAGATTGTTTATACAGTACACTTTACACACTATTCCCAAAATCGAATAACCTTAACTTATACACAATTCATAAACTATCTGACATATAACACATTATCAAACTATACCATTACAATCTAGCTGCACATTCTATCCTAAGCTGAACTTGGCATTATTCTTTTTCCTGTATCTGAAGCATTCGCCTTATCTGCAATATTTATCATGATATAGCAAGGGTGAGCATGAAAGTTGCCCAGCAAGTTTTAAAACAATTTAAAGATATATCATGATTGAAAGAGTCTGAATAATAAGCTGGCTATCCTTCACAATGTATTTGTGAATTAGCATGAACAAAATTTTGACTGAACAAGTATTGAACAGGAACAATAATATATCTGGACAAACTGGTAATGAAGGTGATCAGCCTTTCATACCTGACTTATACATGCAAGATGTACAGAGTACAATTCGACATGGCAATCAGAGATGATTAACCATAAGTATAACCGAATGAACAACTCTTAGTAGAGTTAAGTAAAAGGAAACTTGCCTGAACCATTGATTACCGTAACGCAATATAATAAGCTTCGTCTGGGACCTAATATTAATAATATAGATCTCTAATATTAGAATAATATCATCACAGTATAAAATTACCTAAACACATTACCACATAATCCTATCAGTCTATTATACACATAAGACATAGCATCAAGTCAAACTATTGCAGTCCGAGTTGAAACCGTCACAATTCTATCATCCCAACGGTCTAGTCGGATGATTGACGAGTTTAAGTTTAATTAAACTTTACTTAAACACATATACATATATTTCATACACAAAAAGTATTTTTCCATAATTTTTCAACTTCTTTTAATATTTTTCAAAAATCGTTTTTAGTTAATTCCTTAAGAAATTAGCTACCTCGTGCCTAACTCCAAAAATTCCCATATCTTGGCACAATCTTATACATGTTAACGTGACACTCCAGTTTAAATTTCATGGCCATCGGAGTTGTAGAACTCCGGTTATAGCGATTTTCGTCAGAAAATCACAAAAATTGAAATGGTCATAACTTGGTCATTTTAAGTCGGAATGAGCTCATTTTTGGACATGAGGTACTTAATACCATATATTTTCATGTCCCAAAAGGCCGGAATTTTTCTGGCAAATTAAGTGGCCGAAACAGCCCTTACAATTTCTTTCGCAGCTTGTTTTCGTCATTTTGCAGCTTTGGAGTCCTTTGCTAAAACTAGTCCATACGGAAATCTACGAGTCTAATTTGGGCCCACTTGGTATCGTTAGAACCGTGACTTCCCAAGCTACGTTTTAGGCTCAAGAAACAGTCCATTTGGCCCAGTATAGCACCCTGAAAATAGGCCACTACCGACTGACCATTACATGCCTTGTAAACATTTTCAGTTTTGGAACCTTTTATAGAAACACTTGTATTACGAGATCCACAACTCCGATTGAGGCCCGATCGGACTCGTTGGATCCGTATCTTCTTGAACTACAATTTTCATTTATCAAACACCAAATTTCAATCTGTCTAGGTGGCGGAAATCAGGTCCAAAGTGACTGGTCAGCAAGGTTTTCGTTAACAGTTTTCATCTTTTTCCCAGATTTACCTTCTTTCGCTAAAACTGTCATAACGTTTTCGTTTTAAAACATTTTTAGGCGATTCTTGAGCCTACGCGAAGCTAACTTCCGGGACTACAACTCTTCCCTACTGATGGTTTTTCAGATTCCGAACATATCAACCCAAAAATTCCGTTCAAGTGGACTGCACCGCACTTGTTGGACTGTTTTGACACTACTACTTTGAAATGTCATAACTCTCTCCTCCGATGTCGGATTTAGTCCGTTTCGGAGTCTATGGAAAGCTTATTCAGTGTACTACAACATATAAAAAACCCATAATTTTCTAAATAATCTAGCTAACCCCGAATTTTCATTTTTGGATCAGCAGTCCATTAGTTTTTCGAACTTCTCGTTTTGGCATCCAAAACTCGCCTCGACTCGTTCCAACACAACTTTCTTTACAAATAAGTCTTATTTAACATAATTAGACTCGTCTAAGGTCTCAGCTCCATATCTCTAATTACAATCATTAGAACTCATTTACATAATCAATTCCAAGCCAAAATAAACATAGTAAACTAACTAGTTTATTAACAAAACTAACTAAACTTCAAAAATTCAAACTTTAACTAACAACTAAATATAATATTTAAAATAATAACATTACCAAAAATTAAATATGAAACATACCTGAAAATACGAATTCGACAAACTGAATACGTACTCGACCAAGATTTAACTAAGGACATCTTTATAAAAAGTCCTCCCACAACAAAGCATTTCTCAAAATTGGATGCCTTATTGTTGGTGAATGAAACAAAGGCCAAGTCCTTCTATTTATAGGTTTAGAAAAGGGTGAAGTTCTCAATTTAGTCGATATGGGACTTGGTTTATACTATTTTTCATATTTTTAACATGCTAAGTGTATTAATTCATTACGAATTCGTTTCTTAACCAATTCGATCCGTTCAAGTTGCGTTGTTTTCATTTTATAGCGGAGAACAACAATCATCCATCAATTTAAAGTTTCAATCACGAATTCATCATCAATTTTAGTCTCAAAGTACACCAAAATACACATTACCATCAAAACTCAAATTCCTCTTCTTTAGCATAAATACATGAATTTGAATTCTTAAAAAAATCGTTTTTAGATGACCATTATGAAATTATAAAATCTAATAACATATATAGCATCATAACCCACAAATTTATTAACCAAAACTCTAATTTTTAAAAGAAACTCAAGAACACATAACACATACGAATCTAGGAGGTCTGACATATGGCTGTCAGACCACATTTTTCTACTTTTCCAGATTTTTGAAAACATTAAATTCGTGCATCTAGATGTTATAGATCCTAGATGTTATAGATCCTTGATCTAACAACCTAGATCACTTATAGACACCCTATTACACAACTTTAACCAATCAATTGCAAAATCTAACATCAAATCGTAGGATTTCAAAATTTTAGGGTTCTTACCTTTTTGAACTTGATTTTTGATTTCTGACTTCTTGATCTGTTCTAGGCTTGCTATGAACTGATCTTAGCTTCTCTCCTCACCCTCTCACACTTCCATTTCCCGAATTCTAGAGAGAGGATGGCTTGAGAGAAAATGAAATGGTAAGTAATTTTTTTTTCTCTCTTTAATCTTATAAAATGTAACAATGAAATGATTTGGATGATGCTAGTGGGGCTGATATATTGGAGCTATGTCACATGGACTAGAATTATTGCCCAACTCACTTATTTTGCTAGATTCCTCCAACAATGCTCAAATAATATAAAAGGGTAAAATGGTAATTTCCGTTTATTTCTAGAATTTCCATTTAATTTAATGGCAATTTGGACAATTAGCCAAACCCTTAAGGTTTAGGGTTTGATTTAGGGTTTAAGGTTTAAGCCAATTTAGTACTTAGGGTTTGAAACCCTTAGGGTTTACACAATTAATTTTCTAAAATTTCTAATTTAAATTTTAAAAATATGAAATTAATATTTCTAAATTATAATTAGAATTTTCTAATTATATTAAAATTTCTTAATCATACTTTAATTAGGATTAATAATTCCCAATTAAATATCGCTAATTTAGCAATTAAGCCAAAATCGCGGATTAGAGTTTTCAATCCACTAATTATGGTTTTTAATACCGAAATTAGGATTTTATAAATTTGAAATTAGGGTTTTACTAATTAACCAAACTTTACCCTAATTAAAATTATAAATATTTACACTTACGCCATTAAGCTCCCGATTTAGGGTTTCATGCACCGAATTAGGGTTTCGGATTCTCGGAACCGAAATTAGGGTTTCTTGTCAAACGCTAGGGTTTTCTAACCGAACGTTGACGTTCTTAATATACGATTAGGGTTTGACTTTGATAAAATTTATCTGGTCAACCCTTGACCCTTAACCACATTCTGTACACATAATCACTGACTATACTCACGTATAGACTTAATCCTGAATAATTCTCCAAAAGAAATTTTAAATTCTCAAAATTTCATCCTGAAAAATATCAAACACATACACTTATTTTCTGTCTAGGTTCTAATTTTGAACCTTAAATCAATTAATAAAAATTTTAAAATTATTCCAAATTTTTGGGTTGTCACATTCACCCCTTCTTCTAAAAATTTCGTCCCCGAAATTTACCTTACACCTTACACCATATATCATGCACCGTACACCATTCACACATCATTACATACTACCCAATACACCACTCACAAGAGTAATATTTTAAAATTGTGCTGAGGAATTACATAAATTATTTGTCTGTCATTTTCGTAAAGGTTATAGGAAATTCATCCACAAACCGTCATAACTTACGAACATAGTGGGTATTTAATCCAATATATCATGTACTGGCCATGTACTTCTGGTCGAAACAAATTGTTCCTCATATCCGCCTTGGGCGCATAAACTTTCTTTCCTCAGTCTTATTATAGGATTCCGTACCAAAATAATTTGGTTCGGGAAATTTCTTTCAATGAACACTTAAGTTTTCATTAACATTAGTCTAGCTGAATCGAATAGCATAGACTCATATCAATAATTCAATTCGATCGAATTATTTAAGTATAGCCAAACCCCGTTGGCAAATTAAAATTTTAAAGAAAATATTTTCGAGAATGACGTCATGATGCCATACTGTATTACCAGTTCGTTGAGGATTTCATCATTTTGTGACTTTGTCATACTACATCATACTCTAGTGGGCTGACGATCTTTAGATCACATCCGACACTAAGTAATTCTGCATTGATAACTCCATCATTTTTATCATCTCTGCACCAGGTTACATGGTACATAAGTGATAAATAAAATAAATTTTTGATATTTTAAATCATTTGCGTCTAGCCGAAATAAGTAGCATAGACTATACTTTAAACCGTTTCAAAAATGATTACGAGTCTGCGTATATATTTATATATTTTTCAAAAGCACATAGTGCGTATTTAGCTTGATGTCAAAATTTCGAAGTCTAGCATAGCTAGGAGTTTTAGGAAAACTTATGTCTCCACTAATAATCGTTTGCTTAACAGTCTCTGTTCCTATTATCCTCAATACTCTATTTGCACACATCTATACCCAGTTCGTCAAACTACACTTATGAGTCCAAAATTGACACAATCACATGAGTTTACGAACTTGTCCTAGTCAGACCTTTGGTGTCCATTCGCTGAGGGGTTCATAAACATTTCATATAACTGTAAATCAAGAATGTCACATAAGTATAAATTTTAAGAACTCGTACTTAACCTTGTATCCTCTATCTATGACCTATCCATTTGTTATACACACGAGAAAGGAATCACCTTCTTAACATGCATATAGCTAATAGCGCGACGCAGACATTTCAATGATTATCAATAACAGAAACTAAGTGGTTTTGACACCAAGTACAATTCAGCTCCCATACAAAGAATCATACAACTCAGTTGCTGTCATGAGTCCTCAATTGAAATCCCCACCTAATCTTAACCCCTTTTTCCATACGAATTTATTCAATCCGTATTTATAATTCTTCCCTGAATCTGTACCATTCGCACAACAATCTTGCTTTAAACTTTCCAATCATCAGATTGATTCTTTCTGACTGTCATAACCTTATCGGATCACGGAGTGATCTCATCGTATATATTACGATTCAATTCTATATCTTGATCGTTTTGTTTTACGATCTTCTATCTCTGCACATTCAGTCTTTTAGACTCAATCTATTCATCACTGTTGTTCAACTTTACTATCAGAGTTAGGGAACTCTGTAACTTTACAACTTACTGAGATTCATCTTTGAATCTTACTGACCAACTAACTCTATGTGAGTTAGATCTTATCCTGATCACTGTGGTTATTGGTCTCAGGTATTCCTACCTAAGCTTTATAACCAACAGCTTTGATACCAACTGTAGCGCCCCCGGACCGCCGCGGATCCGGTTCGATCATTCTATATAACTGTAACTGTTTGCAGAAGATATAAACATAGATTGTTTATACAGTACACTTTACACACTATTCCCAAAATCGAATAACCTTAACTTATACACAATTCATAAACTATCTGACATATAACACATTATCAAACTATACCATTACAATCTAGCTGCACATTCTATCCTAAGCTGAACTTGGCATTATTCTTTTTCCTGTATCTGAAGCATTCGCCTTATCTGTAATATTTATCATGATATAGCAAGGGTGAGCATGAAAGTTGCCCAGCAAGTTTTAAAACAATTTAAAGATATATCATGATTGAAAGAGTCTGAATAATAAGCTGGCTATCCTTCACAATGTATTTGTGAATTAGCATGAACAAAATTTTGACTGAACAAGTATTGAACAGGAACAATAATATATCTGGACAAACTGGTAATGAAGGTGATCAGCCTTTCATACCTGACTTATACATGCAAGATGTACAGAGTACAATTCGACATGGCAATCAGAGATGATTAACCATAAGTATAACCGAATGAACAACTCTTAGTAGAGTTAAGTAAAAGGAAACTTGCCTGAACCATTGATTACCGTAACGCAATATAATAAGCTTCGTCTGGGACCTAATATTAATAATATAGATCTCTAATATTAGAATAATATCATCACAGTATAAAATTACCTAAACACATTACCACATAATCCTATCAGTCTATTATACACATAAGACATAGCATCAAGTCAAACTATTGCAGTCCGAGTTGAAACCGTCACAATTCTATCATCCCAACGGTCTAGTCGGATGATTGACGAGTTTAAGTTTAATTAAACTTTACTTAAACACATATACATATATTTCATACACAAAAAGTATTTTTCCATAATTTTCCAACTTCTTTTAATATTTTTCAAAAATCGTTTTTAGTTAATTCCTTAAGAAATTAGCTACCTCGTGCCTAACTCCAAAAATTCCCATATCTTGGCACAATCTTATACATGTTAACGTGACACTCCAGTTTAAATTTCATGGCCATCGGAGTTGTAGAACTCCGGTTATAGCGATTTTCGTCAGAAAATCACAAAAATTGAAATGGTCATAACTTGGTCATTTTAAGTCGGAATGAGCTCATTTTTGGACATGAGGTACTTAATACCATATATTTTCATGTCCCAAAAGGCCGGAATTTTTCTGGCAAATTAAGTGGCCGAAACAGCCCTTACAATTTCTTTCGCAGCTTGTTTTCGTCATTTTGCAGCTTTGGAGTCCTTTGCTAAAACTAGTCCATACGGAAATCTACGAGTCTAATTTGGGCCCACTTGGTATCGTTAGAACCATGACTTCCCAAGCTACGTTTTAGGCTCAAGAAACAGTCCATTTGGCCCAGTATAGCACCCTGAAAATAGGCCACTACCGACTGACCATTACATGCCTTGTAAACATTTTCAGTTTTGGAACCTTTTATAGAAACACTTGTATTACGAGATCCACAACTCCGATTGAGGCCCGATCGGACTCGTTGGATCCGTATCTTCTTGAACTACAATTTTCATTTATCAAACACCAAATTTCAATCTGTCTAGGTGGCGGAAATCAGGTCCAAAGTGACTGGTCAGCAAGGTTTTCGTTAACAGTTTTCATCTTTTTCCCAGATTTACCTTCTTTCGCTAAAACTGTCATAACGTTTTCGTTTTAAAACATTTTTAGGCGATTCTTGAGCCTACGCGAAGCTAACTTCCGGGACTACAACTCTTCCCTACTGATGGTTTTTCAGATTCCGAACATATCAACCCAAAAATTCCGTTCAAGTGGACTGCACCGCACTTGTTGGACTGTTTTGACACTACTACTTTGAAATGTCATAACTCTCTCCTCCGATGTCGGATTTAGTCCGTTTCGGAGTCTATGGAAAGCTTATTCAGTGTACTACAACATATAAAAAACCCATAATTTTCTAAATAATCTAGCTAACCCCGAATTTTCATTTTTGGATCAGCAGTCCATTAGTTTTTCGAACTTCTCGTTTTGGCATCCAAAACTCGCCTCGACTCGTTCCAACACAACTTTCTTTACAAATAAGTCTTATTTAACATAATTAGACTCGTCTAAGGTCTCAGCTCCATATCTCTAATTACAATCATTAGAACTCATTTACATAATCAATTCCAAGCCAAAATAAACATAGTAAACTAACTAGTTTATTAACAAAACTAACTAAACTTCAAAAATTCAAACTTTAACTAACAACTAAATATAATATTTAAAATAATAACATTACCAAAAATTAAATATGAAACATACCTGAAAATACGAATTCGACAAACTGAATACGTACTCGACCAAGATTTAACTAAGGACATCTTTATAAAAAGTCCTCCCACAACAAAACATTTCTCAAAATTGGATGCCTTATTGTTGGTGAATGAAACAAAGGCCAAGTCCTTCTATTTATAGGTTTAGAAAAGGGTGAAGTTCTCAATTTAGTCGATATGGGACTTGGTTTATACTATTTTTCATATTTTTAACATGCTAAGTGTATTAATTCATTACGAATTCGTTTCTTAACCAATTCGATCCGTTCAAGTTGCGTTGTTTTCATTTTATAGCGGAGAACAACAATCATCCATCAATTTAAAGTTTCAATCACGAATTCATCATCAATTTTAGTCTCAAAGTACACCAAAATACACATTACCATCAAAACTCAAATTCCTCTTCTTTAGCATAAATACATGAATTTGAATTCTTAAAAAAATCGTTTTTAGATGACTATTATGAAATTATAAAATCTAATAACATATATAGCATCATAACCCACAAATTTATTAACCAAAACTCTAATTTTTAAAAGAAACTCAAGAACACATAACACATACGAATCTAGGAGGTCTGACATATGGCTGTCAGACCACATTTTTCTACTTTTCCAGATTTTTGAAAACATTAAATTTGTGCATCTAGATGTTATAGATCTTAGATGTTATAGATCCTTGATCTAACAACCTAGATCACTTATAGACACCCTATTACACAACTTTAACCAATCAATTGCAAAATCTAACATCAAATCGTAGGATTTCAAAATTTTAGGGTTCTTACCTTTTTGAACTTGATTTTTGATTTTTGACTTCTTGATCTGTTCTAGGCTTGCTATGAACTGATCTTAGCTTCTCTCCTCACCCTCTCACACTTCCATTTCCCGAATTCTAGAGAGAGGATGGCTTGGGAGAAAATGAAATGGTAAGTAATTTTTTTTTCTCTCTCTTTAATCTTATAAAATGTAACAATGAAATGATTTGGATGATGCTAGTGGGGCTGATATATTGGAGCTATGTCACATGGACTAGAATTATTGCCCAACTCACTTATTTTGCTAGATTCCTCTAAAAATGCTCAAATAATATAAAAGGGTAAAATGGTAATTTCCCTTTATTTCTAGAATTTTCATTTAATTTAATGGCAATTTGGACAATTAGCCAAACCCTTAAGGTTTAGGGTTTGATTTAGGGTTTAAGGTTTAAGCCAATTTAGTACTTAGGGTTTGAAACCCTTAGGGTTTACATAATTAATTTTCTAAAATTTCCAATTTAAATTTTAAAAATATGAAATTAATATTTCTAAATTATAATTAGAATTTTCTAATTATATTAAAATTTCTTAATCATACTTTAATTAGGATTAATAATTCCCAATTAAATATCGCTAATTTAGCAATTAAGCCAAAATCGCGGATTAGAGTTTTCAATCCACTAATTAGGGTTTTTAATACCGAAATTAGGATTTTATAAATTTGAAATTAGGGTTTTACTAATTAACCAAACTTTACCCTAATTAAAATTATAAATATTTACACTTACGCCATTAAGCTCCCGATTTAGGGTTTCATGCATCGAATTAGGGTTTCGGATTCTCGGAACCGAAATTAGGGTTTCTTGTCAAACACTAGGGTTTTCTAACCGAACGTTGACGTTCTTAATATACGATTAGGGTTTGACTTTGATAAAATTTATCTGGTCAACCCTTGACCCTTAACCATATTCTGTACACATAATCACTGACTATACTCACGTATAGACTTAATCCTGAATAATTCTCCAAAAGAAATTTTAAATTCTCAAAATTTCATCCTGAAAAATATCAAACACATACACTTATTTTCTGTCTAGGTTCTAATTTTGAACCTTAAATCAATTAATAAAAATTTTAAAATTATTCCAAATTTTTGGGTTGTCACATTCCTCCTTACAAATATTCTGTCCCCGGAATCAAAAATACAGATTAAACAAAGAACTCAGGGTACTTTTAAACCTCACTTTCCTAATATATGAACATATATTTCTCTTCACACCAGATCACATATTTTAAAATATACAACATATACTTATACATACTCCAACTCAAAACATGTCATAATAAGAATTTTAATTATTAAATAACTTCTAAAAATTTGGGTTGTCACAAATAATACCCCTTACGACTGTTGAACGAAAATAATATTCATACGACTATTGAACGAAGATGATATTCCTTACAAATATTGAACGAAAATAATATTCATACGAATACGAAAAATAATATCTCTTCAGAATATGAAATAAATAATACCCCTTACGACTGTTGAACGAAAATAATATTCCTACGAATATTGAACGAAGATGATATTCCTTACAAATATTGAATGAAAATAATATTCATACGAATATGAAAAATAATATATCTTCAAAATATGAAATAAATAATACCCCTTACCTCAGAAGAAGACTGGATACTGGAGTAGTGAAGTAGTAGACTACTCTTTGTGACGCCCCCAAAATTAGGTATACATCACCCATCTTGGGTCGTCAGATACATGGTACAAAATACAAATACAACTTACTAATACAATTGTCGTGTACAATACGACAAAACATAACTGTGAGTTTGAATACAATTATTGTCTACTAGAGACTATACAAACTCAAAAGGAGTCCTCATTACAATTATTGTCACACTATTTAACAGAATAGTGAGGACAACTAATACTATCATCTGGTCCATCATTTCGTTCCCTGACTCGTCCCAGCTATATTCTCATATCCTGAAGAGAACAGTGAAAGAAAGGGTGAGCTCAACTAGCCCAGTAAGAAATATTATGACTAAGATAATGCAGAATAAATTATCATTAGCCTTCAACAGTGTTAAACTAATAAAATATAACGAACATCAAGTTTAACTGCAGCGGGACAAGCAATCCATTAAAAGAGTCAAGTAGAAAATAAAATCTACTATCTTCTATGATTTAAAAGGTTTTTCAACACTGTTATCGCTGGGACTCAGCTTAATAAAATAATTCACATCATCGAATCACCCCTGCACTACGGTCAAGGATATTCGTATATTCATTAATGGTCATGATCATGCCAACAACTGTCCATCAATGCACTACGCTCCAATGAAGACTTTTACCACATCATTTGTAATATTATGGTCAAGATTATACCGAATAATCCCTGGTCATAATCATACCAAGTCCATCTATGCACTACAGGCCACAGATGACTTTCAACATTTTATAAACATGAGGATGATGACAATGATATAAGAATTCAATAAAACAAGTTCAAGAATTAATTTATCCAAGAATTAACAACGTCCAAATTGTCAACATGATACTGCTTTGTGGAGTAAAATTCAAGAATGCTTAGAATAATATTTTCATGAAAAGATACTGGATGAAACGCAATTATCAAGGATATTCCACAAATTTCATGGAGTATAGAAGTCAAAACTTAACCAACTGAGTATAATAAAGAATGGAATAACAAAAGAAATCACCATGCATGCGATAGACCGCACAGACAGGTTATTCTAACAGAATAATAAATAATGGAACCAGGTCCGGCGTAAAACGCACAGACAGGATATTCTAACAGAATAATAATAAAGACGGAACCAGGTCCAACGTAAAATGCACAGACAGGATATTCCAACAGAATAATAATAAAGATGGAACCATGTCCGGTGTAAAACACACAAACAGGATGTTCCAACAGAATAATAAATAATGGAACCAGGTCCGGCGCAAAACGCACAGACAGGATATTCCGACAGAATAATAAATAATGGAACCAGGTCCGGTGTAAAACACACAGACAGGATGTTCCAACAGAATAATAACAAGACAGAACCAGGTCCGGTGTAAAACACACAGACAGGATGTTCCAACAGAATAATAATAAAAACGGAACCAGGTCCTGTGTAAAACACACAAACAGGATGTTCCAACAGAATAATAGAAGAATGTCACCAAGTATAGGGTAGACCGCATATACAGGTTATTCCAACAGAATAATAAGAAATGGAATAATAACAGTTCTCTTCATGAATAAGAAAGAATAACACCCCTTACCGTTTTAAAGAAGAACTGAAATAAGGAAGTAGTTAAGTAGCAGAATACTTTTCTTCTCTCTCTCTATAGTTTCTCTCTATAGTTTCTCTCTCTAGAGTTCAGTGAATTCATAAGAAATAATGAAGGAATGAGCTGCTATTTATAGAAAAATAGAATGCATAGTAACTAATCCATGAACGGTCCAAATTGATTACTTTAATCTGACGGTCCATATTTAAAGAAAAATCTTTTAAATAAAATATAATATATTCTATTTATAGAATAACTTTAATAAAGTATTATGTTTTATATAAAAAGATATTTCTGTTTTATTACGTTAATAATACGAATAAAACAAAACTTCATTATCGCTAAATAATTCATATTATTAACTGACAATAATTGAATCAAACTGAGTGACTTCTCACATAAGCATTAATAATCAATACCGTGTGCTACTATGCAACCACACGTATTACTGTACTTTTACTACCGAGTAGTTCAACAGTATCAATGGTAAAACTTCTGCCGTTATTTTTAATAAAATATTTTTGTCGTTTTCTCAATCCGACAATAATTCTGTTGTGGAGTCCACCAATGATTGTGCCGTTGTACGAATATTCTTTGTTAAAACGAATATTCCCCGACCAATCGAATATTATATAACAACTTGTGTGCTTTGCAAAATTATAAATATTACCCACAACTATAACATTATATAAAATTAACTCCGTAATATTCAAAAATGATATTTATAGAAAATTCATCTTTATTTATAAAAGTTGGGGTCTTACAACCTCCCCTTCTTATGAAATTTCGCCCTCGAAATTAGGGTACGTACCTGGTATGTCAAAGAGGTAAGGATACCTTGACTTCATTTCAGATTCTAACTCCCAAGTCATTTCCTCAACATTGTGATTTCTCCACAAAACTTTGACTTGAGGTATAACCTTGGAGCGTAGAATATGTTCCTTCTTATCCAAGATTTGAACAGGAACTTCTTTATACGTCAAATCCTCCGCTATTTCGTCCGGTTCTAACTCAATAATGTGGTTCGGGTCTTTCACATATTTATATAACATGGATATGTGAAAAATATTATGAACACGAGACATACTTGGCGGTAAAGCGAGTCTATAAGCCACAGTTCCTACTCGATCGAGGATTAAAAATGGACCGATGAATCGAGGATTGAGCTTTCCTCTCTTTCCAAATCTCGTAACTCCTTTCCATGGAGCAACACGTAAGAACACATGATCTCCTATATCAAATTTCACGTCCTTTCGATGAAGATCAGCATAACTCTTTTGTCGATCTTGTGAGGTTTTTATACGTTATCGGATCGTTTGAATCTTTTCTGTAGTCATACGTACCAACTCTGGTCCCAACAACATTGCTTCACCCACCTCATCCCAGCATACTAGAGAACAACATTTTCTTCCATACAATGCTTCGAATGGAGCCATGCCAATACTTGCTTGATAACTGTTGTTGTAGGAAAACTTCACCAATGGTAAGAACTTGTCTCAACTTCCCTTGAAGTCAAGGACACATAGTCTTAATAAATCTTCTAGAGTTTGAATAGTCCTCTCTGATTTTCCGTCCGTCTGAGGATGATATGTCAAACTATATCGTAAATCCGTGCCCATAACTTTTTGTAAACTAACCCAAAATCGTGAAGTAAATCTTGGGTCTCGATCAGAAACTATGGATACTGGCATACCATGCAGTCTTATAATCTCGTTTATGTACATACGAGCAAGACGTTCAAGTGTATAAGTTTCTCGTATTGGTAAGAAATGAGCAGACTTGGTTAATCTATCAACAATGACCCAAATCGCATCTATACCTTGAGAAACCTTAGGAAGACCGGTAACGACATCCATGGTAATGTGCTCCCACTTCCATTCTGGAATTTCAAGTGGTTGCAATGGACCTTTTGGTACTTGATGCTCCGCTTTGACTCGTTGACAAGTTAGACACCTTGAGATAAACAGCGCTATCTCTCTCTTCATATTGCTCCACCAAAATGTATGACGAAGATCATGTTACATTTTGGTACTTCCAGGATGGATTGTAAACGATGTGTTGTGCGCCTCCATCATGATTTCATACTTTAAATCAGGGTTGTTAGGAACACAAAGTCTGGAGTTGACTCGAAGTATTCCTTCTTCATTGATTCTTGCTTCCGGCATAGCACCTTCTTGCACTTTCTTCCTCATACGCATCAGCTCCAAGTCTGTAGCTTGAGCAGCTTTAACTTTATCGATTAAAGTTGGTTCTACTCGTATATTCGTCATCATCACATGGGTCCCTGGAGTCTTTAACTCTGTCTCCATCCTTTGCAAGTCACACAAAATGGGCCTTTGTGTTGACAATATCGCACTCGTACTTGCATATGATCTTCTACTCAATGCGTCAGCTACCATGTTCGCTTTTTCAGGATGGTATTGAATGGTATGATCATAATCTTTTAACAGTTCAAGCCAACGTCGTTGTCGAATGTTGAGTTCCTTTTGAGTGAAGAAATATTTGAGGCTTTTATGATCCGTAAAGATCTCCACCTTCTCCCCATACAAGTAATGCCTCCAAATTTTAAGTGCAAAGACAACAGCTGCCAACTCTAGATCATGAGTAGGATAATTCCTCTCATATTCCTTGAGTTGTCTTGATGCATAGGCTATGACTTTTTCATATTGCATGAGAACGCATCCCAACCATTTGCTCGAAGCATCACTGTAGATGGCAAATCCCTCCGAGCCAGATGGTATTATTAGAACAGATGCTGAAATGAGTCTCCTCTTGAGTTCTTGAAAACTCTTATCACATTCTTCGCTCCAACCGAACTTTGTATCTTTCCGAGTCAGCTGAGTTAGTGGAGTAGTAATTCGAGAAAATCCTTCCATGAATCTCCGATAATAACCAGCTAAATCGAGAAAGCTACGTACTTCGGTTACTGATTTAGGTTGCTCCCAGCTTTGAATAGCTTCAATCTTTGCCGGGTCAATAGATATTCCACGACTTGATACTACGTGCCCAAGGAATGCTACCTCCTCCAGCCAGAACTCGTATTTCTTCAACTTGGCATAAAGCTTGTATTCACGAAGCTTTTGGAGTACCAGCCTCAAGTGTTGCTCATGATCTTCACGGCTTTTGGAATAAATAAGGATGTCATCAATTAAGACGACCACAAAGTGATCCAAATATTCTTTAAATACCTGGTTCATCATATCCATGAAGGCAGCAGGAGCATTAGTCAATCCAAAGGACATGACTAGGAATTCATAATGCCCGTACCGAGTTCTGAAAGCCGTCTTTAGAATATCCTCAGTTCTAACCTTCAGCTGATGATATCCAGAACGAAGATCGATCTTTGAAAAGAATTGTGCTCCTTGCAACTGGTCAAACAGGTCATCAATACGTGGCAATGGGTACCTATTTTTGATGGTGACATGATTCAACTCCCGATAATCAATACAAAGTTGCATACTTCCATGTTTCTTCTTCACGAATAGCACAGGAGCACCCCAAGGAGAGGTACTAGGTCGAATAAAGCCAATGTCTAACAATTCCTGCAGTTGGATCTTTAACTCCTGAAGTTCAATAGGAGCCATTCGATATGGGGCTTTGGAAATCGGTTTTGTACCGGGTTCAAGGTCGATACAAAATTCAATTTCACGCTCTGGGGGTAGGCCAGGAAGTTCTTCAGGGAATACGTCAGGGAATTTATTAACAATAGAAATATCATTCAAAACTGACGTATTTTTGTTTAGATCCGTGACATGAGCTAAGAAAGCTTGACATCCGTTTTTCAATAAACGAATAGCTTTATGGCTTGAGATGACAGCGATTGATTTTAATGGTTTGGTTGCTTGAATTCGCATAATAGGTCGATTAGGAATATGAAAGCTAACAACCTTACGAAAATAATCAATTTTTGCATGATGAGTAGTTAACCAATCAATCCCTAGAATCACGTCAAATGCAAGTATTTTTAATGAAATCAGATCGACAGGTAATGTGTGGGTACCAACTTGAACCAAACAAGACTTATAAACCGTGGATGTAATGAAGGTTTCTCCCAATGGAGTTTCAACAGATAAGGCAAAGTCTAATTTCTCCGGAGTTAAATTTAATCGATGAGCGCAAGTAGGAGAAATAAAAGAATGGGTAGAACCGGTATCAAATAAAGTATAGATTTCGTTAGAGTTTATGATAAGCTTACCCGTGATGACCTCATTCGGGTTCCTTGCTTTCTGGGAGGTCACAACAAACGCTTTCCCTTGCACTACCGGTTTTGACTTTTCTGGGACGGCCTTTGGTGTCTCCATCTTGGCTGAACTTGTTTTTGGTAAACGATAAAATTGAGCTAAATGACCTTCTCTTCCACAATTACAACATGCTTTAGACGGCATCGCGCAGTTTGGACTGATGTGCCCCTCCCCTCCGCATTTGAAACATATGATAGGTGGTCGTTCTCCTTCCTTAACAACGGGTGCTGGTGTTGACATCTTTCCATCATTGTTGAATCTCCTCTTCTTGAAATGACCATTCTTATTATTTTGGCTCTGATTACCACCGAAGTGGTTACCATTTCTGGCCTGTTGATTCCCTCCACGCTTGTTGTCACCGCTTCGATGACTGCTCTCACTGGTATTATCATTTTGCTGACTGCTCTCCTTTGGTTGCGTTGACTCGTTATCGCGCGCCACTAATTGAGCCCTATTCACAACATCTGAATACAAACAAAGTTTATGAGAAATAAGATGTTGACGTATCTCAGGTTTCAAACCTCGTAAAAACATTCGCGTCATTCGCTCTTCATTATCCACCAAGTGGGACGCAAACCGGGACAACTCAGCAAATTTAGCCTCATACTGCGACACGGTCATATTATTCTGCTCTAATTTGATGAACTCCACCTCCTTCATGTGACGAACACTTTCGGGAAAGTATTTGTCATTGAACAGCTCTTGAAACTTCTCCCAAAACATCTTCAGTGCGGCAGGTTGAGCACGCTTAATCGATTCCCATCAGTAATCTGCCTCTCCTCGCAACATAAAGGCGGCAAAGGGAACCTTTTGCTCCTCGGAGCATCCCAAGACATCAAATATCTTGGTGATCTGCTTTATCCATGTTTCCGCTATAAGTGGTTTTGGCTCTCTCTTAAACTTCGGTGGTCCCAGCTCCTTGAACTGTTTAGCGGTGACCGACCGAGAGTTTTCAGTATTTCCACCTACATTTTGAACAGGAGCCGCTCTCGCCTGCTGTTGCATGAACTGCATAAAGCTTTTGAACATTCCAGCATTCATCATTTGGTCAGTATTGTTGTTTGTATGAGGATTGTCGCCTTCCTAATGCACATTATCCCGATTATTGATATGTGGTGAATCAACAGTCACATGTGCTCCATTACTATTCTCAACATTCTCGGATGCCATTTTCAGATACTGCCACAAAACAAAAGTTAATTGATATGCCATATATTATCCTTATATTCTGACCGACCAATTAAATATCATGCAAATAAACTTAGTTAGGTCATACTAGCGAAGGAATTCCTCGTCTCTCCCCTCCTAGTTCTATTCTCACATCTTAGCCAGGGATCATATCTCTAAGCTCTGATACCAACTGTGACACCCCCAAAATTAGGTATACATCACCCATCTTGGGTCGTCAGATACATAGTACAAAATACAAATACAACTTACTAATACAATTGTCGTGTACAATACGACAAAACATAACTGTGAGTTTGAATACAATTATTGTCTACTAGAGACTATACAAACTCAAAAGGAGTCCTCATTACAATTATTGTCACACTATTTAACAGAATAGTGAGGACTACTAATACTATCATCTGGTCCATCACTTCATTCCCCGACTCGTCCCACCTATATTCTCATTTCCTGAAGAGAACAATGAAAGAAAGGGTGAGCTCAACTAGTCCAGTAAGAAATATTATGACTAAGATAATGCAGAATAAATTATCATTAGCCTTCAACAGTGTTAAACTGATAAAATATAACGAACATCAAGTTTAACTGCAGCGGAACAAGCAATCCATTAAAAGAGTCAAGTAGAAAATAAAATCTACTATCTTCTATGATTTAAAAGGTTTTTCAACACTGCTATCGCTGGGACTCAGCTTAATAAAATAATCCACATCATCGAATCACCCCTGCACTACGGCCAAGGATATTCGTGTATTCATTAATGGTCATGATCATGCCAACAACTGTCCATCAATGCACTACGCTCCAATGAAGACTTTTACCACATCATTTGTAATATTATGGTCATGATTATACCGAATAATCCCTGGTCATAATCATACCAAGTCCATCTATGCACTACAGGCCACAGATGACTTTCAACATTTTATAAACATGAGGATGATGACAATGATATAAGAATTCAATAAAACAAGTTCAAGAATTAATTTATCCAAGAATTAACAACGTCCAAATTGTCAACATGATACTGCTTTGTGGAGTAAAATTCAAGAATGCTTAGAATAATATTTTCATGAAAAGATACTGGATGAAACGCAATTATCAAGGATATTCCACAAATTTCATGGAGTATAGAAGTCAAAACTTAACCAACTGAGTATAATAAAGAATGGAATAATAAAAGAAATCACCATGCATGCGATAGACCGCACAGACAGGTTATTCCAACAGAATAATAAATAATGGAACCAGGTCCGGCGTAAAACGCACAGACAGGATATTCCAACAGAATAATAATAAAGACGGAACCAGGTCCGGCGTAAAACGCACAGACAGGATATTCCAACAGAATAATAATAAAGACGGAACCAGGTCCGGCGTAAAACGCACAGACAGGATATTCCAACAGAATAATAAATAATGGAACTAGGTCCGGCGTAAAACGCACAGACAGGATATTCCGACAGAATAATAAATAATGGAACCAGGTCCGGTGTAAAACACACAGACAGGATGTTTCAACAGAATAATAACAAGACAAAACCAGGTCCGGTGTAAAACACACAGACAGGATGTTCTAGCAGAATAATAATAAAAACGGAACCAGGTCTGGTGTAAAACACACAGACAGGATGTTCCAACAGAATAATAGAAGAATGTCACCAAGTATAGGGTAGACCGCGTATACAGGTTATTCCAACAGAATAATAAGAAATGGAATAACAACAGTTCTCTTCATGAATAAGAAAGAATAATACCCCTTACCGTTTTAAAGAAGAACTGAAATAAGTAAGTAGTTAAGTAGCAGAATACTTTTCTTCTCTCTCTTTATAGTTTCTCTCTCTAGAGTTCAGTGAATTCGTAAGAAATAATGAAGGAATGAGTTGCTATTTATAGAAAAATCGAATGCATAGTAACTAATCCATGAACGGTCCAGATTGATTACTTTAATCTGACGGTCCATATTTAAAGAAAAATCTTTTAAATAAAATATAATATATTCTATTTATAGAATAACTTTAATAAAGTATTCTGTTTTATATAAAAAAATGTTTCTGTTTTATTACGTTAATAATACGAATAAAACAAAACTTCATTATCGCTAAATAATTCATATTATTAACTGACAATAATTGAATCAAACTGAGTGACTTCTCACATAAGCATTAATAATCAATACCGTGTGCTACTATGCAACCACACGTATTACTGTACTTTTACTACCGAGTAGTTCAATAGTATCAATGGTAAAACTTCTGCCGTTATTTTTAATAAAATATTTTTGTCGTTTTCTCAATCCGACAATAATTCTGTTGTGGGGTCCACCAATGATTGTGCCGTTGTACGAATATTCCCTGTTAAAACGAATATTCCCGACCAATCGAATATTATATAACAACTTGTGTACTTTTCAAAATTATAAATATTACCCACAACTATAACATTATATCAAATTAACTCCATAATATTCAAAAATGATATTTATAGAAAATTCATCTTTATTTATAAAAGTTGGGGTCTTACACTCTTCCTCTTTCTCCCTATAGCTTCTCTCTCTATAGCTTATCTCTCTATAATTTCACTTGTGAGTCATAGTGAATTGGTGAGAATGAAGGAAGAATGAGCGTCTATTTATAGGAAAACATAGTTTCGATAATTGCACGTTTTGGAGCTCAAAATAATACAGTATAATACCTTCATCTTTTCTTTCATTTTTAATTTAGTCCTGCAAGTATTATCAAACTTGCACCACCTCCCCTAATAGTACTTCATGTGAATCAATAGTACAATCACGTGACTCAATAGTTCTATACATGTGAAAAAAATAATTATAGTATAGTACCTTCATCTATACCTCTATTTTTAATTTAGTCATGCAAGTATTATCAATCTTACACTACCTCCCCTAATAGTACATGCATGTGAATGAATAATACACACATGTGAATAAATAGTTATAAGCATGTGAATTAATAGTAATTAATTGCTCATTTATCCGATTAATTACTCGATTGGTCAATATAACCTCCAGACTTCAATTATTTATCGAAATAAATGACGATTTCCACTAACACTAATAATTTCAACACAATGGAACTATCAATTTCATTTTTAATCAACACGAACTTATTCATCATTAATATTATAACTCATAATATTTAACAACAAGGTCGTTCCCAGGAAAGAGGGGGCTTTCTGATAAGGATTTCTCCTTATTGGCGCGCAATTAGGTGACCAAACCTCTCCTTGACAGAACTTCTAGACATTGTCAATATTGCAAACAATAATATGAATAACTTTAGCGTCTTAATTATTTATTTAATAATATAACATATTATGCAAATAATACTATGACAACAATTGAATCAATAATATGAGAGATATGATGCAGCAATTACTGTAGCAATAATTGAACAAAACTGAGTGACTTCTCACGTAAGCATCAATAATTAATACTGTGTGCTACTATGCAACCACGCGTATTACTGTACTTTTACTACAGGTTATTTTATGACAACTTGCTTACTTTGAAAAATTTTCACATATCACCCTTAACTTTAAACTTTTATTAATATAACTATTTACCAAAATAGAAAATTTTAATACTTTTATTTCATAAAATTCAGGATCTCACAATCTCCCCTCCTTATGAAATTTTGCCCTCGAAATTTACATACCTGGTAGTTCGAAGAGATGAGAATACCTTACTTTCTTTTCGGATTGTACTTTCCTGGTTATTTCCTCTCTATCATGATTTTTCCATTTCTCATCTCTTGTATTTCACATATAATTCTAGAATATAGTTTCAAAATAAGGGTTAATTAACATGCCACATATTATTCCTATATTCTGACCGACCAATTAAATAACAAATAAACTTAGGTAAGTCATACTAGCGAAGGAATTACTCGTGTCTCCCCTCTTAGTTCTAGTCTCACATCTCAGCCAGGGATCATATCCCTAAACTTTGATACCAATTGTGACGCCCCCAAAATAGGTATACATCACCCATCTTGAGTCGCCAGATACATGGTATAGAACTCAACTACAAACTTAATTATACAACTGTTGTGCAAAATACGACAAAACATAGCTGAGAATTTAAACAAAAATATTGTCTTCTAGACAATATCCACCCTTAATGGAGTCCTCATTACAATTATTATCACACTATTTCACAGAATAGCGAGGACTACTAAAGTCACTTATCTTGGACCATCACTCCATTTCCCTACTCGTCCCAGCTATATTCTTATTTCCTGAAGAGAACAATAAAAGAAAAGGGTGAGCTCAACTAGCCCAGTAAGAAATATTATGACTAAGATAATGCATAATAAATTATCCTTAGCCTTCAAAAGTATAAAAACTGATAGAATATAATAGATAACAAGTTTTAGATCAACAACTGCAGCGGAATAAGCAATTCATTAGAAGAGTCAAGTAGAGCAAAATGTCTACTTATCAACTGTTCATGTAATACTTATCAACAGTTCTTTGTTATACCCAAGATAAAAAGAACTCTCATCACCTGTCTTCACATGAACCACCAAAGATTATAGTTAAATCCACAATTCATATTTATAATCATGTAAATCAACAGTTTCTCCTGACCACAAATGCTTAATAGAACGTTTACTCAATATCCTTACCCCAAAGGCTAAAGATATTCAAATATAATAACAATGAGCATACCAATCAGTTGTCTACCTTTTCACCACGGGCTAAAGATATTCAACTATGAAACTAATTGTTATGAGCATACCAATCAATTATCTGTCAGTGCACTATGGTCAAAGACATTCAACTGTTAACTAATGGTCATGATCCTGCCAATCACATCATCAAATTATCTATACACTACCGGCCAAGGATATTCGTTAGTATCACCAATGGTCATGATCATGTCATACACTTATCCATCTTTGCACTACGTGCCAAAGCTTTCAATCAACAGCTCGTCTTTGCACGTAAACCAAAGATATACAATTATCAAATCAATAATCAACAGTCCATCTTTACACGTAAGTCAAAGATATATAACCATAAAACCAATAATCAACAGTCCATCTATGCACGTAAGCCAAAGATGACTTTCATCATAATATAAGTATGAGGATGATGACAATGATATAAGCATTAATCAAACGCAATCAAGGATAAATATTAAATACTTTAAATTTATCCAGAGTTTAAAAATATCTAAATTGTCAACATGATAATGCTTTGTGGAGTAAAATTCAAGAATAATATTCATGTATCAAAAATAATTTGAACGGAAAAGAAATAACTTTTTTTAGTGAATAGTACCCCGTGAATAGTACTCCGGCACGAAAAGTGTCCCGAATACCCGAGTGAATAATACTAAAGTGAATAGTAATTGGATGAATAGTAACTCGTGAATAGTACTCCAGCACAAAAGTGCCCCAAATACTCGAGTGAATAATACTAGAGTGGATAGTAACCTCAACACAAAAAGGTAGAAATTCCATAATAAAATTCATACCAATATTCTGGCATAATGATATTGAAAGAATTAATATCATTTATGAAGAAAATAACATCCCTCACGAATATGAAAGAAATAATACCCCTTACAACTGTTGAACGAAAATAATATTCTTACGAATATTGAACGAAGAAGATATTCCTTACGAATATTGAATGAAAATAATATTCATACGAATACGAAAAATAATATCTCTTCAGAATATGAAATAAATAATACCCCTTACGACTGTTGAATGAAAATAATATTCTTACGAATATTGAACGAAGATGATATTCCTTACGAATATTGAATGAAAATAATATTCATACGAATACGAAAAATAATATCTCTTCAAAATATGAAATAAATAATACCCCTTACGACTATTGAACGAAAATAATATTCCTACGAATATTGAATGAAGATGATATTCCTTACGAATATTGAACGAAAATAATATTCATACGAATACGAAAAATAATATCTCTTCAGAATATGAAATAAATAATACCCCTTACGACTGTTGAACGAAGATGATATTCCTTACGAATATTTAATGAAAATAATATTCATACGAATACGAAAAATAATATCTCTTCATAATATGAAATAAATAATACTCCTTACCTCAGAAGAAGACTAGATACTGGAGTAGTGAAGTAGCAGACTACTCTTGTTCTTTCTCCCTATGGCTTCTCTCTCTATAGCTTCTCTCTCTATAATTGCTCTTGTGAGTCTTAGTGAATTGGTGAGAATGAAGGAATATTGAGCTTCTATTTATAGGAAAACATAGTTTCGATAATTGCACGTTTTGGGGCTCGAAATATTACAGTATAATACCTTCATCTTTTCCTTCATTTTTAATTTAGTCCTGTAAGTATTATCAAACATGCGCCACCTCCCCTAATAGTACATCATGTGAATCAATAGTACAATCATGTGACTCAATAGTTCTATACATGTGAAAAAAATAATTATAGTATAGTACCTTCATCTATACCTCTATTTTTAATTTAGTCATGCAAGTATTATCAATCTTGCACCACCTCCCCTAATAGTACATGCATGTGAATCAATAGTACACACATGTGAATAAATAGTTATAAGCATGTGAATTAATAGCAATTAATTGCTCATTTATCCGATTAATTACCCGATTGGTCAATATAACCTCCAGACATCAATTATTTATGAAAATAAATGACGATTTCCACTAACACTAATAATCTCAACACAATGGAACTATCAATTTCATCTTTAATAAACACGAACTTATTCATCATTAATATTATAACTCACAATATTTAACAACCAGATCGTTCCCAAGAAATAGGGGGCTTTTCGATAAGGATTTCTCCTTATTGGAGCGGAATTAGGTGACCAAACCTCTCCTTGACAGAACTTCTAGACATTGTCAATATTGTAAATAATAATATGAATAACTTTGTCGTCTCAATTATTGATTTAATAATATAACATATTATGCAGATGATACTATAATAACAATTGAATCAATAATATGAGAGATGTGATGCAGCAATTACTGTAGCAATAATTGAATAAAACTGAGTGACTTCTCACGTAAGCATCAATAATTAATACTGTGTGGTACTATACAACTACGCGTATTACTGTACTTTTACTACCGGTTATTTTATGACAACTTGCTTACTTTAAAAAATTTTCACATATCACCCTTAATTTTAAACTTTAATTAATTTAACTATTTATCAAAATAGAAAAATTGAATACTTTTATTTCATTAAATTCGGGATCTCACAAAAACTACTTGAGATGAGCAACACATGATATGCTGCATCCACCTCTGCTACATGGAACATCACAGGTCCTCAGATCTTCCCCACTTGCATATCCACCTTGATGTATCTGAGGGTTCTCGTGCTTTGATTAGCGAACCCCATAATGTTTGTCTTTTCCTTCACGATCTTTTTCTCTGGCATACCTAACTGTTTTAAGACGATGTAGGGCATGATATTTACAGATGCTCCATTATCGATGAATGCTCTTCGCACTTCTATGTCATTAATTACTGCTATCACATATAGTGGTCTATTATGTGGATATCTTACCTCTCTATCAAGCTTAGAGAAAGTGATTTTGTTCTCTTCCTCTTCCACCATCTTCACAAACCCTTTGATGATTGCCATGCAAGTCTCTTGTTCTTCGAAAGCTTTGATAATTGCCTTGGTCGCTTCTATCCTTTCTTCATTGGTCAATCCAATTTGATCGAAAAATTTCCTGAACTTAGCTCCGTTCATCAACACGGTCACCTGCAGACCTGGATCAAAATCGTCCTTCATTATTTCTGTGTTCTCCATCATCTCCACTTCTATTCCCTCTGGTGATTCACTATGAGTAATAGTGTTGCACATTTCTTTTCCCTTGTGGTTAGGAAGTGGCTTGTCCAGTACGTTCTTTCCTCTTTCCAGTTCGATTTCTCCTGCCGCCAATTTTTCATGGTAAATCCTTCGTAGACCGTAACAATCTATAGTGGAATGTCTGGCGTACTGGTGGTATACACAAAAGTCTGGTCTCCTATTTATCTCTTTTATTACAACAAATTTGGGCCTTAGAGGTTTTACAACTCCATGTTCTACCCATTGCTCGTATAAATCTCTGAATGCCTTCTCACTGCACGTAATAGCCCCTGGGATTGGAAATCTGGAGAACTTATCTCCTAGTTCTCCATGGTTCCTTTCATTCTTTCCACTCTTTTCCCTCTTGCCCTGTGACGAACGAGATTTTTGTATTTAATTTTAATATTTATTGAATTAAATAAATATTTTCGATGATTTAATTATTAGATTAAATAATTAATGGATGCAATTGTGATAGATTAATTTAATTATATGTGTTATATTTATTAAATTAATGTGGAGAATTTATTATTCAAAATATGTAATTATGTGAGTTTATTGAATTAAAAGAAATATTTAATAAGCCTAATATTATTTTATAATTAATGAGAAAATTAATTATATGACTATGTAAATTAATGAGAAATTATTATATTTTATTTAAATTAAATTAAATAAGATATTTGATTTATTTTATAATTGGGTGTGACATTATTAAACTATAGGATAAAAGATATATTAAATTAAAGGGATTTGAGCCATTTAAGGTTAACCAAACGAAGCCTTATAGGGAGTTAATAGCAGTTAACCCATGATTTGGGTTAACTGACCGCACAGCGCGTCAGTTTCTTTCATTATATACGTCTTCTTACTATTTCATTTTCTAAGTCTAGCAAAGAAATTCAGTGAGAAATTGTTGAGGAAATTGTGAGTTGAGTAATTGAATTAGCATCTGAAAAAGGCTTCTCCACTATTCTGCACTCTATACTCTGGGATTAAATCAAGGAACGTATATAATTAACGTGTAATTTACGCACGAGGCAAGTTTTCTAACCCTACTTGTTATCATTATTCAAGTTTATAAATCAAGTTCAGTTCGTTATATTAAAGATTATCTATCTTTTCAAAGTATGATTCTGTTATACAATACTTGTTCTATTGTATATCTCTTGAGATTGTTATTCAATTTAAATATCATTTATTGTTGAACCTTGTTAGACTAGTGAACCCTTATTTGATTCGACTAGTCCATAGTTGATGAACGTTCTAAACTTCAGAACCTTATTGATTTAACCAAACCAAACTTCCTTTGGTGCGGACTCTAATGTCAAACTGAGATGAGCAACCCTGTATAGGGATTACTTATGCATTAGTGTTAAGATATTGTGCACAGTATGGTACTAAGGGTTGATCCCCCTAAGTACGAGTAGAAGAGTTCATATTCTTATGACTGTTAAAGGTTTCAAGTATAACCCTTGATAACCTAGGACATAGTTCAAGGTCTTATGACCCTCAGAAATCTTTTGAATTCTTGTTATTCATTCTTGATTCAAAAGTTGAGCTTTTATTTCAAAAGTCTTTGATTCACTCGCATGTTATTATATATTGTTATTTCATTTTTATACTTGTGGGCAATCATGCTCAATCTTGCGTAATAATAACACTGCAGTTAAGAACGAAGCAAAGGCAAGGGCAAAGCTAATAAGTGATGAAGACTTGTTATTTAATTTTAAGAATGTTATTGAGACTTGATGTTGTTTAAGACTTATTATTTGTTTATGTTTCCACACAGATGTTTAAGGTTAGTGTGACCTGGGATTGTATTTATTATTCAGATGTTGTAACCCCATAAGGGGAGGATTTATTTCTATCTATTGCATGGTTTGCATTTATTATGGGTAGATAGATAGATGATATTTGTACAGTGAATACCAAATCATGTGAAAATTTAAGTACCCGGATTTGGGGGTGTCACATGCCCCTTATGGCTTTTGGTAAGAATCTTTCAAAGCCACAGTAACAGTTCTTTTGCCCTTCCACGTAACAGTCGCATGGCTTGCGGGCAAAGTCATAATTCCTCCCAAATCTTGTGCAAATGTTGATAGTGTTGCAAAGGAATCACATGCTTTAGTGACCAAGTGGGGCTAAAAGGTATCTATGGCACCATTGTTGCATATGCTCACTAAATTCTTTTCCTCAATCGGCTCCACACATTTTTGTACCTGAGCCCTGAATCTATCTACGTAATCTGACAGTTCCTCATTTGGCTTTTGTTTGAATCTCATTAACTCCACGATGGTCACCTATTTCTGCATATAGAAAAACTTCTTAAAAAATTATAACTTCAAATCGTCCCAATCTTAGACTGACCTTTTCTCTAGATTGTAGTACCAACTGAAGGCACTATCTATCAACGTTTTACTGAACTCGCCGAGCAAGAGGTTATGGCTGATTACTTCATTATAACCCATCGACTCTACAAACCTAGCTATATGTTCTCTCACATTCCCTTTCTCTCCATTGTACTTTGGGAATTGTGGCGGGTGCTCAATATACCCTACTGGGTAAGGCTGTCTCCGTATATGTGTCGGTTATGGTGGAGTGAAGTCCAATTCTGATGGTATGGTTGTTTGTCTTTGAAGTTGATTTATTACGTCAAGCATATCATCCTTTGTCACATACTGACTTATTGTATGAGCTTTTTGAGGGGTTGTAATGTATTGTTGTGCTGGCGGTGTATATGGTAAAGAGATCATCTGGTGTACACTTGCATCATGCAAAGGTTGCATTGCTTGTACTTGTTGGCTTGTTCGTTGGGCATGGCTTGGTATAGTCGGTATCTACACTTGTGAAAATGCTAGGAGTTTGGTGGGAATGACGGTTGGTTGAGACTGGCTTGTTTCCACTTTGGGTTGTGGTACATCACCACTGGTTTGGGGCTCTAAATGGATGATTGGAATCGGCTGACTCTCTGTTGCTAGAGGCACATTTTGTTTTTTCTTGTTGACATCCACTCCTGCTCGTTCTACCTGCGAACTTCCTGGAAACATAGCTTTGAAGGTTGGAATTTGCATTAACTACTGACGAAAATTTCCCATCTCTTTCTGTTGCTTCCGCATTTCTGAGATCATGACCATCATCATCCCTCGTCCTTCTCTTGCCTCCTTTAAGGCCTTGAGTATCTCCAACTGCACAACATTCGTGGTTATTTTTTCTCTACTTGCTTCCACACCTTGTCTTCTTGTGCCCATCTGCCTGACATTGGTTTGTTGTTGATCTGCCATATGTGGTGATGTTGAACTTCCTTTAGAAGCGTCTTCTACGAGGGGTTGATCGAGATCCAGATTCGTGCCTTGAAAATGTTGATTTGTTTGCCTTGGAACCGGATCCAGTGAAGTAATACTAGGTGTCGGTGAAACTCTTCCTATAGTTCTCCCGCTTCGAGTCGTGGACATACCCTTCACGAATTCTACACCTCCCTGTTAGAGTTTATGCCCTAGAGGCCAATTATTTGATATAATTGCTTAACATTTTGATATTATATTTGATTGAATAAATAAATGATTTTATTATGGTTTTATTTACTGCGTAATATAATAAAATTCCTTAGAATAGTGATACAAATTATATAGTTTCAAGTATGTGGCTTGAACATGAGATTATATAATTACAATTAGTATCATTGTTCTTAAATGTCCCTAGTCGAGTATCATTGTTGATGGGACAACAATGATGCATTGAGACTAGTATGTTGATTGACTGATGACCAAATCTCATTGATCATAAATATATGAGATATTAAGTCAATGCATAGGTACATGTTAGAAAACGATGTACTGGACAGACCCACCATGAGAATTCTATGTGGAGCATTATGCGAAGTGTCATTAGCAATTCTCATAGTGACAATGATGTAATGGTCCTCTGACCTGAAATCACTATATTACTACACGAGAATTTATGTACTTTGATATCATCAAATGTCACCTTTAATAGGGTGAACTATAAAGGTGATTATTGGGTACATCATGAATCGTGTGAGGAATATGAGTGATCTAGATGGAATTTAACCATCCTATATATTAGGGGTGATATCCATAGGCCTCTTGATTGAGTAGGACTATGAAATGCATGGCCATGCTCAAATAATGATTTGTTTCATATAGTCCACTCATTGATCAAGAAAAACTCAGATTAAATTATGAAGAGTATGACACATTCCATGACTCGAGTTTAATCTTGGATATTAAGGTTAAAAGGATTAAATTACATTGAAACATTAGTCACGAAAAGGTTGCATCGAATCATCGATCTTATTATTACTTGGGTAGCAGTGATGCATTACTAGATGCCGCTCACCGTTTATAACTTTATAATATGATTTTAAGGTTATTGCCAACGTAATAATAACCTATAGGGTCACACACAAAGAACGTAATTAAAAGGAAATTAATTTAATTTGTAAAGATTTAAATATGTCAATATGATTGATATAATTTTAAATTACGAATTTAAATTAATAGGATAATTTATATATAGGTATATTAATTAAGTAAGACTTAATTAAGATATATATAAATTCGGATTTTAATAACATTAGGTTTTGATTAATTCCTCCTAACTGCTATATATATGATGTATATCAGTCACTTTAGGTTTTACGTCAAAACAAAAAAAACCCTAGCCGCTCTTAGAGAGAGACTAGAGAAAAATAGTTTAAAAATCCTCATCCTTGGTGGCTAGTACCGCGTTTCCTTCTTCTGCAGATCGTAGGACGATTCGTGTGGAGCGTTCGTGTGGATACCGTAGAGACACAGTCCGTTTGAATTGCGTTGGAGATTCGACCGCATCGATTCTAGCTTTTACAATCGGTATAATTTCTTACCACTGAATTAATTATTTTTCGCATGGATCCTGTTTTAGGGTTTCGAAATTGCTTTAAATTTTAATTTCCGCTGTGCGTTTCTGTATCGAAACCCCAACAGTGGTATCAGAGCTACTTGCGAAAAGATTAATTCAGATTACGTGTTTTAATTGTATTCGATATATATGATATATGATGATGCATATTTACCGATATAAAATTGAATATATGATATTCCGTTGTATATGTATTCTGGTAATATATATGATGATACTGTTAATCGTATCTTTAATCGGTGGAATAACAATATAACTGTTCTAATCGGATTAGAAGCGTGAAGAATCGTTTTAATATGATTAATCGAAACTGGATATATATGATAAATTCTGGGTGTACTGTTATTCGTTTTAATATGATTAAATCGAAACTGGACATATATGATTTGTTATTATGGGTGTTTTGGTGGATTAAAATGTATGATTCTGAAACTGTTTCAGAGATTCGTGTGGAAAAATTCTGCAATACAGATTGTAGTTCAAAAAAAAAATTCCAGGGGCGCTGCCCCCGACCCCGCTCGCTGACCGGTCAGCGAGACCACCCGCCTGCTGATCGGTCAGCCGGACCACCGCTAGGGGTGGAGACCCCCCTTGGACGCCCCCGTCGTTGCGCACGATGGTCGTGACCCCAATTTGTTATATATTTTTCTTTAATTTTATATAAATTGTTATATGTTTATTGTGATATGCATGGTGCACAGTTATGGCCTTTTGACCCATAGGTTAGTGGTTTTGGTTCTGAAATACGGCTTGCATGTCGTGCCTTTCTATAAATTCTAATGTAATATTCTCTTCTCATCTAAATCCCCTCGAATGTAACTCGAGGTTTCTTTATGTCATGTAATAATCTGTAATCAATGAAGATGTCAAGATGGAGAACACGATGAAAGATGATGATGGAGAGGAGGCACATGCTTGAGGAAGATCTAAGGAAGCTATTTATTTTAAGATCTTTTACCACCTTAGATTGACCTTTAATCTTTCATTAGCTTGAAAAGATTGACAGTGGATTGGGCCATAACTGTGACACATTTAATTTTGCACTTTATTTATGCTTGTATGCGATATGATATGATAAATAATGTGCATGCTTAATAAGATTAAAATTGGTGAGATCTAAATTAATTAATAAAATCCCTCATTAAATTATTAAGTCTAAATCAAATGCCTTCCAATGAATAACACTCATCAAGACCTTGATCAATAGATGTAGGTTTGCCAAAGCAAAGTACCCTATTTATCTAGGTAAGATGCGATAGGATAATTGTGATATCCAAACTGTTAAAATCATTGGGCCCGACTTAACTAAGTTATCTCAATAGGATTGTGGACTTAGAGGCATAGAGTTTGGTAGGTACCATTAGATGGACTAAAAACAATTGTTGTTTAACAAACTATCCAGGAGTTATATATGATATAATTGACAAAGGGTTGTCTACCTAAATAAATATGTTTTAAGAGATTAGCCAAAGCTAACTTAAGTCATAATGAAATATGGATCTTGGCTCACTAGAAAGATTTAATAGAAAATGCTTTCCGAATTAATGGTGAGGGCTATTAATTTGAATAAAATAGTGAGAGGTATATTTTGAATGTACTATTATCAATTACATAATATCAACTCTGCAATTTGACTAATTATTTTGGCACTTATAAATTGTAGATATCAATGGAAAACAACAACAACACAAGTAGTCTTTCACTACGATCAGTCCTTGAGAAGGACAAGCTGAGTGGGATTAATTTCCTTGACTGGCACAGGAACTTGAGGATTGTCCTCAAACAAGAGCGTAAGCTATATGTCCTTGATGGGCCCATTCCTGCAGCACCGACTGTCACTACACCACGTGCGGAGCATAATGCTTACAAGAAGCATCAAGATGATGCTCTGGACGTGAGTTGTCTCATGCTAGCAACCATGAACGCTGAGCTTCAGAAGCAACATGAGTTAATGGATGCTTATGAGATGATCGAGCATCTCAAGAAATTGTTCGAAGGGCATGCTCGACAGGAGAGGTATGATACAAGCAAAGCGTTGTATCACTGCAAGATGGGTGAACGTGATCCAGTTGGTCCACATGTGCTGAAAATGATTGGGTATATTGAGTACCTTGATAGGTTGGGTTTTCCAATCACCTCGGAAGCCCAAACTGATCTTGTTTTACAATCTTTGAACAGCAGCTACTCTCAATTTGTTATGAACTATCTTATGAATGAAATTGAGAAACCCCTTACTGAGTTGTTGAGCATGTTAAGAACTGCCGAGAACAACATGAAAAAGGCAGGACCCGCTCCCATAATGATGGTGCAAAAGGGGAATGCTAAGGGAAATTGGAAAGGCAAAAAGAAGATAGGATCTAAGTCTGTTGCCAAACCCAATTCCAAAACCAAACAGGCTTTAAAACCTAAAGGAGAGGTGGCTAAAGAAGGTGAATGTCACTTCTGTGGAAAACCTGGACACTGGAAAAGGAACTGTCATGCTTATTTGGAAGAAGTGAAAAAAAGGAAAGGAAGTACGACTTCTGATTCAGGTATATATGTTATAGAAGTCAATTTGTCTACTTCTACATCATGGGTATTGGATACTGGATGTGGTTCTCACATTTGTGTTAATGTGAAGGGACTCCGAAGGAGTAGGACTTTGGCAAAAGGAGAGGTTGACCTACGAGTTGGGAATGGAGCAAAAGTTGCTGCACTGGCCGTAGGAACTTATCATTTATCTTTGCCCACTGGGCTAGTTTTAGAATTAGAAGATTGTTATTTTGTGCCTGCTATAAGGAAAAACATTATTTCTGTTTCTTGTTTGGACAAGAAAGGTTTTTCTTTTATAATTAAGAACAATCGTTGTTCGTTTTACTTAAATGATATTTGTTATGGTGTTGCACAATTGTTTAACGGTCTTTATATTCTTGATTTGGAAATGCCTATCTATAACATAAACACAAAACGATTTAAATCAAATGATTCAAATCCGACATATCTCTGGCACTGTCATTTGGGCCATATAAATGAGAAACGCATATCAAAACTCCATAAAGATGGATTTTTGGATTCATTTGATTTTGAATCATATGAAAAATGCGAATCTTGTTTATTAGGCAAGATGACTAAAGCCCCTTTCACTGGACACAGTGAACGGGCTAGTGATATATTGGGACTTATACATAGTGATGTATGTGGACCCATGAGTTCGTTAGCAAGAGGTAGGTTTTATTACTCCATTACATTTACTGACGACTTCAGTAGATATGGATATGTGTATCTAATGAGACACAAATCCGAATCCTTTGAAAAGTTTAAGGAATTCAAGAATGAAGTTCAAAACCAATTTGGCAAAAGCATAAAAGCCCTTCGATCCGATCGAGGAGGTGAATACTTAAGCCAAGACTTTGATGACCTTTTAAAGGAGTGTGGTATTATATCACAGCTCACTCCACCTGGAACACCACAATGGAATGGTGTGTCTGAGAGGAGGAATCGAACCTTGTTGGACATGGTACGATCAATGATGAGTCATGCAGATCTTCCAATAAGCTTCTGGGGTCATGCCCTAGAGACAGCTGCATTCACACTTAACCGTGTTCCTGCAAAGACGGTTCAGAAGACATCATATGAGATGTGGACTGGGAAACGTCCTAATATGTCGTTCATGAAGATTTGGGGATGCGAGGCGTTTGTAAAACGTCTGGATTCTGATAAGCTCGGACCCAAATCTGACAAATATAATTTTGTGGGATACCCAAAAGAAACAAAAGGGTATTATTTTTACAAACCTTCTGAGAATAAAGTGTTTGTTGCTCGAACTGGTATTTTTCTAGAAAGAGAATTTGTCTCTAAAGGAAACAGTGGGAGGAAAGTAGAACTCGAAGAAATTCGAGAACCACAAAATATCATTGAACCTGAGTTGGAATGTGAGCAGGAACCACAAGAAATTGTGGAAAGTGAACCTGCTCAAATTACACATGGAATTCATAGATTTGGTAGGACACGTCAAGAGCCCGAGAGATATTATGGATATTTTGTGACTCAAAACGGTGATGTGATGCTCATAGATCAGGATGAGCCTGCTTCCTACCAAGAAGCTATGAATGGACCAGATTTTGAGAGATGGCTTGAAGCCATGAGATCTGAAATGGACTCCATGTATACTAACCAAGTATGGACTTTGGTTGATCCACCCGAAGGGGTAAAACCAATCGGGTCAAGTGGGTTTTCAAGAAGAAAACCGACATGGATGGTAATGTACAAACCTATAAAGGCCGACTGGTAGCAAAAGGTTTCAAACAAATTCAAGGTGTCGACTATGATGAAACCTTTTCTCCAATGGCAATGGTTAAATCCATCAGAATCTTACTTGCTATTGCAGCTTTTTATGATTACTAAATCTGGCAGATGGATGTCAAAACTGCTTTCCTTAACGGAAATCTACTTGAGGATGTGTATATGACACAACCTGAGGGTTTTGTCACTCCAAAGGATGCTGGAAAGGTATGTAAGCTGCAGCGATCCATTTATGGATTGAAGCAAGCCTCTCGGAGTTGGAATCTTCGATTTGATGAAGCAGTCAAAGAATTTGGCTTTATTAAAAATGAAGATGAACCTTGTGTATATAAGAAGGTTAGTGAGAGTCACATCGTATTCCTAGTATTATATGTTGATGACATATTAATTATTGGGAATGACATTCCTTCCTTACAGGCTATAAAAACATGGTTAGGAAAATGTTTCTCCATGAAAGATTTGGGCGATGCTGCCTATATTTTAGGTATCAAGATCTATAGAGATAGATCGAGAAAAATGTTCGGCCTAAGTCAAAGTACATATATTGATAAAGTGTTGAAACGGTTCAGCATGCAAGAGGCGAAAAGAGGAAATTTACCCGTGACTCATGGTGTAAAGATCTCTAAGGCCCAATGTCCTAAATCACAAGATGATGAGGAGCGTATGAGAAAGATCCCTTATGCTTTGGCAATTGGATCTATCATGTATGCAATGATATGTACTCGTCTGGATGTCTCGTATGCTTTGAGCATGACGAGCAGATACCAGTCGAATCCAGGTGAAGGTCACTGGACAGCAGTCAAGAATATCCTCAAGTACCTGAAAAGGACTAAGGATTCATTCTTATTATATGGATGTGAAGACGAACTGGCAGTAAAGGGTTACACAGATGCTAGTTTCTAAACTGACAATGATGACTATAAGTTTCAGTCAGGTTTTGTATTTTGCCTTAATGGTGGTGCTGTTAGCTGGAAAAGTTCGAAGCAAGAGACAGTAGCTGATTCTACAACAGAGGCTGAGTATATTGCTGCTTCTAGTGCAGCCAAGGAGGCTGTATGGATTAAAAAGTTCATCACTGAACTTGGTGTTGTTCCAACCATTGTTGATCCGGTTGCTCTATACTGTGATGATAATGGAGCCATTGCACAGGCTAAGGAACCCAGATCTCACCAACGATCCAAGCATATACTTAGGCGGTACCATCTCATCCGTGAAATCATTGACAGAGGAGATGTACATATAGGAAGAGTGCCAACAGATGATAATATTGCAGATCCACTGACCAAGGCTTTGTTGTAGCAGAAGCACGATGGTCACATTAGTTCCATGGGTATTAGATACATGAGTGATTGGCTCTAGTGCAAGTGGGAGATTATTAGAGTTTATGCCCTAGAGGCCAATTATTTGATATAATTGCTTAACATTTTGATATTATATTTGATTGAATAAATAAATGATTTTATTATGGTTTTATTTACTGCGTAATATAATAAAATTCCTTAGAATAGTGATACAAATTATATAGTTTCAAGTATGTGACTTGAACATGAGATTATATAATTACAATTAGCATCATTGTCCTTAAATGTCCCTAGTCGAGTATCATTGTTGATGGGACAACAATGATGCATTGAGACTAGTATGTTGATTGACTGATGACCAAATTTCATTGATCATAAATATATGAGATATTAAGTCAATGCATAGGTACATGTTAGAGAACGATGTACTGGACAGACCCACCATGAGAATTCTATATGGAGCATTATGCGAAGTGTCATTAGCAATTCTCATAGTGACAATGATGTAATGGTCCTCCGACCTGAAATCACTATATTACTACACGAGAATTTATGTACTTTGATATCATCAAATGTCACCTTTAATAGGGTGGACTATAAAGGTGATTATTGGGTACATCATGAATCGTGTGAGGAATATGAGTGATCTAGATGGAATTTAATCATCATATATATTAGGGGTGATATCCATAGGCCTCTTGATTGAGTAGGACTATGAAATGCATGGACATGCTCAAATAATGATTTGTTTCATATAGTCCACTCATTGATCAAGAAAAACTCAGATTAAATTATGAAGAGTATGACACATTCCATGACTCGAGTTTAATCTTGGATATTAAGGTTAAAAGGATTAAATTACATTAAAATATTGGTCACGAAAAGGTTGCATCGAATCATCGATCTTATTATTACTTGGGTAGCAGTGATGCATTACTAGATGCCGCTCACCGTTTATAACTTTATAATATGATTTTAAGGTTATTGTCAACGTAATAATAACCTATAGGGTCACACACAAAGAACGTAATTAAAAGGAAATTAATTTAAATTGTAAAGATTTAAATATGTCAATATGATTGATATAATTTTAAATTACGAATTTAAATTAATAGGATAATTTATATATAGGTATATTAATTAAGTAAGACTTAATTAAGATATATATAAATTCGGATTTTAATAACATTAGGTTTTGATTAATTCCTCCTAACTGCTATATATATGATGTATATCAGTCACTTTAGGTTTTACGTCAAAACTAAAAAAAACCCTAGCCGCTCTTAGAGAGAGACTAGAGAAAAACAGTTTAAAAATCCTCATCCTTGGTGGCTAGTACCGCGTTTCCTTCTTCTGCAGATCGTAGGACTATTCGTGTGGAGTGTTCGTGTGGATACCGTAGAGACGCAGTCCGTTTGAATTGCGTTGGAGATTCGACCGCATCGATTCTAGCTTTTACAATCGGTATAATTTCTTACCACTGAATTAATTATTTTTCGCATGGATCCTGTTTTAGGGTTTCAAAATTACTTTAAATTTTAATTTCCGCTGTGCGTTTCTGTATCGAAACCCCAACACTCCCCAGCAGAGTCGCCAAATAAATATGGGTAAAGAAATCGTACCTTACTAGGTTTAGGATTTCGTATTGACTGAGGAGGAGAGAAATCCACAAAGAGTACGGTCTTGATTGAGTGGTTGAAGAGAGGAAAAGAACAAGTAAGTAATTGCTCGAGTAACACGTGACAGAACTCTTAGGATTCAAGAGCCTTCTTCAAAGTCTTCAGTTCAAAGATAATTCAAAAAGTCCCCTTTCATTGAAATGAAGGGGGTATTTATAGAGTTTTCTGGAAAATGGTCACGTGCCTGACATATGTCTGGGTCTTGTGCATGGCATGTGATTTTAGCAGAAATTTCAGAAATACCCTTAGTTACTTAAGTAATGCCTAAATCATCATGTCTTCTAGCCACCAATCCAATCCCTCAATCAATTCCCAAAATGAGTCGTCTCCACGAGCCTTCTGCCTCGGGACACGTGGAGACTTCTCCCGATTCATTTAATTCTTTAGATCACACGTAAGTCTTAATTTTGTATTTGGGCTCACAGTATCTAAAAATGGATATATTTGAATGGAAAAAAAATGTAAAGTGTAAAAAATTATTTGCAAGCACGAGAAGGATAATATGATATTTTATAATTAGTTGTTATATATATTTTTTATATCCATACAAATATTTTTAAATAATTTCATGACTTTGTGTCAATGGAGTTAGTAATACATCTTCTAAAATTTACATATTCTTTTTATCTTTACAACTGAATTATTAAATTAAAGATAAAAAACAAAAATAAATGTGAACATCATTGAAAAACAATCAATTCATCTGTATATATGAAAATCATAAGTAACAAGTATTTGTTATTAATTAAAAATAGAAATATACTATCATTAGCGTCCACCACAAAAAAAAACGGTCGAGATTATAACTGAAAAATTTAGGCCCATTACTATTAGTATTGGACGACGTGTTACGTCACATGTGTCATCATCCACTATTAATAGTAATAAATTCCCCTGAAAATAGTACTGTTGTCCGCTACTATTAGTAGGCGATATAATGAACGTGAATTTTTTAGTTTTAATCTCGTCCGTTAATTCTTAAATTGAACTATAAAAATAGGCGTATACCCATTTTTTATCCATAATAAATATATATTATGGCTACTATTATGGATAAAATTAAACAAGAACCCCCAATTAAACCCAAAACTTATTAGAGGAAAAAAAAATACTCCACATTATAAGGATTAATGGCTGCTGCTTCTTCAGTGTCTCTACCAAAACACACCCAAAACACACCCTTCCTCCTTTTTTATCTACCCAGTCCCCTAAATCATCATCAGTAATTTGTCAAAACCTCCCATTTGTCTCCAAATCATCAAAATCTCAGTTTTATGGCCTCAAGCTCTCTCTCTCCTCTTCTCTCTCTTTCCCATCTTTTTCAACCAAGACTTCCATTTTTGCCAAGGTACATTACATTCACATTATTTTGCCCCAAAAAAAAAATTATAGCCGTTTATTTCTTCTTAATTTTTGGTTTAATTTGGTGGGTCTTCTTTAATTTACTCTGTTTGTGATTTCTTGAAGGTGGAAAAGGGTTCCGTGCCCCCATCATTTACATTGAACGATCAAGATGACAAAACTGTGAGCCTTTCCAAGTTCAAAGGCAAGCCTGTAGTTGTCTATTTCTACCCTGCTGATGAAACCCCTGGCTGCACCAAGCAGGTCCCTTTCTTCCCCCGGATTTTCTTTCATTTTTAAATTACCATGAAAAGATTTTGCATATGATTATTGCTTAGCTTCAAAAGTTTGTTTTCAAGTTTTCCTGTAAAGATGTTAACTTTTGCTCCCAATTCACATCAATTGAATAAATTTTGAGTACAATGTTATAGGTCCTAAATTATAAGTATATACACCGAGGCCCCAGGTTGCTAGAAATTATCATGCCACTTAATTTTACAATTTTCAAAATTTTCTAATACCTATGTAGTGGCTAGGAATCCCTCTAATTTTTTGAAACTAGAAATTTCACTCAGATGATGTTCTATATAATTTTTAGTACCTGCCAGTAAGTTCATTGATCAACCTTTGGTGGACTTGGAAGGAAAAACACGGCCTATTTTAACAGAAAAGCTAAAAAATAATTGAAAAATAAAAATAAATGGCCAACTTCTTAATTAAAAGTATGTTGAAATAGAAAAGCAGTAAAATTAGCACAAAGTAGTATGGACTGGAATGCTTAGGTGTCATTTGTGCAAAAAATTTAGCCCAAATGCTGCAATTTTAGATATGGAATAACAAGTGACAACAGGATGGGGCCTATGGTAAGGCGTTCAGTATTGTTGTGAATCTTAATTACCATGACTGATATTCACTGGACTAACCACCAATAAAGCTAACAAATTTTCTGTGAATTTAACAGGCATGTGCCTTTAGGGATTCTTATGAGAAATTCAAGAAAGCAGGAGCTGAGGTTGTTGGAATCAGTGGTGATGATTCATCGTCACACAAGGTAAAACAAACTTCTTGGTTGAGAGACAAATCTTATTTTTACGGCTCTACCATAATAATAATACAAAGATATCCTTGCAAATGTTCATATATTGTTCATTGACTTAATATCATCGGCACAACCTGTTATCTTTTTGTGAGGTCTAACTATCTCATTTCATATAAAGGGAGTTGATTTATTTTTAAAGCTGAGGGTAAGCAGTTGACTTGTTAATTTGCTTAAATTTCAATGAGTCAGAGCCTTCATACAACTGATTGTAAGTTTTAGTTCTTACACGGCGGATCAGCCTTGAAACTTTAGTAAGCTCCAACTTGCAATATTGTCCAATTATGCTCTTAACATTCGAAAGCTCATCATATTAATGGGCATGCTTGGCGTTCTTTGACCTCAAATCTGTTACTGAACTGCCTTTATGTTTTGACCATGCCCAATTTAAATTAGCAGGAAAAATCATGTAGTTTAAGACCTACGACTTCAGACATGGAAGAAAATTGCATGATACTTAGTACTTTCTACATTTTTTTCATTGTTATATTATTGTACCTGTTATGAGGTATTGTTACTATTATGACTTAGGTAACCAATTAGTCTGGGTATAGAAGCAGCTTATAGTGGGGCAGCAATGAGTACTGCGAGTTATTGGGGGCTACTTGGGTAATGGTAGAGAGAGTTCTCTCTCATGAGTGATTAATTCACCATAGTTGTACTACTTGAAAACCTGGACGTAGTCTAAAAGCCAAACCACGTAAAGACTGTGTCTTGTGTTATTCTTCTCTTGCTTCTGTGATTGTTTGTTATCCACTGTGTGTGTTGTTTGCTTGTCCTTCAGCCATTTTCATAACAAGATATATTTGTGAGTAACATGAAGGTTCAAACTGATGTAGGCATTTGCGAAGAAATACAAACTTCCATTCACATTGTTGAGTGACGAGGGTAACAAGGTTAGGAAAGAATGGGGCGTGCCATCTGATCTTTTTGGTACATTACCAGGAAGGCAAACTTATATCCTTGACAAGACTGGAAATGTTCAGCTTATTTACAATAACCAGTTTCAACTAATGTTTTAAAAGGCGCTAGACGGGAGGCGGGAGGTGGGAGGTGGGAGGTGGGAGGCGGGCGGCGGGCGGCTGAGAGGGGCCTAGGCGGAATTTTTTATTAAGCTAATTTTAATATTTTATCTTACATTTATCCAAACAAAGCAATAATATAAAGCAAAACAATATATAATAAAGATAATAAAGGCATTTTCTTAAAGTTCAAACACATATCCATATTGCTAATGTCAAAGGTCAAATACATACATGCAATTGTTCAAAGTTCAAATATATTTTTAGCGTATTAGTTTTATTTATAAATAATATTGCTATTAAATAATAAAATTTAAAATTTCAAGATTTTAGTTCAATATTAAAACTTAAGAAACTAAATATAAATTTAAGAATTATATTGAATTAAACTAAATATTACAAATGTATCATCATTTATATAATTTAAAGTTGGTACAAGTTCAAAAAATTATAACTATAATAAAATTATCCATTTTGACTTAATATTGTTCACTTCTTGTTGTGATTTGATATATTATAACATGTATTATGAATATGGTAAATCATTAGAAAAATAAATATATCAAGATCTGGTTTGAGTAGTTATTAAAATAAAAAAAACTCACCGCTTAATCTCCGCCTAATTTTTTGGAGGAATTTTTTTGCCAGCTTGGGCCTAGGCGGGACGCCAAGGGGGGCCTAGGCGGACCTAGGCGGGGATTTTTAGAACACTAGTTTCAACTTGAAAAGCATATCGATGAGACCTTGAAGTTGCTTCAAAGTCTTTGAACCTTTCTTACTCCACGATCTCATCTCAATGTGGGTTTTTCCTCAATCTTCCCATTTAAGTCTGATATTTATGAATGTAGATCTTTAGTTTTTCTTGTACAAGTTTCGTCTTGAGAGTTATGATTTGTATGTATACTCATCATCAATTTCTACAATCGGAAGGAAGAGAATTGTTTTATTTATAAATATTGTAACCGAATGCTCTTATACAGGGTATACCTTTCTTTTTATTCTTTCACAACTCTACCCTATACCACATTACACTTTGTGGCTTGTTCCACAGAGTTGGGAATTGTTCCATTACAACCATATATCTGGTATTAGTTCTCCTGCAAGTATTCTACCCACTTATAGTTTATTGTTCAGACAAATAAATAAATAAAATAACATATTGATTAGATTATACCCATAGGATATTATTGTTGAGTCATGATTTTACTTTTCCTTTTCATAATCTTGACTGTTGTAAGGGCTAAATGCTTCAGCAAACCAGTTCTTCTTCCTCCATGAGTTCCATCCCATCTCTTCAAATATTTCATCATTGTAGTTGATACTGAAAGTAGAAATGCAGTTCCTCTTGTAAAACTTGGTGGTCCTTTTCATAATTTCCATCTCTCTGATTATTTGTTCAAGCATCTTCTCCACACTAGGGAGCTTAAACTGATCAGCAACGAGTCGAGCTAGCCATTTGCACCAAATCTCTGAAGTGCGCAGGTTCGAAACACTCTCCACATAACCCATAATAGCCATGTTCGGAATGAAAGGATGAATAGTAGCCCTGTCAAACAAACATAAAAATTAAGTGGAATATAACTCTCATTTTTGGACAGAAATAGTGGTACAAAATGAGAGCTTTAGGCTTACCTATACAAGGGCATCATACCCGAAGGGAATTCCATCAAACTCCGAAAGGGATCTGGTAATATAGCTTTGAGCTTTTTCTTCCCATCATAACCAGTAGCAAAAACCACCACATCAGCGTTCAACTTAGTGTTATCTTCAAATTCAACTCCTCCCTCCCAAAACCACCAGTGAGACGCTCTTTTGAACATGATTTTCCCCTTATCAGCCTCAGCGAAGAAATTCTCTGGCAAGGTGGCCATCTGACAAGACGCGTAGTCTTCCACAAAAGGATGCTCTGGTTTTAATCCATACTTTTCCAGTGGAAGCTTCCATGCCAGATAGGACTCGATAATCTTTGAAACTGTTAGCCTCTGTCGAACATTAGCTATTTATTAATTAATAATCGGCTAATATAATAGACATTTAAAAAAGAAGAAGAGGGAGATTATTAAAAGAATTTTTTAAGAGAGGAAATTAAGTTACTATAGGAGATGATAGGTAGCAAAGGAGGGTCCTGAAGAGGCCTTGATTAGGTCTTTCATGGAGGAACTGAGAAAATCTTGTTGAATAGTACAAGTAAAATGGTAAACCCCAGATGGAATAATGTGGAACATGCCAATGCAAGCTCCTTATGACCATGGTGCATGGTTCGCCTTCTGGTCCTTAATTAGCAAATTCACAAGATAATTAGAACGTATATTAATTATTAGCTAGCTAGTGCGTGTGTGTATTACTTAAACTTCAACTTACAAAACAAACTTTACTTTTGAAAGCTCAACAAAAAATTTAGTAGAATATGTGCATTAGTTAATGAGGATTTAATTACGATGATATTGCTACTTGATTTTTGGCGATTTTTCCTTTCTATATTAAAAGGAATATATTTAAATCAAATCACAGTTCAACACATACAAAATATAAACATTAAATTCAAACTAAATCATTATTAATTGTGAAATAATATTTTAATTATTAGCTAGGTTACTCCTCAAAATAAAAACTTATTTTAATTTAAGATATGGAGTAATGATAAATAAATAAACATCATCCCATTGAACTAGTATTACTATATATAGAAAGAAAGTATGGGGTGGGTATAAGTTGATTTTCTCTTTCATAGGTAAATTCTCGTCTGATCAAAGTCCAAACTAATTAAAGAAATACGAATAATTAAGATCAAACAAACTACTCAGTCAACAAGTCAATTAATATATCAAACATTCGACTTTCTCCAGTTGTTTTGACACTACTTTATGCCTTTAATTATGTTCTCACATATCCGATTAGCATGAAATTTATATTTTTAATAAGAGGGTGTATTCAATTAAGATTTTTAAAGACTTTTATTAAGTGACAGACTTTTGTAAAATTTGTGAAATTTTAACGACTTTCAAAGACTTTAAAAGACTTTTTTAAAATGACTTTTATAGACTCCATGAAATAAGTAATAGACTTTTATAAATTTTTTATCAAGACTGTGATAGACTTTTGTATACTTCTAATATATCTTGCAACTTATATTAATTGTTAATTAGCCCATGTGTACAACCTCTCCCTCTTTTTTCATGAACTAGAGTAAATCTCATTATATTATTGTGGCATGAGATTTTATATATGTTGAAAGCGTTCATATTATTTTACTCATTTCATTATACATTTAGATACTCGGATACCAATAAAATTTTAGAAACTACAGACGCAATACAAAAATTAAACTTTTTATTGAGCTATATATACTTTATGCATATGCGTACGCTTTTTGTCATGCAGGAATGCAACCACATATTATATTATTTCATTATGATACACCAAAGACACTTGAAGACGAATATGGAGGATATCCAAAAAATTAATAGTAATTTCTTTCGTTTAAAATGTCAGAAAACTAAAAAAAAACATACACATACACATCATATATTTTCTATTTTCATATATTATACATACATAATCTTTACAACTAATATGAGTGTTTCATGATTTTATCTCACCTTTGTTAAACAAATCTCTTTCCTCTTTTTATTGGAAGCTTTCGAACGACTACTTTTTCCCTCACCAATTCAGATTAGGTCTTTAGTTATTTGTTTACTTATTAATATATCTTCTTAATTCTCTTATTATAATAAATCTAATTATTTTTATGGCCCAAATTTTACCAAATTATTTATCTATCACATATTAATATTTATTAGCTCATATAAAATAAATAATCAGTTTAACCCAATAAAAGACAAAGTCCAATTAATAACTAGTTTTATCCACCTTTGTGTTTATTTGGAAGCCTTAGAAATCTTTAGAGATGAGGTCAGACTTTGGATATGAGTTGATAGTTATAATTCTTCTTCTAAAGTCTGTCAAACTCTATCATTTGATAGAAATCTGAAAAGTCTATGACTTTTTGAATACCACAATACTTTTATAGACTTTGTAAAAATCTTAATTCAATATCATCTAACTTTTAAAGACATTAAAAAAGTTGTAATTGAATGCCACTAAACTTCTATAAACTCTTTAAATGTCTTAATTGAATACATACAAACTTTTAAAATCTTTAAAAGTTTAAAAATTTTAATTGAATACACCCCCCTAAGTTGATCAATTGTCCAATAGAATATTGACACACATAGAGTCTCGCCTGCGTGTTAGTACTCGATTGGCCAATAAACCAACGTACCCAAAAATAAACTTCATATTAACCAATTCCGGTTCTCACACTACGAACCACTCATGTCTTTCTAGATCCATCACCTCATAAACTCATATAATATCATTCTCTCCAAATTTTTTCCAAAGCCAAAACTTGCAAAATTCATCCACCCTAACCATACGTACTTATATATATATATATATATATATATATATATATGGGAAATGATCTATGGAAAACGTTAGTTCTGGACACTGTTTCAACTAACTGTTATTCAACCATCCAAAATTAGAGTGAATGACTGAGATGAGTGCCCATTAGCTACTCCCTCTAGCGGCCAGCCAAATTCTTTTATGTTGGCTGCTACTCCCTCTAGCGGCTAGTCAAGACTGGCTCCGCTACTCCCTCTAGCGGCTAGTCAAGACTGGCCGCTAGAGGGAGTATCGGCCAATATAAAAGAATTTGGCTTAATTACTGATTATCCTTATACATACTACTTATTAATCAGTAAAATAAAATAATAAAAAATTATAAGTTTAATCAGTAATTATCCTTGTACTTATTAATAAAATAAGTATGTATAAGGATAATTGTTGTCTTATTATTTTTAATTATAAATAAGAAATAGTGATTGAATTTATATTATATTCTTACTCAAATCTATAAACTCAATCACTATTCTCTATTTAGAATTAAAAATCATAAGACGATAATCAGTAATTATTTTTATACATACTTATTTTGTTAATATGTATAAGGATAAGTATAAAGATAATTACTGATTATCCTTATAATTTTTTATTATTTTATTTTACTGATTAATAAGTAGTATGTATAAGGATAATCAAGATAATCAGTAATTAAGTCAATTTTTTTTATGTTAGCCGCTACTTCCTCTAACGGCCCTAGAGGTAGCTGCCAACATAAAAGAATTTGGTTGGCCGCTAGAGAGAGTAGCGGCTGAGCCTTCATCTCAGCTATTCACTCTAATTTTGGACTCAATCATTCACTCATTTACTCTAATTTTTGACGGCTAGATAACAGTTAGTTGAAATAGTGTCCATAACTAACATTTTTCATGGATCATTTCCCTATATATATATATATATATATATATATATATATATATATATATATATATATACATACATACATACGCACATACTAATATAGTTACTTAGTTTTATATACATCTAGAATTTAGAACGAAAATACCTTGGTTAGCTTCAGCACATTCAACAGCCAAGTCAATCGCGGATTTCCTATAGCCAATGACGACCACCTTCTTGCCTTTGAGTAGTTCCACAGAGGCTTCTTCATCGAGTTTGCTATAATCAAGGGAATGCATCACCTTCCCTTTAAACACTTCTGGCCCTTTGTTATAAGCGAATGTTGGTATTTTCGGTTCAACCCCATATCTCCCAGTACAAACCACAAGAAACTCAAACGAATACCACTGCATTAATCAATTACCCAAAAATAAATAAAAAGTTAATAAATTAGATATTAGCTTATCAGGGTATTGAAAATGGAGTATATATTGATGTAAATACTATAGACTAATTTATTTTTTCAAGCATAATATTGTTAATAATATTTGCTAAAACTGTAATAGTTATGACATGTCAACGAATATAAATAATGACAAGTTAAGAACTTTATATCCTTAATTGCTAATTTTAGAACGACAAAAAAGGAAAAGAAACAGAAATATATATATATATATATATATATATATATAGAGAGAGAGAGAGAGAGAGAGAGAGAGAAAGTTCAGGAGCATAAGTTTTAATTAACATAATTCCTTAACTAGCATAACTATTTAAAAGCCAAACCAAAGCCTTCCTTCCGCGTCTTTTGAAAAAAACACAAATCGCGAGCCCTAGCTTTCCTGAACTCGCTTCTTCTTCCTCCTCCCTTCCTTCCATTTCCATTAGCTCAATTCCTAAACCTTTCTCCCCCACTCACTTTTACTTTCTCTCTCCTCTGTTCTTCCACTTTTCCCAGTCTTTAAGGGCTGCCAATCCCTAATTCATCAATTATAATACGAAAGTCAGAGTTTTAGCTATCCGGTTCTCTCTTTTTGGTCGGTAGATACCCAAAGAGTTTATGTTTTGGGTTTTTTTTCTTCTTATTTGGTATGTGGTGGAAATGCCTAGGATGTTAACATGTTTGACTTGGGTACATGAAAAAGTTTGTCCATATAGAAAAAGTACAGAACTGCTCACCACATTTTCCTGGGTCTGTGATGAGTAAATACTTTAAATTTGCTAAAGATTTACCTGGGTTTTTCTTTTGTAGAAAGTATTAGAATTTAAGGAAAAAGCTTTAATTTTTTGGTAAGAATTTTATGTGCTGTGATTATTTTGTCAACTTAAAGTGGGAAATTGTCAAGATCTTTGGGGGGATTTAGTTGAATGTGTGCCATTTGAAGGAGAATTATCAAGTTAGTGAAGGTGCAAAGGGTATTAAAGTATCTGGTTTCATGATGGACTAAGGCTTGGGGATTGCTTTTGGGATTTGAGTTTAATATCCTTCAAGGCAAAGATCAATTGCTTTCTAAGATTTTGCCACATCCTTCAAGTAATTGGAGTGTTGATAGAAGTTTATTGTGGAATATTGTGCAATGACTAAATCATAGTTTTGGAATATTGAGTGGATTTTACTTGTCATAATTGGGTTTTCCCCAAAGGGAAGTTTTTATGGCAGAGAATATGGAGCACTAGTTGAAGCTTATTAGTAAAAAGAGAAAAGGGGAAAATTTGATTCTTTTCCACACACAGGAGGCTATAGTTGCTTGAGCTTTACTCTGTCGTAAAGCTTGCGGTTTCAAATTGGAAAAAGATCGGGCAGGTTGTATGTGGGGGTCTGATTAGTATATTCGACTTTCGACATGGTAGATCAACTAGAAAGCTTCTTTTGGATAGGAGGCATGGGAGCAGGCACACTGTTGGTAAGAACTCTTGTCCAATATAAACAGAACATAACTTTTATTATATTCAAATCTTTTCAAGTGCTATGATGTTTCCTGGAATCGTGAAAGATTGTGTTTTTCATTAGAGATGTGTACTTCTTGAATATGTCTGTAAAAACTATTTTATTTTATTTATTTATTATTTTAGGATTAATAAATCTTGGACTGTTACTCTCAACATCAAAGAAGTAACTTGAAAGCATTCATTATGCCTTAATGTTAAGAGACAGTTTCTATCACTTCCTTTGCCAATGCAGTTTCGGAGTGTATTATGAAAGAAATATTCTATATTTGTTGATTCTCTCAGTTTCTACAGGTGCTGAATATCCTAAAACTGAACTTAAGATGCTGACCTATTACGACGAAAAGAACTTAATTACTGAGGTAAACGTTCCTTTTCTTGAGATGATCCACCATGCACATTGATAAACTTTAGGCCACCGACTAATGAATTAGTTCTGAGATTTATATCTGCTTTCATAACATTGTAAAATGTTTCAGGATCTTGAAGAAAGTGGACTGGCAAAAGCTGATGGTTTAAGGTCTAGTGTAAAGGAACTCATGGAAGAAGAGATGTTCAGTGAGCAAGGTCTGAAGAAGAGTATGAATAGTGCTGATGAACAACTGAACCAGTTGAATTCAAAAAATGGTGGACACGTTAGAGAGAAACCTAAGCAAACTAAAAATCATCGCAGCAAATCCTGTGATATGCACATCATTGATTTGGATGGGGCTGAAAACTCATCTAATCTGGAAACCTCTAAAAATCTTGATTTGGAAGTTATCTTAGAAGAGCTTTGCCGATTAAATCAGAAAGGTAGTTGTTTGAAGCATGATTGGCGTGATGATGTTGACATTAAGTCGGATCAGGTGTACTCTCTTGTTGAAGAAAAATTGGGTGCAGCAATTAAGGTGTTTATCGGTCAGAGGTTTAGTAATGATAAGAATCTTGCAGAGGATGGAAAAATGCCAAAAATGACAAAGCTATTGTAGAAAAGAAAAATCAAGAGCTGGTGAAAAAAATTGAGGAGATGTTATTGAAGAATGAAAGACTGAAGAAAAAAGTGGTGTACTCGATTTTTTTTTTCTCTTTAGTTTGTCATTAGTTTGTCAAGATAGTTTTGGTACTTTAGTTTGTCAAGATTATAACTTCAAAATTCTATTAAAGTATATTGCATTGCCAGGAACTTCATAAGCATCTTTAGGCCTTCATTTTCCAGATCTGAACCATACTTTATGCAACTCTCAATGCTCACACCACTAACTTTAACCCATACTAGACAGAACCTTTAAGGAAAATACATTTACATCAACCTCGCTTTCTTTGACATGTGAACAAACATGTACACATGATTAACATGAAATTATGACTCAACATTATAACACTTTGCCAAAAGACTAACTTTACAACCAAAAAATGAATTACAGTCTTTTGGAGTTCCTGAACAAAAATTCTTCCATTAATCTTTGAAATCGACGATAGCTTTGTCAAATTTCAAAAGCTTCACCTCTGACCAAAAAGCCAATTTGGAATTTTGAGTTGATTTTCACTGCAAGTAATATGAACAATAATCAGTGGTTTGGATGCTACACAAGTAATCACAGAAATCCTAGTGCCATTGCAAACCCAATTATCAACAAATTCCACAATAACACTCACATAATGAGCAAAGAAAAGTTGCACGAGATACATTTATGCAGACATTTCATTGTCAGGACTACCAATAGGAAACAATAACATAATCTTGTAATCAAATTACAAGTTTTCCTCAGGCAAAACTAGTGACTACCACTAGAAACAACTACATAAACTTCTAAACAATTTATTATTCAAATAAAGATTCAAACTTTCCTCAGCAGGCTAGTTTCTACAGCAACTGCATTCCCTCAAAAACAATTTTCCAGCTAAAATTACAACTCCATTGCCCGTTAAGCAAAAACTAAGAAACTAACTAAAAACTATAAAATTGAAGTAAATAAAATAATCCCCTGTATCCAGTCCATCACTCTCAAAAAACACGATCTTAATCTAATCATCAGTATAAAAAATCAAAGGTAAAACCCACATACAATTCTCCTAATTTAACACAAATGGGTTAAATATAAATTTACAAATTTATGTCACATTTTCAAAATAGGGGGAAAAGAGAGACCTGGTAGAATGCAAGAACAGCAATAACACCATCAGGGCCTGTTACTGTATGACAAAAAATCACAAAGACATGCTTCAACAAGGTCATTTATGAATCGCGATTCTCAGTGCTTTGCCTAATTGCGAATCTTAGAGAAGCTTCAGTTGAGAAGAGAGATTCTTAGAGAAGCTAGGGCTTCCGATTTGGAGAGAGGGGAGAAGAGCGAAGGAAGGCTTTGTAAGGAACAAGGCTGGAAGCTCAGGATTCAGATTAGTGAGCATAAACTGAGTTTAATGAGTTAGTTAAGTAACAAGGGTATTCTAGTCTTTTAGTTGCTGTTAAGCTAGATATTATTGTCCTTGTTTGTTGAGTCGGTTAGATTTGTTGCTAGGAATGCACGAGGCATGTGGTCATGTGCTCAGTTCCTTGCTCAGTCATTTTCCATTTCATTCCTTTTGCTGATGAAGGGAATATATAGGCAATCTATCTCATTTTTGGAGGGCATGAATGAAATACTAGATCTATTTTTCTTTCTCTAATATTGTTCTCTCTTCTCCTCCTCTCTAGCTCCCTCCTCTCAATCCAAAATTTGCTCTTTGTTCTCTGATTTTCTTCCAATTAACTCAATTTGTCTTGTCGATTCCTTACAATTGGTATCAAAGCCTTCGAATCTGCACCTATGGCCACCAACAACCAACGATTGAGCAGTTTAGAGTCTCAGATGCAGGAGCAAAATTCGAACATACAACAGCTGCAGACACAGTTGCAGAACTCAGTCTCTACTCTGCAGCAAGGGTTTGATACGAAACTTGAGCATATGATGAAGAACTTTGAGGCACTCCTAGTTCAACGAGTGCACCAAAAGGACCCTACTCAACCAGGTTCCTCATCTTCACCTTCAGGTTCAATTCTAGGCCAGTATGAGCCCACTCCCAAGCCAGATAAGTATAATGACATATTTAGAACTGTTAAGTTTGAGTTTCCAAAATTCAATGGTGAAAACCCTATATCATGGATCAGGAAGTGTAACAAGTTATTCTTGCATCATGTGGTGGCTAAAATTCAAAAGGTGTACTTAACTACCTTGAGTTTGGAAGGGGAGGCTGAACAGTGGTATTCAGGATTTGTGCATGAAGGCCAGAGCTAACTTGGAATGGGTTAATAGATGAAATAGTGGCTAGATTCAGTCCAGAAGCCAGTGACAACCTCATAGGGGAATTGAAGAAACTACAACAAATTGGAACAGTGGATGATTACAGAAAAAAATTTGAAGAACTAAGGGGTTGGGCTTTAGCAAGGAACCCAATCCTTAATGAGGAGTTTTTTATGGACTGCTTCATGGGGGGTTTAAAATTGGAAATTCAGTTGGGAGTTCAGGAGCTGAAACTAAAGACTCTCAAGGACATGATCAGATTGTCTAGGGTGGAAAAAGCTAAATTGGAAGCTTGGCTCAAAAGGAGTAGGATGATGACTAAGTCCACTATGAACACCACTTATTCTAGACCTGTAATCATGCCCCAACCCAAACCTGTTGATATGGGAAATGGAAATGCTGTGAGAACCTTACCTATGAGAGGATTGACTAGGGAACAGATTGATGAAAAGAGAAGGAAGAGGTTATGCTTTTCATGTGACGAACCTTTTGTGCAAGGTCACATATGTAAGAAACCACAACTATTCATGTTGCTTCCTTCTAATGGTCTGGAACTTGAGGAGGCTGAACCTTGTGAGGAGGATGACATAAGAGGTCCAACTGTAGAATGTGAAGAGCAAGAGGCCCAAATTACACTGCATGCCCTCTCAGGACACAGTACTAACAATACTATCAGATTACTTGGGATATCTCAGGGAAGGTTTCTGAGGATTTTAGTAGATAGTGGCAGCACCAATAATTTTCTAGACCCTCAGGCAGCTAAAAGGATTAAGGCTGCAGTAAAGGATACCAATGTTACCAATGTGACTGTGGCAGATGGGTTCAAGGTCTCTAGTCATCAGCACTGTCCAGGACTTCCTTGGTCCATACAAGGGGAGGAATTCAAAACAGATTTCAGAATACTACCACTAGGAGGGATAGATGCAGTCTTGGGGGTTCAGTGGTTACAATCCTTCAATCCAGTCACTTTTGATTTCCACAACTTGCAGCTAAGTCTTGAAAGGGAAGGTAAAGCTATAGTATTACAGGGTGAATCTGATCAAGTCACCCCAACCATACACTACCTTGAATCTGGTGAGTTCAAAAAAGTGCTGAAATCTACATCTCATGGGTATTTTGGTTACTTGTTTGGAATGTATCAGGAAGCTAATGAAGAGTTGGGAATGGAAATGGGGGATCAGGGCATCACTACAGAGAAACAAGTGAACGGTAAAGGTAATGAAAGTTACATTCCATTACCACCCTCAACTGAAAACCAACCACAACTGGAAAATCTGCTGCAAGAATTCTCAGTGGTTTTCCAAGAGCCAAAAGAATTGCCCCCAAATAGAACTCAATATCATCACATTCCATTGAAAGAAGGAAGCCAACCAGTTAGCCTTAGGCCTTACAGATACCCATATGTTCAGAAAGGGGAAATAGAGAAGATTGTCAAAGAAATGTTGCAGAATGGAGTCATTCAGCCAAGCAACAGCCCATATGCTTTTCCAGTACTCTTAGTTAAAAAACATGATGGCACTTGGAGGATGTGTATAGATTATAGGGCCCTGAATGCTATGACTGTGAAGGATAAATTTCCTATACCAGCAATTGATGAGTTGCTTGATGAATTACATGGCTCAAAGTGGTTCTCAAAATTGGATCTAAGGTCTGGGTACCACCAAATCAGAGTCAACAAAGAAGACATTCCAAAAATAGCCTTTAGAACCCATAGTGGTCATTTTGAATTTATGGTTATGCCTTTTGGGCTCACTAATGCACCAGTCACTTTTCAATCTTTGATGAATGAGGTATTTCAGCCATACCTAAGGAAGTTTGTACTAGTATTTTTTGATGATATATTGGTCTACAGTAGCAGCTATTAGGAGCACTTGGAGCATTTGAGGATGACTTTACAACTACTGAAGGACCATTTCTTATTTTCCAAAAAGAGTAAGTGTGTTTTTGGTATAGAACAGGTTCAATATTTAGGTCATGTGATCAATTCTGAAGGTGTTTCTACTGACCAAGACAAGATTTGCTGCATGCTTAATTGGCCTTTACCAGTTAACATAAAAGGGTTGAGAGGATTTTTGGGTCTCACTGGTTATTATAGGAAGTTTATAAGGAATTATGGGCTTATCAGTAAGCCTCTAACTGACCTGCTTAAAAAAGACAAATTTGCTTGGAATGATAAAGCAGCTACAGCCTTCAAGGAATTGAAAGAAGCCATGACACAAGCCTCAGTCTTAGCAATGCCCAATTTCAATGAGCCCTTTATTCTGGAAACTCATGCCTCTCATTTTGGCATTGGGGCAGTATTGATGCAAAAGGGAAGACTGTAACGACCCCAAAATAGATCCATTCCATCCAACCCATTCTGAGTCGCCAAATACATGGTACAGAAAATAACTACAACTTTATTACAACAATTGTCGTATTAAATACAACAACACATATGCTGTGAGTTTGGATACAAATATATACCAAATGTGACACATGTCCCAACCGTGGACAACACCTCACAGTGGCACCTTACATAAAGGTATAGTCAAAGACTGTGTTAGAAATTAGAATCTTTGGGAAGTGCTCAAGGAAATTTTCGTATATGGGAGGCCATGCTTCTAGGTTATGATAAATATCATATGGCCACAGAATTATTCTTGGTTGACCCATTAGACCCCAAAGAAAAACGAGAAGATTACTATCATATTCTTCTCAATGGGTAGTCTTCTCTTGACATATCATTATCTCCATCGTCTCTAATTGAGAATTATACTTCAAACAAACACCAAGATTATATAGGTAGTGCTCGTAAATATACTCAAGTGGATGAGCACATCCCTGTCTTATGATGATACGAGGTCGTATATCATTAGACATCTTGTATGATAGTGACAAAACACCCTTCCAACGTTGGGTTCGCCTCACCCTATTTGATTCACCAAATATAACTACTAAATGATGTATACAACACTTTTCTATACTGCTTAGGGAGAACCTCCACAGTTAGAGACCACCGTTCTATTTTTCCATTACCCTCGCTCGACCCAGCTACACTCTTATTACCTGAAAGGAATTGTGAAACAGAAGGGTGAGCACAACTAGCCCAGTAAAGAATATCATGACTAAAGATAAATAAATTATCAATAGCCTTCAACAGTAATAAATCAGATATTTAGAACATATGGTAGATGATAAAATTTTTCAACCATAGCTGCAGCGGAACGATCAATCCATTAGAAGAGTCAAATAGACTATAAAGTCTATTATCTACTCCATGTTAAAAATTCACCAACAATGTTTTATCCCTATAACATCAATCAACAGTTCCTTTCCACAATCATATGAATATCTTATAATCATAATTGTAATTCTAAATTCCTCTTCTCATCCAGGACGAAGATAATTTTCATCACCTATCTTTACCTGAAATATCAAAGATCATGGTTACACCAAATCACAGTTCATGTTCATAATCATACTAATAACTTCATCTTTGCACTACGGCCGAAGATATTCATTTGTATCACCAGTTGGTCATGTTCATCTCAACACCTGTTCATCTTTGCACTACTGGCCAAAGATATTCAACAACATGTCATCTTTGCACTACGGGCCAAAGATATTCATCAACAATTCATCTTTGCACTACTGACCAAAGTTATTCAACCACAGGTCATCTTTGCACTATGAGCCAAAGATATTCATCACCAATTCATCTTTGCACTACATGCCAAAGATATTCAACAACAGTTCATATTTGCACTACAGGCCAAATATATTCATCAACAGTTCATATTTGCACTATAGGCCAAATATATTAATATCTCAAAGAAATATATAATCATTTCAGAATTTATATAAACAATAATTATAACCATGTTGATCAATTCACCTTTGCACTTAAGCTAAAGATATTCAATTATAAATTCAATGGTCATGATCATACCAGTCAACAATTCAACTTTGCACTACTGGCCAAAAATCTACCTATCTTTACACTCAAGTCAAAGAGAAACATCATCATTAGGGTTATAAAAATGTTATATATGATAATAAAATCAATATAATCAACATATAGATTTAATCTCAAGAGTAATATTCATAAATCAACTATAATTTGGTTAGAAAAAGAAACCAATTTTGTCGTAAATAGTAACTCGTGAATAGTAACTCATGAATAGTAACTCGTGAATAGTAACTCGTGAATAGTAATTCATGAATAGTAACTCGACATGAAAAAGGTAGAAATTCCACAATAAAATCCATACCAATATTTCGGTATAATGATATTGAAAGACTAATATTTCTTAAGCTTATAAACAATTTATTTAAATTGTTTACACTTTACTAATTAATGCATTTAATCATCATAAAATGACAACTCTTAAGATTTCATCACCAATAACCAAAATCCTCATCAAAAATCTGTATATAACTCATATATGATTCTCAAGCCAAAAAATCATATTTTCTAATTTTCTTACTTCACATAACATATTTAATTCATTTACTCATAACTAGACTATTTTTATGAAAAATACCAAATCAGTCCAAAAAATATTTCTTTTATGAGATTTAGCAGAATATAGTCCCATATTGAACATATATTTTTCCCAGAATTTTTAAAATTCATTTACTATTTTTCATATGGCCAAAACCGTCGAATATTTAGACATTTATCATAAATTGAACTTTTATCCAAAAATTCCGAAATTCACATAGTACACTGATATTATATAGATATACTTCCAATAAAAATTTTATCAATTTTGGAGTTAACCACAAGGAGTTATAAGCGGTTACTTTTAAAATTATCTTTTCTCATAAAATTCATAACTCTTAATCTATACATCCAAAACTCACCATTTTTGGACACAATCAATAAAACTCATCAAAATATCATTCTAAATTTTTTTCAGAATTTTTTGAAGGTCAGAAGAATTACGAACTGAAAAACATAATAACCCTTAAAATCCCTTACTATCCCTTACCTCAAAAGTGCAGTATTTCTGACTGGAATGCAAAGCCGAAGGAAACTTGCACTGAATAGCAACTCTCAAAGTATCTAAATACTCACAAAATATGCTTCATAATATAGAGAGAGAAAGAGAGAAAGCTTATGTTTCTGGTGTGATTTTCAATTCTAACTTAGCCCTCTATTTATAGGAAAATGTTAGTACGCCGAAGCAGACTTGACCTACTACCTGATGGCTTTACCTGTTACTATTTCACCCACCAAAAATCAGCCATCTTCCCCAACAATCAAAAGTGAGGCCCACCCATTTCTCGAATTTTCCACCAAAATCATTTATAAACCTAATTTCTGAATCAGTCACCTCTTAAAATTCATAACAAATCATTCGTTCATTTTTAACGGTTCAAAATTTGTGAACATATACTTAACTTATATATGTATAACATATCCAAAAATCACAACGATCCAACGGTCAGATTAAAAATTATAACTCACACAATAAAGCTGCAAAAACACTGATTTGATCTTTTAATACCTCCAATCCAACAAAATACTGATAAAATACCTCAACATTAATTCCTTCATTTATAACCACATAAATAAATCCATCATTTATATCAACATCAAATAAATATTTCATTATCATATAGTTCAATAATTAATTATTCACAAATAATATTACAGAATCACAATAATGACAACCAGGCAGTTCCTGGAAAAGAGGGGGCTTTCCGATAAGAATATCTCCTTACTGGCGAGCAATTAGGTGACCAAACCTCTCATTGACAGAACTTTTTAGACAATGCCAACAATGCTATCTAATAATATTATTCAAATAATATGAATTATTGATCTGATAATGGAGATACTGTGCAGTGACAATTATTGAAACAACAATAATATAAAATATCAACGCAGCAATTATTGAATCAATAAAATAAAATATTGAACAGTAATTACTGTAACAATTATTGAGTAGTGTCTTCTCACGTAAGAATCAATAATTCAAAAAAATACTGTGCAATACCCTGTGCAATTGTGCAACTACGCGTTTTACTGTATTTTGACCACCAGGTATTCCAACAGTGTTAACAGTAACAACTACGCCGTTATTTATAAAAATTCAAATTTGTCGTTTTCTTCATCCGACAGTTATTCTGTTATGGGGCCCACAAATGGATGCACCGTCGTACGAATATTCTCCGACAAAAAGAATATTCCACGACTAAACGAATATTCTCCGACAACAATGAATATTTTATAACCACTTGCATATTTTGAAAAAAAATTTATATATCACCCTTAACTTTAACTTTTATCAATTTAACGATTTATTAAATAAAAAAATTGAATATTTTTATTTCATAAAATTCGGGGTCTTACAATCTCACCTCCTTATGAAATTTCGTCCCCGAAATTTACGTACCTGATAATTCAAAGAGTTGAGAATACCTTGCTTTCATTTTAGATTCCATCTTCCCTGTCATCATAATTTCTTCATTGCTCATCTCCTATATTTCAGATATCATTCTAGAATACAGCTTCAAAGCAAGGGTTAATTGAACAAATTAACGTATTACATAATATCCCGATATTATGACTGACCAACAATTAAGCTTAGGTAGGACACACTAGAGAAGGATTTACTCATCTCTCCCCTCCTAGTTATATTCCCCGATCTCCGCCAGAGACCATATCCCTAAGCTCTGATACCAAAATGTGATATTGGACACCATCATGTGTCAGCACCTCACAAGGATACCTATCAGCTTGCCACCGCAGAACGGCGTCCCCTACGGAGAGTCTGGCTTCGGTGCATTCTCCATCAACAGGATGTCACCAGATAGAGGCTCGGGGCTCTTTACTTATAGCTCTGATACCAAAATGTAACGACCCCAAAATAGGTCCATTCCATCCAACCCATTCTGAGTCGCCAAATACATAGTACAGAAAATAACTACAACTTTATTACAACAATTGTCGTATTAAATACAACAACACATATGCTGTGAGTTTGGATACAAATATATACCAAATGTGACACATGTCCCAACCGTGGACAACACCTCACAGTGGCACCTTACATAAAGGTATAGTCAAAGACTGTGTTAGAAATTAGAATCTTTGGGAAGTGCTCAAGGAAACCTTCGTACATGGGAGGCCATGCTTCTAGGTTATGATAGATATCATATGGCCACAGAATTATCCTTGGTTGACCCAATAGACCCCAAAGAAAAACGAGAAGATTACTATCATATTCTTCTCAATTGGTAGTCTTCTCTTGACATATCATTATCTCCATTGTCTCTAATTGAGAATTATACTTCAAACAAACACCAAGATTATATAGGTAGTGCTCGTAAATATATTCAGCAAGTGGATGAGCACATCCCTGTCTTATGATGACACGAGATTGTATATTATTAGACATCTTGTATGATAGTGGCAAAACACCCTTCCAACTTTGGGTTCGCCTCACCCTATTTGATTCACCAAATATAACTACTAAATGATGTATACAACACTTTTCTATACTGCTTAGGGAGAACCTCCACAGCTAAAGACCACCGTTCTATTTTCCCATTACCCTCGCTCGACCCAGCTACACTTTTATTACCTGAAAGGAATTGTGAAACAGAAGGGTGAGCACAACTAGCCCAGTAAAGAATATCATGACTAAAGATAAATAAATTATCAATAGCCTTCAACAGTAATAAATCAGAGATTTAGAACATATGGTAGATGATAAAAATTTTCAACCATAGCTGCAGCGGAACGAACAATCCATTAGAAGAGTCAAATAGACTATAAAGTCTATTATCTACTCCATGTTAAAAATTCACCAACAATGTTTTATCCCTGTAACATCAATCAACACTTCCTTTCCACAATTATATGAATATCTCATAATCATAATTGTAATTCTAAATTCCTCTTCTCATCCAGGACGAAGATAATTTTCATCACCTATCTTTACCTGAAACATCAAAGATCATGGTTACACCAAATCACAGTTCATGTTCATAATCATACTAATAACTTCATATTTGCACTACGGCCAAAGATATTCATGTTTATCACCAGTTGGTCATGTTCATCTCAACACCTGTTCATCTTTGCACTACTGGCCAAAGATATTCAACAACATGTCATCTTTGCACTACGGGCCAAAGATATTCATCAATAATTCATCTTTGCACTACTGGCCAAAGATATTCAACCACAGGTCATCTTTGCACTATGAGCCAAAGATATTCATCACCAGTTCATCTTTGCACTACAGGCCAAAGATATTCAACAACATTTCATATTTGCACTATAGGCCAAATATATTCATCAACAGTTCATATTTGTACTATAGGCCAAATATATTAATATCTCAAAGAAATATATAATCATTTCAGAATTTATATAAACAATAATTATAACCATGTTGATCAATTCACCTTTGCACTTAAGCTAAAGATATTCAATTATAAATTCAATGGTCATGATCATACCAGTCAACAATTCAACTTTGCACTACTGGCCAAAGGGAACCCATAGTCATGATCATACCAAAAATCTACTCATCTTTACACTCAAGTCAAAGAGAAATATCATCATTAGGGTTATAAAAATATTATATATGATAATAAAATCAATATAATCAACATATAGATTTAATCTCAAGAGTAATATTCATAAATCAACTATAATTTGGTCAGAAAAAAAAAACCAAATTTATCGTGAATAGTAACTCGTGAATAGTAACCCGTGAATAGTAACTCGTGAATAGTAAATCATGAATAGTAACTCGACATGAAAAAGGTAGAAATTCCACAATAAAATTCATACCAATATTTCGGTATAATGATATTGAAAGAATAATATTTCTTAAGCTTATAAATAATTTATTTAAATTGTTTACACTTTACTAATTAATGTATTTAATCATCATAAAATGTCAACTCTTAAGATTTCATCACCAATAACCAAAATCCTCATCAAAAATATGCATATAACTCATATATGATTCTCAAGCCATAAAATCATATTTTCTAATTTTCTTACTTCACATAACATATTTAATTCATTTACTCATAACTAGACTATTTTCATGAAAAATACCAAATCAGTCCCAAAAATATTTTTTTTATGGAATTTAGCAGAATATAGTCCCATATTGAACATATATTTTTTCCAGAATTTTTAAAATTCATTTACTATTTTCCATATGGCCAAAACCGTCGAATATTTAGACATTTATCATAAATTGTACTTTTATCCAAAAATTCCGAAATTCGCAGAGTACACTGATATTATATAGATATACTTCCAATAAAAATTTCATCAATTTTGGAGTTAACCACAAAGAGTTATAAGCGGTTACTTTTAAAATTGTCTTTTCTCATAAAATTCATAACTCTTAATCTATACATCCAAAAATTACCATTTTTGGACACAATCAATAAAACTCATCAAAATATCATTTCAAATTTTTTTCAGAATTTTCTGAAGGTCAGAAGAATTACGAACTGAAAAATATAATAAACCTTAAAATCTCTTACTATCCCTTACCTCAAAGTGCAGTATTTCTGACTAGAATGCAAAGCCGAAGGAAACTTGTACTGAATAGCAACTCTCAAAGTATCTAAATACTCACAAAATATGCTTCATAATATATAGAGAGAAAGAGAGAAAGCTTATGTTTCTGGTGTGATTTTCAATTCTAACTTAGCCCTCTATTTATAGGAAAATGTTAGCACGCCGAAGCAGACTTGACATGCTACCTGATGGCTTTACCTGTTACTATTTCACCCACCAAAAATCAGTCATCTTCCCCAACAACCAAAAGTGAGGCCCACCCATTTCTAGAATTTTCCACCAAAATCATTTATAAACCTAATTTCCGAATCAGTCACCTCTTAAAATTCATAACAAATCATCCGTTCATTTTTAACGGTTCAAAATTTGTAAACATATACTCAACTTATATATGTATAATATATCAAAAAATCACAACGATCCAACGATCAGATTAAAAATTATAACTCACACAATAAAGCTGTAAGAACACTGATTTGATCTTTTAATACCTCCAATCCGACAAAATACTGACAAAATACCTCAACATTAATTCCTTCATTTATAACCACATAAATAAATCCATCATTTATATCAACATCAAATAAATATTTCATTATCATATAGATCAATAATTAATTATTCACAAATAATATTACAGAATCACAATAATGACAACCAGGCAGTTCCCAGGAAAGAGGGGGCTTTCTGATAAGGATATCTCCTTACTGGCGCGCAATTAGGTGACCAAATCTCTCCTTGACAGAATTTTCTAGACATTGCCAACAATGCTATCTAATAATATTATTCAAATAATATGAATTATTGATCTGATAATGGAGATACTGTGCAGTGACAATTATTGAAACAACAATAATATAAAATATTAACGCAGCAATTATTGAATCAATAAAATAAAATATTGAACAGTAATTACTGTAACAATTATTGAGTAGTGTCTTCTCACGTAAGAATCAATAATTCAAAAAAATACTGTGCAATACCGTGTGCTACTGTGCAATTACGCATATTACTGTATTTTAACCACCAGGTATTCTAACAGTGTTAACGGTAACAACTACGCCGTTATTTATAAAAATTCAAATTTGTCGTTTTCTTCATCCGACAGTTATTCTGTTATGGGGCCCATAAATGGCTGCGCCGTCGTACGAATATTTCCCGACAAAAAGAATATTCCACGACTAAACGAATATTCCCCGACAACAATGAATATTTTATAACCACTTGCGTATTTTGAAAAAAAATTCATATATCACCCTTAACTTTAACTTTTATCAATTTAACCATTTACTAAATAGAAAAATTGAATATTTTTATTTCATAAAATTCGGGGTCTTACAAAGGCCTATAGTTTATTTGAGTAAGGCAATAGCACCCCAACATCTGGGATGGTCTACCTATGAAAAAGAGCTAATGGCAGTGGTGTATGCTGTTAATAAGTGGAGACACTACTTATTTGGAAACAAGGTATACATTAAGACTGACCACCACAGTCTCAAATACTTGTTAGATCAAAGGATTACAACCACTAACCAACAAAAGTTGATAACTAAATTGATGGGGCTTGATTATGAAATAGCATACAAAAAGGGTAAGGAGAATACAGTGGCTGACAACCTCTCTCAAAAAATGGAGGCATCATCAATACAAAGCCATTGTCTAGCTATCATCCAAGGTACTGGAGAAAACTGCAGCAGTATTACTACAGTCATTCCTACTTGGCTGCAAGAGATATCACAATCATAGGACAAGGATGATGGAATGAAAGAGATCATCACCCAACTGCAACTTAAACCAAACACTCTCCCAGGCTACTCCTTTATCAATGGCAGACTTAAGTTTCAAAATAAATTAGTGGTTGGTCCAGACCTAGAGTTAAGAACAAAATTTTTGACTGAATTTCATAGTTCACCTATTGGTGGTCACTCGGGCATCAGAGGTACTTATGAAAGAATAAGAAAGTTTCTATGGTGGCCTTCCTTGAGGCTAGATGTCACCAAATTTGTGAAGGAATGTGATGTATGCCAACAGCAAAAGCATGAGACTCTGGCATACCCAGGGCTGCTGCAACCCCTTCCCATCCCAGACACACCTTGGGCCGATATCTCCATGGATTTCATAGAGGGTCTGCCTAGTTCAGAAGGTATGACAGTGATTTGGGTGGTAATAGACAGACTTACCAAATATGGACACTTCATTGCTTTGAGGCACCCTTTCTCTGCTGCACAGTTGGCTCAAGGCTTCCTCTTACACATTTATAAGTTACATGGGCTACCTACCACTATAGTCTCTGATAGAGATAAGGTATTCATTAGTCTATTTTGGCAATCCCTTTTCAAAATGGTGGGCACCAAACTGCAGATGAGTTCAGCTTACCACCCTCAAACCGATGGACAAACTGAAAGAGTTAATCAGGTCCTCGAATGCTACCTTAGATGTATGGTGACTCAACAGCCCCACAAGTGGAATTCTTGGTTGCCCCTAGCTGAATGGTGGTACAACTCTCACTTTCATACTGGATTACAAGCAACTCCTTTTGAAATGCTCTATGGGTATAAACCACCACACCTTAATTTCCATCAGTTTGGACAGGTACAAGATCCAACCACCAAACAGTTTTGTAAAGAAAGGTCCCAGTTACTGCAGTTGATGAAGCAACACTTAGTGGAAGCACAGTCAAGAATAAAGGGCTATGCTGACAAACACAGGACAGAGAGATCCTTTGTTCCAGGTGATATGGTTTATCTCAAAGTTAAACCTTATACACAAACTTCACTGACACAGTTAAAGCATGAAAAAATGGCTCCTAAGTATTATGGTCCTTTTTGGGTGGAAGAAAGACTAGGATCGGTGGCATACAAACTTCAATTACCCAGCTATTCCAAGATACATCCAGTTTTTCATGTCTCTCTGCTCAAGAAAAAGATTGGGTCTCAATGCACAGCCTCACCTGTACTTCCCCCTTTGAATTCAGTGGCAGACACTGCAGTGGAGCCTATTGCTATCTTAGAGAGAAGGATGATTAAGAGGAATAATGCAGCTGAAGTGAAGGTCTTGGTTCAATGGGCAAATTCCCTTCCCTCTGAAGCTACTTGGGAGGATTGGAACCAGTTACACAACAAGTTTCCTCAATTCAACCCTTGAGGACAAGGGCCTTTTTTAAGGGGAAGGGAATGTAAGGAACAAGGCTGGAAGCTCAAGATTCAGATTAGTAAGCATAAACTGAGTTTAATGAGTTAGTTAAGTAACAAAGGTATTTTAGTCTTTTAGTTGCTGTTAAGCTGGATATTATTGTCCTTGTTTGTTGAGTCGGTTAGATTTGTTGCTAGGAATGCACGAGGCATGTGGCCATGTGCTCAGTTCCTTGCTCAGTCATTTTCCATTTCATTCCTTTTGCTGATGAAGGGAATATGTAGGCAATCTATCTCATTTTTGGAGGGCATGAATGAAATACTAGATCTATTTTTCTTTCTCTAATATTGTTCTCTCTTCTCCTCCTCTCTAGCTCCCTCCTCTCAACCCAAAATCTGCTCTCTGTTCTCTGATTTTCTTCCAATTAACTCTATTTGTCTTGCCGATTCCTTACAGGCTTCCGATTTGGGTTTGGAGAGAAGAAGAAGCGACTTCAGGAAAGCTAGGGCTCGCGATTTGTATTTTTTTCAAAAGACGCGGAAGGAAGGCTTTGGTTTGGCTTTTAAATAGTTATGCTAGTTAAGGAATCCTATATATATATATATATATATATATATATATATATATATATATATATATAGAGAGAGAGAGCAATGATCTTAAGCTCATCCTTATTGAGTTCACCCCGAGCTCACCCTGCCTTTTTTTTATATAAAAAAAAACATAACTAATAAAAAATGTATAATAATTTTTGGAATTGAAAGTTTTTTTAAAAAAAAATATTTTGGGTGTGATTTGAATACATATAACAAAACAGTGTTGTACAGTCTGTATATATATATATATATATATATATATATATATATATATATATATATAATTTAAGAAACGAAGGAGTAATTTAGTACTCCATTGTAAGGCTTTAAAAGAGACATCAGCTGTAGTATCTATTGCATGCATGCACGTGTGTCCAATTTTGCACGTAAACTCGTAAATCTTTATCATCTTCCGACCATATGAGCAAGAGCAATGCTACGCACACAGGAATAATGGACAGGTTAATTGGACAATTTTTTTTTTGCTAGTGACTTCTAAAAAATATATAATATTTATTCCAACATGAATTTTTATAAAATATAATATTTTAGGTGTAATTTGGATACATATACAAATACAGGGTTATACAGTCTGTATAACTCTGTATTTGTATATGTAAAAAAAAAACTGTCCAATTAACCGGTCCATTATTCTTGTCCGCCAAGACTTTTCCAAAAAGAAACCTAATGGCTATTTTCTCCAAAATTGGCATTGTAGGAACTGGCATTAGCGGTATAGCTGCTGCTAAACAGCTCTCGGAATATAACCCAGTGATTTTTGAGGCCTCCGACGGAGTCGGAGGAGTCTGGAAACACTGCTCATATAGGTCCACAAAGCTTCAAACTCCTCGTTGCGATTACGTGTTCTCTGATTTCCCTTAGACCCAAACAGATAATTCAATTTTCCCATCTTCTAAGGAAGTAGTGGATTATCTCTATTCTTATGCCACCCACTTTGATTTGTTGAGGTTTGTAAAATTCAACTCAAAGGTGGTGTAAATCCGGTTTTGTGGTGATCGTGAAACCTCCACCGCTTTTGGTGGTAAGGTGGGAGATCTGTATGGAAATCTAATTAGTACTGGCCAGCGGGTGTGGGAGGTTGCTGTCCAGTCTAATCAATCAGAAATTATTCAGGTATAAATCGTTCTCAAATAAAACTAGAGTAGTGCTACGCGGACAGGAAATTGGGACCGAAAAATTGGACCGGTCCAATTTTTTATTTTTATTTTTATTGTGACTTTCAAAAAATATATAGTATTTATTCTAATAGGAATTTTTACAAAATATAGTATTTTAGGTATAATTTAGATACATATACAAATACAGGGTTATACAGACTGTATAACCCTGTATTTGTATATGTATCCAAATTACACCTAAAACACTATATTTTGTAAAAATTCCTGTTGTAATAAATACTATACATTTTTTAAAAATCACAATAAAAAAAAATAAAAAAATAGACCGATCCAATTTTCTGTCCAGCTAGACTTATTGATAAAACTATCCACACAAGCAAATTTATTAATTTGACGCTCTCTCACATCAATAGATATCTTTTAAAATAATCATCTGACACTTATATATATATATATATATATATATATATATATATATATATATATATATATATATAGTCCATTTCTTAAGTTTATCCTTATTGAGCTCACCCCGAGCTCATCCTGTTTTTTTATTTATATAAAAAAAAACATAACTAATAAAAAATGTATAATAATTTTTGGAATTGAAAGTTTTTTTAAAAAAAGTGTTTTGGGTGTGATTTGGGTACATATAACAAAACAGTGTTATACAGACAAGGCAGTGTGAGCTCGGGGGTGAGCTCAATAAGGATGAACTTAAGATCTTTGCTATATATATATATATATATATATATATATATATATATATATATATATATATATATATATATATATATATATATAGTCCGGATCCAGTCCGGGATCCCGGACTCTATAAAATACGGACCTTCTTTTTTTTTTTTTTGCTCTTTTTTTTTGAAACAACTAAAAAAAAAAATTTATGAAATTGAAATTTTTTCATAATACAGTGTTTTGGGTGTGATTTGGGTACGTATAACAAAACATGGTGGTACTGTCTGTGCAGACTGTACCACCACTTTTTGGTATGGGTATTCAAAACACGTCCAAAACATTGTATTATGGAAAAATTTCAGTTCCATAAAATATTAAATATTTTTTTTAGTTATTTAAAAAAAAAAGCAAAAAAAAAAAAAAGGTCCGGATTTTAAAAAAATCCGGACTCCCGGACTTGATCGGCTATATATATATATATATATATATATATATATATATATATATATATATAGTACTCTATTTTAGTCCAAAGTGAAAAATAAAATAAAATATAAGTTGAATTCCACCACCTTTGAGTTGAATTTCACAAACCTCAACAAATCAAAGTGGGTGGCATAAGAATAGAGATAATCATTGGAAAATTGAATTATTTGTTTGGGTCCAAGGGAAATCAGAGAGCTCGTAATCGCAACGAGGAGTTTGAAGCTTTGTGGAGTTTGAGCAGTGTTTCCAGACTCCTCCGACGGAGTCGGAGGCCTCAACAAGGTTGTATTCCGAGAGCTGTTTAGCAGCAGCCAATGCCAGCTCCTACAATGCCAATTTTGGAGAAAATAGCCATTAGGTTTTTTTTGGTTATGCTTAGCTTAATAGAGGGATGGTTTTTCAGTTGGAGATTAATCAGCTATTTATAGCAGTAGTGCATGGGTAAAACAGGCCATGTTCGGAGCACGTGACGTAGAGTTGGTGCAACAAACAATCAGGTGGCTAGCCTAACAAGTTGGTAAATTTCATTTCATTTCATTTCCATTTGCACTGCACTGCACTGCACTGAACAGCATCAACATGCATGTCATTCATTGTTTTGGTATTTGTTTGTCCCATTTCAACGTGCCAAACCCAAAATTCAGACTTCCTCCCTCCCGTCCGTCCCACCTAAATTAAATACTCAATATTTTTTGACTTTTTAAAATTATATTTATTATTTTTAAAATTACTTTTATTCAAAATATAGGTGAACAAATTACCATTTACTGACTTTTTAAAATTATATTTATTACTTTTTATTTAGGATGAACACATGTCCATCCTAATTAATGGTCCTAATTATCATTTACATAAATACCCATCTAACATAACATGAAACTGTAAATCATCCTAAATTCATTTCCTAAATTTTGGGATCATATGCTAAGACATAACATGAAATTGTAAATCATCCTAAATTCATTTCCTAAATTTTGGTCATTTCCTAAATTTTGGGATCATATGCTAAGACATAACATGAAACTGTAAATCATCCTAAATTCATTTCCAAAAAATTTGGTCATTCATTTCCTAAATTTTGGGATCATATGCTAAGACATAACATGAAACTGTAAATCATCCTAAATTCATTTCCAAATATTTTGGTCATTTCCTAAATTTTGGGATCATCTGCTAAATTTTGGGATCATATGGATCATATGCTAAGCACTTCCCTCGGCTGTTCATAAATTTCGGTATTTTCGATTTTCTAGGTGAACCGGACTGGTCCGAACCAAGTCCCACATTGGTTATTTTGTAAAAGTCTAAAGAAGTTTTTCTTATAAAAAGACTTCCAAGTCTTATATTCTTTTATTGGGCCGAATTTTAGCTTGAAGAAGGTTGGGCTTGGTACAAGTCATGGGCCTTTAGCCGAATTTCGGCTCAAAAACAAGTGGGGTTGCTCTTTCTTGGGCCGGTTTTTGTTTAAAATTGGGTTGAGTTAAAATTGGGCTGGAGCCGGTTCTAATAAGGTAAAAACTGGTACCGAACCAGCTAATCGGTTCGGTATACCGGTTCAACCGGTACCGGTATCGGTACCCTATTTTGGGAACTTTCGTTATTCGGTCTGATTCAGTTTGAACCGGTTCGGTCCGGTTTTTTACCGGTGAACACCCCCTAGACTTCATCATGCATACATTTTTTTTTTAATTCAAATAAAATAAGATAAGTCTCTTTTTTAATACACATTCACTAGTACATTATGTTTCCCTTTAAAAAGTTTATGCTATATGTAAAAAAAATAAAATAAGATTTTAAAAAGTTTATGCTATATGTAAAAAAAAAAATTAAGATTAGAGTGACGAAAATTTAAGACCATATGAATCTTAACATATAATTGATCACTAATAGTAACACAATATTATTTTATAAAGAGGTACTCATTTTATTATTTTACAATTAATTCAATTTCTTTTGTAAATTTAATAAAGTATTAATAGTCAATCACAATTTGTTGTACTTTATTGTTGATCATATCACAAATTAAATTATATCATTTTTAAAATAATGAACTCGTGCTTTGCACGAATTACCAATACTCTTATAAATTATAATGTCAAACATAACTATTTAACCTAAAAAAAAGTTTTACTTTTTTTAGCCATATTAAATGTGTGAGTATGAGTTTAATTAGTTTTTCTATAATCCTATTAATATTAATTAATAGTTGTTCGTAAGTTATGAAAATAATAGAGAGAGAAATAAAAATAAAGATAGAATACAAAGTTTGAAGAGCTTCAGCCGTCAAGGAGTTCTCAACCTCTATCTCCAGCCCAGGACACTTCCAAGACGCCAAGTCTAAAGAAGCAGAGGGGTCGTCATCATGGATTTCATGGATGAGAGGGAGCCGTAGTGCACAATCAAGATTTACAACCCATAGCAAGAATGAAGACATACCATCCGATTACACCTGAGTTGATGCCAATTAGAAAAAACGACGGATGAAGGCGAAGAAAAGGCACACCACGTCGAAGAAAAAGCACACCTTCGATCTGTAAGACTTATTTCTATTTTGATTGTATCATGATTTGTATTGATATGAAAGACTTATTTCTATTTTGCTATTTTAGCTTACTATTAGTATTGATCTGAAGTTAAATTTTAAAAGACTTGGTGAATTATTCTCTCACAAAATTTGAATAATATTTTGTAATAAAATTCTTTAATTGTCCACTCATGAAACTTAGATGGCAGAGTACACCATAGCAATAAATTTATTTGGGTGATCTCTTAGATTTACAACCCTTTGTTTGTGACGCCCCCAAAATTAGGTATACATCACCCATCTTGGGTCGTCAGATACATAGTACAAAATACAATTACAACTTACTAATACAACTGTCGTGTACAATACGACAAAACATAAACTGTGAGTTTGAATACAAATATTATCTTCTAGAGAGTATTCATACTTAAAAGGAGTCCTCCTTACATTTATTAACACACCATTACATAGAATAGTGAGGACTACTAACTAATACTATCATTCGGACCATCACTCCGTTCCCCGACTTGCCCCAGCTACGTTCTCATTTCCTGAAGAGAACAGTGAAAGAAAGGGTGAGCTCAACTAGCCCAGTAAGAAATATTATGACTAAGATAATGTAGAATAAATTATCATTAGCCTTCAACAATGTTAAACTGATAAAATATAATAGACATCAAGTTTAACTGCAGCGGAACAAGCAATCCATTAAAAGAGTCAAGTAGAAAATAAACTCTACTATCTTTTATGATTTAAAAGGTTTTTCAACACTGTTATCGCTGGGACTCAGCTTAATAAAATAATCCACATCATCGAATCACCCCTGCACTACGGCCAAGGATATTCGTGTATTCATTAATGGTCATGATCATGTCAACAACTGTCCATCAATGCACTACGGGCCAATGATGACTTTTACCACATCATTTGTAACATTACGGTCATGATTATACCGAATAATCCCTGGTCATAATCATACCAAGTCCATCTATGCACTACATGCCACAGATGACTTTTAACATTTTATAAACATGAGGATGATGACAATGATATAAGAATTCAATAAAACAAGTTCAAGAATTAATTTATCCAAGAATTAACAACGTCCAAATTGTCAACATGATACTGCTTTGTGGAGTAAAATTCAAGAATACTTAGAAGAATATTTTCATGAAAAGATACTGGATGAAACGCAATTATCAAGGATATTCCACAAATTTCATGGAGTATAGAAGTCAAAACTTAACCAACTGAATATAATAAAGAATGGAATAACAAAAGAAATCACCATGCATGCGATAGACCGCACAGACAGGTTATTCCAACAGAATAATAAATAATGGAACTAGGTCCGGCGTAAACGCACAGACAGGATATTCAGACAGAATAATAAATAATGGAACCAGGTCCGATGTAAAACACACAGACAGGATGTTCCAACAGAATAATAACAAGACGAAACCAGGTCCGGTGTAAAACACACAGACAGGATGTTCCAACAGAATAATAGAAGAATGTCACCAAGTATAGGGTAGACCGCGTATACTGGTTATTCCAACAGAATAATAAAGAATGGAATAACAGAAGTTCTCTTCATGAATATAAAAGAAATAATATTCCCTACCTTAAAAGAACTGGATATTGGAAAAGTGAAGTAGCAGAATACTTTTATTCTCTCTCTCTTATTCTCTCTATACTTTCTCTCTCTATAGCTTGAATGAATTCGTGAAAAATAATGAAGCCCTAGGCCTCTATTTATAGAAAAACTGAGGGTGGCTCTTGGTCTTAACGAAGGGTCAAATGACTCTTGGTCTTAACGAAGGGTCAAATGACTCTTGGTAATATTGAAGGGACAACTACTATTGACGAAAGTAATTACTATTGACGAAGGTAATTACTATTGACCAAGGTAAATACTATTGACCAAGGTAAATACAATTGACGAAGGTAATTACTATTGACCAAGGTAAATACTATTGACGACGGTAATTACTATTGACGAAGGGACTCTTAGATGATGACATATGGCCCCCCATAAAAAAATAACCAAACTTACCACAACATCTCAATTATTGATTTAATAATATAACATATTATACAGATGATACTATGATAATAATTTAAGAGATATGATGCAGCAATTACTGTAGCAATAATTGAGTATAGCTGAGTGACTTCTTACGTAAGCATCAATAATCAATACCGTGTGCTACTATGCAACCACGCGTATTACTGTACTTTTACTACCGGGTAGTTTAACAGTTTTAACGGTAACACCTCAGCCGTTATTTTATAGAAAGATAATTTTTGTCGTTTTCTAACTACGACAATACTTCTGTTGTGGGGTCCACTAATGATTGTGCCGTCGTACAAATATTCCCGACAAACAGAATATTTCCCGACCAAACGAATATTTTATAACAACTTGCTTACTTTGCAAAATTTATAAATATTACCCACAACTATAACATTATATCAAATTAACTCTATAATATTCAAAAATGATATTTATAGAAAATTCATCTTTATTTATAAAAGTTGGGGTCTTACAACCTCCCATTCTTATGAAATTTCGCCCTCGAAATTAGGGTACATACCTGGTATGTCGAAGAGGTAAGGATACCTTGATTTCATTTCAGATTCTAACTCCCAGGTCATTTCCTCAACATCATGGTTTCTCCACAAAACTTTGACTTGAGATATAACCTTGGAGCGTAGAATATGTTCCTTCTTATCCAAGATTTGAACAGGAACTTCTTCATACGTCAAATCCTCCGCTATTTCGTCCAGTTCTAACTCAATAATGTGGTTCGGGTCTTCCACATATTTGCGTAACATGGATATGTGAAAAACATTATGAACACGAGACATACTTGGTGGTAAAGCGAGTCTATAAGCCACAGTTCCTACTAGATCGAGGATTAAAAATGGACCGATGAATCGAGGATTGAGCTTTCCTCTCTTTCCAAATCTCGTAACTCCTTTCCATGGAGCAACACGTAAGAACACATGATCTCCTACATCAAATTCCACGTCCTTTCTATGAAGATTAGCATAACTCTTTTGTAGATCTTGTGAGGTTTTTATACGTTGTCGGATCGTTTGAATCTTTTCTGTAGTCATACGTACCAACTCCGGTCCCAACAACGTTACTTCACCCACCTCATCCCAGCATACTGGAGAACGACATTTTCTTCCATACAATGCTTCGAATGGAGCCATGCCAATACTTGCTTGATAACTGTTGTTGTAGGAAAACTCCACCAATGGTAAAAACTTGTCCCAACTTCCCTTGAAGTCAAAGACACAGAGTCTTAATAGATCTTCAAGAGTTTGAATAGTCCTCTCTGATTGTCCGTCCGTCTGAGGATGATATGCTGAACTAAATCGTAACTCCGTGCCCATAGCTTTTTGTAAACTAACCCAAAATCGTGAAGTGAATCTTGGGTCTCGGTCAGAAACTATGGATACTGGCATACCATGCAGTCTTATAATCTCATTTATGTACATACGAGCAAGACGTTCAAGTGTATAAGTTTCTCGTATCGGTAAGAAATGAGCAGACTTGGTCAATCTATCAACAATGACCCAAATCGCATCTATACCTTGAGAAACCTTAGGAAGACCGGTAACAAAATCCATGGTAATGTGCTCCCACTTCCATTCTGGAATTTCAAGTGGTTGCAATGGACCTTTTGGTACTTGATGCTCCGCTTTGACTCGTTGACAAGTTAGACACCTTGAGATAAACAACGCTATCTCTCTCTTCATATTGCTCCACCAAAATGTATGACGAAGATCATGATACATTTTGGTACTTCCAGGATGGATTGCAAACGGTGTGTTGTGCGCCTCCATCATGATTTCATACTTTAAATCAGGGTTGTTAGGAACACAAAGTCTGGAGTTGACTCGAAGTATTCCTTCTTCATCGATTCTTGCTTCCGGCATAGCACCTTCTTGCACTTTCTTCCTCATACGCATCAGCTCCAGGTCTGTAGCTTGAGCAGCTTTAACCTTATCGATTAAAGTTGGTTCTACTCGTATATTCGACATCATCACATGGGTCCCTGGAGTCTTTAACTCTATCTCCATCCTTTGTAAGTCACACAAAATGGGCCTTTGCGTTATTAATATTGCACTTGTACCCGCATATGATCTTCTACTCAATGCGTCAGCTACCACATTCGCTTTTCCAGGATGGTATTGAATGGTATGATCATAATCTTTCAACAGTTCAAGCCAACGTTGTTGTCGCATGTTGAGTTCCTTTTGAGTGAAGAAATATTTGAGGCTTTTATGATCCGTAAAGATCTCCACCTTCTCCCCATACAAGTAATGCCTCCAAATTTTAAGTGCAAAGACAACAGCTTCCAACTCTAGATCATGAGTAGGATAATTCCTCTCATATTCCTTGAGTTGTCTTGATACATAGGCTATGACTTTTTCATGTTGCATGAGAACGCATCCCAACCCTTTGCTCGAAGCATCACTGTAGATGACAAATCCCTCCGAGCCAAATGGTATTGTTAGAACAGGTGCTGAAATGAGTCTCCTCTTGAGTTCTTGAAAACTCTGCTTACATTCTTCGCTCCAACCGAACTTTGTATCTTTCCGAGTCAGCTGAGTTAATGGAGTAGCGATTCGAGAAAATCCTTCCACGAATCTCCGATAATAACCAGCTAGACCGAGAAAGCTACGTACTTCGGTTACTGATTTAGGTTGTTCCCAGCTTTGAATTGCTTCAATCTTTGCCGGGTCAACAGATATTCCACGACTTGATACTACGTGCCCAAGGAATGCTACCTCTTCCAGCCAGAACTCGCATTTCTTCAACTTGTCATAAAGTTTGTATTCACGAAGCTTTTGGAGTACCAGCCTCAAGTGTTGCTCATGATCTTCACGACTTTTGGAATAAATAAGGATGTCATCGATAAAGACGACCACAAAGTGATCCAAATATTCCTTGAATACCCTGTTCATCATATCCATGAAGGCAGCAGGAGCATTAGTCAATCCAAAGGACATGACTAGGAATTCATAATGCCCGTACCGAGTTCTAAAAGCCGTCTTTGGAATATCCTCAGTTCTAACCTTCAGCTGATGATATCCAGAACGAAGATCGATCTTTGAAAAAAATTGTGCTCCTTGCAACTGGTCAAACAGGTCATCAATACGTGGCAATGGGTACCTATTTTTGATGGTGACATGATTCAACTCTCGATAATCAATACAAAGTCGCATACTCCCATCTTTCTTCTTCACGAACAGAACAGGAGCACCCCAAGGAGAAGTACTAGGACGAATAAAACCAATGTCTAACAATTCCTGCAGTTGGGTCTTTAACTCCTGAAGTTCAATAGGAGCCATTCGATATGGGGCTTTGGAAATGGGTTTTGTACCGGGTTCAAGGTCGATACAAAATTCAATTTCACGCTCTGGGGGTAGGCCAGGAAGTTCTTCGGGAAATACGTCAGGAAATTTATTAACAACAAAAATATCATTCAAAGCTGACGTATTTTTGTTTAGATCTGTGACATGAGCTAAGAAAGCTTGACATCCTTTTTTCAATAAACAAATAGCTTTATGGCTTGAGATGACAGCGATTGATTTTAATGGTTTGGTTGTTTGAATTCGCATAATAGGTCGATTAGGAATATGAAAGCTAACAACCTTACGAAAACAATCAATTTTTGCATGATGAGTAGTTAATCAATCAATCCCTAGAATCACGTCAAATGCAAGTATTTTTAATGAAATCAGATCGACAGGTAATGTGTGGGTACCAACTTGAACCAAACAAGACTTATAAACCGTGGATGTAATGAAAGTTTCTCCCAATGGAGTTTCAACAGCTAAGTCAAAGTCTAATTTCCCCGGAATTAAATTTAATCGATGAGCGCAAGTAGGAGAAATAAAAGAATGGGTAGAATCGGTATCAAATAAAGTATAGACTTCGTTAGAGTTTATGATAAGCTTACCCGTGATGACCTCATTCGGGTTCCTTGCTTTCTGGGAGTTCACAATAAACGCTCTCTCTTGCACAACCGGTTTTGACTTTTCTGGGACGGCCTTTGGTGCCTCCATCCTAGCTGAATTTATCTTCGGTAAACGACAAAATCGGGCTAAATGACCTTCTCTTCCACAATTATAACATGCTTTGGACGGCATCGCGCAGTTTGGACTGATGTGCCCCTCCCCTCCGCATTTGAAACATATGATAGGTGGTCGTTCTCCTTCCTTAACAACGGGTGCTGGTGCTGACGTCTTTCCATCATTGTTGAATCTCCTCTTCTTGAAATGACCATTCTTATTATTTTGGCCCTGATTACCACCGAAGTGGTTACCATTTCTGGCCTGTTGATTCCCTCCTCGCTTGTTGTCACCGCTTCGATGACTGCTCTCACTGGTATTATCATTTTGTCGACTGCTCTCTTTTGGTTGCGTTGACTCGTTATCGCGCTCCACTAACTGAGCCCTATTCACAACATCTGAATACAAACACAGTTTATGAGAAATAAGATGTTGACGTATCTCAGGTTTCAAACCTCGCAAAAATATTCGCGTCATTCGCTCTTCATTATCCACCAAGTGGGACGCAAACCGGGACAACTCAGCAAATTTAGCCTCATACTGCGACACGGTCATATTATTCTGCTCCAATTTGATGAACTCCACCTCCTTCATGTGACGAACACTTTCGGAAAAGTATTTGTCATTGAACAGCTCTTGGAACTTCTCCCAAGACATCTTCAGTGCGACAGGTTGAGTACGCTTAATCGATTCCCACCAGTAATCTGCCTCTCCTCGCAACATAAAGGCGGCAAAGGGAACCTTTTGCTCCTCGGAGCAACCCAAGACATCAAATATCTTGGTGATCTGCTTTATCCATGTTTCAGCTACAAGTGGTTTGGGTTCTCCCTTAAACTCCGGTGGTCCCAGCTCCTTAAACTGTTTAGCGGTGACCACCTGAGAGTTTCCAGTATTTCCACCTACGTTGTGGACAGGAGCCGCTTTCACCTGTTGTTACATGAATTGCATAAAGCCTCTGAACATTTGATCATTCATCATTTGGTCAGTGTTTTTGTTTGCATGAGGATTGTCACCTTCCTGATGCACATTATCCTGATTATTGATATGTGGTGAATCAACAGTCGCCTGTGCTCCATTGCTATTCTCAACATTCTCAGATGCCATTTTCAGATACTGCCACAAAATAAAAATTAATTGATATGTCATATATTATCCTTATATTATGACCGACCAATTAAATACCATGTAAATAAACTTAGGTAGGTCATACTAGCGAAGGAATTCCCCGTCTCTCCCCTCCTAGTTCTATTCTCACATCTTAGCCAGGGATCATATCCCTAAGCTCTGATACCAACTGTGACGCCCCCAAAATTAGGTATACATCACCCATCTTGGGTCGTCAGATACATAGTACAAAATACAATTACAACTTACTAATACAGCTGTCGTGTACAATACGACAAAACATAAACTGTGAGTTTGAATACAAATATTATCTTCTAGAGAGTATTCATACTCAAAAGGAGTCCTCCTTACATTTATTAACACACCATTACATAGAATAGTGAGGACTACTAATTAATACTATCATTCGGACCATCACTCCGTTTCCCGACTTGCCCCAGCTACGTTCTCATTTCCTGAAGAGAACAGTGAAAGAAAGGGTGAGCTCAACTAGCCCAGTAAGAAATATTATGACTAAGATAATGCAGAATAAATTATCATTAGCCTTCAATAATGTTAAACTGATAAAATATAATAGACATCAAGTTTAACTGCAGCGGAACAAGCAATCCATTAAAAGAGTCAAGTAGAAAATAAACTCTACTATCTTTTATGATTTAAAAGGTTTTTCAACACTGTTATCGCTGGGACTCAGCTTAATAAAATAATCCACATCATCGAATCACCCCTGCACTACGGCCAAGGATGTTCGTGTATTCATTAATGGTCATGATCATGCCAACAACTGTCCATCAATGCACTACGGGCTAATGATGACTTTTACCACATCATTTGTAACATTACGGTCATGATTATACCGAATAATCCCTGGTCATAATCATACCAAGTCCATCTATGCACTACATGCCACAGATGACTTTTAACATTTTATAAACATGAGGATGATGACAATGATATAAGAATTCAATAAAATAAGTTCAAGAATTAATTTATCCAAGAATTAACAACGTCTAAATTGTCAACATGATACTACTTTGTGGAGTAAAATTCAAGAATACTTAGAAGAATATTTTCATGAAAAGATACTGGATGAAACGCAATTATCAAGGATATTCCACAAATTTCATGGAGTATAGAAGTCAAAACTTAACCAACTGAATATAATAAAGAATGGAATAACAAAAGAAATCACCATGCATGCGATAGACCGCACAGATAGGTTATTCCAACAGAATAATAAATAATGGAACCAGGTCCGGCGTAAACGCACAGACAGGATATTCAGACAGAATAATAAATAATGGAACCAGGTCCGATGTAAAACACACAGACAGGATGTTCCAACAGAATAATAACAAGACGAAACCAGGTCCGGTGTAAAACACACAGACAGGATGTTCCAACAGAATAATAGAAGAATGTCACCAAGTATAGGGTAGACCGCGTATACTGGTTATTCCAACAGAATAATAAAGAATGGAATAACAGAAGTTCTCTTCATGAATATAAAAGAAATAATATTCCCTACCTTAAAAGAACTGAATATTAAAAAAGTGAAGTAGCAGAATACTTTTATTCTCTCTCTCTTATTCTCTCTATACTTTCTCTCTTTATAGCTTGAATGAATTCGTGAAAAATAATGAAGCCCTAGGCCTCTATTTATAGAAAAACTCAGGGTGGCTCTTGGTCTTAACGAAGGGTCAAATGACTCTTGGTCTTAACGAAGGGTCAAATGACTCTTGGTAATATTGAAGGGACAACTACTATTGACGAAAGTAATTACTATTGACCAAGGTAAATACTATTGACGAAGGTAATTACTATTGACCAATGTAAATACTATTGACCAAGGTAAATACTATTGACGAAGGTAATTACTATTGACTAAGGTAAATACTATTGACGAAGGTAATTACTATTGACCAAGGTAAATTCTATTGACCAAGGTAAATACTATTGACGAAGGTAATTACTATTGACCAAGGTAAATACTATTGACGACGGTAATTACTATTGACGAAGAGACTCTTAGATGATGACATATGGCCCCCCATAAAAAAATAACCAAACTTACCACAACGTCTCAATTATTGATTTAATAATATAACATGTTATACAGATGATACTATGAAAATAATTTAAGAGATATGATGCAGCATTACTGTAGCAATAATTGAGTATAGCTGAGTGACTTCTTACGTAAGCATCAATAATCAATACCGTGTGCTACTATGCAACCACGCGTATTACTGTACTTTTACTACCGGGTAGTTCAACAGTTTTAACGGTAACACCTCAGCCGTTATTTTATAGAAAGATAATTTTTGTCGTTTTCTAACTACGACAATACTTCTGTTGTGGGGTCCACTAATGATTGTGCCGTCGTACAAATATTCTCCGACAAACAGAATATTCCCCGACTAAACGAATATTTTATAACAACTTGCTTACTTTGCAAAATTTATAAATATTACCCACAACTATAACATTATATCAAATTAACTCCATAATATTTAAAAATGATATTTATAGAAAATTCATCTTTATTTATAAAAGTTGGGGTCTTACATTGTTGATCTTGATAATAATTTATTCTTTGTAATTTAATTGTCATCTTTAATTTATTGATTATTATAATCCCCTAAATCACTACTACAAATATAAACAGTTTTTAATTATATCAACTATTTTGATATTATCCTTTATCCTTTGTAATTTAATTATATCAACTGTTTTGAAATTATCCTTTGTAATTTAATTATGATATTATCATTTGTAATTTAATTGTTATCTCTTAATTTATTGATTATAATCCCCTAAATCACTACTACAAATCTAAACTGTTTTTAATTAAATACCAATCGTTTTGATATTATCCTTTATAATTTAATTATGATATTATCCTTTGTAATTTAATTGTTATCTCTTAATTTACTAATTATATTTCCCTAAATCAATATTACAAATCTAAACTATTTTTAATTATATCAACTGTTTTGATATTATATTTTGTATTGTCAAGTTTCTTTCTTCACAGCTTTCCTCTCCAACGAATATATTATTATTATTATTATTATTATGGGAATGGTCGCCCCCCTCGGGTATCCAATGAGCCTAAATAATTTTTTAACATAGAGAAATACTTATATAACACATTCATTATGAGCCAAATAATAAATATGACTGAGTAAATTTTGTCCTGCAAATTAAATGGTGGGTATTTGGATATTTGTAACTTTACCCAAGGCATTTGGCTCGAGTGATACAACATGTTATTTTTTTATTATCATATAGATAGATGTGTATAAAAAATCTTAAAAATACATAACATTAAACTAATCGTGTACTATAAATTTATAATTTTAACTAGCCGAATTAAATGTAATCGACCATAATTAAGTACAAGTTAATATTGTGAAATGTAATACGATCAACCCAACCCATTTAACGAAGAATAGCTAAGTTAATTTTTATGTGGCATAAATTGTGTTGCTTATTAAAGTGTGTTGAAGACCAATTTTATAATTAAAGTGGGAAGACCTAACATACTTCTGTGATGTTTTTCTTTATCAGCTTTCACTTGTCATATAATGTTTTTCATAGACCCATCTTTCAGTGATCATATATTTAGCTTTTGGTATTCAACCTCATGTAGGTACGGTGATGATGTCGAGGAGGCTTTTTATATTACTGACAAGGTCATGGCTGTTTCATTTCATAAATTTGGAGATTATTTCATTTCAATAAAGTATTGATGTATAGCTGTTTCATTTCAATAAATTATTGATGTATAGATGTTAAAACAAGGGGCAAGGATTAGACTGTTATAGGCATGTGGGTTGGCTGCTATGTATAGCAAGGGGGGCTGATAGGGGTCATGCTAGGGGTCATTTAGGATCCAAGGGATGACTGCAGGGGGAGGGAGCTCAGCCATATAGGACTAGATCTCCCCCCCCCAACATAGTTAACCATTGCAAAACATTAAGTCTAAAACTATAGTGACATAGAGAGAGAGAGGAAGAGAGCTCCGAGTAGGATAAGGATGGGCGAGAAATTGCAGCAAGTCAGCCAACATTTCCCTATTGCCACTAGAGATTTAGTAACCTCAAACTTTATTCAAACAAGCAACAAAGGTAACTACAACCCATCTTTTTATATATTAACTGTCCATTCATTTTTTAATTTGTTTGATCATTTATGGTTGGGGTTGTTGTTGTTGTCCTGTGTTTGGGGACCATGAATGTGAGACCCTAAATTTTATGAATAATGATTTAATTTTCTCAAAATATTTTTTTGAATATTATGGTGTGGATTTGAGATAGTGTTATAGTTGTGGGTAGTATTTATAAATTTTGAAAAGTATGCAAGTTGTTGTATAATATTCAATTGGTCGGGGAATATTCTTTTTGTCGAAAAATATCCGTACGACGGTAAAATCATTGGTGGACCCCACAACGAAATTATTATCGGATTGAGAAAACGACAAAAATATTTTATGAAAATAACGGCGGAAGTTTTACCGTTAATACTGTTGAACTACTCAGTAGTAAAAGTACAGTAATATGTGTGGTTGCATAGTAGTACACGGTATTGATTATTGATGCTTACGTGATAAGTCACTCGGTTTTGTTTTATTAGTATTATTAATGTAATAAAACAGAAAAGCTTTTTATATAAAACAGAATACTTTTATAAAGTTATCTATTTTATTAGACTATAAATAGAATATATTATATTTTATTATGTATAGTATTGCATAGTGTTGCATATTGCCTGCATAGTATTGCATAGTGCCTGCATAGTATTTTGCATAGTAAAATCTTTTTATATAAAACAAAGTATTTTTATAAAGTTATTCATTTTATTAGATTATAAATAGAATATATTATATTTTATTTAAAAAATTTTGCTTTAAATATGGACCATCCGATTAAAAGTAAATCAATCTGGACCGTTCATGAATTAGTTACTATGCAGTCCATTCTTCTATAAATAGAAGATCATTCCTTCATTATTTCTTACGAATTCACTGAAACTCTAGAGAGAGAAACTATAGAGAGAGTTCTTCTTCTATAATCTTGAGCGTATTTCTTTAGAGTTTAAGAAAACTTTGAGCGTAGTACAAGTTTTCTTCGAGTATATCCTCGCCCTACCTGTCGGAATACTCTTCTTTCAAAGGTAAGGGATATTATTTGTTGTACTCGTAAGGGGTATTCTTTCTTTCTTATTCGTGAAGAGAACTTCTGTTATTCCATTCTTTATTATTCTGTTGGAATAACTTGTATACGCGGGATACCCTATACTTGGTGAAATTCTTCTATTATTCTATTCTTTATTATTCTGTTGGAACATCCTGTCTGTGCGTTTACGCATGACCTGGTTTCGTTGTTTATTATTCTGTTGGAATATCTTGTCTGTGCGTCTACGCATGACCTGGTTCCATTATTTATTATTCTGTTGGAATATTCTGTCTGTGCGTTTACGCATGACCTGGTTCCGTTATTTATTATTCTGTTGGAATAATCTGTATGTGCGGTCTATCGCATGCATGGTGATTTCTTTTGTTATTCCATTCTTTATTATACTCAGTTGGTTAAAGTTTTGACTTCTATACTCTATGAAATTAGTAGAATATCCTTGATATTTGCGCTTCATCTAGTATCTTTTCATAAAAATATTCTTCTGAGCATTCTTGAATTTTACTCCACAAAGAAGTGTCATGTTGACAATTTAGACGTTATTGGTTCCTGGATAAATTAATTCTTGAACTTGTTTTTATTGAATTCTTATATCATTGTCATCATCCTCATGTTTATATTATGTTGAAAGTCGTTTGTGGCCTGCAGTGCATAGATGGACTTGGTATGATTATGACCAGGGATTATTCGGTATAATCATGATTGTAATGTTACAAATGATGTGAAAAAATCCTCATTAGCCCGTAGAGCATTGATGGACAGTTTTTGGTATGATTATAGCTATGGATTCTCTTCGGCCAAGGGTGCAAAGATGAATTATTTTATGGCATGATCAAGACCGTTGATGAAAACATGATTATCTTTGGCAAGTAGTGCATGGATAATTCGTGGTCGTGATACTAAAGAATATCCTTGGCCTATAGTGCAGGGATGATTTGATGATGTTGATTATTTATTAAGCTGAGTCTCAGCGATAAAAGTGATGAAAAACCTTTTAAATCATAGAAGATAGTAGATTTTATTCTCTACTTGACTCTTCTAATGGATTGTTTGTTCCGCTGCAGTTAAACTTGATGTTTATTATATTTTATCTGTTTAACACTGTTGAAGGCTAACGATAAATTATTCTGCATTATCTTAGTCATAATATTTCTTACTGGGCTAGTTGAGCTCACCCTTTTGCTTTCATTGTTCTCTTCAGGAAATGAGAACGTAGCAGGGACTAGTCGGGAAACAGAGTGATGGTCCTAGATGGTGCATTAGTAGTCCTCACTATTCTGTGAAATAGTGTGATAATAAATATAATGAGGACTCCATTGAGTTTGTATATTATCTAGATGACAATATTTGTATTAAAACTCACAACATATGTTTAGTCGTATTTTACACGACTGTTGTATAATTAAGTTGTATTTGAATTTTGTACCATGTATTTGGCGACTCAAGATGGGTGATGTATACCTATTTTTGGGGCGTCACAGTTGGTATCAAAGCTTAGGGATATGATCCCTAACTAAGATGTGAGACTAAAACTAGGAGGGGAGAGACGGGAAATTCCTTCGCTAGTATGACCTACCTAAGTTTATTTGGTATTTAATTGGTCGGTTAGAGTATTGAGATAATATGTAATATGTTAATTAACCCTTATTTTGTGGTAGTATTTGAAAATGACATCGAGAATGTTGAGAACATCAGTGGAGCACAGGAGACTGTTGAGTCTCCACAGATCAATAATCAGAATAATGTGCATCAGGAAGGCGACAATCCTCAGGTAAACAACAACATGGACCAGATGATGAACGATGGAATGTTCAGAGGCTTTATGTAATTTATGCAACATCAGGCAAAAGCGGCTCCTGTCTAAAATACAGGTGGAAATAATGGTAACACACGGTCGATCACCGCTAAGCAGTTCAAGGAGCTGGGACCACTGGAGTTTTTGGGAAAGCCAGAACCATTTAAGGCAGAGACGTGGTCAAAGCAGATCACCAAGATATTTGATGTCTTAGGATGCTCCGAGGAACAAAAGGTTCCCTTTGCCACCTTTATGTTGCGTGAAGAGGTAGATTACTGGTGAAAATCTGTAAAACGTACCCAGACTGACGCACTCAAGATGTCTTGGGAGAAGTTCTAAGAATTGTTCAACAAAAAGTACTTTCCCAAAAGTATTCGTCACATGAAGGAGGTGGAGTTCATCAAGCTGGAGCAAAACAATATGACCGTGTCGCATTACAAGGCTAAGTTTGCTGAGTTATCTCGGTTTACATAGTATTTGGTCGATAATGAGGAGCGAATGACGCGAATGTTTCTAAGAGGTTTGAAACCCAATATACGTCAATACCTCATTTCTCACAAACTTTGTTTATATTCAGATGTTGTGAATAGGGCTCAGTTATTGGAGCGCGATAATGAATCAGCATAAACAAAAGGCAACGACCAACAACACGATAATAATCGTACCAGTGGCAACAGTCATCAGAACAATGATAACCATCGTGGGGGAAATTATCATGCCATGAATGGTAACCATTTCGGTGGTAATCATGGCCAAGATAATAGAAGTGGAAATTTCAAGAAGAGAAGGTTCAATAATGATGGAAAGACAGCAGCACCAGCACCCGTTTCAAAGGAAGAAGAACGACCACCGGTCGTATATTTCAAATGCGGACAGGAGGGACACATCCGTTCAAACTGTACGCAGTAATCCAAAGTGTATTTTAATTGCGGAAGAGAAGGTCACCTAGCTCAATTTTGTCGTATGGTGAAGTCAAGTCCAGCTGGGATATTGATGCCAAAGGATGTCCCAGATAAGCCAAAGCCGGTAGTTTAAGAGAGAGCATTTTTTTTGACGAGGAACCTGAATAAACTTATCACGGGTAAGTTAATCATAAACTCTTGGGAAGTCTATACCGTATTAGATATCGGTTCTACTCACTCTTTTATTTCACCTAGTTGTGTTCAATGTTTGAATTTAACTCCAGAGAAGTTAGATTTTGATTTATCTGCTAAAACTCAGTTGGGAGAATCCTTCGTTACATCCACTATTTATAAATCTTGTTTAATTCAAATTGACACTTTCACGTTACCTGCCAATCTTATCTCTTTGAAAATACTTGTCTTTGATGCAATTTTAGGAATCGATTGGTTAACTACTCATCATATTTTTCGTAAGGTTGTTAGCTTTCATATTTCTAATCAACCTATTATGTGAATTCAAGCAACCAAATCACTGAAGTCAATAATTATCATATCAAGCCATAAGTAAAGAGCCCCGATCCTTTCGTTGTTGACTTCCTTGTGTGGAATACACCGAAGCCAGACTTTCTGTAGGCGATGTCGTGAATGACGATGGCAAGTTGATAGGTATCAATGTGATGTACTATCCAAGTCTTGGATGAGGGTCACAGTTTTGAATGATATTTCTATTGTTAATAAATTTCCTGACGTATCCTTGAAGACTTCTAGCCTACCCCTAGAGCTTGAAATCGAATTTTGTATTAACCCCAGTACAAAACTTATTTCTTAAACCCTCAAATATTTCTTCAACTAAAATGAACGTAGCATGCGCCAAAGACGTTGACTCGAGCTGTTGAAGATTACGATCGTACCATTCAATACCATCGTAGGAAAAATGAACATGGTAGCTAACGCGTTGAGTAGAAGATCGTATGCGGTTACAAGTGCGAATATATGAACCCACGTGAAGATAACGAATATAGGAGTAGAATCGACTTTAATCGATAAAGTTAAAGTCGCTCAAGCTACACACCTGGAGCTGATGAATGTGAAGAAGAAGGTTCAAGAGGGTGTTATTCTAGAAGCAAGAATCGACGAAGAGAGAAAATCTCAACTCTCGATTTAATTGGCCCATTTGAAATCCTCGATGAAGTAGGAACTGTGACCTATAGACTCGTTTTATCGTCAAGTATGTTGTGTGTTCAGAACATTTTTTTTTACGTATCGATGTTACGTAAATATGTGGACGACCCGAACCACATTATTAATTTAGAACCGGACGAGATAGCAGAAGATTTAACGTATGAAGAGATACGTGTTAACATCTTGGATAAGAAGGATCATATTCGATGCTCAAAGGTTATACCTCAAGAGTTAGAATTTGAAGTGAAGTCAAGGTATCCTTACCTGTTCGGTATGCCAAGTACGTACGTAAATTTTGAGGGCGAATTTCATAAGGAGGGGAGATTGTGAGACCCCAGATTTTATGAATAAAGATTTAATTTTCTCGAAATATTTTTTTGAATATTATGGTGTGGATTTGAGATAGTGTTATAGCTGTGGGTAGTATTTATAAATTTTGAAAAGTATGCAAGTTGTTGTATAATATTCGATTGGTCGGGGAATATTCTTTTTGTCGGAGAATATCCGTACGATGGTACAATCATTGGTGGACCCCACAACGAAATTAATGTCGGATTGAAAAAACGACAAAAATATTTTATGAAAATAACGGCGGAAGTTTTACCGTTAATACTGTTGAACTACTCGGTAGTAAAAGTACAATAATACGCGTGGTTGCATAGTAGCACACTGTATTGATTATTGATGCTTACGTGATAAGTCACTCAGTTTTGTTTTATTAGTATTATTAATGTAATAAAACAGAAAAACTTTTTATATAAAACAGAATACTTTTATAAATTTATTTATTTTATTAGACTATAAATAGAATATATTATATTTTATTATGCATAGTGTTGCATAGTGCCTGCATAGTGCCTGCATAGTAAAATCTTTTTATATAAAACAGAATACTTTTATAATATTATTCGTTTTATTAGATTATAAACATAATATATTATATTTTATTTAAAAGATTTTGCTTTAAATATGGATCGCCCGATTAAAAGTAAATCAATCTGGACCGTTCATGAATTAGTTACTATGCAGTCCATTCTTCTATAAATAGAAGCTCATTCCTTCATTATTTCTTACGAATTCACTGAAACTCTAGAGAGAGAAACTATAGAGAGAGTTCTTCTTCTATAATCTTGAGCGTATTTCTTTAGAGTTTAAGAAAACTTTGAGCGTAGTACAAGTTTTCTTCGAGTATATCCTCGCCCTACCAGTCGGAATACTCTTCTTTCAAAGGTAAGGGATATTATTTGTTGTACTCGTAAGGGGTATTCTTTCTTTCTTATTCGTGAAGAGAACTTCTGTTATTCCATTCTTTATTATTCTGTTGGAATAACCTGTATACGCGAGATACCCTATACTTGGTGAAATTCTTCTATTATTACATTCTTTATTATTCTGTTGGAACATCTTGTCTGTGCGTTTACGCATGACCTGGTTCCGTTGTTTATTATTCTGTTGGAATATCCTGTCTGTGCGTCTACGCATGACCTGGTTCCATTATTTATTATTCTGTTGGAATATCCTGTCTGTTCGTTTATGCATGACCTGGTTCCGTTATTTATTATTCTATTGGAATAACCTGTCTGTGCGGTCTGTCGCATGCATGGTGATTTCTTTTGTTATTCCATTCTTTATTATACTCAGTTGGTTAAAGCTTTGACTTCTATACTCCATGAAATTAGTGGAATATCCTTGATATTTGCGCTTCATCCAGTATCTTTTTATGGAAATATTCTTCTGAGCATTCTTGAATTTTACTCCACAAAAAAGTATCATGTTGACAATTTGGACGTTATTGGTTCCTGGATAAATTAATTCTTGAACTTGTTTTTATTGAATTCTTATATCATTGTCATCATCCTCATGTTTATATTATGTTGAAAGTCATTTGTGGCATGTAGTGCATAGATGGACTTGGTATGATTATGACTAGGGATTATTCGGTATAATTATGACCGTAATATTACAAATGATGTGAAAAAATCCTCATTGGCCCGTAGAGCATTGATGGACAGTTTTTGGTATGATTATAGCTATGGATTCTCTTCGACCAAGGGTGTAAAGATGAATTATTTTATGGCATGATCAGGACCGTTGATGAAAACATGATTATCTTTGGCACGTAGTGCATGGATAATTCGTAGTCGTGATACTAAAGAATATCCTTGGCCTGTAGTGCATGGATGATTTGATGATGTTGATTAGTTATTAAGCTGAGTCTCAGCAATAAAAGTGATGAAAAACCTTTTAAATCATAGAAGATAGTAGATTTTATTCTCTACTTGACTCTTCTAATGGATTGTTTGTTCCGCTGCAGTTAAACTTGATATTTATTATATTTTATCAGTTTAACACCATTGAAGGCTAACGATAAATTATTCTGCATTATCTTAGTCATAATATTTCTTACTGGGCTAGTTGAGCTCACCCTTTTGCTTTCATTGTTCTCTTCAGAAAATGAGAACGTAGCAGGGACTAGTCGGGGAACAGAGTGATGGTCCTAGATGGTGCATTAGTAGTCCTCACTATTCTGTGAAATAGTGTGATAATAAATGTAATGAGGACTTCATTGAGTTTGTATATTGTCTAGATGACAATATTTGTATTAAAACTCACAACATATGTTTAGTCGTATTTTACACGACTGTTGTATAATTAAGTTGTATTTGAATTTTGTACCGTGTATTTGCCGACTCAAGATGGGTGATGTATACCTATTTTTAGGACGTCACAATGAAGGGTCCGAGAGTCATAAGGTTGGGATATATGAAGGAGTACTTGTGCTTTGTATGTATAAATAAAACCATGTAGTGTGCTTATATGGACTGCACTTACAGTGTTTGATATAATGCTTGAGAGACCGTTGTTTGGTGCTATATGTTATGTTAACTATGTAGTCAAGTCTTGGACCATGTCTATGTGTTATAATAGTTATCAAATGCTTACTTGGATGCTTAGATGTTAAATGTAACATGGCTTAGGATTAACTTAGATAGCTATGTAGTTTCATGTCTAAAGCTCAAGTAATGGATATTAATTACTTTGGTAAGAGTGTTATTGTCATATTTTTCTTTCTTGGCATCATTACATGCTTTTGCCTAATTATTTGATTTTAATTGCTTGCAGTGAAATGATGATACAAGTATTTGAGGGTGTGTAGCACTACTGGTAGTGACGGTGATTGGTGCTTTAAAGGCGATGACTATGATTTTTTTCATAAATTCAGTTGCGTTTTCTTTTTATTCTTAAATGAAAAGTATTTGTATGATTTTAAGTGAGATGGTGGTTATCTTTGAATGTTATTTTTATATTTTCTATGGATACAAAAATTGATTAAAATCTTAGTTGGCTACAATTTGGTCAAGAAAAATTGAAAAAAGAAATAGAAAAATGGAAGAGTAAAAAAAATGATTTGTCCACAAGTTGAAATCACTTACTTTGCCACTAACTTAAAAGTAATAGTCACATACTTAGAGTGTAATGCACAAACAGGTAAACTCTCACCACTACCTCCTATAATGTATATTCATTTATTTTTTTGTGTAACATTTGATCATCGCACAATAATATACTATCTTTTTATTATATTTTAATTTATTAATTGTACGTACACATTTATTATTAAAATTTTGAATAATCTCGCCGCAACGCGCGAGTTTGTATCTAGTTATAACTAAAATAAAGTATATATAATTTATTACTAACTTCAATTTTTATAATTTTAAGTATATATTTATATCTGTTTAATTATTAATTCTATAACTAGTTAATTTGACTTTAAAAAAAAACGTAATTCATATCGCTTTACAGGGTGAATAAATTATGATGACAATTTTCTTTTAATGGGAAAATAGGAATTTATGCACTAAAAACGGATGTTAATATAGAAAGGATTAAGGCTGTTTGTTCAAAGTCAGAGAGCTTCCATCAAACTCAAGTATGTATGTATGTATGCATTCATTAAATTTGTGTTGCAAGATTTTGTAAAAAAAAATAAAAATAAAAATAAAGGAAGAAACCCGCAGACCGGCCCGATCCGCCATTAATCCGGCCCGCTCTCGGCCCGTCTAGATCCGCCGGTTTGCCAAATCTAACTTTCACTTGTAACATTTTTAATTGCTCTCAACTTCTACTCTCACTAGTTGCACAATATTATTTTCTTTTTTTTTTTCTGTAAAAAAAAACAAAAATTATTTGCACAAAATTTATTTTACTATTCTTTTTTTTTTTTTTGCAAAAATAATAAGGAAAAAAAATGACTGCATGCAACACTTGTTATGCTAATAATAGTTAATAGTTTTTTAAAAAATTAACGTTTGTATATAAATATAATCTTATAATCATATGACATAAATATTTTTTGGAGTTGATGATTATGATTTATGTCCCCCACCTTTTTTTGTCCTGTTTCTCTAAATACGTAATCTTCTACGTAGTTACTTAGTTGAAAAGATTAACATAAATAATTATCCGACAAAGGGTTAACTACTGATTAGTGGACGCATGAGCGTGTGGTGGATCTTATATTATAATTAGTGCTAATGAATTTCTGCGATTTCTCTAATTATTTGTAAATGTTGGTTGAATATTTTTTCTGTATCTTCATGCCCTCTTCTTTCTAACAATTTAATATCAATCTGTGTACTATAGTATAATGCACGAAGGCACATGATGCTGGCTAAGGTGGTATTTGATAAAATTGAATGTTAAGACCTGAACAGTTTAGACGTCTGAATAATATAGAGTATCTAAATAGAATTGTATCTGAATAAAAAAATGTTGTTTGATAAAAAAAATTTCAAAATATCTGAATAATAATATTTTACCATTTTAACCCTTTGAACAAAAGAAAAAAAATATATAAACTACAAAATTGTCAAACATTTCTTTCCGACATTTGGTCAAAAACTGCCCTAGCAATCAACCCATTGTTAGCATAACCCAACACCATCGTAGTCCAAGACACCACATTTTTAACTGGCATTCGATCAAACAGCAGACGTGCATCATCAACTCTTCCAATCCCAAAATACCCAGATACCAAACTTGTCCAGGAGAACACATTCCTGTAAAGTGGAGAGAGAGAGAGAGAGAGAGAGAGAGTTAAAATGGATATAAAAGGAAATTAATAATATTGAAGAGGATATTTTTGTCCAAAAAAATATAAACTCATTTATATGTGCCTCTAAATGGTTAAGCTTTAATTTTGTGTCTAACCGATTAAGAGGCATTAAGAGGCAAATTTTTTTTTACCAAACATGTTTTGCCTCTGACTGAATCAGAGGCACTCCAATTAAGAGGCGTTAAGAGACTGATTTATAATTAAGGAATTAAACTGATATTTATGTATATTAGAATGATATTTTTATACGAGTCTCTTTCATATGGAGGAAATACTCACTCACTATTCATATGAGAAGAATCAAGCGAAAATATCAATTTTTTAATGTGAAAATATCAGTTGTTATATAATTAATTGCAATACTATTAACACCATCACCAATCCAAGTTATAGTTAACATTATGTGGAGAGTATATATATATATATATATATATATATATATATATATATATATATATATATATATATATATATATATAGTCCGGATCAGGTCCGGACTCTCGGACCATAACATAATTCGGACTTTTTTTTTTGGTTTTTTTTTTAAAACAACTAAAAAATAAAATAAAATTATGTTTTGATATATGTATTCAAATCACACCCAAAACACTGTATTATGTAAAAATTCAAGTTCCATAATTTTTTTTTAGTTGTTCTACAAAAAAAATAAAATAAAAAATTCAATCTGCATTTTAATCAGGTCCGGACTCCCGGACCTGATCCTAGTTCTCTCTCTCTCTCTCTCTCTCTCTCTCTCTATATATATATATATATATATACGGTCCGGATTTTAAACTTACCCCTTATCTAACATACCTTGTATACCCCCTTTTAGCGACGGACCGGGCGACGATTCGGCCCGTCATCATTGATTTTTTATTTTTTGCATAGTTAAGTGATTTTTGCTTGTTTTTGTTTTATTTTATATTTTAAAAGTGTCCCTCTCTTTTTGAATGACTAATTATTTATTTTTAAAATATTTTATGTTTATTTAATTTAATTAAAAATATAGTTTATATTTTCAAATACTGGAAAAATATTAAAAATAAATTTGTTATTTAGATAAACTTATAAATTCACATTTGTTAATTTAAGATGTCATAAATTAACAAAAAAATAAACTCAATACATGAAACTATTTTTGTAAAACGGATGAGTAAATAATATTTTTCTTTGTAATATTTCATCGTAAAATGGCAGCAACAATTATTTTTCTACCGCCTCAATTTTGAAAAATCAAAAAATAAATAGTGACTAATATTTTTTTAGCTAATAACTATATTATCATTGGTTTTTTTATTTTATTTTTCATTATTTCCTCGCTAGAACATTCTTATTGTCTTAGTACGACTAATTGTACGAAATAATACGATATACTAAAGTTTGTCGTCATAATTTTTATCGTGCCAATCTATCAGACTAATATAATTTACTAATTTTAAGGGTATATATTCTCATTTTAATATTCACAAATTTTGTAAATTAAACTCTTTTTCAATTGAATCAAAATTATTTTATAGAGTTTATGAATAATTGTATAATGATGTCAAATATTAATAAACGAATTTACGAGTGTGAATGTAGAAAATAAAAAGAATAATTAATGATATATTTTATTAAAGTTTGTTATTTCATATGTTTGAACTAAAATAAGGAAATACATCTATGTGATTAGTAAATGATTAATATATATATATATATATATATATATATATATATATATATATATATATATATGGGGAATGATTCATAACATGTATTTGCTATGTATCAAAAATGTACAAATAACATCCTAAGCGTCTGTTCCAATGATCAATGAATACGATTAAAAATGAGGATACGAAGTCCGCTAGTAATACTAGCGGACATGCTAAATAAACAAACCGGATGATTATACCCCAAGTCTCCAAAGTCAACGAGGTCAACCCACCTTTTTAAACAGTCCGTTAGTAATACTAGCATACGGCAGTTGAAGCAACCATTAACGGAGTAAGAATTATTATAGATATTTGTCTTAGATCAAAAAACAAAAAGAGACTCATATATACTGTCTCAGTAACTGCATCATCCCCATTGAAGGATGATGGGATTGGTTTCAAATACTCCCTTGATGAATCAAATACTCGAGCTTATTTTAATTTTTCCCCCCTTACTCTTTGAATCATCTTCAAGTAGTTATTTAATTAAATGTAAAATATACGAACCTTTTATATGTTGTGTGGTATAAATAATTCCATTATATGAGTTTTATTCAAGGATATCTTCTTGCTTCTTTTCCCAACACTCGAGTCATGTATAAAAATATTTGAATAAATGAGTCGTACCAAGTTTATATAGAATTTTAAAATTTTATATTAAAAATATTTATATAGAATTTTAAAATTTTGAAAATTGACACTTGTAGTAAATTTTTCGTAATTTATTATGATCATGATCACTTGACATATATTTTGATTTTTTAAAAAGATTTAATAATTTAAAAATGGTCAATTTGACTATGAAAACCAAATTAGTGCGTTTATTATGTGACACAGGGAGTACTAATTATCTAAAAATAATAATAACTATCTAATACATTAAAAACATTGTTATGTATTGTTTTCTAAATAAATATCGTGTATATAACAAGTCAAGAGAAAAAAAATTCCATCTCTAATATTCTAAAAGACAAAACGGGGTAGAAAAGTGTTAAATTTTCCTTCAATTATATTTACTCTAAGCTAGAGACACTACTATTATTTACAGCAAAACTAAAGAAATACCCACTATAGTTGGCACGTTTTACTGATTACACCATTGAATTTTTAATTTTTAAATTTCCCATAAAACTAATAACAAATCCATCCGAACCAGATGGTAATGTTAGAACAGGTGCCTAAATGAGTCTCCTCTTGAGTTCTTGGAAACTCTTTTCGCATTCCTCGCTCCATAAGAATTTTGTATCTTTCCGAGTCAGCTGAGTTAACGGAGTAGTAATTCGAGAAAATTCTTCCATGAATCTCCGATAATAACCAGCTAAGCCCAAAAAGCTATGTACTTTGGTCACCGACTTCGGTTGCTCCCAACTTTGTATTGCTTCAATCTTCGTCGGGTCAACAGATACTCCATGCTTTGACACCACGTGCCCAAGGAATGCTACTTCCTCAAGCCAGAACTCTCATTTCTTCAGCTTAGCATATAGCTTGTTATCACGAAGCCTTTGAAGTACCAGCTTCAAATGGTACTCATGATCAGCTTCAAATGATACTCATGATCTTCAAGGCTTTTGGAATAGATGAGGATGTCATCAATAAAGACAACAACGAACTGATCCAAATATTCATTGAACACACGGTTCATCGTATCCATGAAAGCAGCAGGAGCATTAATCAATCCAAAAGACCTGATTAAGAATTCATAATACCCGTACCGAGTTCTGAAGGCAGTCTTTAAAATATCGTCAGTTTTAATCTTCAGTTGATGATATCAAGAACGAAGATCGATCTTTGAAAAGAGTTGTGCTCCTTATAACTGGTCGAATAGGTTATCAATGCGAGGTAGCGGATACCTATTCTTGATGGTGACATGGTTCAATTCCTGGTAGTCAATACAAAGTCGCATACTTCCGTCTTTCTTCTTTACGAATAAAACAGGAGCACCCCAAGGAGATATACTAGGATGAATGAAATCGATGTCTAACAACTCCTGTAGTTGGACCTTGAACTCCTGAAGTTCAATAGGAGTCATTCGATATGGGATTTTAGAAATGGATTTTGTACCAGGTTCAAAGTCAATAAAGAAGTCAACTTCACGTTCTGGGGGTAGACCGAAAAGTTCTTCAGGAAATAAGTCAGGAAATTCACTAACAACAAAAATATTATTCAAAAACTGACGTATTTTTGTTCAAGTCCATGACATGGGCTAAGAAAGCTTAACATCCGTTTTTTAATAAACGAATGGCTTTATGGCATGATATGACAGTGATTGACTTTAGTGGTTTGGTTACTTGAATTCGCATAGCAGGTTGGTTAGGAATATGAAAACTAACAACCTTACGAAAATAATCAATTTTGGCATGATGAGTGGTTAACCAATCAATCCCTAAAATCACATCAAATGCAAGTATTTTCAAAGAAATAAGATCAACAGGTAATGTGATGGTTCCAACTTGAATCAAGCAAGATTTATAAACCGTCGATGTAATGAAAGTTTCTCCTAACAGAGTTTCAATCGATAAGTCAAAGTCTAATTTCTCAGGGATCAAGTTTAAACGTTGAGCACACGCAGGAGAAATAAAAGAATGGGTAGAACCGATATCTAATAAGGTATAAACTTCACAAGAGTTTATGTTTAGCTTACCTGTTATCACCTCATTTGGGTTCCTCGCGTTTTGGGAAGTCACGACAAACGCTCTTGTAAAATACCAAATTTTACGAATAAAGATTTAATTTTCTCGATTTTTTTTTCAAAATAATCGTGTGGATTTGAGATAATGTTATAGTTGTGGGTAATATTTATAAATTTTAAAAAGTATGCAAGTTGTTGTATAATATTCGATTGGTTGGGGAATATTCTTTTTATCGGGGAATATCCGTACGACGGTACAATCATTGGTGGACCCTACAACGGAATTATTGTCGAATTGAAAAAATGGCAAAAATATTTTTATAAAAATAACAGCGAAAGTTTTACCGTTAAAACTGTTGAACTACTCAGTAGTAAAAGTACAGTAATATGCGCGGTTGCATAGTAGCACACGGTATTGATTATTGATGCTTACGTGAGAAGTCACTCAGTTTTGTTCAATTATTGCTACAATAATTGCTGCATAGTATCTCACGTTATTTGATTCAATTATTGTCGATATTTTATATTATTAAATCAATAATTGAGATGACAGAGTTATTAATATTATTATTTACAATATTGACGATGTCTAGAAGTTCTGTCAAGGAGAGGTTTGGTCACCTAATTGCGCGCCAATAAGAAAAAATCCTTATTAGAAAGTCCCCTCTTTCTTGGGAACGACCTGGTCGATTAATATTGTGAATTATAATAATGGTGATAAATGTTGTTTTATTATTATAAATGTAATAAAACAGAAAACTTTTTATATAAAACAGAATACTTTTTATAAAGTTTTATTTTATTTGATTATAAATAGAATATATTATATTTTATTATGCATAATGTTTGCATAGTAAAAACTTTTTATATAAAACAGAATACTTATTATAAAGTTTTGTTTTATTTGATTATAAATAGAATATATTATATTTTATTATGCATAGTGTTAGTGCATGCATAATGTTTGCATAGTAAAAACTTTTTATATAAAACATAAACTTTTTATAAAGTTTTATTTTATTTGATTATAAATAGAATATATTATATTTTATTACATAGTGCAGCATAATATCCTTTCCATTCTCCTATAAATAGGATGCTTAGTTAGAATTAAAAATCACACCAGAAGTTCAGAAAATACTTCTTCTATAATCTTGAGCGTATTTTTTTAGAGTTTAAGAAAGCTTTGAGCATAGAAAATAGTGCAAGTTTTCTTCAAGTATATCTCCGTCCTACCCGTTGGAATACTCTTCTTTTTAAGGTAAGGGGTATTTTTCTTTCGTATTCATGAAGAGAGTTATTTTCTTTCAATACTCGTAAGGGTTGTTATTCCATTCTTTATTATTCTGTTAGAATAACTTGTCTGTGCGGTCTATCGCATGCCTGGTGAATTATGTTATTATTCCATTCTTTATTATTCTGTTGAAATATCATGTCTATGCGTATTTCGCATAACTTGGTTCCATTCTTTATTATTATGTTGGAATATCCTGTCTTTGCGGATTACGCATGACCTGGTTCCGTTATTTATTATTCTGTTGGAATAACCTGCCTGTGCGGTCTATCGCACGCCTGGTGAATTCTTCTGTTATTCCATTCTTTATTATTCTGTTGGAATAATCTGTCTACGTGGATTACCGCATGGCGGCGAAAATCCATTTGCAGTTTCATATATTCTATTATACTCAGTTGGTTAAAGTTTTGTCTTCTATACTCCATGAAATTAGTAGAATATCCTAGATATTTGCGCTTCATCCAGTATCTTTTCATGGAAATATTCTTCTGAGTATTCTTGAATTTTACTCCACAAAACAGTATCATGTTGAAAATTTGGACGTTATTGAGTTCAGGATAAATTAACTTATAAATCTTTAAAATTTATTCTTGAACTTGTTTTATTGAATTGTCATCATCCTCATGCTTATATTATGTTGAAAGTCATCTGTGGCCTGTAGTGCATAGATGGACTTGGTATGATTATGACCAGGGATTATTCGGTATAATCATGACCGTAATATTACAAATGATATGAAAAAAGTCCTCATTGGCCCGTAGTGCATTGATGGACATTTTTTGGTATGATTATGGGTATGGATTCTCTTCGGCCAAGGGTGCAAAGATGAATTTTTTTATGGCATGATCAGGACCGTTGATGAAAACACGATTATCTTTGGCCTGTAGTGCATGGATAATTCGTGGTCGTGATACTAAAAGAATATCCTTAGCCTGTAGTGTAGGGATGATTTAATGATGTGGATTATTTTTTAAGATGAGTCTCAGCGATAAAAGTGATGAAAAACCTTTAAATCATAGAAAATAGTAGATTTTATTCTCTACTTGACTCTTCTAATGGATTGCTTGTTCCGCTGCAGTTAAACTTGATGTTTGTTATATTTTATCACTTTAACACTGTTGAAAGCTAATGATAATTTATTCAGCATTATCTTAGTCATAATATTTCTTACTGGGCTAGTTGAGCTCACCCTTTTGCTTTCATTGTTCTCTTCAGGAAATAAGAACGTAGCAGGAACTAGTCGAGAAACGGAGTGACGATCCAGATGATAGCATTAATAGTTCTCATTATTCTATGAAATGTGATAATAAATGTATTGATGACTCATTTTTAGTTTGAATACTGTCTAGAAGATAATATTTGTATTAAAACTTACAGCTCATATTGTATATTTAAGGTTGTATTTGTATTCTTTACCATGTATTTGACGACTCAGAATAGGTGATGTATACCTATTTTGGGGGCGTCACAGCTCTTCTTGGAACCACTAACTTTGACTTGTCCGGGACAGCCTTTGGAGTCACCATTCCCGCTGAACTTGTTTTTGCTATAGGAAAATCTCTAGCTCTATGACCTTCCTTTCCACAGTTATAACATACCTTGGATTATTGTGGGAAGTTTGGGTTGATGTGTCCTTCTTTCCCGCATTTATAACATACGATTGGTGGTCGTTCTCCTTCCCTAGGAACAGTTGATGCTGGTGCTGACGTCTTCACGTTGTCATTATTGTACATTCTCTTTTTGAAATCTCCCCCCGACTCGCTTCTTCTACTATCATGGCCACGATTACCACCAAAGTGGTTACCGCTTTTGTCCGGATATTTTTCTCCCCGCTGGTTGTCATTGCTCCGATGACTGCTGCCACCGGTAAGGCCCTGGTTGTGGTTCCTCGGTTGAGCATACTCATTATCTCGCTCTAATAATTGAGCCTTGTTCACAACATCTGAATAAAGAGAAAATTTGTGAGAGATAAGGTATTGACGAATTTCTGGTTTCAAACCTCTTAGAAATATCCGCGTCATACGTTCTTCATTCTCTACCAAATGAGGTGCAAACATGGATAACTCCGCGAACTTAGCCTCGTACTGGGACACAGTCATGTTGTTCTGTTCCAGTCTAATAAACTCTACCTCCATTATATGACGAATACTTTCAAGAAAGTACTTGTCATTGAACAGTTTCTGAAATATTTCCCAAGACATATTGAGTGCGGCTGGCTGGGTACGCTTCACAGATTCTCACCAGTAATCTACCTCACCACAGAACATAAAGGTGGCGAATGGAACCTTTTGTTCCTTTGTGCATCCCAAGACATCAAATATCTTGGTAATTTGCTTAACCCATGTTTCCGCCTTAATCATATCCGACTTTCCCAAACACTCTGGTGGTCCCAACTCTTTGAACTGTTTGGCTGTGACAAGCCGCGCGTTGCTATTATTTTCACCTTTATTTTGTACACGAGTCTCTTTAGTCTTATTTTACAGGACGAACATTGTTGTTCTATTGCACGTTCTCCTGGTTGGTGATTAAAGGTGTCTACATGGTCTCATTCACTCAATTGTTAACATTTTCAGCTGTAATTTTTAAATACTGCCATAAAACAAGAGTTAATTAGAGAAATTGGCATACCACATATTATCCCTATATTCTGACCGAACAATTAAACACAAATAAGCTTAGGTAGGACACATTAGCGAAGGATTTACTCGTCTCTACCCTCCTAGTTCTATTCCCCGATCTCCGCCAGAGACCATATCCCTAAGATGTGATACCAACTGTGACGCCCACAAAATAGGTCCACACAACCCATTCTGAGTCGCCAAATACATGGTACAAAAAATAACTACAACTTCGTTATTACAACTGTCGTGCAAAATACGACAACACATATGCTGTGAGTTTAAATACAAATATTCTTTTAGACAATATTCAAACTCAAATAAGTCCTTATTACAATTATTCATACACTATTTTACAAAATAGTGAGGACTACTAAAACAACTATATTGAAACATCACTCCACACCCGACTAGTTCCCACTATATTCTCGCCTCCTAAGAAGAAAAATGGAATAAAAAGGAAAAGGATGAGCTCAACTAGCCCAATAAAGAATATTATGACTAAGATAATGTAGAACAAATTATCGTTAGCCTTCAATAAATCAGATAAAATATAATGGACAACAAGTTTTAGATTAATATTCGCAGCGAAAATAACAATTCATTAGAAGAATTAAGTAGAGAATGAAGTCTACTATCTTCTATGATTTAAAAGTTCATCATCAATATTTTATCACTGTAACATCAATCAATATATATCTTGAATCAAATATTTATCTTTACACTACAGGCCAAATATATTTATTTGTATCACCAGTTGGTCATGGTCATCTCAATACCTGCCCATCTTTGCACTACGGACCAAAGATATTCATCAAGTAATCATTCATCTTTGCACTACAGGCCAAAGATATTCAGTTATATTATCATTTAGGATTGAGAATGATGAAAATATTTTAAAGACAACGAATCCAGTGAGATTAAATGACAAAGATTAAGGATTCATACTTTAGTTTATCAAAGTTCAAAAATACTCCATAATAAACAATTGTGGAACAAAATTCAAGAATGAAGATCAAAACATAGATACAATCAAAGATAGTAACCATAATACAACACTTGGACAAAGAAAAGAAAATTAATTTTTTTGTGAATAGTGTCGTATACGTGAATAGTAACTCTGACACAAAAAGGTAGAAATTTCGTAAGAAAAATTATACTTCGTGAATAGTACTCGTGAATAGTTTCGTATACGTGAATAGTAATTTCGACATGAAAAAGGTAAAAATTTCATAATAAAATTCATACTAATATTTCGGCATAATGATATTGAACGAAATAACATCATTTACAAAGAAAATAACATCCCTTACCTCAAAAGAATAGTACTTCTGACTGAAATATTGAATATAATGTTGAAGGAAACTTGCACTGAATAGAAATACTCAAAATATCTAAATACTCACAAAAATACGCTTGATATTATATAGAGAGAAAATTTTAAATTCTGATGTGATTTTCAATTCTAACCTAAGCACACTATTTATAGGAAAATACTTAGAACGCTAAAGCAGACCAACCTGCTACCGGTGGCTTTCACCCATTGCTATTCACGCACACCACACTTGAAATTTAACAATTTTTTCTATAACAACCAAAAGTGGGGCCCACCCATGTTTTTAATAAAAAATATTTATTTTTAAAACTTCAATAATTCATAATAAATAGCCATTTTATCAGAAAAATATGAATTTTATTCCCATTCCATAAGAAATTTAATTCTCTACAACTTTGTAGAAGAAAGTTTTTCTAAATTCCAAACAGAAAATGACCAAAATCCATATACGGATGATTTTTAATACCTCTATTCTGATAAAATACTGATAAAATATCTCAGAATTAATTTCTTCATTTATATCCACATAAAATAAATATTTTTTTATCATATAAATCAATAATTAATTATTCACAAATAATATTACAGAATCACAATAATGACAACCAGGTCGTTCCCAAGAAAGAGGGGACTTTCCGATAAGGATTTCTCCTTACTGGCGCGTAATTAGGTGATTAAACCTCTTTTCTAGACAGAACTTTCTTAGACATTGCTAATAATACTATCTAATAATATTATTCAAATAATATGAATTATTGATCTGATAATGAAAAATACTGTGCAGTGACAATTATTGAAAAAATAATAATATAAAATATCAACGTAGCAGTTATTAAATCAATAAAATAAAATATTGAACAGTAATTACTGTAATAATTATTGAGTTGTGCCTTCTTACGTAATAATCAATAATCCAAAAATATTGTGCAATACCGTGTGCTACTGTGTAACCATGCATATTACTGTACTTTAACCACCATGTATTCCAACAGTGTTAACGGTAACAACTACGCCGTTATTTATAAAAAAACTCGAACTTGTTATTTTCTTCATCCGACAGTTTTCTGTTATGGAGTCCACAAATGGCTGCACCATCGTACAAATATTCTCTGACAGCAAGAATATTCCACGACCAAACGAATATTCCCCGACAACAACGAATATTTTATAACCACTTGCTTAGTTAAAATATTTGCGCATTTTACCCATAACTAACCACATTAATCAAATCCACCCCTTACTATTTCAAAATAATGAATAGAGGAAAAATAATTTTATTTATAAAAAGTTGGGGTCTTACAATTAATGCTTGTAGCAATTGGAGGTGGAATTATTTTGAGGAGGAGAGATGAGAGAGGAGAGAGGGAGGGGTTTTGCTTTGTGTTCAGGTGATGACCACTCTCACAACACCATCATATTACATATGGCTGCTGCTGCTATCTTATTCTCTTTGTAAATTAATGTTCTTCTTCTTCTTTTTCCTTTTTCTTCTCAAGATTCTTTTTTCAATACATGCTCTTGTAATTTTCTTTCTGTCCAGTGAATTGTAAACAATTTGCATCTCTAAAATCAATTTCTAGTTCTCTGTCTTAAATTCTTCTTCGCCCAAATGTATTTGCTTTTCAATGCCCCCCGGGTGTTTTAAAAAAATTATGTTTTTTCTTTTTGTGATTTTGATTTTAGAATGTTGCAACAGTGGAGTCGGAGATGAAGATAATGAATGATTACATTTGGGGTTGGATGTTGATAACTAGAATTTGAAAATTAAAGATGATGAACAAATGATTTGGGGATTAGGGTTGGGATTTTAGGATTTGATATTTTTAATTTTTTATTTCTTAAACATGTTTTTACCAAAATTACCCCTTCAAAATTTGGATTACAGGCACAACCGGTCAATTTGACCGGTTAATAGTATGGAGGGTGCATTTTGTTTAGCGATAAAGAATTTTAGGGTGCACTTAGATATGGTTTAAATATTAGGGTGCAAATCTCAACAATGCACAAACTTTAGGGTGCAAACTGTCATTTAGTCTAATATTAATACTCTATTTTCAATAATGGGCCCAAAATATTTATATTAAATTATTTTAATGATAAAAGTATTTTTAGTTGTTATAAAATTACCTTATGTACTCCCTCCATTCCTTTTTAATTGACATTTTAATATAAAAAAATATAATTAATGTTTTGTATGACTGAATAAAATGGTTATATGTCTTGACATTATCCTTCTAAAATTTATTGAAAAAGATGAGAAATAAATTAGTATTTAATGTAGGGATAATATTAATATGAAAAACGAATTAATGATTATTAAAAATCTATAAACGACTGATAAAAATAAATAAATTTCACTACAACAAAAAGGCTTATCCGCGACCCCATATCTGCGAACGCATATGGTCGCATATGAGTATTAGCGACTGACTGCGGTCGCTGATATTAGTCGCAGGTAATCTGGTCGCTTGATGGACATCAGCGACCATTAATAGCGACCGACTTATTAGCGACCATCATCAGCGACCGACTCCATCGCTAATCTGACTCATGCTGAGTCAGTTGTCAGGGATAATGTGGCACACATGTCGGCGACTAATAATAGCGACCGATGCATTCGCAAATTTCTAAGGAGCTATCAGCGACCGCGTATATTATAATCGACCGCATGCTGTCGCTGATGTTGGTTTTTTTATATAAATATTTTTCCTGTTTTGTTGATTTCCCAAAAATAACCTGCTTTGTACCTGCTTTCTATCCCAACACACAGCAGTATATATAAGCATCCATATAAACATCCATCCATGATTTATATATCCCAACACATCCACAATAGTATATATAAACATCCATTCATATGACAGAATGAACAAAACCAACACAACACAATACAATCGTAAACATCTATATAATAGCAACATAAACCAATAAAATTGTCCATAGAATGAATATAAAAGAGTACAAGACTTTAAATATCTAAAAAACAAGTCTAACTCTTCATGGATCATCCAAATGAGGACCTTGTAATTAAAAAAAGAATAAAACATGTTACATGTGTTGATAATGCATGCTATGACTTAGGGAAAGCTAAATAATAGACAATGTAGTGAAACATATAAGTAAGATAGTGACAGTAATAATATCGATATATACCTCATCGCCATCATGATGTTGTGTTGTTGCTGCTGCCGCCACTGCATCCGTCAACTCATCAGGACTCAGAGACTGCAAATGACCGCCCAGTATACGAAGAAGATCACGATCTCGACAGATCGCTCTCACACAATCAGCAGGAGTATGATAGGCTGGATGACCTGATGACTGTTTAGACTAGGTAGCAGAGTTGCCTGTGCCACTAATGGTCGGGCGTCGTTTTTGTCTTTGGCCTTTAACATAGTTTTTCTTCACGACTGACGCCCTCTCCCACAATTCTTGATCAATCGACGGACGTGGGGTGCCTTCAGGATAACGCTCGTTCATTAAGCCCTTATAAGTGTCCTGTCGGAAGGTCAACAATTAAATAGTTAAAAATAAATAAACAAAATGCTAACAAAGGTCGTCACAATTTATAAACAACATATTAGTATAAAGTTAACTTATTACCGCTATCTGAACAGTCTTAGGAAGACCATCGCGGGTGGCCACATACACATCCAACCAATTGATAGGTTGACCTTGAGACTGAGACTCTTACAGTTCAGTTGTTCATATTAATACGTAAACATATGATAGTTTAGCTACAAAACATGACTGTAAACATAACATACGTACCCTGGCAGCAATATGCTACAGCTGTGATATACTGCTGCCCCGATACGTGCCTTTTGCCTTTTCGCCTTCAGGCCTTCAGATACACCTGAGGATCTGTTCGAGGCGGCAGTCTTGCGCCTCTTGACCCAGCTCTCAGCTCTCTGCTCTCCACTAGTCATACATCAACACCCATATGGGTTATGCGCACCACCAGGGGCTATGCTCATGCATATACTGCTCACCTTATCCTGGATGCATATACTCTTTTACATAGGATAAGACATTAGGTGATGAAAATATCTTGATGGTCAAGTTTGAAGAATAGCCAATGGACTTTGCAATGTGTTCTAGAAACTATAACGCTGCGTATATCAAGATTGCAGAAGAAGGCATACTATTAATCCCTTAATATGGGACTATTAGTCCTATAAAGTCATTAAATAGAGTAAAACATTTAAATAAATGATTGGTAGTATAATATTCAAGGTGAGGGTGAGGGAGCCAGATTTCATTTTCTTTCTATGTCTTGATCATTCAAGTGGTGGTAGTTTTGTCTTCATTTAATGTTTCATTAAACCAATGACTCCTATATAAAAGTAGTACTCCTTAATTCCTATATATATACATATACATATACATGAGCAAATCACCAGTCACTTTAAAAGCTAATTATGTGTCGGGTACATACAGGCTCAGACGGAATAATTAAGCTAAGCAAAATGTATGTCAATTGTTCCAAAAACTAACAACTTTGTACCATTCCCATTCCCATTTTGATTAAAGATCGAATCTTTGTCCAATTGAGATGAACTACCTGACTTCTCTATCTCTTATCACATACAGAGAGTTGAACTAGAGAGACTGGAAACCTAGTCTAGGGTGCATATTGTTCACAACAATCATGGTATAATAGACAGACACCATACTGCAAGCAAAATCAATTTGAAAGTAGAAAACAAACCAAAATGTGCATGTTGTGACACGATTAACTATGTCTCAACTGGTTTTAAAAAAGATACCCCGGCCAGTTCTAGGTAAATGTATTTCGTATAACTCAATGACCCAAAGAAAGCTACCCTACAGTAATAATTTGTACCATGGAATGTGACATTTTCCATTTTTATAGTTCCAGTTATTATATCAAAGTAAGATATAGGTAATATTGGTCCTTGTCCAAATCAAATCCTATTCCCCAACTCATAGTTATCTCCAAAAATAAATATCTTACAGCAACAAAGTAGTAATAACATATTGAAGTTTTAGTTAAAAATAAAGCATTTTAGACAGTCAACTAAACTAATTATGCACAAAATATCAAAAATTCAAATGGTTTACTAAAAACACATCAATTTGATATCAGCATTCTCCTCCACTCCAAAAAATTTCCTCCAACCCAAATTCAACCTCATAAACAAAAATAAGAGTAAACTAATTATATAAAAATTTCCATATTGAGATGAAAATTGAAAACCCTTTTAGCAAAAAAAAATGCACAATAGAGAGATACGTACCTGAATCGAGGAAATGCGAGCACTACTTCACTACTTGGTTCGTTCTTCTCCATCTTCTCCCTGCCTTCTTCTCCCTGTCGTCTTCTCCCTCTTTGTTCTTCTTTTCTCCAATTTCTATTATGTCTGAATGTCTGGTTCGACTTAGATTACATAGAATAAGCGACCGCGTTCTGCGACCGCATGCGATCGCTAATATTTAAACACGTGGCATATTTAGCGACCGCATGCGGTCGCTAATAAGATCCAGTCGCTATTGGGTTTGTCGGGTAATTTTGCGCCAAATTTTAGGAAGGAAAATACCTTTAGCTACCGAGTCCATACTATTAGCGACCACATGCAGTCGTGAATACTATAAGTGACGAAAATGCAGTGCGATCGCTATTATCGGTCGCAGTTAGTGTTATTAGCGACTGAAATGGGTGGTCGCAGATACTTTCGGTAGCTGTTAGAGATTTTTCTTGTAGTGTTTTACTACCTAAAAATACAAATACAAAGAAATAAAAAGAGTATTTTAGTTTCTATTTCAAGGATTATAGAAAAATATAATTAATTAACAGATATAATGAGAGAAGAGGTAACATAGGAATCCATGAGAGGTGAAATATTTTCTATAAAATTTTCAAGATATTACAATGTAGGAAATGCCTAATTATATGTTAATAGATCATAAGTTATTGATAAGTTTTACTTGATCCTTATCTTATTCAATCACTTAATATTATCTAATTCTAATCCATCTTTATCACTCAATATAAGATACATAAAGTCTAATAAGGACAATTAATATTTTCTCTTCAACTTTTATATCCATATGTTGCAGATGTTGGTATTATACAATTTAGAATGGAACGGGGGAGTAAATGCAATTTAATGTTGCAAATCAATCTTATGCATTAATTCCCATATATACCATCTCTCTCAACTATATTTCTATATATATACTATAAACACAAAGACTCATACATCTTAAAAAGGATACATATTATAAAAACACATGTGAAATAATAAAACGGAACGGGGGAGTAAATAAAATTTAATGTTGCAAATCTATCTCATGCATTAATTCTCATACCATATCTCTCTCTCTCCCTCTCTCCCTCTCTCTCTCTTAACTATACATCCATATATATACAAGAAACACATAAACTCATACATAAAAGTAATTAATATTTTTTCTCTTTTGTGTGTGTGTGTGTCTCTGTATGTGCAGATTAAAGTTGCAGGGAAGTTTGCATTAGTCATGAAGTTGGTGATGATGATATTAATGACTTATGATTTCTATGGGAGTTGCTAACTTTCCATATTGCTGTCCTCGTATCCCTGATTGTTGCGGCAATGCTGCCAAAGGTGTGCCAGAAGGGTAAAATCCATTAGCCGCAGTAATCAATAATTTTAATGGTTAACTAGTTACAGTAATCCACCAAAAGTAATATTTACTGATTATGTACACTCCCACCCCGCCCACCCCACCTCCTACCCCCACACCCTACCCCCACACCCCCACCACCACTCTAAAAAAGATACTATTTACTGATTATGCATACACCTCCACTCCACCCCACCCTCACCCCACCCCTACCCCCACCCCCACCCCCACCCACCCACACCCAAACCCAAACCCAAACCAAACCCAAACCCAAACCCAAAAAAAATAATGTGACGCCCCCAAAATACATATTCACAACCCATTCTGAGTCGTCAAATACATGGTACATAATTCAAATATAAACTTAATTTACACAATTATTAATTGTCGTGCAGAATACGACAAAACATAAGCTGAGAGTTTTAAAACGATTATTATCTCGTAAATAATATCCAAACTCAAATGGAGTCCTCATTACAATTATTATCACACTATTTTATAGAATAGTGAGGACCACTATAGCCACCATCTTGGACCATCACTCCATTTCTCGACTAGTCTCAGCTATATTCTTATTTCCCGAAGAGAACAATGAAAGAAAAGGGTGAGATCAACTAGCCCAGTAAAGAATATTATGACTAAGATAATGTAGAATAAATTATCATTAGCCTTCAACAGTATAAAAAATGATAGAATATAATAGACAACAAGTTTAACCGCAGAGGAATAAGCAATCCATTAGAAGAGTCAAGTAGAGAATGATGTCTACTATTTTCTATTATTTAAATGTTCATCACCAATATTTTATCTGTGTAACACATCTCAATAAATAATCCACATTATCGAATTATCCATGCACGACGGGCCATGGATATTCGTTACTATCGCATCCACGAATTATCCATGCACTACGGGCAAAAGATATTCGTTATTATTACCAGTGGTCATGATCATGCCAAACAACTGTCCATCAATGCACTACGGGCCAATAAGGACTTTTCACCACATCATTTGTATGTAACATTACAGGTCATGATTATACCGATACATAATTCATGGTCATAATCATACCAATCACTAGTCCATCTATGCACTACGGGCCAAAGATGACTTTCACCACAATATAAGCATGAGAACGATGATAATAATATAAGAATTCGATCAAGTGAGATCAAGGATAAATATTAAAGATTTAGAATTTAATTTATCCAGATTTTAAGAATGTCCAAATTGTCAACATGATAACTACTTTGTGGAGTAAAATTCAAGAATAATATTCATGTATAAAAAATAGTTTGGACAGAAAAAAATTAATTTTTGTCGTGAATAGTACCCTGAGTGAATAGTACCCTAGTGAATTGTACCCCGTGAATAGTACTTCGTGAATAGTATCCCGTGAATAGTACTTCATCATGAAAAGATTAAAATTTAACAAGAATGTTCAAAAAAATATTCCCGTGAAACGATACTAGATGAAGCGCAAATTTGAAGGATATTTTACTAATTTTAAGGAGTATAGAAGCAATACTTATGAAAATAAGTGTAGAATTAGGAATATGAAACGAAATAATATTACTTACATACTACAAATTATGGAAGAAAATATTATTTCTTATGAATATTGAACAAAATAATATCCCTTACCTTAGTAGGAGAGTAATTTCGACTGGTATAGCGAAGATATTCCTGAATAAAACTTGTACTATTTTCTACATTCAAAGCTTCCTTAAACTCAAAAGAAATACGCTCAATATTATAGAAGAAGAATTTTCTGATTCTGGTGTGATTTTTATTTCTAAACTAAGCATCCTATTTATAGGAGAATGACGGGATACTATTCAAAAAGAAAAATCACGGACTATACAGGAGGAAAATCACAGGCGCAGAAAAAATTCGGCTGATTTCACGTGATTTTTACTATTCAATACTATGCAAACATTATGCAGTACTATGCAGTACTATACAATACTATGCAGTACTATGAAAAAACTATGCAGTACTATGGAACACTATGCAGTACTATGCAATATAATACAAAAACTGAGATAACTTTCTACCGACGATTTTGAAAAATGAGTAAGTGGGGGTCTATGTAATAAGCCAAATTTATAATAAATACTTCATGACAAACTCCTTTTATTTATCACAATTCACTTGACTAATCACATTTTTAATTTTTCAACATTTATTCATCATTAATATTATAACTCACAATATTAACAACTAGATTATTCCCAAGAAAGAGGGGGCTTTCCGATAAGGACTTCTCCTTATTGACGCGCTATTAGATGACCAAACTCCTTTCCTCGATAGAACTTTCTACACATTATCAATAATTTAAATAATAATATAAATAACTGTGTCGTCTCAATTATTGATTTAATAATATAAAATATTATGCAAATGATATTGTGACAATAATTGAATCAATAATATGAGATATTATGCATCAATTACTGTTGCAATAATTGAATAAAACTAAGTTACTTCTCACGTAAGGATCAACAACAAAAGATACTGTACAATACCGTGTGCTAATGTGCAATCACCCGTATTACTTTACTTTTATCACCAGGTATTTTAACAGTTAACGGTAAAAGTCTTACCGTTATTTTTATAAAAAGGTTATTTATGTCACTTTCTAAATTTGACAGTAATTCCATTGTGGGATCCACCAATGATTGTGTCGTTGTACGAATATTCATCGACCAAACAAATATTTTATAACAACTTGCTTACTTTGTAAAATTTATAAATAATACCCACAACTATAACATTATATCAAATCCAAACCTTATTATTCAAAATAACATTTAGAGAAAATTAAATCTTTATTCATAAAAGTTGGGGTCTTACAACCTCCACTTCTTATAAAATTTCGTCATCGAAATTGGTGTACGTACCTGGTATGTCGAAGAGGTGATGATACCTTGTTTTCATTTTAGATTCTAACTCCCAGGTCATTTCCTCAATATCGTGGTTTCTCCATAAAACTTTGACTTGATGTATAACCTTTGAGCATAGAATATGTTCATTCTTATCCAAGATTTTAACAGGTACCTCTTCATATGTTAAATCTTCTGCTATTTCATTTGGTTCTAATTCAATAATATGGTTCGGATCTTTCACATATTTACGTAATATAGATATGTGAAAAATGTTATAAACACGAGACGTACTTGGCGGTAAGGCGAGTCTATATGCCACAGTTCCTACTCGGTCGAGGATTTCAAATGGACCAGTGAATCGAAGATTGAGCTTTCCTCTCTTTCCAAATATTGCAAATCCTTTCCATGGTGCAATATGTAAAAATACACGATCTCCAACATTGAATTTCACGTCCATTCGATGAAGATTAACATAACTCTTTTGTTGATCTTGTAAGGTTTGTATACATTGCCAGATCATTTGAATCTTTTTCATAGTTATGCGTACAAATTTAGGTATGAACAACGTTATTGCACCCACCTCATCCCAGCATACTAGAGAACGACACTTGCGTCCATACAACGCTTCGAATGGAGCCATGCCTATACTTGCTTGATAACTGTTGTTGTAGGAGAATTTCACTAATGGCAAGTACTTGTCCTAACTTTCTTTGAAGTCTAGGACACAGAGTCTTAATAGATCTTCAAGAGTTTGAATAGTCCTCTTCGACTGCCCGTCTGTCTGAGGATGATATGCCGAACTGAATCGTAAATCTGTGCCCATAACTTTCTATAAACTAACAAAAAATTGTGAAGTGAATTTTGGGTCTCGATCAGAAACTATGAATATTGGCATACTATGCAGTCTTACAATCTCATTTATGTATATACGAGCAAGACGTTTAAGTGAATAAGTTTCTCGTATAGGTAAGAAATTAGCAGACTTGGATAATCTATCGACAATGACCCAAATTGCATCTATGACTTGAGAAACCTTAGGAAGACCAGTAACGAAATCCATGTTAATGTGCTCCCACTTCCATTCTAGAATTTTAAGTGGTTACAATGGACCTTTTAGCACTTGAGGCTCCACCTTGACATGTTGACAAGATAAACACCTTGAGATAAACTCTACTATCTCTCTCTTCATATTGCTCCACCAAAATATATGTCAAAGATCACGATAAATTTTGGTACTCCCAGGATGGATTGCAAACGGTGTGTGTGCGCCTCCATCATGATTTTATACTACAAATCAGAGTCGTTAGGAACACAAAGTCTGGATTTGACTCGAATTATTCCTTCTTCATCGATTCTTGCTTCCGGAATAGCACCTTCTTGTACTTTCTTCCTCATACGCATCAGCTCCGGGTCGGTAGTTTGAGCAGGTTTAACTTTATCGATTAAAGTCGGTTCTACTCGTATATTTGACATCTTCACATGGGTCCCTGAAGTCTTTAACTCTATCTCCATCATTTGTAAGTCATATAAAATGGGCCTTTGCGTTGATAATATCGCACTCGTACCCGCATATGATCTTCTACTCAGCGCGTCAGCTACCATGTTTGCTTTTCTAGGATGGTATTGAATGGTATGATCGTAATCTTTCAACAGCTCGAGCCAACGTCGTTGTTACATGTTCAGTTCCTTTTGGGTGAAGAAATATTTAAGGCTTTTATGATCTGTATAGATCTCCACCTTCTCCGTATACAGGTAATGTCTCCAGATCTTTAACGTAAAAATGACTGCTGCCAACTCTAGATCATGAGTATGATAATTCCTCTTATATTCTTTGAGTTGTCGTGAGGCATAGGCTATGACTTTTCCATGTTGCATGAGAACACATCCTAAACCTCTGCCTGAAGCATCACTGTAGATGACAAATCCCTCCGAACCAGATGGTATTATCAGAACAGGTGCTGAAATGAGTCTCCTCTTGAGTTTTTGGAAACTCTTCTCACATTCCTCGCTCCATCCGAATTTTGTATCTTTTCGAGTCAGCTAAGTTAATGGAGTAGCGATTTGAGAAAATTCTTCCAAGAATCTCTGATAATAACCAGTTAAGCCTAGAAAGTTACGTACTTCGGTTACTAACTTAGGTTGCTCCTAGCTTTATATTGTTTCAATCTTCGCCGGGTCAATAGATATTCCATGATTTGATATCACGTACCCAAGGAATGCTACTTCTTCAAGCCAAAACTCACATTTCTTCAACTTGACATATAACTTGTTTTCACGAAGCTTTTGGAGTATCAGCCTCAAGTGTTGTTCATGATCTTCACGGATTTTTGAGTATATGAGGATGTCATCAATAAAGACAACCACAAAATGATCCAAATATTCCTTGAATACTCGGTTCATCATATCCATGAAGGCAGCAGGAGCATTAGTCAATCCAAAAGACATGACTAGGAATTTATAATACCCGTACCGAGTTCTAAAAGTAGTATTTGGAATGTCATCAGTTTTAATCTTTAACTGATGATATCCAGAACGAAGATCGATCTTTGAAAAGAATTTGGCACCTTACAACTGGTCAAATAGGTCATCAATGCGAGGTAACGGGTACCTATTTTTGATGGTGACATGATTCAACTCCCGATAGTCAATACAAAGTCGCATATTCCCATCTTTCTTCTTTACGAATAGAATAGGAGCATCCCAAAGAGACGTACTAGGACGAATGAAATCGATGTTTAACAATTCTTACAGTTGGATTTTTAACTCCTGAAGTTCAATAAGAGCCATTCGATATGGGGTTTTGGAAATGGGTTTTGTACCAAGTTCAAAGTCAATACAAAATTCGATTTCACGCTCTGGGGGTAGGCCAGGAAGTTCTTTAGGGAACACGTCAGGAAATTTATTAACAATAAAATATCATTCAAATCTGACGTATTTTTGTTTAAATCCGTGACATGGGCTAAGAAAGCATGACATCCATTTTTCAATAAACGAATGGCTTTATGACTTGATATGATAGTGATTGACTTTAGTGGTTTGGTTGCTTGAATTCGCATAATAGGTTGGTTAGGAATATGAAAACTAATTACCTTATGAAAATAATCAATTTTAGCATGATGAGTAGTTAACCAATCAATCCCTAAAATTACATCAAATGCAAATATTTTCAAAGAGATGAGATCAACAGGTAATGTAAGGGTTCCGATTTGAATCAAATAAGATTTATAAACAGTGGATGTGATGAAGGTTTCTCCCAACGGAGTTTCAACAGATAAGTCAAAGTCTAATTTCTTTAGAGTCAAGTTTAAATGTTGAGCACAAGTAGGTGAAATAAAAGAATGGGTAGGACCGATATCGAATAAGGTATAGACTTCACAAGAGTTTATGATTAGCTTACCCGTGATAACTTCATTCGGGCTCCTCGCTCTTTGGAAAATCATGATAAACGCTCTCCGTTGAACCACCGACTTTAAACTGTCTGGGACAACTTTTGGTGTTACCATTTCAGCTGGACTTAACTTCGCTATAGGGCACATTCCACCTTCAACTGCTTCGCCGTACTTCTGATCCATGATCTGAATCATTAATCTTTAATCCATAAAGAATTGGGGTTGACCGCTCTGTACAGGATAATTTCAAACTCGATGTTGGCTTCTCCCAATTGCTATCCAAAAAGCGAGATCCATATCATCTATTTTGGCCTTTTTGGATCGGACGTCTCTTTCTACAATATCAACGCGTCATGTGACTTTTACCCATGCATCCTTATTCTCACTTGTTCAGTTGTTTCTTCTTTCAGCTGATCCCTGATATTTGAATTCTCAGATTCCAGCTTTATTATCTTATACTTTACTAAAGAGAGATTATGTTCAAGCATCACATATCGGGTAACAAAATGTTGAATTGTTGCATCTCTTTGCTCCACGACCGCCTGCCGTTCTTCAGCCTGCTCTTCTAACTCACGAATACGATCTTACAGTTCTATATTGTGATCAAAACTTTCTCCTAATAAATCCTCCTCAGGGTCCTCTTCTTCCTCACTCTTAACTGCTACCTCTGCGACTAGCTCGGGTGCAACTATTAATTCTTCACTCAACATATGGATATCTCTAATTTCTTCTTCGTCTGACATCCTACAATCAAGTTTAATAACTTAATTAGTACTCCCCAAAAAAATATTTGTTATAACAAAATATTATACTCCAATATTTATTCTTTAAATTAATCTCCTCGATTTATCACTTAAAACTCTATATGAGTTAATCTCTTGATTTTCAGATGTCATTTTCAAATACTGCCACAAAACAAGGGTTAATTGACATGCCACATATTATCCTTATATTCTGACCGACCAATTAAATAACAAAGAAGCTTAGGTAAGACACACTAGCGAAGGATTTATTCGTCTCTCCCCTCCTAGTTCTAGCCTTAAATCTCCGCCATGGATCATATCCCTAAGCTTTGATATCAACTGTGACGCCCCCAAAATAGGTATACACAACCCATTTTGAGTCGTCAAATACATGGTACAAAATTCAAATACAAACTTAATTTACACAATTATTAATTATCGTGCAGAATACGACAAAACATAAGCTGAGAGTTTTAACACGAATATTGTCTCGTAGACAATATCCAAACTCAAATGAAGTCCTCATTACAATTATTATCACACTATTTTATAGAATAGTGAGGACCACTATAGCCACCATCTTGGACCATCACTCCATTCCCCGACTAGTCACAACTATATTCTCATTTTCTGAAGAAAATAATGAAAAAAAAGGGTGAGCTCAACTAGTCCAGTAAAGAATATTATGACTAAGATAATGTATAATAAATTTTCCTTAGCCTTCAACAGTATAAAAACTAATAGAATACAATAGACAACAAGTTTAACTGCATCGAAACAAGCAGTCCATTAGAAGAGTCAAGTAGAACATGATGTCTACTATCTTCTATGATTTAAAAGTTCATCATAAATATTTTATCTCTGTAACACATCTCAATAAATAATCCCCATCAGCGAATTATCCATGCACTACGAGCCAAGGATATTCTTTAGTATCACATCCACGAATTATCCATGCACTACGGGTCAAGCATATTCGTTATTATCACCAGTGGTCATGATCATGCTAAACAATTGTCCATTAATGTACTACGGGCCAATGAAGACTTTTCACCACATCATTTGTATGTAACATTACAGGTCATGATTATATCGATACATAATTAATGGTCATAATAATACTAATCACTAGTCCATCCATGCGCTACGGACTAAAGATGACTTTCACCATAATATAAGCATGAGGATGATGACAATGATATAAGAATTCAATCAAGTGAGATCAAGGATAAATATTAAAGATTTATAATTTAATTTATCCAGAGTCTAAGAATGTCCAAATTGTCAACATGATAACTACTTTGTGGAGTAAAATTGAAGAATAATATTCATGTATCAAAAATAATTTGGACATGAAAAAATTAATTTTTGTCGTGAATATATAGTACCATGGGTGAATAGTACCCCGTGAAAAGTACTCCAGCATGAAAATATTAAAATTTAACAAGAATATTCAAAAAAATATTCCCGTGAAACGATACTAGATGAAGCGCAAATTTTAAGGATATTCTACTAATATCAAGGAGTATAGAAGCAATACTTATCAAAACAAGTGTAGAATTAGAAATATGAAACGAAATAATATTACTTACATACTACAGAGTATGGAAGAAAATATTATTTTTTACGAATATTGAACAAAATAATATTCCTTACCTTAGTAGGAGAGTAATTTCAACTGGTATAGCGGAGATATTCTTGAAGAAAACTTGTACTATTTTCTACACTCAAAGCTTCCTTAAACTCAAAAAAAATACGCTCAATATTATAGAAGAAGAATTTTCTGATTCTGGTGTGATTTTCATTTCTCTGTGCAAACTTTTATTGGACATCAATTGGTGCACTAATAGGATTTTGGATTTTTTATATTTTGGATTCACCAGTGCATTGAGTTTTTCAAAGGGTAAGTTCCTCCATGAATGCCTACGAAGATGAGGAAATAATACTATCTCATGTTTATATGGATATATAACATACAAATATAAAATATACAAGTAAACTAATATTTCTACTACCCTGTGCCGATGGAGAAATATAATCTGATCAGCTCCAGAAAGATCTAGAAATATGATTTCATATGAAAGGCTCTCCAATCTAAAAGTGAAAACCAAAGTACCTGAAGAAAATGAGCGGACCAATGTTACTTCTCCAAAAGCTTTTGTAGAAGTAAAACGAATGGGTAAGAAGCTAATTGTTACATGATATAAATATTATAGTTGTGGAACTGCTTACTAAATTGAAATGAATAACATCAATGAGCTCAAATTGTTCTTCGGTCAATGTTAACTGACATATTTTCTTTACTCTGCAGGGATGGTTTTACCTTTTGAGCCCATGACAATAACATTTGAGAATGTTCAATATATTGTTGATACTCCTAAGGTAAAGGTTTATCCTTCCAAAACCAGTTTTGCGGCTATTGAAAATGACTAGGATTGATAAAAATTTATTCAATGCATCTTACAGAAACTGAGAGAGCAAGGTTTTGCACAAAAAAGGCTACAACTTCTTCAAGATATTCTTCAAAATGAGAGATCAAGGTTTTGCACAAAAAAGGCTACAGCTTTAATGGGTGTTACTGGAGCAGGAAAGACAACTCTTTTGGATGTTCTTTCTGGACGTAAAAGTAGTGGTACCATTGAAGGAGATATAAGAATTGGGGGTTACCTAAAGGTCCAGGATACTTATGCCAGAATATCTGGTTACTGCAAGCAAACTGATATACACTCTCCACAACTTACAATAAAAGAATCACTCGCATACTCTGCTTGGTTACGTTTGCCACCTTCAATGAAAGTATCAAAGCTGTAAGTTATCTTCCAACCTGACAAAACACGAAGTGAAGTTGTCTAAAAAGCTTGTGACTCCCAAGATCACATTAGACCAGGTAGAAATTGGTTCGCTATTAAAATAAGTGTATAAACATTCATGCAAAACCTACTAATAGCTAATGTAACTTTGATTAATCTTGATAAAGTATTTATCCAAATTTTGAAATAACGAAACATATTATAACAAGAATTTATATGAAATGACTACAAAACTAACAAACACACGTCACCAAATTCAAAGAATGCTTCATTGTGCTCTAGATGCTATGCTAACTCTTTACATACAGGAGTTTGTTGAAGAGGTTCTTCAAATGATTGAACTTTATGATATTAAAGATGCATTGGTTGGCTTTCCTGGTGCAAGTGGTATATCAAATGAGCCGCGAAAACGGCTGACAATAGCAGTAGAGCTTGTTTCAAATCCATCCATAATATTCATGGATGAACCAACTTCTGGATTAGATGCCAGATCGGCTGCAATTGTCATGCGAGTAGTGAAAAATATTGTTAATACGAGAAGGAAGGTTGTGTGCACCATTCATCAGCCAAGTATCAACATATTTGAGGCATTTGATGAGGTACTTGTTTATGCAAACTAAACTTACAATATCTGTCAAAGGAATATATTATTGCAATTTTTTATGTTCTTCCTACGTTTCTAAGATGCTATATGCAATCTATTTGTATTGGATACACCATGATTGTACACCAAACAATAAAATTCCTGCCTTTTCTCTGTTTTTTTCAGGTAAGTTTAATTAAGATAATGAGAAGAAATTCTGGAAAAATTCAGGAAGTTAATGTCCTCAATTTTAAGACTCATTGTCACAAGGCTAAAATGTTTATCTGTTATTCTATACAGTCTATAATCAACGATTGATAAGGCAGTACAACAATTATTTCCTTTGTGCATAACACAATAAGTTGATTTAAGAGGGAGTTCACATTTCACAATGGTAGTATCTTTAGTTTTGGAAAAAGTTTCTTTGTGCTTCAAATACATATCCATGCGAGAACGTAAACCTTTATGTTCTTTTCAATTGCCAAAGATTAAGAGAAAAATCATACCAAAAAGTTGCTTCGTCCACAGTACTTGCATAAGCTCCTCCACCTATAAGCAAGCTAAGGGTGGCGGCTGTTAATAATCTCCTCTAAAGTTGTAAATACCATATACTACATAATCATAAAAAAAAACATGAAATTTTAAAGAGACATTAGTCACGTGAAATTGTCTTAATTAAGATTGGTTACGTATATACTCAAATTCTCATGAAAAAGTTGTTTATTGGGAATCATATTGCAAATGTCAGCTCTGTATACAAATAGATACTCGAAATCCTACAAAGATATTTGTTGGCACCTTATTCTCAAGTAACTAACTTAGGTGCAAAAAAAATCATGGTAACTAATCCCACAACTGTTTCATTCCATTTTAAATATAAAGCTTATCATTTTAGTGGGGTCAAGTCTCTATTTCCTTCATATGTCTAATTTAGGAAGAAGTAGCGGAATAAAGTCTGGAAGTAGAACCAGAAGTAGATTTGGCAAAATATTGTCGCACAAGGAAGAGGCTAACCACACAAGAAGCTGCAATTTGTGAAAATCAAGGCAGCCACGCAAGAAGCTATGGATAAGGGCGGCCACATTATAAACAAAAATAAGTTTTAAAAAAATTATAAAACAAAAAAAATAAAATTTAGGGGTAAAAATCAAATCCTAACCTTACAATTTGAGGAAATCAGTAGACCTGCCAAACATGGCCCAAGCCCATAAGAGTTCAAACCAACTGAATTACAACAACTATTAATATTACTTTTAATTTTATTGGTGGAAATGTTAATTCCCTCAATATATCCTTTATATATCTTTACTCACGCTGACAAACAATTATAATTGCATGAACTTTCGAAATAGTTCTTCAATTTCAAAGTATAAAACTAATAATTATTAGTTTAAGTTAGATAATATAATTATAAAAATTTAAAATTATCTATATATTTGTATTAATTACAGTATTTATTATTTTTAAAAGTTAAATAAATTATATTAATTTTAAAGTATAATTTTTAAAAATCAAATTTGATTATATACTTTGAATTACTAGCAATATATAATCCGAATCAACCACTAATTTTTTAGATTGCAAGTCCAAAATCTGTAACACAATAATATAGATATAAAATTTGAAGATTTCAGTTCGATGGAGATGTTCAATCAATCAATGAGAAATTGGTCTGCTTATTTGTTCTTTTGTTGCTAAATTAATGACTATTTAAATAAAACCAATGTACACAGGCACAGGGGCATATACCGCAGAATACTATATTCTGAACACATCAAGAATGTGTTCATGCTATAGTGACGTTAACATTGTGGACAAAGAAAGAAGGGAGAAGACCACTATTATTTATAGTGACATTACAATGTACAATGTAATACATTTGAAAAGTAAATCAATCATTATTCCTTAATTATATAATCCTCCTACTTATTTAATCTCCAAATCATGCCTTTAGAATAATATCTAAAATCCTCTAGAATATCTACTAACACTCTCCCTTAAGTTGGAACGTGTTTGAAAGTAATTTATAAAACTATTAAAATTTTAATTGATTGAGATATGTAGTTAATGTAAGTAATTAAAATTATTGTTTATCATAAATTATTTTAATATTTTTAATATTTATTATTATTACTATTTTTAGTGTAGCAAGATTTTGCAAAAAAATAAAAAATAAAATAAAGGAAGAAGCCTGCGGGCCGGCCCGGCCCAACCCAACCCGGGCCACGAGCCTCACAAATTCAGCCCGCCAAAACCCGGGCTATTTTGGCTCGGCCAGCGCTCGGCCCGGTCCGGCCCGCCCTCGGCCCGGCCCGCCCGTTTTCCAGGTTTAGAAATCAGAAAGAAAGGGAAGATGGATGAGAGATTGAAGTAAGAGAAGGAGAAGAGAGGTAGAAGAGAAGACGTATATAAAGAAGAAGAGGGAGTTGTCCGTTGACAGCAACAACTGTGCGCTCGCCGTGCAGCCACACCCCTCACCTCCACTCCCAACTAAGCTCACCCATGTGTCGTCGCTCTAAGCAGCCGCGTACGCCGCCGTGTTGTAGCTGCCAAAATGGGGAAAGTCGAAAATGGGGTGGGGAAACGGGAGGAGGAACCTCTAGGTGTCTAGATGTCGCAACAAAGAAATGGGGGAGATGAAGATGACGCAGAAAATAAATGGGGGAGGAAATATGAAAAGGGAAAAAGAAATTAGCCAATGATTTTTTTTAAGATTCGTGAAGGAAATATCCTTGGCTATTGATTTTTGAGATTTACTTCAACCAAAGTAATGAAGAATTTTTTCTCTCACAAAATAATTATCGCTAATTACATATTGCGAATAAAATTTTCTTCACAATTTTTTAACAAAAAATAAGCGTCAATTATTATTTTACTATCTTAAATTTGCGAAGGAAAAAAATTAATTTGTGAAAGAAATTTCTTTCCCTAATTGATTTTTGTCACACGATTTTTTTCCTTCACTAATCCTTCACAAAAAACTTATTTGTGAAGGAAATAATTCATTCACAAATTTTCCTTCGCAAGAGCCCCAATTTCTTGTAGTGATCCTATTTATAGGAGAATGGCAGGATACTATTCAAAAATAAAAATCACGGACTGCACAGGAGGAAAATCACAGGCGTAGAAAAAATTCGACTGATTTCACGTGATTTTTACTATGCAGCACTATACAAATACTATGCAACACTATGTAGTACTATACAGTACTATGCAGTACTATGCAATATAAAACAAAAACTGAGATAACTTTCTACAGACGATTTTGAAAAAATGAGTAAGTGGGGGTCAATGTAATAAGCCAAATTTATATAAAAATACTTCATGACAAACCCCTTTTATTTATCACAATTCATTTGACTAATCACATTTTTAATCTTTCAACAATTATTCAACATTAATATTATAATTCACAATATTAACAACCAGATCATTCCCAAGAAAGAGGGGGTTTTTCGATAAGGACTTCTCCTTATTGGCGCGCAATTAGACAACCAAACCCTTTTCCTCGACAGAACATTCTAGACATTGTCAATAATACAAATAATAATATGAATAACTGTGTCGTCTCAATTATTGATTTAATAATATAAAATATTGTGTAGATGATACTGTGACAATAATTGAATCAATAATATGAGATACTATGCATCAACTACTGTTGCAATAATTGAATAAAACCGAGCGACTTCTCACGTAAGCATCAATAATCAAAGATACTGTACAATACTGTGTGCTGCTATGCAACCACGCGTATTATTGTACTTTTATCACCGGGTATTTCAACAGTTAATGGTAAAAGTCTTGTCGTTATTTTTATAAAAAGGTTATTTATGTCGCTTTCTAAATCCGACAGTAATTCCGTTGTGGGATCCACGAATAATTGTGTTGTCGTACGAATATTTTTTGATAAAACGAATATTCCCCAACCAATTGAATATTTTATGACAACTTGCTTACTTTGTAAAATTTGTAAATATTACCCATAACTATAACATTATATCAAATCCACACCTTATTATTCAAAGTAACATTTAGAGAAAATTAAATCTTTATTCATAAAAGTTGGGGTCTTGCAAGTAATATATTCAGTGATTATGTATACACCCCCACCTCCCACCCCCCACCCTCCACCCTCCACCCTTTACCCTCCACCCCATCCCCCACCACCCCCACCACCATCCCTCAAAAAATAATATTTACTGATTATGTATACAATCCCACCTCTCCCACCCACCACCCGCCCACCCCCCACCCACCCCCCCCCCCCCCAAAAAATGATATTTAATTATTATGTATACACCCACCCTCGCTCATCCCCTAGCCCCCGCTGCCCCCCCAATATATATATATATATATATATATATATATTTATGATTATGTATACACTCCTACTCGCCCATCCCCACCCCTTCACCCCCCCAAAAAAAATATTCAGTGATTATGTATACACCCTACCTCCACCCTACACCTTCCCCCTCCTAAAAAAAATAATATTCAGTGATTATGTCCTCCAAACCGGACATAGATTCATTAAAGGTTTATCCTACCCTCTTTGTTCTCCATACAAGGATACACTAACTTTTAGATGCTTTCACAGAATTTCTTCTTCATACGCCATCCCACCCCCACCCCTACCCCCCACACCCACCCACACCCAAACCCTAACCCAAACCCTAACCAAAATCCCAAAAAATAATATTCAGTGATTATGTATAAACCCCCACCTCCCACCCCCACCCTCCCCACTCCCCAATCTCCAAAAGAATAATATTCAGTGATTATATATACCCACCCCACCACCCACCACCTCCACCGTCACACCCAAAAAAATAAATATTTACTGATTATGTATACAATCCCACTCCTCCCACACCACCACTCGCCCACCCCCCACCTCCACCCCCACCCCACCCCAAAAAATGTTATTTACTGATTATGTATATAGGCACCCTCACCCAGCTCCTAGCCCCCACTGCACCCCCCCTAAATAATAATATTTACAGATTATGTATACATCCCCACTCGCCCATCCCCCACCCGCTCACCCACCTACCACCACCTTTTCACCCCTCAAAAAATAATATTCAGTGATTATGTACACACCCCACCCCCACCCTCCCCCCTCCCCCTCCCCCTCCCCCTCCCCCTCCCCCTCCCCAAAACAATAATATTCAGTGATCCTCCAAACCAGATATAGATTTATTAAAGGTTTACTGTAAGACCCCAACTTTTATGAATAAAGATAAATTTTTCTCGAAATATATTTTTAAATTTAATGGTGTAGATTTGATATAATGTTATAGTTGTGGGTAATATTTATAAATTTTTTCAAAGTAAGCAAGTGGTTATATAATATTCGATTAGTCATGGAATATTCGTTTTAACATAAAATATTCGTACGGCGTCACAATCATTGGTGGACCCCACAACGGAAGTATTGTCGTATTTAGAAAACGACAGAATTATCTTTTTATAAAAATAACGACAAAAGTTTTACCGTTAAACTGTTAAACTACCCGGTGGTAAAAGAACAGTAATACGCGTAGTTGCATAGTAGCACACGGTATTGATTATTGTTACTTACGTGAGAAGTCACTCAGTTATACTCAATTATTGCTACAGTAGTTGCTGCATAATATCTATCATATTATTGATTCAATTATTGTCACAGTATCATCTGCATAATATTTATTATTATTAAATCAATAATTGAGACGACAAGCTTATTCATATTATTATTTGTAATATTGATAATGTCTAGAAAGTTCTGTCAAGAAGAGGTTTGGTCACCTAATTGAGCGTCAATAGTGAGAAATCCTTATCAGAAAGCCCCCTCTTTCCTGAGAATGATCTGGTTGTTAAATATTGTGAGTTATAATATTAATGATGAATAAGTTCGTATTGATTAAAGATGAAATTGATACTTCTATTGTGTGGGAATTATTAGTGTTAGTGGAAATCGACATCTATTCCGATAATAATTGATGTCTGGAGGTTATATTGACCAATCGGGTAAATAATCGGATAAATGGGCAATTAATTGCTATTAATTCACATGCTTATAACTATTTGTTAACATGTATGTACTATTGATTCACATGCATGTACTATTAGGGGAGGTGGTGCAAGATTGATAATACTTGCATGACTAAATTAAAAATAGAGGTATAGATGAAGGTACTATACCGTAACTATTTTTTTCACATGTGTGTACTATTGATTCACATGATGTGCTATTAGGGGAGGTGGTGCAAGTTTGATAATACTTGCAGGACTAAATTAAAAATGAAAGAAAAGATGAAGGTACTGTAATATTTCGAGCCCCAAAACGTGCAATTATCGAAACTATATTTTCCTATAAATAGAGGCTCATTCTTCTTTCATTCTCACCAATTCACTAAGACTCACAAGAGCTTTTATAGAAAGAGAAGCTACAGAGAGAAAGAAGAAGAGAAGTCTGCTACCTTACTATTCCAGTATTCAGTCTTCTTCTGAGGTAAGAGATATTATTTTGTTAAGTATTCATAAGAATAATATTTTTTTCATACTCTGTAGTATGTGAGTAATATTATATCGTCTCGTATTCCTGATTATACCCTCATTTTGTTAAAGTATTACTTCTATACTCCGTGAAATTAGTAGAATATCTTTGAAATTTGCACTTCATCTAGTATCGTTTCACAAGTATATTTTCTGCACATTCTTGTTAAATTTTAAGCTTTTCATGCCGGAGTACTGTCCATGAGTAGTATTCATTTTTACGATACTATTCACAAAGTACTATTCACAGGATACTATTCACAAAGTACTATTCGCGGATACTATTTATAAAGTACTATTCACGGGGTACTATTCCTGAAGTACTATTTACGGGGTACTATTCACTAGGGTACTATTCACCCAGGGAATTATTCATGACAAAAATTGATATCTTTGTTGTCCAAATTATTTTTTATTATTCTTGAATTTTACTCCACAAAGCAGTATCATGTTGACAATTTGGACATTATTGAATTCTGGATAAGTTAAGTTATAAATCTTTAAAAATTTATCCTTTGTTTTCTTTTAATTGAATTCTTATATCATTGTCATTATCCTCATACTTATATTGTGATAAAAGTCATATGTGGCTTACGTGCATAGATGTACTATTGATTGGTATGATTATGACCAGGGATTATTCGGTATAATCATGACCGTAATATTACAAATGATGTGGTAAAAGTCTGTATTGGCCCGTAGTGCATTGATGGACAGTTGTTGGTATAATCATGACCATTGATGATTACATGAATATCCTTGGCCCGTAGTGCAGGGATGATTCGATGATGTGGTTTATTTATTAAGCTGAGTCTCAGCGATAAAGTTGATGAAAAACTTTTTAAATCATAGAAGATAGTAGATATCATGCTCTACTTGACTCTTCTAATGGATTGCTTATTCTGCTGCAGTTAAACTTGCTGTTTATTGTATTTTATCAGTTTAACACTGTTACAGGCTAACGATAATTTATTCTGCAGTATCTTAGTCATAATATTTTTTACTAGGTTAGTTGAGCTCACCATTTTGCTTTCATTATTTTCTTCAGGAAATGAAAACGTAGCCTGGACTAGTCGGGGAATAGAGTGACGGTCCGAGATGGTGGCTATAGTAGTCCTCACTATTTTATGAAATAGTGTGATAATAAATGTAATGAGGACTTTATTTGAGTTTGAATACTGTCTATGAGACGATATTCGTGTAAAAACTCTAAGCTACGCTACTATCGTATTGTATAAAAGAAGTTTGTATTTGATTTATGCACCATGTATTTGTAGACTCAGAATGGGTGATGTATACCTATTTTAGGGGCGTCACAAAGGATAAATATTAAAGATTTATAATTCAATTTATCTAGAGTTTAAGAATGTCCAAATTGTCAACATCATAATTAATTGTGGAGTAAAATTCAAAATGATATTCATGTATCAAAAATAATTTGAACAGAAAATAGTATCATGGGTGAATAGTATCCTGTGAATAGTACTCCCTTGAATAGTGTCGTATGTATGAATAGTGCCCCGTGAATAGTACCGTATGTATGAATAGTGCCATTTGTTTGAATAGTACCTATGAATAGTACTCCGACATGAAAATTTAAAAATTTAATAAGAAAGTTCAGAAAAATATTTCAGTGAAACGATACTAGATGAAGCGCAAAATTTAAGTATATTCTACTAATTTCAAGGAGTATAAAAGTAATACTTATCAAAATAAGTGTAAATTTAGGAATATGAAACGAAATAATATTACTTACATACTATAGAGTATGGAAGAAAATAATATTTCTTACGAATATTGAAAGAAAATAATATCCCTTATCTTAAAAGGAGAGTAATTCTGACTGGTATAACGGTGATATTCTTGAAAAAAACTTGCACTATTTGCCACACTCAAAGTTTTCTAAAACTCAAAAGAAATACGCTCAATATTATAGAAGAAGAATTCTCTGATTCTAGTGTGATTTTCTTTTCTAAACAAAGCATCCTTTTTATAGGAGAATGACAGGTTACTATTTAAAATTTAATCACGGGCGTACAGAAAGAATTCACGGGAAAATTCATTTGGCTAAAATTTTTGATTTTACTATTCATTACCGTGCAATATTCTAATAAAACGAAAACTTTATATAAAATATAATATATTCTATTTATAATCTAATAAAACGAATAACTTTATATATACTATAAAAAGTATTTTGTTTTATATAAAAAATTTTCTGTTTTATTACTATTATAATAATAATAAAAAAAACTGAGATAACTTTCTACCGATGGTTTTGAAAAATGAGCAAGTGGGGGTCTATGTAATAAGCTAAATTTACAACAAATACTTCATGAAAAAACCCTCTATTTATATCAAATCAATTGTCTTTAATAAACACATTTTTAATCATTCATCATTAATATTATAACTCACAATATTAACAACCAGATCATTCTCAGGAAAGAGGAGGCTTTCCGATAAGCACTTCTCCTTATTGGCGAGCAATTAGATGACCTAATCCTTTTCCTCGACAAAACTTTCTAGACATTGTCAATAATACAAATAATAATATGAATAACTGTGTCGTCTCAATTATTGATTTAATAATATAAAATATTGTGTAGATGATACTGTGACAATAATTGAATCAATAATATGAGATGCTATGCACCAACTACTGTTACAATAATTGAATAAAACTGAGTGATTTCTCACGTAAGCATCAATAATCAGAGATACTGTACAATAACGTGTGCTACTGTGCAACCACGCGTATTACTGTACTTTTATCACTGGGTATTTCAACAGTTAACGGTAAAAGTCTTGTCGTTATTTTTATAAAAATATTATTTATGTCACTTTTTAAATCTGACAGTAATTCTGTTGTGGGGTCCACTAATGATTGTGTCATCGTACGAATATTTCCTGATAAAATGAATATTCCCCAACCAAACGAATATTTTATGACAACTTACTTACTTTGTAAAATTTGTAAATATATCCTGCAACTATAACATTATATCAAATCCACAACTTATTATTCAAAATAATATTTAGAGAAAATTAAATCTTTATTCATAAAAAGTTGGGGTCTTATATATATATATATATATATATATATATATATATATATATATATATATATATATATATAATATAAGCATGCACATATAGAATACTATATTCTACCCGGATTGATTATGAACTTTTATTCTAGTTTAGTTCACTAGAGCCACCAAGTGAACCAAAAGGTCAAACCTAGGGTGCAATAACTGAATTTAAATATAACTATTACATTTAAACTCTGGGCTCCATTACAAACGAGTCTTCAATTGCTCCTTACTCATTGGTCTCAAATTCTTCAAGTAATTCTAACTAATCATATTACATAAATTATTTACATTAAATAGAAACCTTGATCAACAGTCAAGATGAAGTCTATAGGAGAGAGATAAAAATTACATAAAGAAAAATTAGAGAAGACGAGGTACGCAGACTCTATTTATAAAAATCAATCATTCATGCATCTAACTAAAATAAAATCCAATCACATTGGTCAATAGTCCATAAACAATCTCATTTACTATCATACATATCACCATATGCATCAATAAATAACATTAATTTCATGAATAATAAATTCATTCCATATATGCATCAATATCAATTTAATGGGAAAAAGTTTGTTAATATTTAGTTTTGAAACAAAATGAACTCTTTTATTTTAATAAAAAAACAAATCAAATCAAACTTCTTTAATTTTTAACAATCTAAAATCATATTTAAGATAAAATAAACATCTTTATTTTAAACTTTTATCAATTAAATAAATCATTTATTTCAATTGAAGAACCAAAAAAATTTCAAATTCTGGAGAGTGGCGCGACCGCGCCCAGATTAATGAATTAAGAAGTAGCGCGACCGCGCTGCAAGTCCAGAATCGTTTTTTAGAGACGAGCTCGCCCATGCTCAAAAGTGAACAAGAGGCGGAGGGATCGCACCGCATAGCAGCAATAGAAACAGAAAGTTTTTCTTTGCCCCAGAAAATTAAATCTAATCTCATACCAATTCATACATGGAATTATCAAAATCGATAATTAGCACAAAGCGCAATCATTAAGTTAGGCTCTGGTACCACTGTTAAGTTTGTATATAGCACAATCATTCAATCAAATTATATAAAAGGTGTGGAAGCATGATAAAACGAAATTAACTTTTTTCATAAAACCATCACCATGATCATACTTTGTGCTCAATTATAAATCAATAGAGAAGATAAGGAGATTAGATTTATACCCTTGTAGAAACTATCTTCCTCAGGCACGAGTTCACCTCTAACTTTCATGTTCTTTTGAATTCACTAGGTTAGATTCTTTCCTTTAATCAATGTTAGCCACCCAAGTGTTTGACATCTAGAGTTGATCCACCAAGGAAGAACAAGTATTCAAGAAGATGGATGTTTGGTAAAACCCTAGATTTTATCTCTATAGAATCATACGTTCTCTCCCAACTCTTGGAATTATCAGTGTGTAACCATAATCCATAATAAGATTTTCTTATTTATAGATGTAGGCAACCCTCCTAACCAATTTAGGAATATGATTTTTATTTTAATTAATTGAACTTCTTTAATTAATTAGGCTCCTAATCAAATTAGGAATTCATGAGAGTACTTTTATTAATTAATTCTCAAACTCCTTTTGAAATTAAATAATAATAATAATAATAATAATAATAATAATAATAATAATAATAAATAACAATAATAATAATAATAATAATAAGACTCCTCTTATTAATTTATATTTAATATTTCAAAAATATTAAATAATAAATATTAAGCTATTTAATTTATTCTATCATCATAGATTAAATTAAATATACTTAACTTATTATTACAATTATTCAATATTCACTTCTTAAATAAATATTTTCCTTTTATGATGTGACCCTTTAGGTTCTCCATATTAAACCGGTTGTGAATAAATCAATTAGAACAATTCTAATCTTATTTAAATAAATAAATTAAACTATTTAATTCATTTAAATAAATAACATTTATTCTACAACAAGGGTAAGCCCCCTTAGTGAGTAACGACTTTCCAAATAATATAGATTTTAACATTAATCATAAAAAAACTTTTGAGTAAATAGTTACCGAAAAAATCAATCATTCTACCATACAATGTCCCAATTAAATATAAGACATGGAATTATTGTCAAGTCTTATTTTATTTAATTATACGTATTTCGATTCTCAAATGCACAACTCCAAATAATGCAAATTAGAAACTCTTTTCATCGAATCACATAAGGCATTTTCTCCTTTTTCTAAAAGCGACAAATTCTTTATTGATCATTCATTATCTCCATACATAACTTATTATATCCAAATATACCCTTTGATATACCCTAAGGGTCTTAAGGGACATGTCAAAGTATAACTCATTATACACAATATATAAACTATGATGATCTCAAGTCCAAGGATCACTTGTACTACTATCACTGCAGGTATTCTTATTGACATGCAAGTAAAACTCCATTAGGTATTCCTTAGCAAGCCACATTCAGTGAACTTATTCTTCAATAAGCACCTACATACTTATTTTAGTGTCTCCACACAAATGATCATGAGATCAATCATCATCATCTAATGAGCAAGAAACGTATATGCCAATCTATCCAGATTCACTAATCCCCTTTTTAGTAATCCAACAATTGGGAAATTTTTTAGCTTTAAGTTATCTGAAAATTTAGATCTCATTAGCATGATCATCATCATGATTCTAAAAATATTGCTTAAAATTATGGGTTGATCACATATTATATAACAACACCATGTAGATAAAGTAAAAGCCTTTAAAGAAAGTAATTCTTTTATGAATAAACGAAAAAAATTGTTACAAAGTATATGCTTCATCATATCAAATATGATTTGCTTGTGTGCATACTACTTTCAATCTCCCACTTGCACTAAAGCCAATCACCATGGTATCTAAAACTCTTCTTCTCTAAGTGACTATTATCCTGCTGTTGAATAAGTTTTAGTTAATGGATATGTAATGTTGTTCTTGAGAGTCCACTATCTCAATAGTGACTTCTCCCCTTTAAATGGTTCTCTAATAAAATAAATGTGTCGCAACACTTGTTTAGATCCAAGATGAGAATTAGGAACTATTCCTAGTTCTATAATGAACTTTTCATCCAAACAATCAACTTACAGCTTCATTTACAACTATATACTTTTTCTTGGTCACTAATGTGATAACCTGAAAATTTATGAGACTTGTCTCGAATAAATAAATAAAGGTGTAAAGAATAAAACCTAGATTGGAAGTAAAGAAATGATTAAATTTTTTAAGAAAAACCTTTATGGTTTAATATCTGAAAGGATGTAAAGAGAATTGATGGTGAATGATAAAAAATATTTAAGAAATTGATACCTGAGAATAAGTAGGTAGTTATGAGCCGAAGCAAGTCAAATGAGACTTGGGCTAAGAATAGATGTTGTCCATGAATCGAATGGAAAAATAATAATAATAATAATAATAATAATAATAATAATAATAATAATAATAATAATAATAAATGAAAGAAGCAGTAAAGTAATACCTATGTTAAGATAATTTGATAAAGTTAATCGATGAGAGAAATTGTGTAAGAGTTTAGTAGTGAACTACACTAGAACGTTACGTATATGTGGGAATAAGTTATCTACGCGGACTACCGCATGTCTGGTGAATAACTTTTCGTATTCATTTTTTATTAAGGTGTGGAAATGATCTATCTACGTGGATTATCGCATGACGGGTGAAAATCCATTTGCAGTTTGTTGTTTTATTTCCTTTCATATTCCTAAATCTAAACTTACTATTGCTTCTATACTTCCTGAAATGATTAGAAATTTCTTGAGGTTTGTGCTTCATCTAATATCTTTTCACTGGAATATTAGTCTGAACTCTCTTATTGAAATTTTAATCTTTTCATGTCGGAGTACTATTCATACGTTACTATTCATGGGTACCATTCATACGATACTATTCACAATGGAATTTAATTTTTATCTTTTCTGTCCAAATTATTTTTGATACATGAATATCATTCTTGAATTTTACTCCACAATTGGTGATCATGTTGACAATTTAGACATTTTTGAACTCTGGATAAATTGAATTATAAATATATAATATTTATCATTGATCTCACTTGATTCATTCTTTATATCATTGTCATCATCCTCATGATTATATTGTTGTGAAAGTCATCTTTGGCCCATAATGCATAGATGGACTGGTGATTAGTATGATTATGGCCAGGAATTGTGTATTGGTATAATCATGACCTATAATGTTACAAACAAAGGTTGTGGTGAAAGTCCTTTTTGGCCCGTAGTGCATAGATGGACAGTTGTTTGGCATGATCATGACCACTGGTGATACAAACGATTATCTTTGGCCCGTAGTGCATAGATAATTTGTTGATTGGAAATAATTATTGATTGGTGTTACAAGGATAAAATATTGATGATGAACTTTTAAATCATAGAAGATAGTAGACATAATGCTCTACTTGACTCTTCTAATAGATTGCTTGTTCCGCTGTAATTGTTGATCTACAACTTGTTGTCTATTGTATTCTATCAGATTTTTCACTGTTGAGGACTAAGGATACTTTGTTCTTCATTATCTTAGTCATAATATTCTTTATTGGGCTAGTTGAGCTTACCCTTTTCCTTTTGGTTCCATTGTTCTTCTCAGGAGTCGAGAATGTAGCTGGGACTAGTCGGGGAGTGGAGTAATGGTCCAAGATGGTTATTATAGTAGTCCTCACTATTTTGTAAAATAGTGTGATAATAATTATAATGATGACTTTATTTGAGTTTGGATATTGTCTACGAGAAAATATTGTATTGAAACTCTCAGCTTACGTGTTGTCGTATTTTGCACGACAGTTGTATAAATGAAGTTTGTATTTGGATTCTGTACCATATATTTGGCGACTCAAAATGGGTTGTGTAGACCTATTTTGGGAGCATCACAGTTGGTATCAAAACTTAGGGATATGATCTCTGGCGGAGATCTGAGGTTAGAACTAGGAGGGGAGAGACGAGTATATAAAACCTTCGCTAGTGTATCCTACCTAAGTTTATTTCTTATTTAATTGGTCAATTGGAATATATGGATAATATGTGACATGCCAATTTCTTTAATTAACCCTTATTTTGTGACAATATTTGAGAATGACATCTAAAAATTTTGAGATAAGCAATGGAGCACATGAGACCATTGAGACATTGTCAATCAATACCCAGGATAATGTGCATCAAGAGGGAAATAATCCTCCTGTAAACAACACCATCGACCAAATGATGAATGATGTGGTGTTTAGGAGTTTTCTACAATTCATACAACACCAAACGAGAGAGATCCTTGTTCATAATGCAGGTGGAAGCAATGGTAACTCACGGCTGGTCACTGCTAAGCAATTCAAAGAGTTGGGACTGCCAGAGATTTTGGAAAAGCCAGAGCCACTCAAGGTAGAAACTTGGATTAAGTAGATCACCAAGATATTTGATGTCGTGGGATGCATAGAGGAGCAAAAGATTCCCTTAACCACCTTTATATTGCTTGGAGAGGCAAATTACTAGTGGAAATCTGTAAAACGTACTTATCTTTCCACACTTAAGATGTCTTGGGAGAAGTTCCAGGAATTATTCAACGACAAGTATTTTCTAGAAAGTATTCTTCATATGAAGGAGGTGAAATTCATCAAACTGGAATAGAACAATATGACTGTATCACAATACGAGGCCAAGTTTGCAGACTTATCTCGATTTGCATCCCATTTGGTGGATAATAAGGAGCGAATGACACGAATATTTTTGAGAGGTTTGAAACTTGAAATTCGTCAATACCTCATTTCTCATAAACTTTGTTTGTATTCAGATATTGTGAATAGGGCTCAATTATTAGAGCGAGATAATGAGACTTTTCAACTAAAAGATAAAAATCAACAACACAATAATAATCATACCAGTGGCAACGGTCATCGGAATAATGATAACCAGTGTGGATGAAATTATCATGCCAGAAATGGTAATCACTTCGATGGTAATCCTGGCCAAGATAATAGAAGAAATGAGTCAAGTGGAAATTTCAAAAAGAGAAGATCCAACAATGACGGAAAGACATCGGCAGCATCACCAACACCCGTTTCTAAGGAAGGAGAACGACTACCTGCCGTATGCTACAGATGCAGAGATGAGGGACACATCTATCCAAACTCTACGCAGCAACCCAAAGTGTGCTACAATTGTGGAAAAAAAGGTCACTTAGCTCAATTTTTCATGCAGCAAAGTCAAGTCTAACGGTAATGATGACACCAAAGTCTTTCCCGGACAAGTCAAAGTCAGTGGTTCAAGGGAGAGCGTTTGTTGTAACTTTCCCAAAAGTCAAGAACCCGAATGAAGTTATTACGAGTATGCTAATCATAAAATTTTACGAAGTCTATACCTTAATAGATATCGGTTCTACCCATTCTTTTATTTCACCTGCTTGTGCTCAACGTTTGAACTTGACTACTGAGAAATTAGACTTTAACTTATCTGTTGAAACTCCGTTGGGAGAAACCTTCATTACATCCACCATTTATAAATCTTGTTTGATTCAAATCGGCACCCTCACATTACCTGTTGATCTCATCTCTTTGAAAATACTTGCATTTGATGTGATTTTAGGGATTGATTGGTTAACTACTCATCATGCTAAAATTGATTATTTTCTTAAGGTCGTTAGCTTTCATATTCCTAACCAACCTGTTATGCGAATTCAAGCAACCAAACCACTAAAATCAATCATTGTCATAAAGTCATTCGTTTATTGAAAAATGGATGTCAAGCCTTCTTAGCCCATGTCACCGATTTAAATAAAAATACGTCAGATTTGAATGATATTTCTGTTGTTAATAAATTTCCTGACGTATTTCTCAAAGAACTTCTTGGCCTACCCCAGAATGTGAAATCGAATTTTCTATTGACCTTGAACATGGTACAAAACCCATTTCCAAAACCCCATAGCAAATGGCTCTTATTGAACTTCAGGAGTTAAAAACCCAACTACAGAAATGGTTAGACGTTGGTTTCATTCGTCATAGTACATCGCCTTGGGGTGCTCCTATTTTATTCGTAAAGAAGAAAGATGGGAGTATGCTTTGTATTGACTATCAGGAGTTAAACAATGTCACCATAAAAAATTGGTACACGTTACCTCGCATTGATGACCTTTTTGACCAGTTACAAGGTGCTAAATTCTTCTCAAAGATCAATCTTCATTCCGGATATCACCAGTTAAAGAGTAAAACTGATGACATTCCAAAGACTGCTTTTAAAACTCGATACGGGTATTACAAATTTTTAGTTATGTCTTTCGGATTGACCAATGCCCATGTTGCCTTCATGGACATGATGAACCGAATATTCAAGGAATATTTGGATCATTTTGTGTTCATTTTTATTGATGACATCCTCATTTACTCCAAAGTCTCAAATATTTCTTCACCCAGAATAAACTTAACATGCGCCAAAGACGTTGGCTCAAGTTGTTGAGAGATTACGACAATACCATTCAATATCATCCTGAAAAAGTGAACGTGGTAGCTAACGCATTGAGTGGAAGATCGTATGCGCGTACAAGTACGATATTGTCAACATAAAAGCCCATTTTGTATGACTTTCCAAGGACCCACGTGGAGATAACGAATATATGATTAGAATTGATTTTAATCGATAAAGTTAAAACTGCTCAAGCTATAAACCCGGAGCTGATGAATATGAAGAAGAAGGTGTAATAATGTGTTATTCTAGAAGAAAGAATCGACGGAGAGAGGAAATCTCAACCCTCAATTTATCGGTTCATTTGAAATCCTCGATCGAGTAGGAACTGTGACCTATAGACTCGCCTTACCGCCAAGTATGTCTTGTGTTCATAACGTTTTTCACATATCTATATTACGTAAATATGTGGAAGACTCAAATCACATTATTGAATTAGAACTAGATGAGATAGCGGAAGATTTAACGTATGAGGAGGTACCTGTCAAGATCTTCGATAAGAAGGAGCAGATTCTACGCATAAAGGTTATACCTCAAGTTAAAGTTTTATGGAGAAACCATAATATTGAGGAAATGACCTGGGAAGTTGGAATCAGAAATGAAAATAAGGTATCCTCACCTCTTCGAAATACCAGGTACGTACGTAAATTTCAGGGACAAAATTTCATAACGAAGGGAGATTGTAAGACCCCGAATTTTACGAAATAAAAGTATTTAATTTTTCTTTTAATTATTATTCTATTCAGTGAATAGTTGAATTGATAAAAGGTTGAAGTTAAGGGTGATATGTGTAAATTTTGTAAAGTAAGCAAGTTGTCATAAAATATTCGTTTAGTCAGAAAATATTCGTACGACGGCGCAATTGTTGGTGGACCCCACAATGGAATAAATGTCGGATATAGGAAGTAAAAAAATAATGACAAAACTTTTACCGTTAAACTGTTGAAATACCCAATGATAAAAGTACAGTAATACGCATTGTTGCACAGTAGAACATGATATTGCACAGTATCTCTGATTATTGATGCGTACGTAAGAAGTCAATCAGTTTTATTTAATAATTGTCAAAGAATTTGCTGTATAGTATCTCATATTATTGATTCAATTATTGTCATAGTACCATCTGCACAATATTTTATATTATTAAATCAATAATTGAGACGACACGGTTATTCATATCATTATTTGCATTATTGACAATGTCTAAAAAGTTCTGACGAGGAAAGGGGTTAGGTTATTTAATTGTGTTCCAATAATGAGAAATCCTTATCGAAAAGCCCCCTATTTTCTGAGAACGATCTGGTTGTCAATATTGTGAATTATAATGATGAATAATTATTGATAAAAAAATTCCATTATATTGGGAATATTAATGTTAGTGAAAATCGATATTTATTTCGATAAATGTTGATTTCTGGATGTTAAATTGACCAATCGGGCAATTAATCGGATAAATGAACAATTAAGTACTATTGGTTCACATGCAAGGAACTATTGGTTCACATGCAAGTACTATTATGAGAGGTTATGCAAGATTGATAATACTTGAAGGACTAAATTAAAAATAGAGGCAAAGATGAAGGTACTAAAGTATAATTAACCTTGTAATTTTCCACATTTTCCTAGCCTATAAATACTCCTCCATCCATTCATTATTTCCTACCATTTTTGAAGAACAAAGTTATAATCACAAGTTATAGTGAGAGAAACTATAGAGAGAGAAAGAAGAAGAGTATTCTGCTGCTACACTATTGCAGTATCCAATCTCCTACTAAGGTAAGGGGTATTATTTCTTTCGTATTCGTAAAGGGTGTTATTTTTTTTATACTCATAAGGGTTGTCATTCCATTCCTTATTAATCTGTGAGAATAACCTGTCTACCCGGACTACCGCATGCCTGGTAAATAACCCTTCGTATTCATTCCTTATTAATCTGTGGAAATAACTTGTTTACGCGGACTACCACATGCCTGGTGAATAACATTTTGTATTCTTTCTTTATTAAGTTGTAGAAATGATCTCTCTACGCGGATTACCGCATGACGGGTGAAAATTCATTTGTAGTTTCTTGTATTATTTCATTTCATATTCCTAAATCTAAACTTACTATTGCTTCTATAATTCCTAAAATGATTAGAAATTCCTTAAAGTATGTGCTTCATCTAATATCATTTCACTAGAATATTAGACTGAACTCTCTTATTGAAATTTTAATATTTTCATGTCGGGGTACTATTCACACGGTACTATTCATGAGTAATATTCACAATGGAATTTAATTTTCTTTTCTGTCCAAGTTATTTTTGATACATGAATATCATTCTTGAATTTTACTCCACAATTGGTGATCACGTTGACAATTTGAACATTCTTGAACTCTGGATAAATTGAATTATAAATCTCTAATATTTATCCTTGATCTCACTTGATTTATTCTTTATATCATTGTAATCATCCTCATGCTTATTGTGACGCCCCCAAAATAGGTATACATCACCTATTCTGAGTCGTCAAATACATGGTACATAATTTAAACACAATCTTCCTTATACAATACAACGAAAAACGTAGCTGAGAGTTTATACACGAATATTGTCTAATAGACAGTATTCAAATGAAGTCCTCATTATAATTATTATCACACTATTTTATAAAATAGCGAGGACCACTACAGCCACCATCTCAGACCATCACTCCGTTTCCCGACTAGTCCCGGCTACGTTCTCATTTCCTGAAGAGAACAATGAAAGTAAAAGGGTGAGCTCAACTAGCCCAGTAAGAAATATTATGACTAAGATAATGCAGAATAAATTATCGTTAGCCTTCAACAGTGTTAAACTGATAAAATATAATAGACATCAAGTTTAACTGCAGCGGAATAAGCAATCCATTAGAAGAGTCAAGTAGAGCATGATATCTACTATCTTCTATGATTTAAAAAGTTTATCATCAATTTTATCGCTGAGACTCAGCTTAATAAATAATTCACATCATCGAATCATCCCTGCACTACGGCCAATAATATTCATTAGTATCACGACAATGAATTATCCATGCACTACGTGCCAAGGATATTCGTGTTTTTATCAATGGTTATGATCATGCCAACAATTGTCCATCAATGCACTACGGGCCAATGAGGACTTTTACCGCATCATTTGTAACATTGCGGTCATGATTATATCGAATAATTCTTGGTCATAATCATACCAAGTCCATCTATGCACTATGGGCCGCAGATGACTTTCATCATTATATAAACATGAGGATGATGACAATGACATAAAAATTCAATTAAAAGAAAGTAACAGATAAATTTTTAAGGAATTATAATTTAATTTATCCAGAATTCAATAACGTCCAAATTATCAACATGATACTGCTTTGTGGAGTAAAATTCAAGAATAATATTGTATCAAAAATGATTTAGACAAAAAAGAAATTAATTTTTGTCATGAATAGTACCTCGGGTGAATAGTAACCGAGTGAATAGTACTTCGTGAATAGTACTTCGAGAATACTAACCCCGTGAATAGTACTCCGACATGAAAAAGTTAAAACTTATCAAGAATGCTCATAATAATATTTCCATGAAAAGATACTGGATGAAGCGCAAATATCAAGGATATTCTACTAATTTCATGGAGTATAGAAGCCAAAATTTTAACAAAATGAGTGTAGAATTCAAAATCTGAAACGAAATAATATTACTTACATACTACAGAGTATGGGAAAAAATATTATTTCATATGAATACTGAACAAAAATAATATCCCTTACCTTAAAAAGAAGAGTATTTTGACGGGTAGGGCGGGAATATTTTTGAAAAAAACTTGAACTATTTACTACGCTCAAAGCTTCCTTAAACTTTAAAGAAATACGCTCAGTATTATAGAAGAAGAATTCTCTGATTCTGGTGTAATTTTTAATTCTAACTAAGCATCCTATTTATAGGAGAATGGAAAGGATACTATTTGAAAAGAAAGATTCACGGACCAACAGTAAAATTTCGGACGAAACGATCACTGGCTGAACTCTGCAACTTCAAAGACGCCTGATTTTTAAATAATAATATAATAATCAAATTAAATAAAAATTATAATATATATATATATATATATATATATATATATATATATATATATATAATTATAAAACACATGTTATATTGACAAAACTCCTCACCCGTGACTAATTTTGCAGGATTCCCCTCCCCTCATTTTTTTTTCTTTCAACGTGGGCTCCACGTGTTCCCTCCACTAACAAATCACCATCACAGGTGGATCCCATATAATATATATACTGAATAATCTTCTACCGATTATTTTGAAAAATGGGTAAATGGGGATCTATATAATAAGCAAAATTTATATCAAATACTTCATAAAAATTCCCTCAATATTTTTAACAACATTTATCATTATTATTATAATTCGCAATATTTAACAACCATATCGTTTCCAGGAAAGAGGGGACTTTCCGAAAAGGATTTCTCCCTATTGGCGTGCAATTAGGTGACCAAACCTCTCCTCGACAGAACTTTCTAGACATCGTCAATATTGCAAATAATAATATGAATAACTTTGTTGTCTCAATTATTGATTTAATAATATAAAAAATATTGATAATAATTGAATCAAATAACGTGAGATACTATGCAACAATTACTGTAGCAATAATTGAGTATAACTGAATGACTTCTCACGTGAGCATCAATAACTAATATCGTGTACTACTATGCAACCACGCATATTCCTGTACCTTTATCACTGGGTATTTAACAGTTAACGGTAAAACTTCCGCCGTTATTTGTATAAAAAGATATTTATGTCATTTTCTAACTCCGATAATAATTTTGTTGTGGGGTCCACCAATGATTGAGCCATTGTACGAATATTCCTTGTTAAAATAAATATTTCACGACCAATCGAATAATTTATAACAACTTTCTTAATTTGCAAAATTTATCAATATTACCCACAACTATAACATTATAACAAATTCACACCCAATTAATATTCAAAAATTATATCTAGAAAAATTTAATCTTTATTTAAGAAAGTTAGGGTCTTACAACCTCCCTTTCTTATGAAATTTCGTCCTCGAAAGTAGAGTACGTACTTGGTATTTTGAAGAGGTGAGGATACCTTGATTTCATTTCAGATTCTAACTCCCAAGTCATTTCCTCAACATCGTGATTTCTCCACAAAATTTTGACTTGAGATATAACCTTGGAGCGTAGAATATGCTCCTTTTTATCCAAGATTTTAACAAGTACCTCTTCATACGTTAAATCTTACGCTATTTCGTCTGGTTCTAGCTCAATGATGTGGTTCGGGTCTTCCACATATTTACGTAACATGGATATGTGAAAAACGTTATGAACACGAGACATATTTGGCAGTAAAGCGAGTCTATAGGCCACAGTTCCTACTCAATCAAGGATTTCAAATGGGCCAATGAATCGAGGATTGTGTTTTCCTCTCTTTCCAAATCTCGTAACTCATTTTCATAGAGCCACACGTAAGAACACATGATCACCAACATTGAATTACACGTCCTTTCGATGAAGATTAGCATAATTTTTTTGTTGATCTTGTGATATTTTTATACGTTACCGGATCATTTGACTCTTTTTCGTAGTCATGCGTACCAATTTCGGTCCCAACAACGTTGCTTCACCCACCTCGTCCCCGCATACTAGAGAATGACACTTTCTTCTATACAACGCCTCAAATGGAGCCATACCGATACTTGCTTGATAACTGTTGTTGTAGGAGAATTCCACTAAAGGCAAGAACTTGTCCCAACAACCTTTGAAGTCAAGGACACAGAGTCTTAATAAATCTTTAAGAGTTTAAATATTCCTCTCCGACTACCCGTCCGTTTGAGGATGATATGATGAACTGAATCACAAATTCGTGCCCATAGCTTTTTGCAAACTAACCCAAAATCGTGAAGTGAATCTTGGGTCTTGATCAGAAACTATAGATACTGGCATACCATGTAGTCTTACAATCTCATTTATGTATATACGAGCAAGATGTTCAAGTGTATAAGTTACTCGTATAGGTAAGAAATGAGCAGACTTGGTCAATCTATCAATAATGACCCAAATTGCATCTATGCCTTGAGAAACCTTCGGAAGACCAGTAACGAAATCTATGGTAATATGCTCCCACTTCTATTCTAGAATTTTAAGTGGTTGTAATGGACCTTTTGACACTTGATGATCCGCCTTGACTCGTTGACCTGTTAAACACCTTGAGATAAACTCCGCGATCTCTCTTTTCATATTTCTCCCCTAAAATGTATGTCGAAGATCACGATACATTTTGTTACTTCCAAGATGGATTGAAAATGGTGTGTTGTGTGCCTCCATCATGATTTTATACTTTAAATCAGGGTCGTTTGGAACACAAAGTCTAGAGTTGACTCGTAGTATTCCTTCTTCATCGATTCTTACTTCTGGGATAACATCTTCTTGCACTTTCTTCTTTATACGCATCAGCTCCAAGTCTGTAGCTTGAGCAGCTTTAACTTTATCAATTAAAGTCGGTTCTACTCGTATATTGGCCATCATCACGTGGGTCCCTGGAGTCTTTAACTCTATCTCCATCCTTTGTAAGTCATACAAAATGGGCCTTTGCGTTGACAATATCGCACTCGTACCCGCATATGATCTTCTACTCAACGCGTTAGCTACCACGTTCGCTTTTTTAGGATGATATTGAATGGTATGATCATAATCTTTCAACAGTTCAAGCCAACGTCGTTTCCGCATGTTGAGTTCCTTTTGGGTGAAGAAATATTTGAAGCTTTTATGATCCGTAAAGCTCTCCACTTTCTCCCCATACATGTAATGCCTCCATATTTTTACTGCGAAAATAACTGATGTCAACTCTAGATCATGAGTAGGATAATTTCTCTCATATTCTTTGAGTTATCGTGAGGTATAGGCTATGACTTTTCCATGTTGCATGAGAACACATCATAACCCTCTACCTGAAGCATCGATGTAGATGATAAATCCCTCTGAACCAGATGGTATTGTCAGAACAGGTGCTAAAATGAGTCTCCTTTTGAGTTCTTAAAAACTCTTCTCACATTCCTCGCTCCAAGCGAATTTTATATCTTTCTGAGTCAGCTAAGTTAATGGAGTAGCGATTCAAAAAAACCTTTTTACGAATCTCCGATAATAACTAGCTAAGCTGAGAAAGCTACGTACTTCGGTCACTGATTTAGGTTGCTCCTAGCTTTGAATTGCTTTAATCTTTTTCGGGTCAACAGATATTCCGTGTTTTGATATCACGTGCCCAAGAAATGCTACTTCCTTAAGACAGAACTCGCATTTCTTCAACTTGGCATATAACTTGTTTTCATGAAGCTTTTGGAGTATCTGCCTCAAGTGTTGCTCATGATCTTCACGACTTTTGGAGTAAATGAGGATGTCATCAATAAAGAAGACCATAAAGTGATCCAAATATTCCTTGAATACTCGATTCATCATATCTATGAAGGCAGCAGGAGCATTAGGCAATCCAAAAGACATGACTAGGAATTCGTAATGCTCGTATCGAGTTCTAAAAGCAGTCTTTGGAATGTCATCAGTTTTAATCTTCAACTGATGATATCCAGAACAAAGATCGATCTTTAAAAAGAATTTTGCGCCTTGCAACTGGTCAAACAGGTCATCAATGCGAGGCAACGGGTACCTATTTTTGACGGTGACATGATTCAACTCCCGATAATCAATACAAAGTCGCATACTTCCATATTTCTTCTTCAAGAATAGAACAGGAGCACCCCAAGGAGACGTACTAGGTCGAATGAAACCGATGTCTAACAATTCCTATAGTTGGGTTTTTAACTCCTAAAGTTCAATAGGAGCCATTCGATATAGGGCTTTGGAAATGGGTTTTGTATCGAGTTCAAGGACGATACCAAACTCGATTTCACGCTCCGAGGGTAGGCCAAGAAGTTCTTCGGGGAATACGTCAGGAAATTTATTAACAATAGAAATATCATTCAAATCTGACGTATTTTTGTTTAAATCTGTGACATGGACTAAAAAAGCTAGACATCTGTTTTTCAATAAACGAATAACTTTATGGCTTGAGATGACAGTTATTGATTTTAATGGTTTAGTTGCTTGAATTCTCATAATAGGTTGGTTAGGAATATGAAAGCTAACAACCTTACGAAAATAATCAATTTTTGCATGATGAGTAGTTAACCAATCAATCCCTAGAATTATGTCAAATGCAAGTATTTTCAATAAAATAAGATCGACAGGTAATGTGAGGGTATCGATTTGAACCAAACAAGACTTATAAACAGTTGATGTAATGAAGGTTTCTCCCAACAGGGTTTCAACAGATGAGTCAAAGTCTAATTTTTTTGGAGTCAAATTTAAACGTTGAGCGCAAATAAGAGAAATAAAAGAATGGATAGAACCGGTATCAAATAAGGTATAGACTTCGCTAGAGTTTATGATTAGCTTACCCGTGATAACCTCATTCGGGTTCCTTACTTGGGAGGTTACGACAAATGCTCTCCCTTGAACTACTGGTTTTGACTTTTCTGGAACGGACTTTGGTGCCTCTTGATGAGTGAGTTTTATACCCATGAATTGAGTACATTTGATCTTAATCTTTTGGAAGTTTTTAAGTGTTTGTGTTTATTCATGCATATTTTATGCTGTTTTGTAGGAATTGGGACAAAAGTTGTGTGGATCGACGTTTGGGGTGGCTAGATGCGCATTTTCGGCTTATCATTTACTTAACACCCACTTCAAAGCTAATTGCAGCATTTTTCCAGACCATATTTTGAAAATCTCAAAGAATAAAAGTTGTAGATCTACGTCTCCTCTTTTCGAAACATCTTGAATCATTGACATCGGAGTTCGGACGAAGACGTTATGACCATTTTCCCAAAGGACGTCGGAGCAGAAAATTTCCAAAAATGAGGCTAGTGCCGGGGCACCCAAACAAGGCCTATGCCCAGCTCTGGGCCGCTAGGAGGCAGTTTTCTAATGCCGTGCCCAGCGTCGGGGACACTGGGGAAGAGTTTGGTCAAGTTTGGACGCGTTTTGGGGCGAGTTTTGACACTTTTTTTACTCCAAATTGGATTGAGTTTGTTCCTAAGCTAAAAATTCGACTTGTAACCTATAAATACATGATGTAAGGCATAAAATAAGGGGGGATTATATAGATTAGATCAGAGATACACTCCATTAGATTAGAACATAAACCCTAGTTCTTATTAGTTTTGGAGATTGAAGCAACTTGAAGACCATTGAAGATCAAGAGTAGGAGCTTGAGGAAGATTGAGATTTGCTGACAACAGATTTATTCTTCACTCTACTCTTACTTTTATCTTTTAATGTCTGTTCAATTGTGGATTCTTGGTTTTAATTCACTAATCATGAACTAAATCTTTTATTAAGACTACAAATTGAACCTTTTATGTCTATGAATTAATTATTTAATTTATTCTAATTATTTATGTCAAGGTGAATTGTTTATCATGTCTTGTGCGTATTGATTAATTATTTAGCCAATAATTACTGTGTTATTCTAGAAGGATTCGAAAGATAAAATCTAGGGTTGGAACTGGACATATTAACATGTGTACTTAACTATTTGCATGAGATGAATAATTAGGGTCGTGAATTGAATAGGTATATCTGTTCACTGCATGTAACAAATTTGGAATTGGAATTTAATGGGTTTGGTTTAATTATTTTGCATAGGAATATAACACAATTAATTGAATTGAATAAAAGTTATCTGTTCACTTGGGAAAGGGCTTTTAACAACTACAATTTCTGTTAGCAATTCAGGTGGCGTAATAATTGGGTTAATTGGATAATTGGTTTATAGTTCATAATTGGGGATATTGTAGTCTTAATCTTTATTTATTTGAATTCATTTATAAAGTAATCCAGTTTAGTTAGTTAATTTAGTTTGTTTAAGTTTAAAAATCATAAATTGCGATTGCTTAAATAAAATTAGTTTGGTTAAGAACTAGTACTTGGTGATTTCTATTAAATAATTCCTCGTGAGAACGATACTTTACTTTCACTTTATTACTTGTTGACCGTGTATACTTGCACGTATGTTTTGATTGTGAAAGCGATCAACACCTCCATTGTAAGACCCCAAATTATTAATAAATAAAATTTAATTTCCTCTATTTATTATTCTGAAATAGTAAGGGTTGATTTGATTAATGTGGTTAGTTATGGGTAAAATGCACAAATATTTTAAATAAGCAAGTGGTTATAAAATATTCATTGTTGTCGGGGAATATTCGCTTGGTCGTGGAATATTCTTACTGTCGGAGAATATTTGTACGATGGCGCAGTCTTTTGTGGGCCCCATAACGGAAAGCGATTGGATGAAGAAAAAGACAAAAATAAGTTGTTTATAAATAACAGCATAGTTGTTACCGTTAATACTGTTGGAATACCCGGTGGTTAAAACACAGTAATACGCGTTGTTGTACAGTAGCACACGGTATTGTACCAATTATTGATTCTTACGTAAGAAGGCACTACTCAATAATTGTTACAGTAATTACTGTTCAATATTGTATTTTATTGATTCAATAATTGCTGCGTTGATATTTTATATTACTGTTGTTTTAATAATTGTCACTACACAGTATTTTCTATTATCGGAACAATAATTCATATTATCTGAATAATATTATTAGATAACATTATTGGCAATGTCTAGAAAGTTCTGTCTAAGGAGAGGTTTGGTCATCTAATTGTGCGCCAGTAAGGAGAGATCCTTATTGGAAAGCCCTCTCTTTCCCGGGAACGGCCTGGTTGCTAGTACTGTGATTCTGTAATATTATTTGTGTATAATTAATTATTGATTTATATGATGAGAAAAATATTGATTTTATGTGGATATAGATGGAGAAAATTTTTAATGTGACAATTGTTAAAAATTAATATTTTATCTTTTTCTGATAAAATAATTCATTTAAATATATTATTTTAATAATATATTGATGGTGATATTTTTACAATAAATGTGGGATATATGAGTGTATGAGGAGGAAGAGTATTTTTGTGGCATTAAATGATTAACACATATTTTGTGTGTTGGTGGACACAATTCTTGACCGAAAATTTATTATTGACTGTAAAATCGCCCGTTTGTGGATTTCGGTCAATTTTTGTTTGGAATTTGGAAAAACTTTCTTCTGCAAAGTTGTAGAGAATTGAATTTCCTATAAAAACTTGTGAGATTCGAATTTTCTAATAAAATGTCTATTTATTATGAATTATTGAAGTTCTGAAGTTCCGAAATAATTGATTTTTGGGAGTTTTAGTTAATTATTTTGAGAAAAACGTTTTTTGTATTTTTTTGGACATCATAAACATGTGCAAGGTGGCTGATTTCAGATTTTCTAAGGTGGGCTTAAAAATTTATATATATATATATATATATATATATATATATATTATATTAAATTTTCTACTTTGGTGTTCTAAGCATTTTCCTATAAATAGGGTGCTTAGGTTATAATTGAAAATCACACCAGAAACACAAGTTTCTCTCTATTTCTCTCTCTATATCGAGCGTATTCTTGTGAGTATTTGATACTTTGAGTGTTGCTATATTGTGCAAGTTTCCTTCAGCACTATATCTAGTATTCCAGTCAGAAGTACCGTCTTTCCGAGGTAAGGGATGTTATTTCTTCTTAAATGATATTATCTTCTTCAATATCATTATGCCGAAATATTGTTCTAAACTTTTTTATCAAATTTGAAACTTTTTCATGTCGGGATTACTATTCATGAGTTACTATTCATGAGTTACTATTCACGAGTTACTATTCACGAGTACTATTCACAAAGTATAATGATGTTTTTTGTGAAATTTCTATCTTTTAGTGTCGGAGTTACTATTCACGTATACGACACTATTCACGTATACGACACTATTCACTAATACGGCACTATTCACCGAAAAATGAAATTTTCTTCTTTTTGTCCAAAATATCTATTCTGGATACTAGCTTTGATTGTATCTATGTTTTGATCATTCTTGAATTTTACTCCACTATGATTATTTTTGAGGTATTTTTGGACATGGAATAGCTGAAATACGAATCCTTAATATTTATTATTTTGTTTCACTGGATTCGTTTCCTTTAAAATATTTTTCATCATCCTCAGTCCTAAATGATGATATAATTGAATATCTTTGGCCTGTAGTGAAAAGATGAATGATTTTTGATGAATATCTTTGGCCCGTAGTGCAAAGATGAACAGGTGTTGAGATGAATATGACCAACTAATGAATATCTTTGGCCTATAGTGCGAAGATGAATATTGATTGATGTTACAGGGATAAAATGCTGATGATGGACTTTTAAATTCATAGATAATAGTAGATTTCATTCTCTACGTAACTCTTCTATGAATTATTAATTTCCGCTGCGAATATTGATTTAAAACTTGTTGTCTATTGTATTCTATTAAATTTTTCCCTGTTGAAGATTAACGATAATTTGTTGTATATTATCTTAGTCATAATATTCTTTACTGGGCTAGTTGAGCTCACCCTTTTCCTTGTTGTTCCATTTTTCTTCTCAAGAGGCGAGAATGTAGCGAGTACTAGTCGGGGTGTGGAATGATGGTTCAAGACAGTTGTTTTAGTAGTCCTCACTATTTTGTAAAATAGTGTATCAATAAGTATAATGAGGACTTAATTGAGTATGAATACTGTCTAGATGACAATATTTGTATTTAAACTCACAGTATATGTGTTGTCGTATTTTGCACGACAATTGTAATAATAAAGTTGTAGTTATTTTCTGTACCATATATTTGGCAACTCAGAATGGGTTAGATGGATTAGACCTATTTTGGGGGTGTCACATCCATCCTAGCTGGAGTACTTGGCTTCCCTGCATGATAAAATCGAGCTAGGTGACCTTCTCTTCCACAATTGTAACACGTTTTGGACTGCTGCGCACAGTTTAGCCTGATGTGTCCCTCCCCTCTGCATTTGAAGCATATGATAGGTGGTCGTTCTCTTTTCTTAATGACAGGTGCTGGTGCTGACATCTTTCCATCATTGTTGAATCTCCTTTTCTTGAAATGTCCACTTTTATTATCTTGGCCATGATTACCACCGAAGTGGTTACCATTTCTGGCATGTTAATTCCCTCCACGTTTGTTGTCACCGCTTCAATAACTGCTACCACTGGTATTATCATTTTGTCGGTTGCTCTCTCTTGGTTGGGTTGACTCATTATCGCGCGCCAATAACTGAACCCTATTTACAATATCTGAATACAAACACAGTTTGTGAGAAATTAGGTATTGACGTATCTCAAGTTTCAAACCTCGCAGAAACATTCGCATCATTCTCTCCTCATTGTCAACCAGATGGGACGCAAACCGGGATAACTCGACAAATTTAGCCTCGTACTGCAACACAGTCATATTATTTTGCTCCAGTTTGATAAACTCCACCTCTTTCATGTGACGAATACTTTCGAGAAAGTACTTTTCATTGAATAGTTCTTGGAACTTCTCCCAAGACATCTTCAGTGCAGTAGGTTGGGTATGCTTTACATATTACCACCAGTAATCTGCCTCTCCTCGCAACATAAAGGTGGCAAAGGAAACCTTTTGCTCCTCGGATATCTTGGTGATCTGCTTTATCCACGTCTCCGCCTAAAGTGGTTTTTGCTCTCCCAAAAACTCCGGTGGTCCCAGCTCCTTGAACTGCTTAGCGGTGACCATCCGAGAGTTGCCAGTGTTTCCACCTATATTTTGAACAGGAGTCTCTCTCGCCTGATGTTGCATGAATTGCATAAAGCCTCTGAACATCCCATCATTCATCATTTGGTCAGTGTTGTTGTTTTCCTGAGAATTATTGCCTTTCTGATGCACATTATCCTGTGTATTGATCGTTGGTGACTCAAAGGTCCCATGTGCTCCATTTCTTATCTCAATATTCTCGGATGTCATTTTCAAACACTGCCACAAAACAAGGATTATTTGACATGCCACATATTATCCATATATTTTGACCGACCGACCGATTAAATAATCAAATAAGCTTAAGTAGGTCATACTAGCGAAGGATTTCCCCGTCTTTCCCCCTAGTTCTAGTCTCACATCTTTGCTAGGGGTCATATCCCTAATCTTTGATACCAACTGTGATGCCCCCAAAATAGGTATACATCACCTATTCTGAGTCGCCAAATACATGGTACATAATTTAAATACAATCTTCCTTATACAATACGACGAAAAACTTAGCTGAGAGTTTATACACCAATATTGTCTAATAGACAGTATTCAAACTCAAATGAAGTCCTCATTACAATTATTATCACACTATTTTATAAAATAGTGAAGACCACTACAGCCACCATCTCGGACCATCACTCCGTTCCTCGACTAGTCCCGGCTACGTTCTCATTTCCTGAAGAGAACAATGAAAGCAAAAGGGTGAGCTCAACTAGCCTAGTAAGAATATTATGACTAAGATAATGCAAAATAAATTATCGTTAGCCTTTAACAGTGTTAAACTGATAAAATACAATAGACATCAAGTTTAACTGCAGCGGAACAAGTAATCCATTAGAAGAGTCAAGTAGAGCATGATATCTACTATCTTCTATGATTTAAAAAGTTTATCATCAATTTTATCGCTAAGAATCAGCTTAATAAATAATCTACATCATCGAATCATCCCTGCACTATGGCCAAGGATATTTATTAGTATCACGACCACGAATTATCCATGCACTACGGGCCAAGGATATTCGTATTTTTATCAATGGTTATGATCATGCCAACAACTGTCCATCAATGCATTACGGGCCAATGATGATTTTTACCACATCATTTGTAGAATTACGGTCATGATTACACCGAATAATCCCTGGTCATAATCATACCAAGTCCATCTATGCACTACGGGCCACAGATGACTTTCATCATAATATAAACATGAGGATGATGACAATGATATAAAAATTCAATTAAAAGAAAGCAAAGTATAAATTTTTAAAGATTTATAATTTAATTTATCCAGAATTCAATAACACCCAAATTATCAACATGATATTGCTTTGTGGAGTAAAATTCAAGAATAATATTGTATCAAAAATGATTTGGACAAAAAAGAAATCAATTTTGTCATGAATAGTATCCTGGGTGAATATTGACTAAGTGAATGGTACCCCGTGAATAGTACTTCGGGAATAGTAATCCCGTGAATAATACTCCGGCATGAAAAAGTTAAAACTTATCAAGAATACTCAGAATAATATTTCCATGAAAAGATACTAGATGAAACACAAATATCAAGGATATTCTACTAATTTTATGGAGTATAGAAGCCAAAACTTTAACAAAATGAGTGTAGAATTCAAAATCTTAAACGAAATAATATTACTTACATACTACAGGTTATGGAAGAAAATATTATTTCATATGAATACTGAACAAAAATAATATCCCTTACCTTAAAAAGAAGAGTATTCCGACTGGTAGGGCGGGGATATTCTTGAAGAAAACTTGAACTGTTTACTGCGCTCAAAGCTTCCTTAAACTTTAAAGAAATACACTCAGTATTATAGAAGAAGAATTCTCTGATTATGGTATGATTGTCAATTATAACTAAGCATCCTATTTATAGGAGAATAGAAAGGATACTATTCGGACAAAAAGATTCACGGACCAACTGTAAAATTTTGGACGAAATGATCACGGGATGAACTCTGCAACTTCAAAGACGCCTGATTTTCAAATAATAATATAATAATCAAATAAAACAAAACTTTATAATATATATATATATATATATATATATATATATATATAACACATGTTATATTAACAAAACTCCTCACCCGTGACTAATTTTGCAGGATTCCCCTCCCCTAATTTTTTTTTCTTCCAACGTGGGCCCCACGTGTTCCCTCCACCAACAAATCACCATCACAGGTGGATCCCATATAATGTATATATTGAATAATCTTCTACTGATTATTTTGAAAAATGGGTAAATGGGGATCCATATAATAAGCAAAATTTATATCAAATACTTCATAAAAATTCCCTCAATATTTTTAACAACATTTATCATCATTATTATAATTCGCAATATTTAACAACCAGATCGTTCCTGAAAGAGGGGGTTTTCAGAAAAAGATTTCTCCCTATTGACGCGCAATTAGGTGACCAAACCTCTCCTCGACAGAACTTTCTAGACATCGTCAATATTACAAATAATAATATGAATAACTTTGTCGTCTCAATTATTGATTTAATAATATAAAAAATATTGACAATAATTAAATCAAATAACGTGAGATACTATGCAGCAATTACTGTAGCAATAATTGAGTATAACTAAGTGACTTCTCACGTAAACATCAATAACTAATACCGTGTGCTACTGTACAACCACGCATATTTCTGTACCTTTATCACCGGGTATTTCAACAGTTAACGGTAAAACTTCCGTCGTTATTTTTATATAAAGATATTTCTGTCATTTTCTAACTCCGACAATAATTTCGTTGTGGGGTCCACCAATGATTGTGCCGTCGTATGAATATTTCCTATAAAACGAATATTCCCCGACCAATCGAATATTTTATAACAACTTTCTTACTTTGCAAAATTTATAAATATTATCCACAACTATAACATTATAACAAATTCACACCTTAATATTCAAAAATGATATCGAGAAATATTTAATCTTTATTTATGAAAGTTGGGGTCTTACATACATCACCCATTCTGAGTCGCCAAATACATTGTACAGAATACAAATATAAACTTAATTATACAACTGATGTGTAACATAAACTGAGAGTTTTAACATGAATATTGTCTTATAGACAATATCCAAACTTAAATGGAGTCCTTATTATAATTATTATCACACTATTTTATAAAATAGTGAGGACTACTACAGCCACCATCTCGGACCGTCACTCAATTTCCCGACTAGTCACGGCTACGTTCTCATTTCCTGAAGAGAATAATGAAACCAAAAGGATGAGCTCAACTAGCCCAATAAGAATTATTATGACTAAGATAATGTAGAATAAATTATCGTTAGCTTTCAACAGTATTAAACTGACAAAATACAATAGACAACAAGTTTAACTGCAGCGGAACAAAAAATCCATTAGAAGAGTCAAGTAGAGCCTGATATCTACTATCTTGTATGATTTAAAAGTTTATCATCAATTTTATCGCTGAGACTCAGCTCAATAAATAATCCACATCACTGAATTATCCATGCGCTACGGGCCAAGAATATTCATTATTATCACCAATAGTCATGATCATGCCAACAATTGTTCATCAATGCACTACGGGCTAATGAGGACTTTTACCACATCATTTGTAACATTACGGGTCATGATTATACTGAATAATCCCTGGTCATAATCATATCAATTAACAGTCTATCTATGCACTACGGGCCAAAAGATGAGTTTCATCACAATATAAGCATGAGGATGATGACAATGATATAAGAATTCAATTAAATGAAAGCAAAGGATAAATTTTAAAGATTTATAATTCAATTTATTCAGAATTCAATAATGTCCAAATTGTCAACATGATACTACTTTGTGGAGTAAAATTCAAGAATAATATTGTATCAAAAATAATTTGGACAGAAAAGAAATCAATTTTTGTCATGAATAGTACTCCAGGTGAATAGTACTTAAGTAAATAGTATCCCGTGAATAGTACTTCACGAATAGTACCCCGACATGAAAAGATTAAAAATTAGGAAGAATGTTCAGAAAATATCTTTGTGAAACGATACTAGATGAAGTGCAAATTTTAAGGATATTCGACTAATTTAAAAGAGTATAGAAGCAATACTTGTCAACATGCGTGTAGAATTAGGAATACGAAACGAAATAATATTACTAGACTAAAGAGTATGGAAGAAAATATTATTTCTTACAAATATTGAACAAAAATAATATCCCTTACGAATACGAAAAGTATTATCTCTTATGAATATGAAATTAATAATACCCCTTACCTTAATAAAAATTTGGAGACTGCACTAGTGTAATAGCAGAGTACTCTTCTTCTTTCTCTCTTATTCTCTCTATACTTTCTCTCTCCATAATTTTAGTGAATTGGTGAGAAATAATGAAAAAATGAGATTTTATTTATAGGCTTGGCAGGGTAAGGGTAAAATAGTCTTTTTGCCATAATTTATGACATCATTGCTTACATCATCGATCATATGACATTATTGCTTACCTCATCGTTCCGTTGACATCATTGCTTATCTCATTATTCAGATGAAATCATTGCTTACATCATATGAATTCAAATTCAATTTGTTCTCTTCTATCTCATTTTACTTTTATACCATGAATTTAATATAATAATGTTACCATTCAAATTATAAAAATCATACTATTATATAATCACATCATACTACTATAATGTAATATTATAATAATATATTTGAATGAATTATTTTATCGAAAAAGATAAAATACCAACTTTCAACAAACGTCTCATAACAAACTTCTTATTTATGTCAAAGATTGAATAAATAATTACCACAAATAATTTTATCTTCAATTAACATATTTTTAATCTTTCAACAATTATTCATCATTAATATTATAACTCACAATATTGACAATCAGATTATTCCTAGGAAAGGGGGGACTTTCTGATAAATACTTCTCCTTATTGGCACGCAATTAGGTGACCAAACCCCTTTCCTCGATAGAACTTTCTAAACATTGTCAATAATATAAATAATAATATGAATAACTTTGTCATCTCAATTATTGATTTAATAATATAAAATATTGTGCTAGTGATACTGTGACAATAATTGAATCAATAATATGAGATACTATGCAGCAACTACTGTTACAATAATTGAATAAAACTGAGTGACTTCTTACGTAAGCATCAATAATCAGAGACACTGTGCAATACCGTGTGCTACTGTGCAACAACACGTATTACTGTTCTTTTATCACCAGGTATTTCAACAGTTTAACGGTAAAAGTTTTGTCGTTATTCTATGAAAATGTTATTTTTGTCGCTTTCTATATCCGATAGTTATTCCGTTGCGGGATCTACCAATGATTGTGCCGTCGTACGGATATTCCCTGACAAACAGAATATTCCCCGACCAAACGAATATTTTATGACAACTTGCTTACTTTGCAAAATTTATAAATATTACCCACAACTATAACATTATATCAAATTCACACTTTATTATTCAAAATAATATTTAGAGAAAATTAAATCTTTATTCATAAAGTTGGGGTCTTACACTTATATTGTGGTAAAAGTCATCTTTGGCCCGTAGTGCATAGATGGACTATTGATTGATATGATTATGACCAAGAATTGTGTATCGGTATAATCATGACCTGTAATGTTATAGACAAAGGTTGTGGTGAAAGTCCTCTTTGGCCCGTAGTGCATAGATGAACAGTTGTTTGGCATGATCATGACCATTGGTGATACAAACGATTATCTTTGGCCCGTAGTGCATAGATAATTCGTTGATTGGAAATAATTATTTATTGGTGTTACATGGATAAAATATTGATGATGGACTTTTAAATCATAGACGCTAGTCCATATCATGCTCTACTTGACTCTTCTAGTGGATTACTTGTTCCGCTGCAGTTGTTGATCTACAACTTGTTGTCTATTGTATTCTATCAGATTTTTCACTGTTGAGGACTAAGTATAATTTGTTCTTCATTATCTTAGTTATAATTTTCTTTACTGTGCTAGTTGAGCTCACCCTTTTTCTTTTGGTTCTATTGTTCTTCTTAGGAGGCGAGAATGTAGCTGGGGCTAGTCGGGGAGTGGAGTAATGGTCCAAGATGGTTATTATAGTAGTCATCACTATTTTATAAAATAATATGACAATAATTGTAATGATGACTTTATTTGAGTTTGAATATTGTCTACGAGACAATATTTGTATTGAAGCTCTCAGCTTATGTGTTGTCGTATTTTGCATGACAGTTGTATAAATAAAGTTTGTATTTAGATTCTATACCATGTATTTGACTACTCAGAATGAGTTGTGTGGACCTATTTTGGGAGCGTCACAACTTATCTTACTCTTCTTTAATCAAATTGATTCAGTATTCATCTCAGTTAACTTAAAATAATTAAATTAACTAACTCACTTAATTCACATATTCACTTATATGCTAAAAAAAATTTATTCATTAAAATATACATATATAATCGTATAAAATTCTCGGTCCTTACAGAGACTCCTATATTGGGACAAATATTAGGTGATGACAATTCATAAAGCCATACCAAGCAAGAAAGCTTTCCATTTAATTAAAAAAAACTAGTAATTTACCAGTATGGTCCAATTTCCCCACTTCCCTTTGTTTAACGGCGGTTGAGTTCTCCTTTTCTTTTCCTTTAGTCGGTTTGTATTAGATATAATGAAGCAGTTAGGTTTTGGTTTATTTATTTATTAATTATCTTAATTTTATTAGTATTTAAAATTACATAAATATAAATTAGACCCAATTAATTTAATGACCCCAATTAATGTAATTTTTACTTACTATAATCCACATAAATTAAATAGAATTTGACCCAAACATAAGAAAAGCCTAATTAAATATTTTAAAATATAGATTTAAATGTTATTTATTTATTTATTTCTTTTTATTTTCTTTCGGATATTACATATTCACCCCCCTCTAGGTGTGCATACACTTATGAATTTCAAATATTTCCATAAGTTTTATCTCACATGAGCATGAGACCCATTTATTACCTATGTGAGAGTGACCTTATGGAACTATCACGTTTTGTTATGAAAATAACAATTCTCAATAATATACGTAATATAATATAGATAATGGACATGAATTAAATTGTGTGACTATTAAAAAGAAAAGAAAATTTTAAAAGGATTTTTTTAAAAAAAAAGAAAAAGAAAAAGAAAAAAATAAAAGAGAAGGATACATGCGGACGGAGATGACAATATTTCCTAACCCTATATATATATATAAGTTCATTTGGTAACCCTAAGACGCCTCAAACCAACAAAGAGAGATGTTGAGCGGCGGTAATAGCGGAGGTGCAGAAGAAGAAAATGCTGAAGATGGCAAGTGCAATCAGGTTATTTTCTTAATTGTTCTATTATCAAGTAGTTGAGCAGCGGTAATAGCAGAGGTGCATATACGTGATATGGTTTCTGTAACACCCCCTTTCCAGAAATAGAAAGAAAGGCTACCCAAATCATAAACAAAACTGATGAATTTAATAACAAGGCTCAAAGCCACAAAATAATGGTCTTAATAACTGATAAATACCACAAGTCAACCATAATAAATCTCAAACTGTCTCAAACTACAATCTAAAATAATTATTACAATTCCAAGTAAACTAACACATCAAGTCTAAACATAATATTTCTAAATCATTGGAATGAATGGAGCTCTCATCACACTTGCTCTTTATCCCCCTGATTACCTGTCGGAAGAAAAATACAGCATGAGCCAAATGCCCAGTACGGATATAGAATACAAATAATGAACCGAAATAACTAACTCAATTAAATGAAATGAAACGAAACGAACTGAAACGAAACGAACAAAACTAACACAACGAAACAATAGGCTGAATCAAATGGCTGGGTGTTATTTCATACCGAGCTCAGAACAAAACAGAAATATACCTTGCCACACAAGCAAATCAAATAATGCCACACAAGCAAGTCACACACATTGGACCGCGAATCCAATGCATGTAAAATCGGAAGGTGTGTTTGGCACAAACAACACCAATCCGTAGAACAGAACAGAACAAAAAACTAGGGTCGACCCATACGCCTCCCACAACAAAACACCAAATGGCCAACTCCCACCGGAGCACAAAACGGAGACGCCGTAGACTGATCACACCACCACGGAAGGTGTCATGCCTCAGTGCCAAGAGGACATGCTTGTGGTACCCCCACATGTGGTTATAGCTCAGGTATACCCTATGATATATTCTAACAAGGATACCATGTCACAACACATACGACACAATATCAACACATATGGGTTCTAATATGTACATGCTAAACTGAAATAAATCATCAACTCAAAGTCTCCAAAATACTAACATGCACATTACTACAAATATCAAAATAAATTTAGACATGATACACTAGTCTAAAGAGTACAAATATGAGTTCTAATACAACGCCAAAATAAATTTATCACAATAAATTGACAAGGAACAATTATGAGAGGCAATACTAAATTTCGAAACGAATCATGAAACGAACAAATCAAAAATAAAAGAGTCTCGCTGAAAGAGTACGAAATCCGTACCTGGATTAAGCAATGTAATACCCAAAATATATTTCAAAAATACTTCTTAAATTTCCTCCGTCCGATCTAATAATAAAATAAAATTTTATTACAAATTTACCCACTAACAACATAATATTGATAAATTTATTTTTAAACAAATTTTATAATTTTATCAACAAAATTAATTAGTTTATTTAAATATACTAAATTTCTACTTCAATTTATAAGCCTGACACTAAAATTGAATAACAACTAAAATATTATATATATATATATATATATATATATATATATATATATATATATATATATATATATATATATTATATGAGAGTTACGACCCTGGCTTAAATCTGGGAAAACTCATGGACATATATAATTACTTTATACTAAAATGAAAAATTATAACTTCATGATTGCAACTATTTTCTTTTAAATTCGTAATTGCTGGACACTTCTTATATATATACATATAAATACGTTTAATTCCCTCCGTACCAAGATAGGGTCAACTGAAACAAAATAAAAATATACACACCTCCTTTCAATAAGAAACTTACATGTATGCAAAAGAAAGAAAAATCGATTCCTGATTTGGTCTTCACAATTTTGCTTCCTAGCGCCGTTCCTTCTCCGAAATTCTTATCAGACGTGGTAAAATATAAGTAGGTTTTATATTTATTTATTATCCTATCTTATTAACCCTCTTAATTTTAAAAGGATTTTAAAAAAATTACAAAATAAAAAAAATTTAGACCTACTTAGTTTAAAGCCCAATTTTACCAATTTAATTTATCCATCACTTATTAATATTTATTAGCCTACATAAATTAAATAACTAGTTGACCCAAATAAACGACAAAGTCCAATTAATATGTTTTAAAACAAAATAATTTTTTTTTATTATTATTTAATATTTATTTTATCTCGGGTATTACAGTTTTTGTTTATCAAACGGGCTCGCTTAATTAAATCGGTTGTTGTTCATGACATTTCAGTAACAAATCGAGTTATTCAGCTGGGGAGAGGTGAGTTGCTAGTATTACTTGACAATACTTTGTATTGATGCATTTTATTGCATAAAATTTTGTAGTCGACTGATTAGGAGAGCTAAAAACCTAGCAGATCAATATTCTTTTTAGTATTTATTAAGAACAAGCCGTTAAAAGGGGATGGCACTCATGCCTGCAGGCTTAGTTGAGGGTAGAAAAACTCCCGAGCACGAAACCAACTCACCCCTAAAAGCTAGGATGACAAAACAAAATTTTGGAGCACCCGAAAAAGTGGGAAAATTCTAAATATTTGGTTTTAATACTATTTTTGCAGAGGACATATATGAGGAAACTGGGATTGATGGTATAAAGGCAAGCAGGTACTATGCAATTGAAGCAGATGTTCTTAAACAAAGTTTCAAATGCCGTCTACGTAAGTTTGTATCTAATATATCTTTTGGTATTCTCATGTAGGTGGATTGGCACTGACTCATATGCTGACCCAGTGAGTTATCTAGAGGACGAAGACACCATTTCAAAATCAGTAGCAAAAACTTCAACAAGTAAAGGAAAGAAACCAACGTAGAAGCGTGGCATTAAGAGGGAATTGTTACCCATCTGGTTTCTTCAATAAATCTCTCTTTGCTTACCAAATAGAAAAAGAAAAAAAGAAAATACCAAAGATTCGGTTGACTTTAGCATTCTAGATGCAGAAAATAAAAGATTTAGGATCAAGCCCTAAAGATGAGGACTTTCATTTAATAATTTAAAATTTTGTTGTACGATTTGAGTACGTGTGTATATATGTTTGTAAGCGAATCATGTGTATTTGAAGTATCATAAAGATTAAATAGTCTTTATTTATGCACTACTTAATTAAAGGATAGTTGCACACCTTATTTTAAATTATAAATGTCTTGTAAATTACGTCATAATATATATTCAAGTGCGCAATTATTACTGTAGAATGTGGATATGAAAATATTATTCCATCTATTCTAAAATTAGATATACATTTTAACTTTTTAGAGTTAATTCGTAAAATTTTAAAATTTAAAATTGATATGAAGTTATTTAATTTTGATACAAACAAATATAACGATTATAAACTAACTAAGAAGTACTAATAATTATCACCTTTGTTGTTTTTAAAATTTGAACAAAATTATATCAATTTTAAGTTTTAAGATTTTGCGATTTGACTCTAAACAATCAAAATGTATCTCTAATTTTGAAATAGAGATAGTACTATTTAAGTGTGCAATTATTACTCTATATATCAACACTCGTGGATATGAAATTTTGTTAAACTTTAACATCTTTATTTAAAGTTTAAAATATATTGAAGTCCAAAGTTTATTCAACTTTCTCAAGTCTCGAGTCCTAAGCCAACTCTCAAAATTTTCAAATTCTTATATATATATATATATATATATATATATATATATATATATATATATATATATATATAGTCCGGATCTTAAGCTCATCATTATCCAACTCACCCGAGCTCACCCCCCTTTAGCGATGGACCCGACGACGGTTCGGTCATACAACCGTCGTCTATACTTTTAGCGACGGACAACATATAGGGTCGCTAAAGGTATAGACGACGGTTGTATGACCGAACCGTCGCCGGGTCCGTCGCTAAATGATAAATTAGCATAAAGATAAATTTATATAAACTGATATAAGGATAAATTAGTAAAATATTATATTTAGACATAATAAAGATTAGTTATCAAACAACTCTCTTATATTTAAATTATGTTTTAAAAAGAGTATTTTATATAGAACATCTATTTTAATAAGGTTCTTGTACATATTTTTATCAAACACTATATACTAAGGATGACAATCGTGTTGTGTTAGACAAATTCTTATCGTATCAAGACTCGTGTGTGTGTGTGTGTGTGTGTGTGTGTGTGTGTGTGTATATATATATATATATATATATATACGTGCTTATAACATGGACTCATTTGTCGACATCGAAAAAAATTCGTTTAGTTGTTTTGTTTTTTCTTTTTCCTCTTTTTGATTTGTTTTTTCTTTTTCCTCTTTTTGATTTGTTTTACCCTTTCTATTTCGATTTGTTGATTGATTTGATTAAAGGGTGAGGTTTTAGGAAAAAAGCGACATTTAGTCGACTTATTTGACCAAAGTTTGATTTTATTGATGTTGATGATTGGACCGTATATATGAAACAGAGCCGCCAGTTGGTATGGTTTAAATGGTTGTACCAACTCATCTGGATTTAAAAGTTTTCGCAATATGGCCTAATATGTGACTCCGTAGAATTGATCTGAAACTGAGATTCTTAGAATTCTGGGGCTTTCTTAAGCGAGGGAAAGGTGTTAGACACCCCTCGACTTCCGTGAAAACACGGTTACCGCATCTTATTGATTTCCTATGCATAAAGTGCGTGTGTATGTGTGTGCGTGTGTGCATGTGTGCGTGTGTGCATGCTTTTATTATTTATTTTTTTCTAAGCCTTATTGTGAGTTATGGAAAGTAGTGTTGTACCTCTTTTGCACCAAGGTACGAAGGAATTGATATAGCAAAAGGTTCATTTTCAACAAGATATGGAAATTGAAATGATGTTTTGAAAAAGGGTTTTCAAATCCTTTGCTCGACTAGGAATTAAGGACTTCGATACTTCATTTTATTATCTTTATCTTTATTAGGTGATATACCCAAATCGCTTTATTCTGTATGAAAGATCTTTGTGATTTTATTGGAAAATCGCTTTGGATGATCATGTATGCAATAAAGCGCCAAAAAGAGGTCGGATCATCATCAGACATGAAAGCCATCTCAATGAATCCAAACACTCACAAACATGATTTTCACTATCACAAGATCTTAAATCCAAATTCTCATGACGAACCCCTTGAACTCTTTTAAGATCCAATATTACATGTACAACGATTTGTAGTATTTAAATATTACATTTAAACAAAAAGTCCATTATAAAAATCTAGTTAAGATCCATTCAGTAGATCTCAACCCCAGGATTCCCAGACTAACATTGATATGCTTAAATATGTATATACAACATCCTAGACTTGATATTAGGTGATTTCATTGGTTGAAATCCCCATATCGAGCTATTAGGACCTCCTCACCTCTAGATACCGATCTAGGGCTCTACGAAGTGACTGGGACTGACCAAAAGTAGTAAAACATCTAGATCTACCATAGATCTAAGCCAAACTAGCATACGGGTAAGAGCATCATGCTTCATAACCTCTCAAAATGTTAGATTTGGCTAGATCTAGGTAGATCTAGTCAAATAACTTGATTTACAACTAAATATGCACAGATTAACCAGTAGAAAATGAATTTCTATTCACTAATACACAATATATATATATATATATATATGTAAAACAATAAATTTAACTGGTAAAAATCGCTATATCTACATAAATCTAGTATTTATAACAACATTTATAAAGAAAGTAACCAAAATGAGTGTTTTTCACCTTGAGGGACGCGTGAACAAGCTTCTTTTTGCTTGGGATCAACTTTTATCACTCTTAACATACAATATATATGATATAAACGATCGAACAACTCAAAGATGATAAAAAGATACAAGATCTGAGCCCTTTTTCTCTCTAGCTTCCTATTCTTTCATATCTGAAATAAGGAGCTTCTACTGTGAAGTTAAGGTGATTTGAGCCATTCGTCGGTCCGATGAAAGATGAGCTCCGTACCCAAAAATCTTGAAAACTCTTTGCGGAAGGCTGCGAAATGCGGTCGAATCTGACTGACTCAAAGTCCGTGAAGATGATGTAATTAGCTAAAAGGTATATTCCAACTCCCGAGGGTCGTTAGTCGGCTCGTCTTTGATAGCTTGCAGTTCATTGGTTGTTGCGGTGACGTCTTATGGCCACATCCTCAGCTTTGCGATCCTCGTTTGGTTCATGTCATGTCTGGGCATCGTTGCACCTTGATCTCTCCTTGGGGTTGTTCTGAGGGTGAAATGATGTTTTTACCCTATCTTGGGGTTGTCTCCGAAGTGAAATGACGATTTTGCCCTCCTGCAGGGTTAGTCCAAGGAAACCAAAATTTCGAGTGTTTACACCATTTATAAATTATATTCGTATCAAAAATTAATAAGTATTTTAAATGATATTTATAATAGTAACCCTTTTATAAAGGCTAAATGACACTTATCACCCTCCAAGTTTTCACCCACTTTCAATGTCGTCCCTAAAGTGCATTTTTCGTCAATTACATCCTTAAAGTGGTAATTTGTATCGATTATGTTCCTTTTATCCAAGTTAATCCCAACCCGACCTATTTTGACCAAATTTTAACCTAACCCAACCAAAATTTAAATATTTTAAAACATAATAAATATTTTAAAATAAGTTATTCTTTTAAAAATAATAATTATATTTAATATTTTAAAATAAAATAATATTTTTTAAAATTTAAAAATAATTTTACTTTTTAAATATTTATTATTTTTAATATTTTTAAATAACATAATATTATTTTAAAAATTCTCACCTTATCTTGTTACAGGTTGTGCCTTTAATGTTAGATTAAATATGAAAATGCACAAATAAAAAAAACTATAAACAAATAAAATATCCTAAAACTATGTGAATTACAAAAGAAGGAGAAATTTTGACGTATCTCAATCCTCCAACAATCACCATAATTTATATTTGACAAAAAATAAAAAAAATAAAAAACCTAACAGGATGTGCACTACGTGAGTGAATGCATGAATGCAGCAAATAAAAATATTAATAATATTAAAAAAAAACTAAACTACTATAATTTTTTATTTTTTATAAAAAAAATATGGAGATACGAAGTACCGAATAAAGTGCAGCAACAAAATCTTTATCTTTTCGCTCCTTCGATCCACTTCAATTGTAAGACCCCAACTTTTATGAATAAAAATTAAATTTTCTCGAAATATATTTTTGAATATTATGGTGTGGATTTGATATAATGTTATAGTTGTGGGTATTATTTACAAATTTTGCAAAGTAAGCAAGTGGTTATATAATATTCGATTGGTCGGGGAATATTCGTTTTAACAGAAAATATTCGTACGACGGCACAATCATTGGTGGATCCCACAACGAAAGTATTGTCGTAGTTAGAAAACAACAGAATTATCTTTTTATAAAAATAGCGACGAAAGTTTTACCGTTAAATTGTTGAACTACCCGGTGGCAAAAGTACAGTAATACGCGTGATTGCATAGTAGCACACGGTATTGATTATTGATGCTTACGTGAGAAGTCACTCTGTTATACTCAATTATTGCTACAGTAATTGCTGCATCATATCTCTCATATTATTGATTCAATTATTATCACATTATCATCTGCATAATATTTATTATTATTAAATCAATAATTGAGACGACAAAGTTATTCATATTATTATTTGCAATATTGACAATGTCTAGAAGTTCTTTCAATGAGAGGTTTGGTCACCTAATTGAGCGCCAATAAGGAGAAATCCTTATCGAAAAGCCCCTTCTTTCCTAAGAACGATCTGGTTGTTAAATATTGCGAGTTATAATATTAATAATGAATAAGTCGTGTTGATTAAAGATGAAATTGATAGTTTCATTGTGTTGAGATTATTAGTGTTAGTGGAAATCGACATTTATTTCGATAATAATTGATGTCTGGAGGTTATATTGACCAATCGGGTAATTAATCGGATAAATGAACAATTAATTGCTATTATTTCACATGCTTATAATTATTTGTTCACATGTGTGTACTATTGATTCATATTCATGTACTATTAGGGGAGGTGGTGCAAGATTGATAATACTTGTATGACTAAATTAAAAATAGAGGTATAGATGAATGTACTATACTGTAATTAGTTTTTTCACATGATTATACTATTAAGTCACATGAATAAACTATTAATTCACATTATTTACTATTAGGGGAGGTGGTGCAAGTTTGATAATACTTACATGACTAAATTAAAAACGAAGTAAAAGAGGAAGGTATTATATTATAATATTTCGAGCCCCAAAACGTGCAATTATCGAAACTATATTTTTCTATAAATAGAAGCTCATTCTTCTTTCATTCTCACCAATTCACTAAGTCTCACAAGAGTAATAATTATAGAGAAAAATTATAGAGAGAGAAGAAGAGAAGTCTGCTACCTCACCATTCCAGTATCCAGTTTCTTCTAGGGTAAGGGGTATTATTTCTTTCGTATTCATGAAGAGAGTTATTTTCTTTTAATACTCGTAAGGGTTGTTATTCCATTCTTTATTATTCTATTGGAATAACCTGTCTGTGCGGTTTATCGCATGCCTAGCGAATTCTTCTGTTATTCCATTCTTTATTATTCTGTTGGAATAACCTGTCTGTGCGGTTTATCGCATGCTTGGTAAATTCTTCTATTATTCCATTCTTTATTATTCTGTTGGAATAACTTATCTGTGCGGTCTATCGCATGCCTGGTGAATTCTTTTGTTATTCCATTCTTTGTTATTCTGTTGGAATAACCTGTCTACGCGGGCTACCGCATGCATGGTGAATTCTTTTGTTATTCCATTCTTTATTATTCTGTTGGAATAACCTGTCTATGTGGACTACCGCATGCATGGTGAATGATCCTTTGTATTCATTCCTTATTAAATTGTAAAAATGACCTGCCTACGTGGATTACCGCATGACGGGCAAAAATCTATTTGCAGTTTCATATATTCTATTATACTCAGTTGGTTAAAGTTTTGGCTTCTATACTCCATGAAATTAGTAGAATATCCTGGATATTTGTGCTTCATCCAGTATCTTTTTATGGAAATATTCTTCTGAGTATTCTTGAATTTTACTCCACAAATCAGTATCATGTTGACAATTTGGACGTTATTGATTTCTGGATAAATTAAATTATAAATCTTTAAAATTTATCTTGAACTTGTTTTATTGAATTATTATGTCATTGTCATCATCCTCATACTTATATTGTGATGAAAGTCATCTTTGGCTTACGTGCATAGATGGACTTGGTATGATTATGACCAGGGATTATTCGGTATAATCATGACCGTAATGTGACGAATGATGTGGTGAAAGTCCTCATTGGCTTGTAGTTCATTGATGGACAATTGTTGGTATGATTATGACCAGTGATTATTCAGTGTAATCATGACCGTTGATGATTACATGAATATCCTTAGCCGTGATGCAGGGATGATTCGATTTTATTTATTAAGCTGAGTCTCAGCGATAAAATTGATAAAAAACTTTTTAAATTATAGAAGATAGTAGATTTTATGCTCTACTTGACTCTTGTAATGGATTGATTATTCCGCCGCAGTTGTTGATCTAAAACTTGTTGTCTATTATATTCTATCAGTTGTTATACTGTTGAAGGCTAAGGATAATTTATTCTGCATTATCTTAGTCATAATATTTTTTACTGAGCTAGTTGAGCTCACCCTTTCTTTCACTGTTCTCTTCAGGAAATTAGAATATAGCTGGGACGAGTCGGGAAACGGATTGACGGTCCAGATGGTTGTTTTAGTAGTCCTCACTATTTTATAAAATAGTGTGACGATAAATGTAATGAGGACTCCATTGAGTGTGGATATTGTCTAGATGACAATATTCTTATAAAAAACTCTTAGATTATGTTTTGTCGTAATTTTCACGACTGTTGTATAATTAAGTTGTATTTGAATTTTGTACCATGTATTTGGCGACTCAAGATGGGTGATGTATACCTATTTTGGGGGCGTCACATCAATAATCCTAAAAAAATTAGAGTTAAAACTAATTCGAATAAATAAAAATTAGGGAATAAATAAAAATTAATTCTAGTCCCCAACAACGGCGCCAAAAACTTGATGTGTTAAAATTTTGTACTGCAAATGCATAGCGTCTATTGTAGATTTGGCAAGTGCTGGTCGAACCACAGAGACTAGATCAATTCTTTAATATATCCTTAATTAATATTTTAGGCAAATTAGAAACAAAAATGGTGGAGAAGATTTATTAACTAAATTATGCAAACTATTAATTAATAACGAAAACTATTAATGAGAAAAGATACTTAGGAATCAGAATCCACAAAATATTAACATAATAAATAATTTCTTATTTTCTAAATCAATTCCCACATTATTTCCCTTCCTTTAAAAATAATGATTCATATAATTAATATGGGCAAACATAAGTTATGAAAAATTCACAAATTAACTATAACTTATCAAAACCTCGCAATCAACATAAAAATCATATGCAATTTATGCAGGGAAAAATATGGAGGCGAAAATAATTAGGCATTAATTTTGGAACGGAAAGAAAATATTATTATGAAATACTTGGTTTCATCATAATCCTAGGTATTAGAAATTTAGCTAGCCATGAAATTAAAAACATAAACAAATAATATTAGCACTACTATTTGCATGAAATAAGAACAATAATTAAAAGAGAATTTTTATTATATCAATAAAAGAAAGTTACAAATACTCCCAGAGAGTAGTACCACACGTCATTGGAATAAAAGAAAAGACAAACTCTAAATATCTTACTCCCTTCTACACTAGTTAAAAACTAAGAAAAAGAAAATAACAAGTGGTGCTTTTTTCTCTAAAACAAGAGGCCTATTTATAGAGAAAATAACTTTGAACCCTAATTTAGATTCATTGAACTTGGACACTTTTATTCTTTTTTCATGTAGGTTTCAACTTCCTAGTGGCAATCAACTTCTCAAAGAGATCTTCTAGATATACTTTCTTTCTGTTGTTAGATTTGACTTGCACATCAATATTGTTCCACCTCTTTCCTTCTCCTTGCAGTATTCTTCTTGGATATTCCTTGCATGAATAAGAGCATTAAATATCGCTTGATCATCAAGATTTTGACTTTATTGCAACAAATATTAAATTCTACAAAATAAAATAAAATATATTAATTTAATAAACTAATATAATTAAAAGGAGAAAATTAACGATAATAAAATGTATGAATTATGTGTCTATCAAATACCCACATACCTAGCTTTTGCTCATCCTCGAGTAAAATAAAAAGAAAAGAAAATAAAAATTATACTACCCCATTTTCTTAAGAAACACAATTGCACTTAGCATGTGCAACAAGCCTTTAACCCCCAAGGTTACCCCAAGTGGACGAGTTGTGTCTCGTGAGGGTTTACAGTGAATATATCCACAAAATTCAAAAATATTTTTGGGTTCAACAAATTATGAAATTGAAAGAAAACTTCTAAATATCTATGGGCATTATACATAAGTAAGATTAAATTCAAAATCACACTTTTACTTTATCAAAAATACTCAATCTTTATTTTAGACACCGTCCTTCAAAAAATTAATTCCATGTAATGTATGCATGTGCATATGATGTAACTCTTAGTAGGGATTTTTACCATGAAAATCAAGCAAGCTCATTTTTCTTTTTCTTTCTTTTTTCCATTTTTTTTCAATATTGATTCTTGACTTGTGCAATGTCTCATTTTCTTAGGCTTTTCAGAGTTACCCATGTAGAGTGTTGGATCAATGATTTCCAAACCAGTTGACTTTAGGGCACTAGGTGTAGAGACACCCCTAAGGGCTTACTAACTCGAGTAACAAAGGCCACAAAACTGGACTAGTCAAGCTGCTTTTATCCATCACACTTTTCAGCGTGAATATCGATGCTTCCTGAGGCTTGGATGCCCAGTTATTTCGTTCAATGGACATTGAAGCAGTTATTTATTTTTCAATATTTTTTAACTTCTCTTTTCTTTTTCTTTTTTGAAATTACTCAAATCATAGTTTATACCCCACAACTAAGAATTAGTGCAAACATGAAGTGTAAAAATACTTGTGAAATCAATTTTAATCTAGATGGTGTTTTGAACTAAGATTTCGTATCTTATCAAAGATTCAAGAGTTCTAAATCTTTTAATATTACTCATGAGTTTTGCTCCACAAACACTTATTAGAATTAATTCAATCCATAGAAAGTCAAACAATTTTTTTATTTTTTTTAATTTTTTTACTATTTTTTTCTTAAAAAGTAAAAAATCTAATACAATAATACAAACAAACTCCCCCATACCTAAATCATGCATTGTCCTCAATGTATGCAAATGAAGAAAAGATAACAAAGATGTGAAAAAATTGTACCTTGTATGCGAGGCATTTGTTCTGCAAGAAATTGTGGTGAGAAAGAAAACAAATGTACATATCTATAAATTTTATGCATCCTAAAAATTATGCGACTGTAAATGATCAGTGATACAAACAGACAACCTAGAGTGGATTTCGTATGATTTTTAGGAGGTCTGGGTAATTGGAACTAGTTAGAATTTGTAACAGAATAACAATTATGAGCATACCCAACTGATTCTTTTAAAATTGAGTCAGGGAAGGATAACGAAAAATGATAGTTCCTATTGAAAAATTTTAATTTCATAAAATTTATCCAAACTTGTCATCCATATTCGTTACCAAGGGGCACTAAAATATTTTCATCATTTTGAATAACTGTTATACCAAGATTTTTAGGAACCGCTGGATTAATACATGCATTATCTGAAATGGGAGATACAATCTTATTATCTAAACATGGAAGATGATCATAAGAGGATTTAAGGTCAATTTGATTCTCTTGAAAATGCTCAAAATGTGTCAAGCTTGATTCAACTATAGGTTCCAATCTAGAGTAAGATTTTTGGGCTGTGGAGTCCAACATCTCATTGACCTTATTCAAGTGTTCAGTTTCACCCCAATTTTGACCAAAATGATTTATACAAAAGTTAATAATTTCATCTTCCCCCGTAAGTTCATTTCCCGATATTTTCTGAATCATGTTCACTTGAACGGAATGGTCAAACAAATCACTAGGTTGCTCTCCCACATTAAACACATTTAAGTCAATTGTCATGTTTCCAAATGTCAATTTCATTAGTTCATTTCTACAATTAATTAATGCATTAGAGGTTGCTAGAAATGGTCTACCTAAAATAACAGGAATGTGACCCTTGGGAATGACAACATGTTGGGTTTCAAGAACAACAAAGTCAACATGGAATAAAAAATTGTCAATCTTAATGAATACATTTTGGTGTCGATATAAACCTTAATACCGACTGGGATGCTGTCGAGAATGGGTGCCGTCGAGAATGCCATTCGCATGGGATAATTTTGGTGCGAAAAATTGGCGGTGGAGGGAAAATCCATTGGCGACGGACAAATAAAGCTAAGGCGACAGCAACGCCGTCGAGAATGACTCAATAGCGATGGGGTCAGTATCGACGGTAATGCCGTCGAGAATGAGTTCTATTTATTCAAACCCTGGTTCGCGATGGCAACGACTTATATTGTTTTTCCCTCTCTGATATTTGTTTTTCCCTCTCAATTCGTCAATCCCAGTTTGCCCATTTCCTAAATTAATCATCCCATTTCGCCCAATTGATCTTCACAGTTCACCCCATCATCATCATCATCTTAGTTCACTGCTCTCCTCGCTTCCTACTGCGCAAAGGCGACGACTGCAACTAGTCCTCCTGCCCGGCTGCAACTTCTCCGACCGGCTGCAACTCCTCCGGCCCGGCCTACCCTCCGACCACCACAGCTCCCTTCTGCCGCCTATCCGCCACAGCTCCATTCCTTCTTCTTTTGTAAGGCGAAGCTCTTCTTCCCCTAATTTTAGCTGTTTAATTTGATTTTATTGTTTTGTTTAGCATTTTTAATTTGTATAGATTTGAGGTCACAAATTTTTGCGTATAAACTAGGTTTAAATGAGATTGTATCACTTGCTTAATTATATGATTGTAATTGATATTTCTTTTTCTTTTGTTTTAACTTTTCTGGATAATGGTTTCAATTTTTCTTTGTATCTGCCATATAATAAATGGAATATAAAGTTGGAAGTTTTTAATTTCTTTAACATTTCTTGTATATATTGCATGATTTCATATAGTTGAATTGAAAAAAATCTGAACTTGGGAATTTGTGTGTTATTTTTTGTTTTTATTATATCTTGTGTTAACCTTTAAAATCTATTTTATTCTCCTTGAGTACTTTCTGAATTGGTTATTTGATGATTGAATTAGATCAAATGCAAACTTTAGTTAATTATACCAAATGGGACATGTGTACTTTTGGTTGAGATACATCTATGTTATTGAGATACATCTATTTAAAACGAATATAATGTTTTCTCAATATAAATAGCACCGCATCTTTTTTTCCATTCTATTGCTTAATTAAAATGGTAGCATTGTGTTATTTTAAATATGTTCTAGAGGATTATTTATTATGTAGTCATCTTTGATTTTATATACTTATGAGAATCGATGAATCAATATCTTTTATTGTGGTTCATAATTAATTCTCAAGATAGTATTCAATTTCATACGTGCATATTTTCATATAGTTTAGGAAGCTTAGAAACCTGTTTGAGATTCACTTAGTAGGAGTGAATCTCAAATAGTCCCTGTTTTGGGACTGTTCTTGTATGTTTCGATCTCACTTAGGTCGGTGTTAACGACTTGAGCACGTCTTTATATTTTTTGAATTTTTGGTCAGTATATATCTCTTGATGTTCTTCAGGTGCATATTTAGACTACGATGTGTTATTCTATTTCGTGTACTTGAAGACCATGAGAAGGTGCTGCCGAAATTTCTGAAAAATATAAAGACGTGTTCAAGTTGTTGGCAACAGTGAGGCGACACATTCGGGAATAGGATAGAAGCCTGACCCGTTAGAGTGGGAGATGAAGTTAGGAAACGCATAAGCTTGCATATACATTAACTTGGAGACTTGATTGTGTTTGTCTGACTTTCCATATATATAACAGACAGTTGTCCGAGATGTCTGTTGATCGAAGTTGGATGGAACGTAGGGTAGCCACTGATAGGAGTGTGCTTAGCTCTGAGTATCATAGTAGGGTTAAACAGTTTCTCAACTTCGCGTTTGAGCAAGTCAGCGGCGATGAGATCAGATGTCCTTATAAGAGGTGTGTGAATGAAGTGTGGAAGGAAAGGAGTGATGTAATGTGTGACTTATTTACGTATGGGTTCAAGCAGGGTTATACGACATGGATCTATCATGGGGAAACCTGGTTAGATGAACATGAATCAGAACCGAAATCCGGAGGTGACGAAACCTTTGAATGTACTAACATGATAGTCGAAGCTGCTGGTTCATACTTCTAGTGGAATACAGACAGGGATGGCAGTAGCGTCGAGCAAGAGCCGAATGATGGGGCTAAGGGTTTCTATGAGTTATTGCATGAAGCAGCAATGCCACTGTATGACGGGCACGAAAAGCACACCGTTTTATCTGCCGTGACTAAGTTTTTACACTTTAAGAACGAGTATGATTGTAGCGAGAGAGGTTTTAATGAACTGTTAAGCATTGTGAAGGAGTGCTTACCTGCAGGCAATATGTTACCGGAGTCATACTATGATGTGAAGAAAATGGTCAAAAGGCTCAATTTAGGGTACGCGAAGATTGATGCTTGTGAGAATGACTGTATATTGTATTACGGTGATGTCAATAAAGATAAGAGGTCATGTGATATTTGTGGTACAAGTAGATACTATGAACAACGCAAGAAAAAGGGAAAAGACGTGCTGAGAAAGATCTTATGTTACTTTCCCATTGCCCCGAGGCTTCAGCGGTTGTTCACGTCAACGCATACCACCGAGGATATGAGGTGGCTCTCTACACGGGACATAGTTGAAGGTCAACTGACGCACCAGGCAGATGGGCTTGAGTGGAAAAATTTTGATAACAAGCACCCCTCGTTTGCTGAAGAGGTTCGCAATGTTAGGCTTGGACTTGCTACGGATGGGTTTAATCCGTTTAACGGGCCTTACACAAAGCCCTACTAAACTTGGCCGGTGATTATTGTGGTGTATAACCTCCCGCCTTTGATGTGCATGAAAGATCCCTACATGTTCATGCCTTTACTGATTCCGGGTGATAAGAGTCCGAGTAAAGACATTAATGTATACCTCAGGCCGTTAGTTGATGAGTTGAAGATGTTGTGGGAAAAAGGGGTTCAAACTTATGATGCATCTCTTAAGCAGAACTTTGACATGAGGGCAGCTTTACTGTGGACAATAAATGACTTCCCGGCGTTAGGAATGATCAGTGGATGGTCGACTCACGGGGGCTTGTCATGTCCCGTGTGCATAGGGTCAGTTAAAGCTATGCGGCTCAAACATGGGGGGAAAATGAGTTTCTTTGCAACATCCAGACAGTTTTTACCGATTGACCATTGATTCCGACGGATGAGTAGACAATTCAATCGAAAAATAGAGAAACGTCAAGTACCTGGCCATCTTTCTGGGTCAGCAGTGTTGAGTTAGATTAGTCGTTTAAAGTTTCCACCTTCAGGAAAGAATCACAGATTAGAGCGAGCTTATGGTTACAACAAGGTTCACAACTGGACACACAGATCCATGTTCTTTGACCTGCCTTATTGGGCTACACTCTGCATTCGTCATTATATCGACCCGATGCATACTGAGAAGAACGTATTTGATAAAAATTTTTATACAGTCCTAGATGCCAGTGGTAGAACAAAGGACAACAACAAGTCGAGGCTTGATTTGGTAAAAATGAACATTAGGGAATATCTGTGGCTGTATCAGGAGGGTAGTAAGACGGTCACGCCTAAAGCTGAATATACTTTGACCAGGGAACAGTTGATATTGATATGTAATTGGATCAGTAGACTGAAGCTCCCAGATGGATATTCTTCGAATATAGCAAGGTGTTGTAAAGTCGAAGAGTTAAAGTTTCGGGGTCTCAAAAGTCATGATTGTCACGTATTCATGCAGAAGTTGATCCCTGTGGCATTTATCGACTTGTTACCGAAACGTGTGGTTGAAGCACTGACATAGCTTTCTACTTTCTTCAGAGATCTATGCTTGACGGAGCTTCAGCTCAAAGACATAGATAAAATGGAGATGCAGATAGTGGAAATAATGTGCAAGTTAGAAATGATCTTCCCCCCATCATTTTTTGATTCAATGGAGCATTTGCGTATTCACTTGCCATACGAAGCTAAGTTTGGCGGTCCCGTACAATATAGATGGATGTATCCATTTGAGAGGTAATGACATTAATATTTTTCATACGATAAAATGTTCATTCATTTTTGCTAATCTATATATCACATAGGTATATGCAACGTCTAAAGCAAAAGGTGAAGAATAGAGCCTGTGTAGAGGGGTCAATTGCTGAAAGGTATGTTATGGAGGAACTTATTAATTATAGCTCGTTGTACTTTGAGCCGAATGTTCAGACGAAGCACAATCGCTTACGTCGGAATCAGGCTATTGCGCACAACGAAAATGGAGAATATTTGACATGCGTTAGAACTTACGGGACTCAATTTCGACGTACGGAATCTGAGTTATCGTCCAGTTTGCAAAACTCGCCAACACTTAGTCAAAAAGCCGAAAAAGAATTCAAAACCTGCGTCAGCCGTCTGAACGACACGCAAACATACACATAGCACCGCATAGGTATTTGACATGCGTTAGAACTTACGGGACTCGATTCTGATGTACGGAAGTCGAGTTATCGCCCAGTTTGCAAAACTCGCCAACACTTAGGCAAAAAGCCGAAAAAGAGTTCAAAACCTGCGTCGGCCGTCCGAACGATATGCAAACAAACACATAGTACCGCGTAGGTATTTGACACGCGTTAGAACATACGGGACTCGATTCCAACATACGGAAGCCGAGTTATCATCCAGTTTGAAAAACTCGTCAACACTTAGGCATAAAACTGAAAAAGAGTACAAAACCCGCGTCGACCGCCCGAACGACACGTAAACACACACATAGTATCGCGTAGATATTTGACATGCGTTAGAACTTACGGGACTCGATTCTGACGTACGGAAGCCGAGTTATCGCCCAGTTTGCAAAACTCGCCAACCCTTAGGCAAAAAATCGAAAAAGAGTTCAAAACCCACGTCGGCAGTCCGAATGACACGCAAACACACACATAGCACCGCGTAGGTATTTGACACTTGTTAGAACTTACGGGACTCGATTCTGACGTACGGAAGCTGAGTTATCGCCCAGTTTGTAAAACTCGTCAACACTTAGGCAAAAAGTCGAAAAAGAGTTCAAAACCCGCGTCGGCCATCCGAATGACACGCAAACACACACATAGCACCGCGTAGGTATTTGACATGCGTTAGAACTTACAGAACTCAATTCTGACGCACGGAAGCCAAGTTATCGCCCAGTTTCCAAAACTCGCCAACACTTAGGTTAAAGGCCAAAAAAGAGTTCAAAACTCGTGTCGGTCGTCTAAACGACACACAAACACACACATAGCATCACGTAGGTATTTGACACGCGTTAGAATTTACGGGACTCGATTCCGACGTACGGAAGCTGAGTTATCGCCCAGTTCGCAAAACTCGCCAACACTTAGGCAAAAAGTCGAAAAAGAGTTCAAAACCCGCGTCGGCCGTTCGAGCAACACGCTAACACACACATAGCACCGCGTAGGTATTTGACACGCGTTAGAACTTACGGGACTCGATTCTGATGTACGGAATTCGAGTTATCGCCCAGTTTGTAAAACTCAACATGAATACGAACACAAACAAAACTAACTTAAATATGCTCTATTTTCGAATTCGTTATTAATATTTTAATATTGTAGGGCCTTGTTGATGAGACTTCGGCGGGTGGAGGCTGTGGCACAGGCGATTCCCACGGTGGAGATGGAGATGATCACCGGACAGCTGATGAGACTATTGAGGGTGGGACCGGCAGTCAGACCGGCGGTGGGACCGATGGTGGGACAGGCGGTGGGATCGACGGCGATGGTGATACCAAGATTCCTGATCTTGGGTTGTAGTACCCATTATATTTATATTTTGACTTTCATATATGTATATTTAAACAGCTTTTGAGTTGTACAGACTAGAGTTTAGAATCTAGTTAGGTTGATGGTATATGTATCTAACTATATTTTGATTGTTTATGATTACATTGATGGTTGATATAGCAAAAGTTATTATTGTTATTGATATGCGTTCGTGAAGAATTCTTTATAATTTTTCTTTAGTTTATAATAGGTAATTATATATATATGTAAATGAACAGGAGTATTTTGCATTTTTTTAAAATCTTTTTTTTCTAAAAAACTCATTGATGACGGGCATTGAGGATCATTGGCGATGGCTATGCCATCGGTAATAACTTTTTTAATTTTCTGGGGAAAAAAGTAGTGATGGGCTATTCGTCGCCACTGTCGTCGCCAATGCCACTTTGCCGACGGCTGGCCGTCGGCAATGACACCCTCGGGAATGACCCTTTTGCCGACGGCGAGCGACGGGAGCCAGGGGCGACGACCCACACGGCGACGGGACAGGCGACGGACAGTGCCATCGCCAATGACATCATTGCCGATGGCAATGTGGTCATTGGCGACGGCATTTTTCGTCGGCAATAATCTATTTTTTTGTAATGTTCCCTTTGGCACTTTAATAGAACGATCAGCTAGTTGGAGTGTGACACTTGTCTTTTTTAGCTCCCCTAAGCCCAATGTTTGGTACATAGAAAATGGTAAAAGGTTCACACTAGCTCCTAAATCAAGTAAAGCTTTTTTAATTAAGGTGTCACCTATGATGCATGAAAGAATAGGACAACCGGGGTCTTTATATTTCACAGGGACTTGGCATGACAAGATAGAACTAACATGGGCTGTTAGAAAAGCTTTCTTAGGAACATGAGTGGTTCTTTTGTGTGTGAAAAAATCTTTTAGACATTCAGCAATATCAGCAACTCTTGATCTTTGAAGCTCTTGTTGATTTATACTCCTTCACAACCTTCATGTTGGAATGTAGCTGTTGGGAGCAATTTTGTGACGCCCCCAAAATTAGGTATACATCACCCATCTTGGGTCGTCAGATACATAGTACAGAATACAAATACAACTTACTAATACAACTGTCGTGTACAATACGACAAAACATAAACTGTGAGTTTGAATAAAATATTATCTTCTAGAGAGTATTCATACTCAAAAGGAGTCCTCATTACATTTATTAACACACCATTATATAGAATAGTGATGACTACTAACTAATACTATCATTCGGACCATCACTCCGTTCCCCGACTTGCCCCAGCTACGTTCTCATTTCCTGAAGAGAACAGTGAAAGAAAGGGTGAGCTCAACTAGCCCAGTAAGAAATATTATGACTAAGATAATGCGGAATAAATTATCATTAGCCTTCAACAATGTTAAACTGATAAAATATAATAGACATCAAGTTTAACTGCAGCGGAATAAACAATCCATTAAAAGAGTCAAGTAGAAAATAAACTCTACTATCTTTTATGATTTAAATGGTTTTTCAACACTGATATCGCTGGGACTCAGCTTAATAAAATAATCCACATCATCGAATCACCCCTGCACTACGGCCAAGGATATTCGTGTATTCATTAATGGTCATGATCATGCCAACAACTGTCCATCAATGCACTACGGGCCAATGAGGACTTTTACCACATCATTTGTAACATCACGGTCATGATTATACCGAATAATCCCTGGTCATAATCATACCAAGTCCATCTATGCACTACAGGCCACAGATGACTTTTAACATTTTATAAACATGAGGATGATGACAATGATATAAGAATTCAATAAAACAAGTTCAAGAATTAATTTATCCAAGAATTAACAACGTCCAAATTGTCAACATGATACTGCTTTGTGGAGTAAAATTTAAGAATGCTTAGAAGAATATTTTCATGAAAAGATACTGGAAGAAACGCAATTATCAAGGATATTCCACAAATTTCATGGAGTATAGAAGTCAAAACTTAACCAACTGAGTATAATAAAGAATGGAATAACAAAAGAAATCACCATGCATGCGATAGACCGCACAGACAGGTTATTCCAACAGAATAATAAATAATGGAACCAGGTCCGGCGTAAACGCACAGACAGGATATTCCGACAGAATAATAAATAATGGAACCAGGTCCGGTGTAAAACACACAGACAGGATATTCTAACAAAATAATAACCAGACGGAACCAGGTCCGGTGTAAAACACACAGACAGGATGTTCCAACAGAATAATAATAAAAATAGAACCAGGTCCGGTGTAAAACACACAGACAGGATGTTCCAACAGAATAATAACCAGATGGAACCAGGTCCGGCGTAAAACACACAGACAGGATGTTCCAACAGAATAATAGAAGAATATCACCAAGTATAGGGTAGACCGCGTATACAGGTTATTCCAACAGAATAGTAGAAGAATGTCACCAAGTATAGGGTAGACCGCGTATACAGGTTATTCCAACAGAATAATAAGAAATGGAATAACAACAGTTCTCTTCATGAATAAGAAAGAATAACACCCCTTACCGTTTTAAAGAAGAGCTGAAATAAAGAAGTAGTTAAGTAGCAGAATACTCTTCTTCTCTCTCTCTATAGTTTCTCTCTATAGTTTCTCTCTCTAGAGTTCAGTGAATTCGTAAGAAATAATGAAGGAATGAGCTGCTATTTATAGAAAAATAGAATGCATAGTAACTAATCCATGAACGGTCCAAATTGATTACTTTAATCTGACGGTCCATATTTAAAGAAAAATCTTTTAAATAAAATATAATATATTCTATTTATAGAATAACTTTAATAAAGTATTCTGTTTTATATAAAAAGATGTTTCTGTTTTATTACGTTAATAATACGAATAAAACAAAACGTCATTATCGTTAAATAATTCATATTATTAACTGACAATAATTGAATCAAACTAAGTGACTTCTCACATAAGCATTAATAATCAATACCGTGTGCTACTATGCAACCACACGTATTGCTGTACTTTTACTACCGAGTAGTTTAACAGTAACAATGGTAAAACTTTCGCCGTTATTTTTAATAAAATATTTTTGTCGTTTTCTTAATCCGACAATAATTCTGTTGTGGGGTCCACCAATGATTGTGCCGTTGTACGAATATTTCCTGTTAAAACGAATATTCCCCGACCAATCGAATATTATATAACAACTTGCGTACTTTGCAAAATTTATAAATATTACCCACAACTATAACATTATATCAAATTAACTCCATAATATTCAAAAATGATATTTATAGAAAATTCATCTTTATTTATAAAAGTTGGGGTCTTACAACCTCCCCTTCTTATGAAATTTCGCCCTCGAAATTAGGGTACGTACCTGGTATGTCGAAGAGGTAAGGATACCTTGATTTCATTTCAGATTCTAACTCCCAAGTCATTTCCTCAACATCATGGTTTCTCCACAAAACTCTGACTTGAGGTATAACCTTGGAGCGTAGAATATGTTCCTTTTTATCCAAGATTTGAACAGAAACTTCTTCATACGTCAAATCCTCCGCTATTTCGTCCGGTTCTAACTCAATAATGTGGTTCGGGTCTTCCACATATTTGCGTAACATGGATATGTGAAAAACGTTATGAACACGAGACATACTTGGCGATAAAGCGAGTCTATAAGCCACAGTTCCTACTCGATCGAGGATTAAAAATGGACCGATGAATCGAGGATTGAGCTTTCCTCTCTTTTCAAATCTCGTAACTCCTTTCCATGGAGCAACACGTAAGAACACATGATCTCCTACATCAAATTCTACGTCCTTTCGATGAAGATCAGCATAACTCTTTTGTCGATCTTGTGAGGTTTTTATACGTTGTCGGATCGTTTGAATCTTTTCTGTAGTCATACGTACCAACTCCGGTTCCAACAACGTTGCTTCACCCACCTCATCCCAGCATACTGGAGAACGACATTTTCTTCCATACAATGCTTCGAATGGAGCCATGCTAATACTTGCTTGATAACTGTTGTTATAGGAAAACTCCACCAATAGTAAGAACTTGTCCCAACTTCCCTTGAAGTCAAAGACACAGAGTCTTAATAGATCTTCAAGAGTTTGAATAGTCCTCTCTGATTGTCCGTCCGTTTGAGGATGATATGCTGAACTAAATCGTAAATCCGTGCCCATAGCTTTTTGTAAACTAACCCAAAATCGTGAAGTGAATCTTGGGTCTCGGTCAGAAACTATGGATACTGGCATACCATACAGTTTTACAATCTCGTTTATGTACATACGAGCAAGACGTTCGAGTGTATAAGTTTCTCGTATCGGTAAGAAATGAGCAGACTTGGTCAATCTATCAACAATGACCCAAATCGCATCAATACCTTGAGAAACCCTAGGAAGACCGGGAACGAAATCCATGGTAATGTGCTCCCACTTCCATTCTGGAATTTCAAGTGGTTGCAATGGACCTTTTGGTACTTGATGCTCCGCTTTGACTCGTTGACAAGTTAGACACCTTGAGATAAACAACGCTATCTCTCTCTTCATATTGCTCCACCAAAATGTATGACGAAGATCATGATACATTTTGGTACTTCCAGGATGGATTGCAAACGGTGTGTTGTGCGCCTCCATCATGATTTTATACTTTAAATCAGGGTTGTTAGGAACACAAAGTCTGGAGTTGACTCGAAGTATTCCTTCTTCATCGATTCTTGCTTTCGGCATAGCACCTTCTTACACTTTCTTCCTTATACGCATCAGCTCCAGGTCTGTAGCTTGAGCAGCTTTAACTTTATCGATTAAAGTCGGTTCTACTCGTATATTCGCCATCATCACATGGGTCCCTGGAGTCTTTAACTCTATCTCCATCCTTTGCAAATCACACAAAATGGGCCTTTGTGTTGACAATATCGCACTCGTACTTGCATATGATCTTCTACTCAATGCGTCAGCTACCACGTTCGCTTTTCCAGGATGGTATTGAATGGTATAATCATAATCTTTCAACAGTTCAAGCCAATGTCGTTGTCGCATGTTGAGAGTTCCTTTTGAGTGAAGAAATATTTGAGGCTTTTATGATCCGTAAAGATCTCCACCTTCTCCCCATACAAGTAATGCCTCCAAATTTTAAGTGCAAAGACAACAGCTGCCAACTCTAGATCATGAGTAGGATAATTTCTCTCATATTCCTTGAGTTGTCTTGATGCATAGGCTATGAATTTTCCATGTTGCATGAGAACGCATCCCAATCCTTTGCTCGAAGCATCACTGTAGATGACAAATCCCTCCGAGCCAGATGGTATTGTTAGAACAGGTGCTGAAATGAGTCTCCTCTTGAGTTCTTGAAAACTCTTCTCACATTCTTTGCTCCAACCGAACTTTGTATCTTTCCGAGTCAGCTGAGTTAATGGAGTAGCGATTCGAGAAAATCCTTCCACGAATCTCCGATAATAACCAGCTAAACCAAGAAAGCTACGTACTCCGGTCACTGATTTAGGTTGCTCCCAGCTTTGAATAGCTTCAATCTTTGCCGGGTCAACCGATATTCCACGACTTGATACTACGTGCCTAAGGAATGCTACCTCCTCCAGCCAGAACTCGCATTTCTTCAACTTGGCATAAAGCTTGTATTCACGAAGCTTTTGGAGTACCAGCCTCAAGTGTTGCTCATGATCTTCACGACTTTTGAATAAATAAGGATGTCATCAATAAAGACGACCACAAAGTGATCCAAATATTCCTTGAATACCCGGTTCATCATATCCATGAAGGCAGCAGGAGCATTAGTCAATCCAAAGGACATGACTAGGAATTCATAATGCCCATACCGAGTTCTAAAAGCCGTCTTTGGAATATCCTCAGTTCTAACCTTCAGCTGATGATATCCAGAACGAAGATCGATCTTTGAAAAGAATTGTGCTCCTTGCAACTGGTCAAACAGGTCATCAATACGTGGCAATGGGTACCTATTTTTGATGGTGACATGATTCAACTCCCGATAATCAATACAAAGTCGCATACTTCCATCTTTCTTCTTCACGAATAGAACAGGAGCACCCCAAGGAGAAGTACTAGGACGAATAAAGCCAATGTCTAACAATTCCTGCAGTTGGATCTTTAACTCCTGAAGTTCAATAGGAGCCATTCGATATGGGGCTTTGAAAATGGGTTTTGTACCGGGTTCAAGGTCGATACAAAATTCAATTTCACGCTCTGGGGGTAGGCCAGGAAGTTCTTCAGGGAATACGTCAGGGAATTTATTAACAATAGAAATATCATTCAAAACTGACGTATTTTTGTTTAGATCCGTGACATGAGCTAAGAAAGCTTGACATCCGTTTTTCAATAAACGAATAGCTTTATGGCTTGAGATGATAGGGATTGATTTTAATGGTTTGGTTTCTTGAATTCGCATAATAGGTCGGTTAGGAATATGAAAGCTAACAACCTTACGAAAATAATCAATTTTTGCATGATGAGTAGTTAACCAATCAATCCCTAGAATCACGTCAAATGCAAGTATTTTTAATGAAATAAGATCGACAGGTAATGTGTGGGTACCAACTTGAACCAAACAAGACTTATAAACCGTGGATGTAATGAAGGTTTCTCCCAATGGAGTTTCAACAATTAAGTCAAAGTCTAATTTCTCCGGAATCAAATTTAATCGATGAGCGCAAGTAGGAGAAATAAAAGAATGGGTAGAACCGGTATCAAATAAAGTATTGACTTCGTTAGAGTTTATGATAAGCTTACCCGTGATGACCTCATCCGGGTTCCTTACTTTCTGGGAGGTCACAACAAACGCTCTCCCTTGCACTACCGATTTTGACTTTTTTGGGACGGCCTTTGGTGTCTCCATCTTGGCTGAACTTGATTTTGGTAAACGAAAAAATCGAGCTAAATGACCTTCTCTTCCACAATTATAACATGCTTTAGACGGCATCGCGTAGTTTGGACTGATGTGCCCCTCCCCTCCGCATTTAAAACATATGATAGGTGGTCGTTCTCCTTCCTTAACAACGGGTGTTGGTGCTGACGTCTTTCCATCATTGTTGAATCTCCTCTTCTTGAAATGACCATTCTTATTATTTTGGCCCTGATTACCACCGAAGTGGTTACCATTTCTGGCCTGTTGATTCCCTTCACGCTTGTTGTCACCGCTTCGATGACTGCTCTCACTGGTATTATCATTTTGTCGACTGCTCTCTTTTGGTTGCGTTAACTCGTTATCGCGCTCCACTAACTGAGCCCTATTCATAACATCTGAATACAAACACAATTTATGAGAAATAAGATGTTGACGTATCTCAGGTTTCAAACCTCGCAAAAACATTCGCGTCATTCGCTCTTCATTATCCACCAAGTGGGACGCAAACCGGGACAACTCAGCAAATTTAGCCTCATACTGCGACACGGTCATATTATTCTGCTCCAATTTGATGAACTCCACCTCCTTCATGTGACGAACACTTTTGGAAAAGTATTTGTCATTGAACAGCTCTTGGAACTTCTCCCAATACATCTTCAGTGCGGCAGGTTGAGTACGCTTAATCGATTCCCACCAGTAATCTGCCTCTCTTCGCAACATAAAGGCGGCAAAGGGAACCTTTTGCTCCTCGGAGCATCCCAAGACATCAAATATCTTGGTAATTTACTTTATCTATGTTTCCGCTATAAGTGGTTTTGGCTCTCCCTTAAACTCTGGTGGTCCCAGCTCCTTGAACTGTTTAGCGGTGACCGTCCGAGAGTTTTCAGTGTTTCCACCTATATTTTGGACAGGAGCCGCTCTCGCCTGTTGTTGCATGAACTGCATAAAGTTTCTAAACATTCCATCATTCATCATCTGGTCAGTGTTGTTGTTTGCATGAGGATTGTCACCTTCCTGATGCACATTATCCTGATTATTGATATGTGGTGAATCAACAGTCGCCTGTGCTCCATTGCTATTCTCAACATTCTCAGATGCCATTTTCAGATACTGCCACAAAATAAAAGTTAATTGATATGTCATATATAATCCTTATATTATGACCGACCAATTAAATACCATGCAAATAAACTTAGGTAAGTCATACTAGCGAAGGAATTCCCCGTCTCTCCCCTCCTAGTTCTATTCTCACATCTTAGCCAGGGATCATATCCCTAAGCTCTGATACCAACTGAGATGCCCCCAAAATTAGGTATACATCACCCATCTTGGGTCGTCAGATACATAGTACAGAATACAAATACAACTTACTAATACAACTGTCGTGTACAATACGACAAAACATAAACTGTGAGTTTGAATAAAATATTATCTTCTAGAGAGTATTCATACTCAAAAGGAGTCCTCATTACATTTATTAACACACCATTATATAGAATAGTGAGGACTACTAACTAATACTATCATTCGGACCATCACTCCGTTCCCCGACTTGCCCCAGCTACGTTCTCATTTCCTGAAGAGAACAGTGAAAGAAAGGGTGAGCTCAACTAGCCCAGTAAGAAATATTATGACTAAGATAATGCAGAATAAATTATCATTAGCCTTCAACAATGTTAAACTGATAAAATATAATAGACATCAAGTTTAACTGCAGCGGAATAAACAATCCATTAAAAGAGTCAAGTAGAAAATAAACTCTACTATCTTTTATGATTTAAATGGTTTTTCAACACTGATATCGCTGGGACTCAGCTTAATAAAATAATCCACATCATCGAATCACCCCTGCACTACGGCCAAGGATATTCGTGTATTCATTAATGGTCATGATCATGCCAACAACTGTCCATCAATGCACTACGGGCCAATGAGGACTTTTACCACATCATTTGTAACATCACGGTCATGATTATACCGAATAATCCCTGGTCATAATCATACCAAGTCCATCTATGCACTACAGGCCACAGATGACTTTTAACATTTTATAAACATGAGGATGATGACAATGATATAACAATTCAATAAAACAAGTTCAAGAATTAATTTATCCAAGAATTAACAACGTCCAAATTGTCAACATGATACTGCTTTGTGGAGTAAAATTTAAGAATGCTTAGAAGAATATTTTCATGAAAAGATACTGGAAGAAACGCAATTATCAAGGATATTCCACAAATTTCATGGAGTATAGAAGTCAAAACTTAACCAACTGAGTATAATAAAGAATGGAATAACAAAAGAAATCACCATGCATGCGATAGACCGCACAGACAGGTTATTCCAACAGAATAATAAATAATGGAACCAGGTCCGGCGTAAACGCACAGACAGGATATTCCGACAGAATAATAAATAATGGAACCAGGTCCGGTGTAAAACACACAGACAGGATATTCTAACAAAATAATAACCAGACGGAACCAGGTCCGGTGTAAAACACACAGACATGATGTTTCAACAGAATAATAATAAAAATGGAACCAGGTCCGGTGTAAAACACACAGACAGGATGTTCCAACAGAATAATAACCAGATGGAACCAGGTCCGGCGTAAAACACACAGACAGGATGTTCCAACAGAATAATAGAAGAATGTCACCAAGTATAGGGTAGACCGCGTATACAGGTTATTCCAACAGAATAATAGAAGAATGTCACCAAGTATAGGGTAGACCGCGTATACAGGCTATTCCAACAGAATAATAAGAAATGGAATAACAACAGTTCTCTTCATGAATAAGAAAGAATAACACCCCTTACCGTTTTAAAGAAGAGCTGAAATAAGGAAGTAGTTAAGTAGCAGAATACTCTTCTTCTCTCTCTCTATAGTTTCTCTCTATAGTTTCTCTCTCTAGAGTTCAGTGAATTCGTAAGAAATAATGAAGGAATGAGCTGCTATTTATAGAAAAATAGAATGCATAGTAACTAATCCATGAACGGTCCAGATTGATTACTTTAATCTGACGGTCCATATTTAAAGAAAAATCTTTTAAATAAAATATAATATATTCTATTTATAGAATAACTTTAATAAAGTATTCTGTTTTATATAAAAAGATGTTTCTGTTTTATTACGTTAATAATACGAATAAAACAAAACGTCATTATCGCTAAATAATTCATATTATTAACTGACAATAATTGAATCAAACTAAGTGACTTCTCACATAAGCATTAATAATCAATACCGTGTGCTACTATGCAACCACACGTATTGCTGTACTTTTACTACCGAGTAGTTTAACAGTAACAATGGTAAAACTTTCGCCGTTATTTTTAATAAAATATTTTTGTCGTTTTCTTAATCCGACAATAATTCCGTTGTGGGGTTCACCAATGATTGTGATGTTGTACGAATATTCCCTGTTAAAACGAATATTTCCCGACCAATCGAATATTATATAACAACTTGCGTATTTTGCAAAATTTATAAATATTACCCACAACTATAACATTATATCAAATTAACTCCATAATATTTAAAAATAATATTTATAAAAAATTCATCTTTATTTATAAAAGTTGGGGTATTACATATTTGAATTGCTTCACAGATCTTGAGTTATTTGGTGTAGACTATAAATGTGATATGACATCCCCTTTATGACTTTCTGACACTGCAGTCTACTATTTTACCTACCCCGTTAGAGATGTCACTTTGATTTCTCGGGCAGGTAGTCAGCTTTATTTCCTCCTTTTGATTTCTCGATTGGAACATCAAGAGTTGTCATTTTGCATCGATGCTCTCAACTAGCAATGTTTGAATATCAGTCTTCAGAGTGAACTGTTTCTAATGCTTCAATCTTTAGATGACCAAACTCTACGATTCTGATGCAGATGTTCTTGGACCTGATCGTAGTGTGTCTTGTTGAATGTTTCTCATTGACAGGTTGAGACAACACTACGATCCTGAAGAGTGTTCATTGGATCTTCAATGTAGAACACCTCTTCCGTCTCTTGTGCAGTGCTTCGACACTTCTGTTTGCCTTGACTGATCTCAGGAACTGATAGCTTGACTCCTTGTTCTGGTCTCTCCTGAATAGTAAGACACTTCAGATTTGTGGCATGCCCAGCTCGCTTTCTCCTTGTGATCTCATGTTCACTTATCATCAATGGACTAACCCAATGCTTAATCACTTTAGCCTTGTTCTTCATAAGCTGACCAATATCTCTGTGTATACTTCATCAGTTCCTACTTTGTTTGGCAAACACTATGATCCTGGTTACTTCAAAGATCACTGTCTTCAGTTCACTTGACAGCTACTACACTTGCTGACTTTCTTTAGTCAGTCACTTTTATTTAAGTCTTCTTCTGATTAACTTGTGGAAGACTTCATCCTGAATGGCTTCATAACTCAATCTGGATGTTGATTGGGTTGGTGCTTAGATCTTCTGTTAGCTTACATGTCATTCGTTGAGTGCTCTTCTGGTTTCCTTCAGGTGGGATGTATCTTTGCAACTCAAACTAGAGGCTTCATACTTTGGATATTCTGGGAGTGCTCATTTGTTGAGAATCGTGTTTACTCTACGATTCTGTCTTGGCGTTGTGAGCACATCTGTTGAAGCCTTAGCTCTGCACTCTTCGATTCGGCTTTGGTGGTGCATACACTATGACTCTGAGATCAGATGTCGACACTCTACGATCTCTGACCTTAAGCTTGTTGTCTTTATCTGATCTGGCTCGACTACGATTTTTGCCTCTTATTTGATTAGTAGATTCTACGATTCCTAGTGCGGTCTACGATTTTTGACTTGGCTTTGGCAGATGCTCGGTCGGCTCGTAGATAGGTTGTCTCTACAATTCTGAACATGACTTCCTTAGTAGACTACGGCTCCGAGGAAGTTCTTCTTAACACACTACAATCCTTCCTTGTCTCTCCTGGCAGTCTACGAACTTTGAGATCTACTATGTTGCAGACTGCGATTCTGCCTCAATAGTTCTCAAGTTTTTCTCGACTCTCTTGGCAGACTACGAACTTTGGTGCAGTGCTTGACGATCAGACAAGCCAATCTATTACATTATAAGATCAACCTAACAAGCTTGATCTTTCTATATTTATAGTCCTTGTACATCATTTCTTTTTAAGGACTTTACAAAGTTGTCTTGCTTATGTAGGATCAACCTAACATATTTGATCAATACATTCTAAGTCCTTGTACATACGTTTCTATTATCTATTAAAGGACTTTACAGCTTTTCTTAATGCAAGCATACTTGCATATTCATTCATTCATATCATAATCAAATCATATATAAATAGGAATATCATTCACATGTTTATTCCTGACAATCTCCCCCTATTTGTTTATGACAAAAACAATTATAGCATATGCATGAGATGAATGAATCTTATATACAGTGAGCAGCTGTATTTCTAAAATAGATAATCATGAATGTTATTGATAATAATATGAAATTACATAAATTATGACACTCTACATCCTAGATACAGAACATACCTAACTAGATAAAGATGTACCTTTGTGGCTCCATGTGTGTCTCCAGGATGTCTATTGATCAGCTATTCATTTGTTTGATCTTTTTGCTCCTGCTCCCCCTGGGATAGTGACTTCATTCTTTTCTCTGTTCCCCCTCAGATTCATGCTCTTCTTCTTTTTCTGGCTCCCCCTCAGATGATGATTTAGCTTCTGCTGCTACTATCTTCTTCTTTGCCTTTCTCTTGGCCTTCTTGTCTTTTTTGCTTCTTTTCTCTTTGCTCCTCCTTGAGTTCTTTTTTCTACGTCTCTTTTTCTCCCCCTTTTTTTATCATTAATCACTTGTGAAAGATGCTCCATGGTTGACATAAGTTGCTCCATGAAGTAAGATGAGTTACCAACCTCAATCTTGAGTTCTTGTTGGCTCAGCTCAAATTATAGGGTGAGAGACTGATTCAGATTGTCAATCTTGTCAGAGAGGGATATGATTTGCTCTTCACTTATCTTTTGTGCTCGTAGAGCTTCTGCCTTCTGATCATTTATGGCCTTTAGATATATTTAATCTCTCTATTTGATTTTGAGAGATATATCGGACATAGTGGCTTGAAGTCTATCTTGAACTGCATTATCTCCTGCTTCTGTCAATATCTTTGGCTCTTCAGTGATGATAGACATTTTCTCAATCAGCTCATCAGAATTATTCAATAACTCCTTCTTCGTAGGAGTTTGGTCATTCAGTTGGGCAGCCTCTTGTTGAGCACTAGACTGGACTCCACGATTTCCATTCTTGGACAGATTTTTAAAAGTAGTGAGAATCTGGTAAATCGTTGATGCCAATCACTGTTGGAGGATGAAGGAATGTCATACAATTATGCTTGGATAGAGGGAAGCTTCGCATTCTGAACTTGATCATCTTTAGTGGTAGAGTGAAGGGACTCTATGATCATCCACTTGGGCATAATTCTTCTGCCATCAAAACCCACTCTACAATCGTAGGGGATATAGTGGTTACCAGCATGTTGGTAGACTTTGAAGTGAGACTGGTCTTTGATCATCTTGGTTGTAAACTCTTTTAGCCTTGGAAAGTTCTGTGACACTAGCTCCATGTTCAGAAACTGTGAATAACACCAGCTGAAGTAACTTCCATCTTCTTCATTGTATGCCTTTAACCAGGGCATCCATGGAAAGAACCATCTCATCAGAAGATCATCCAAATTGTATAGAATTGTAGTGTGGTCTAACTCCATATTGTTCCAGTTGTTAAATACATCATCTGTAGTCATCCTTACAACTTTAAGTTGTTCGTTTCTATAGCTTACCCATCTTTCTGGTGGTGCATCTTGTGGTTCATCAAGGACTTCCACCACTATTCTTCTGCAAACTTTTGCTGGAGAGAGAATATGATAGTCTGTTGTTTCCTCTAATTCCTGATTTGTGGAACTTGAAACTTTTTCCATCTCTTCACCTTCTGAGCTTGAATCATGATGACTTCTTTCATCTGATTGATCATTGAATCCTTCATGCTGATTTTCGTCACTAGTATCTTCTTCAGCATCTTCTCCTTTAAATTCATATCCATCACCACTCACTTCAATGATTGCAGTAGAGGGTTTCCCTTGCTTCTTTGAGACATATTTAGCAAGCAGTCTGTTGCTCTTTCTTCTACTTGGAGGTTCAGCTATAACAGTTTCAGACTCTTCTTTTTCTTCAGAATCTGAAGCCTCTGTATCATCAGATATGCTTCCTTGATGTTCAGCAACACTAGGGGCAGGTCCTTCTTCTTTGGACTCAACATCATCATGTGAGCTTGTTGGAGCATTTGCAGTAGGAGATGAAGTTGTGTTAACTTGCAACCTTTCTTCAACATCAGAGTGGATGCTCTGAGAGTTAGCCATAGAGCTTGCATATTCTTCTTCATCATCAAAGTTTGAAATTTCTTTCATGGATTTAGCTTCTCCTTCATTGCTGGACTTGATCTTTGAGGGTTCAATCTTGAGGCTTTCAGTTCCCTTCTCATCTTTAGACTCTGCATTCTCTTCCTTAGAAGAAAGACTTACTTGGGGAACTGGGGCTGATTCCTTCATCACCTTTCCTTTCTCTTTGGATGGCCCTTGGAGTAATCTGTTACTCCTTCTTTTTGAGGTTTCTATAGTTGATACTTTTTGTTCTTCTGCTCCATGCCTCTTCTTGTCAGTGGAGAGATGACTTGGTGGAGCTTCTGTATTCTTCACACCCTTAGACTTCTTCTTTGTTGGTGTGGCTGCTACCGGTACAGAGTCATCAGATTGATAGCTATCCACGTCCTTCACCTTTCTCTTCTTTGTAGAGACCTTGCTGCTGCTGCCAGTTGTTATTAGCCTCCTATTTTACTTGGAATTTTTCTTCCAGTTTATAAACAGCCGTGGCGACATCACTTTATGGACATTCAGTGATTCTCCATCATCATCCTTGATCTTACTTTCCAGTTTCTCAACACTATACTCAAGAGTCTTCCATGAAAAACCTTTGTAAGGGGTTTATCTGTAGACTTCTTTATCTCAGCCTTTTCCACCTATTTGATCAACCAATCAATTAGAAGGGCTCCAAAGTTCATCTGCTTCTTCATGACGATTGCAGTTATGACTCTTAATTACGGATATCACTGACAGTATCATGTGCAGTGTCCTTGCACATAATGCATTTTCTAGTAATCTCAGCCAGAAATTCAAATTCTTCAGGAAACTCCTTCTTCTTCATATCCTTTAGATTTACGTTCCTCTTGTAATGCATTAACCTCTTGCCTTCTTCAATGTCAACTTCATCGAGGTTTGTCAGACATTGGTTGGGAAACCCTAGGCATTAGTTAATGTCTGATGCCCTTATCTTCAGACTTGCTCCTTTGACCTTTGTGGACAGAAGCCCAGAATCTATTGATGCAGTTGAGTAGAATTGCTTTACTAGCTCAGTATAGACCAGAGTGTTCGCTTCCAAGCATTCAAAAAAACCAGCACTTTTTATAAGTTCAAGTATATCTCTGAATTTCTTTTCTGATCTTTTGAACTTCTTGAAGCCGAGTTGGATTCCGGTTAAAAAATGCCATTCTTCCATTTTGAGGGTTTAAAATAGATGGGTATTTAGTTTCAGACTTCTTATGAGAGATAGTTGAATGTGATTTGGGCGAATCTGGAGGTTTAATGGATTCAGGCTGTGAAGAGGATTCTAGGGTTTGAAAAAAAGAGGGAGAGAGGTTCGATAGCTTCTGTAACTGTTTAGAGATTTGAATTTATCTTTATGATAGTTCCTTCTGACTCTGCATAAGTTGTGATGTGTTAGCCAGACATTGGTTGCACGATGTCCAGTAAGAAACTGTTACTCCCCATAAACTTTTCAGTTTGATATTCCTTTTAAGAAAATAGGCATTACTGACCTGGATTGACCGTTAACCTTTTCAGTACATAGAGTAGCTTGGTGAAGTAGCTAAGGACTCTACGATTTTCTTTATCGACTCAACGATCTTCTTATGAGAGATGTTGCAGTGGATGGTTTGACACTAATCCTCCTCTTGAAGTTGCATGGTTTTACCACTGACGTACCCCAAGATAGTTTGGGCACTAAATTTTTGAGGTGAGTTTGCACGATGTCTTTCCAAATTGTATTCGTACTTATCTCCACACGATCTGAGTAGTTGAGCAAATGTCTAGTTATTTCAAGCTCCCCATGAGCTAGTGACTCCTCTGGGAATACTGCGATCGTCGAGCCTATTCTATGATCGTTAAGGTTGTATTACGATCGTCGAGTTTACTTCAGAATCTACTCTACGATCGTTGTCTGACCTAGTCCTTGAGATGAACTTGACTAAGCATTCCTTCTAGGTTAAGGTAGCTCAGGAAAGGCTAAATTTTTAGAGTGAACTATGGGTCAGGTTTGTCACTGAGGCGTTTTCCAGATGAAAAACATTAAAAGTGATTTGTACTGATATCTCATTTTACCTTTTCTGCTGGGGAGTTCTTCTACCAACTTTAAACATTTGCATTGGCTGTAATCGGGGTGTCCTCCTACTCTTACACTAAGATCAGATGTTTAATCGTAGGTGCTCCACGATTTTGAGTTGGGTGGCTGACAAGGTTATCAATAGTACGTTTTGAGACATTCCTACTGACTATGGATCTTCATTTGGTTAATCATCCACAAAGTTTTGGGACTTTGTAACTGGTACATTACTTCATAGTGTATTTCTGATACTTTTAGTGCTATATTTTCTTAACAGATCACTGCTCCTCCATAGTTGACACTATCTTCTTAGAGAGGTGTGAGTTCTTCTTCTTCATGTATATCAGAGGGCAGCCTTGCATATCTCCTTCTTGTATCATGGAAATGGATATCTTCAAGACTGATCACTCCACGATCATTTGTCAGCACTCCGAACGTAGTCTTCTTTGACAGTTTGTACTTATGGAGTTCTGCTTTCATATAGAGATTAACAACCATGTGAGCTTTATTCATGTTAGCTCAGTAAGTCTTCAAGGACAGGTTTTGACAAATAAGGACTTTGTCAGATACATTTCTTAAATGTCTTAAGCCTTCTGCTGGTTGAATCTTCTTGACTGAAGTCTTCTGCTTCAACGTTCCTTAGTGTGCTCAGATAGACCAAGCACCTGTAGGTTAGATGAATTTCTCTTTTTTGTACCCATGATTAAATGGATCCTGCCAGGTTAGCCTTCAAAATCCCTATTCCTCATATATTTGAATTATCATCATATTGATCACCAACAATCATATTCATGCATGATGATGAGTGTGTGTAAGATTAATCATTTTAATAAAACACTCTTTTTCTTTGATGGTTTTATCATTTGCTTGGTTATGTTCATAGGGTTTAAATGTTCACAGACTGAGAATCAACTCTGTTGGAAGATTGCATATTTGAATTTGATGTTGAAATTAAATATTCATGATTATATGTAAAGTCCTTCAAGGAATATATATACAAGGACTTAGTGGTAGATCAAATCTGTTAGGTTGATCTAAGCTTTTAATGTTCATCATTCTGTAAAATGAATGTATAGATGGAAAGATCAAAACTGTTAGGTTGATCTATATCTTGAGATGTAATAGATAGGCTTCAATAGAATCGTAGTCTATCGAGCTGATCAAGAGATTGCCGAAGCCAAGGTAGAATCATAGAGCATCGAGAATCGTAGTGTGTCTGCTTTGGAGTGCCTCTCTCAAGATCGTAGAGTGGTCTAAACGTTTGCCGAGCCAACTCAGAGATCGTAGTGTGCTCTCGAAAGCGTAGAGTCTGCAAGTCAAGCTGTAACATTCCAGAATTTTAAAATGTAATATTAAATATTTATTGATTTATATAAGTATTTAATGGATATGTTTATTGTTGAATAAATAATTGTTCAATTTGAGTTTATGGGGTGCAATTATTTATTTGTTAAATAAATAATTAAATATTAAATAATAAATATTTATTTACAATATTAAATATTTATTGAATTATATGGCAAATTGAGTTGATGTGATTTAGCTATTTATTTGTTGAATAAATAATTAAGGAGATAAGAAAATTAGATGTTATGAGAGATTATATAATAATTGAATTTATTAAGTAAGCTAGAGAGCTTATAGTGATTTAAATAAACTATAATATTTTAAATGGGAAATTGTAATTTAAAATATTAGTTGGTTAAATAGAATTATAATTATAAAATAAATTATAGTTATGTGACATTAAATTATGTGCTAAAGTAATTTAATAGATTAATGTTTTAATTGATTTATTAATTAAATAAAAGTATAACAAATAACCTTACTATAAATGAGTTTTTAAATTAAATTAAAAGAGTTTAATTTAGTTTTGCCAAACTAGGCCTAATGCCTATTAAGTCTTTAATATAATAGTATTTTACCAAACAAGGTATAAGAATTAATCCATTTGTTTTAATTCAGTTTACCAAACAAGGTGTAAGGGTTAATGGGCTATTTTATTAAGATTAACCAAACAAGTCATATGGCTTTTGATTTTCAAAATAAAAATAACTGATATTAGTTAAGTTAGTATTATATTATATATTTAATATATCTATTATTACTATATACGTTATATTAGTTTACGTATGTTAGAGTTAGGAAGAAAGAAAACTCAGAAGAAAAGAGAGAAGAAGAAGAATATCACAGAGAAAGGTTTGAGAAAATTCTAGAGAGAAAGGGAGTGATTCTAACAGGTTTTTGAGAAAAGAATTGGAGAAAAGAGTAGCCATCATCTTCTTAATCAAAGGTAGGAGCTTAACATCTTCTTTAAAAGCTTAGTTTTTTTCTTCTTCCCAAAAAGTTCTCTGTGAAATTTTTATAAAAGATAAATTGTTGTTATGAATATAGTTTTGTATGATTATTGGTTATAAGGTTATTTCATGAGTTATATATGATTATAGATATAGTAATTCATGTATGTATGTATTTTGTAGAAGCAAATATATTACAGAGTGTTCATATGAAAAATATATGAGTATGACTTAATTTAAAATAGAAATTTAGGTTTTATTAGTTGTTAAATTGATATATTGATTATTGAATTTGATAGAATATGTAAAATCATAACTATGATGTTTTGAAATTTCTGTTTTGGTTGAAAAACAAATTCACAAGGTTGATTTCCATTGAAAATATCAAAAATGGAGTTTTTACTAAAAACATTAAAATTAGGTGTTGTAACTTTGATGTTTATGTTAATTTATGGATAAAAACATGTTAGAAGTCTACACAATATGTTTATATGAAGTTTATATGTAAATTACATGATAAATAGTCTATTAGATTCGAGATTTTAGGCCAATTTGGGTTTTTCTTGTACTGTTACCGAAGCTATCAGTCAAAACTGCAGTTTCGCGCCGCGGCACGACTTCAGCAGTACATTAGTGGCGCCGCAGCTCCATCACCATGCCGCAGCGCGGCTTTGTTGTTCATTCACCGTGCCGCAGCTCTGACTCTGTGCCGCAGCGCGAACCACATTATAAACTGTGGCGCCGCAGCGCGAGTTAGCAGAATGATCTGGCAATGTACTTTTTGTACACGAAACTTTAAGAAACACTATATGATAATAGTAGGACTGTAAAATATTGATTTTTAATGTTTCTATGCTATGAATAAATATGTTATTACATATTAACTTGTGTTATAATTGATTATGTGATTATATAATCAAACCTAAATGATAAACGTACTTAGTTATGTTTGTAAAGTGTTAATGGCTAACTATGTCATGATGACATATGTTTATAAGATATTGTGATTCGTATTAATTCGGTTTAGCCCACGAGCAAGGCAAGTTTTCTAACTTTATTTTATAATTGAGCAAGTTTTCTAATCCTTTGTCTTATTGAACTATTTGATGTTGAACAATTTATTCTTGTAATTCAATTTTTGGTTAGCGTGCATAACTAGATTTCTATGCATGTTTAATATTCAGTTCTAATTAACCTTGGCTTAGTATTGTTTAAGCAAGGTACGCTATAGTATTCAAATTGTATGCTATTAGATTATTCCTAAAGTACGATTTTAGTTACTATGATTAATTCAATTATGATTATTCTATAAGTATAATGTCATGGACTTTATTCAACTACTCCGTAGTTGATGTTCATTGAATTCCAAATTACCTTGAAAGCTTATCCAAACCAAACTTACATTGGTGTAGACTTGTATTCTAAATACTGAGATGAACAACTCTTTTAATAGAGGTTTACGCTTAGCGTTGAAATGGTTGTGCACAATACATTGTACGAAGGGTTGATCCCCCTAAGTACGTGGAGTCCTTATAGTCTTATGACTGTTAAAGTTAAAGTTGAAAGATTACTTATAACTGTGGACATGATTCGTGGTCATTAGACCCTCAGTGAATGTTATAACTCTCAGAAAGTTAATAGAATATATTGTTCAGTTCTATTGATACTAATATTGTCAATTGATGTAAAAGTTTAAAAATTCACTTATTGTTATTTCAAGTGGGCCTTGTTTGCTCACTCTTGCCTATAAAATTTCTTACAGCTAAAGTTGAAACTGGTGAAGTACCAAGCACCAGTAAGGGAAAAGGAAAGATGAATAAATGCTGAAGACTTGTAATAGTTTGATAGTTTATTTTCAGACTTTGGTTTATTGATTGTAATGAAGTTATTTATTTATTCGCATTTGAATGATTGTTGTAAAGGTTAGATAACCTGGGAGATGTTTATTTAAATTTAACCCTGTATGGGCAGGTTTTCTTTTACTATTCAAGTATATTATGAATGGGTAGTTAGAAATTAATGTTTTGATTACGTGAGCACTAAATCTTGAGGAAATGAAGTACCAAGATTTGGGGGTATCACAGGTTGGTATCAAAGCTTTAGGTTATGAACCTTAGGTGGGGGGGGGGGAAAGCCTTAGGAAGTAACCTTTGAAAAGATAGTGGAGATAACTCTAATCGAGTTTTAAGAAAGAAGTAATAAAACACTTATGTGTTCATGTGTTTATAACTTATGTGCTCCTGAGTGTCGAGTAGTAATGATTAATAATTAAAACTTTAAAACTTTGTTGTCAGGATGACTAATGTCAGAGAATCCAGTGAGGCTAGGGAGGAGGGACCTCAGATGCCTATAGAGGAGGAGTCTCGCGACATTCATGTAGTTTGGGAACAACTACTGCCACGGGAGTCAGCCCCGTTGGTCATAGTAGTTGAGAATGAGGATGATGATGTGGAGACAGACGAGGAGGATCCCGTTGAGTTGCCACAGGAGGATGAGGATGACGAGGATGAGGAGGAAGAGACTCCACTAACCTCGATAGTCGCTCGTATGTACGATGAAGTCTATGACCGCAACGTGGAACTTCAGGATACCGTTGAGGAGTTGCAGGAGATAGTAGCTGAACAACAGACTACAATGACGCAAAAAGACGGCGAGATCCAGGATCGTTAGGAACGACTGACAAACGTCGAGGAGAAACTAGTACAGACCGAAGGAGAAAAAGAACAATTGATCGAGATGGTTGCTGAACTGAAGAGCAAGCTGAGAGAAGAAGCTGCTAAGAGGGCAAGAGCTGAAGATGCATACGAGGAAGCTTATCAACGAACTGGAAGAGCAGCGAGAGACGCGCATGCAAAGAGGATGAAGATGGAAGAGATGGATAAAGTATTTAACACCGCAATTAATCGAGCTCAAGATCGGGTCATGGGATATCCGATTCATTTCGAGACGCTGCCATCATTCGTGTTAGATAGCAGAACAATGTTTCGAGTCATGGAGGAGGAACGTGAAAGGGCTAAGAAGTATCTTAATAGAACACTGTAGCTGTAGTACAATGAGTGAAAGGTTAAATAAATTGTAAATCCCAAGTCTTATGCAACCTATGGGATATGATTATGATGTTGTCCTGAAACTTTTGCGGTTCAGGAAAGTAATGTAAATAGCAGTGATGCTATTGTTTTATGTTCTCGAAAAGATTATGAATCAATAAAAGTTGTTACCTTATTCAAAGTGTTATGTGGTTATTTCTTTTGGAGGCAAGTTAAGTAGAAATTTCTTAAAAGAATTTAATAAAAATCTAATGAATGTTTTTTAACAGAAAATGCCTCCCAGACGTCAACCAACACGACAGAGAACCACCGAAGAAACCAATAACGTCAATGTTGACGGTAACCCCGTTCAACAATTAGTGACTTTACTGACAGGAGCATTGCAGAATCAACCACAAAATCATGGTACAACGTTTAAGGATTTCAAGGCGGTTGGACCACCTGAATTCCGTGGGTCCATGAATCCAGTCGAAGCACAAACCTGGATTATAGAGATAGAAAAAGTGTTCGATGCCGCTAGGGTAGGGGATGGCCAGAAGACTGCTTTCGCAACATTTATGTTGAAAGCAGAAGCTAGTTATTGGTGGCAGGCCAATAAAACTCGGGAAGGGCCAGGAGTGATGACCTGGGATAGGTTCAAGGAGTTGTTTTTCGAGACCTATTTTCCGGAGAGTTCGAAGAGTCAGCTGGAAGTACAGTTTCTGGAACTAAAGCAAGAGACGATGACGGTATTTGAGTATGCCGCGAAGTTCAACGAATTAGCGAGGTTTGCGCCATATCAAGTTAGCACAGACGAACGTAAGGAGAAAAGATTTGAACAGGGACTGAAGCCCTGGCTGTACAGTAGGGTCTCCCTGTTCCAATTGAAGACATTTGCAGCGGTGATGGAGAAAGAAGTACTTGCTGAAGGTGGAGGCGAGGCGGTGAAAAAGTTCAACCAGGAACAAAAGAAGAAGAAGAATGAGAATGAAATTAAGAATGGAGCTGGTAACAGTGGAAGCAACAACAACAACAACAGCTTGAAGAGAAAGTGGAATGGGAGTATGGGTACTGAAAACCAGCAGGGTAACCAGCAAAACAAATAGTTTGAAGCATGTGCGGCATGTGGGAAGTTTCACAAGGGTGCGTGCTTGATGGGGAAACGAGTTTGCTACAATTGTGGCCAGGAGGGTCACATTGCCCCAAATTGCACTAAACCGAAGAAGAATGCGTGCTTCACGTGCGGATCCAAGGATCACTTTGCTCGTGAATGTCCTAAGAAGAAGGAGAGAGGGACAACCCGAAGTAGTGGAGGTAACAATAGAAGTACATGGGCCATTGCAGGACCTGCAACATCAAACAAACCCACAGCCAGAACCTTCAACATGACTGTGAAAGATGCTGTGCAATCAAAAGATGTGGTGTCAGGTATTATCCCAATCAATGATATTGATGCATATGTATTATTTGATTCGGGTGCTACTTGCTCGTTTATATCTGATGAGTTTGCTAGGAGGTTAGAATTGCCTAGAGAAGAACTGAATTTTCCTTTGAACATAGAAATTGCGAATAAGGAAATAATCCCTATTAGATTCGTATACAAGAACTATAGGGTGAACATTAAGGAGAATATCTTGTTGGTAGATTTAATTCCGATTAAACTCGGCGAGTTTGATGTAATTTTGGGAATGGATTGGCTGTTCAAATATGAAGCAGTAATCGATTGTCACAAGAAGTGTGTAAACCTTATGACTCCGTCAAAGGTAGTATTTTTTGGTAGCAAGTCACCTAGACAAATGAAATGTCTGACGACTATGCAGACCAAGAAATTGTTGAGTCAAGGTTGTGTGGGCTATTTAGCTTACATAGTCGATACTCAGAAGAAGGATGTGAAAATAGAAGAAATACCAGTAGTGAGGGAATTCAAAGACGTGTTTCCAGAGGATTTGCCAGGACTTTCGCTTGACAGAGAAATTGAGTTCGTGATCGACATAGCACCGGGAACAGCACCAATATCGAAGGCCCCCGTACAGAATAGCTCCGGTGGAAATGAAGGAACTGATGGTACAGTTACAAGAACTGCTGGACAAGAAATATATTCAACCAAGCGTATCGTCGTGGGGAGCGCCAGTTTTATTCGTGAAGAAGAAGGACGGGTCAATGCGTCTTTGCATTGATTACAGGGAGTTAAACAAAGTCACTATTAAAAATAAATACCCGTTGCCAAGAATAGATGATTTGTTTGACCAGTTGAAGGGTGCCAAATACTTTTCAAAAATAGATTTGAGAAGTGGGTATCACCAGCTAAAAGTGAGGAAGGAGGATATACCACGAATGTCATTCAGAACTCGGTATGGACATTACGAGTTTCTGGTGATGTCTTTTGGTTTAACCAATGCACCTGCTGCGTTCATGGATTTGATGAACATGGTGTTTAAACCATTCCTAGACAAGTTTATAGTGGTATTTATCGACGACATTCTAGTGTTTTCGAAAACTCAGGAAGAACACGTGGAACACTTACGTTTGACATTGGAGACACTAAGAAGGGAAAAGCTGTGCGCGAAATTCTCTAAGTGCGGATTTTGCCTCGACCGTGTATAATTTTTGGGTCATGTTATTGACAAGGATGAGATTGCAGTGGATTCATCAAAAGTGGAAGCTGTAATCAATTGGGAACAACCAAGAACACCGTCAGAAGTGAGGAGTTTCTTGGGACTGGCTGATTATTATAGAAGATTTATTCAAGATTTTTCTAAGATAGCCACTCCGCTAACAAATTTGACAAGGAAAGCTGTAAAATTCGTTTGGACGGAGAAATGTGAAGAGAGTTTCCAAGATTTGAAGAAGAAGTTAAGTGTGGCACCTGTGTTGACATTACCAGATAATACAGGAAACTTTGTGGTGTATAGTGATGCCTCACACAAAGGGTTGGGTTGTGTTCTGATACAGAACGACAAAGTTATTGCGTATGCATCAAGACAACTGAGGGATTATGAGAAAGGGTATCCGACTCATGATTTGGAATTGGCTGCAGTTGTATTTGCTCTGAAGATATGGAGGCACTATCTTTATGGAGAGAAATGTGAGATCTACACAGACCACAAAAGTCTGAAGTATATCTTCACTCAGAAGGATTTGAACATACGTCAACGAAGGTGGATGGAATTGATAAAGGATTACGATTGTGAGATCTTTTATCATTCGGGCAAAGCAAATGTGGTGGCAGATGCTTTAAGCAGGAAAGGTCGGGAGAAGTTGATGCTGATAACAACTCAGGAGGAGCTCATTTCAGCAATGACAAAACTGGAGTTGGAAATCAAGTTTCCAAAAGAATCTGACGAACAACTATTTCAGTTAGAAGCAGGTCCAACTTTACTGGACAAGGTGAAGAACACTCAGTTACAAGATGAAGAATATGGAAAGATAAAGAAGAATATGGTTGATGGAATCGATACGAAATACAAGGTCGATACCGAAGGATTACTACGGTTTGAGGGAAGAATCTGGGTTCCAGCAACACCAGAGCTGAAAGAAGAAATTTTGACCGAAGCTCATAGCTCAAAATATTCAATTCATCCAGGAAGCACGAAAATGTATCAAGATTTGCGCGCGACATTTTTGGTGGCCGAATATGAAAAGGGACGTTGCAGAATGCGTAGCAAAGTGCTTGACATGTCAAAGAGTAAAAGCCGAACATCAAAAACCCAGCGGATTACTTCAACCGTTGGAAATACCAGAATGAAAGTGGGAACACATCACGATGGATTTTGTGGTGGGTCTTCCAACTACTTAGAGAGGATGTGATGCGATTTGGGTGATAGTGGACAGACTGACGAAATCAGCACACTTTCTACCAATAAAGATTAGATTCAATCTTGATCAGTTGGCAAGATTGTACATTAAGGAGATCGTTTCGAGGCACGGAGTACCAATATCAATTGTGTCCGATAGAGATCCGTGATTCACATCAAATTTCTAGAAGAGACTACAAGAATGCATGGGGACACAGTTACGAATGAGTACGGCTTATCATCCACAAACAGATGGCCAAAGCGAACGAACAATTCAGACATTGAAAGATATGCTTAGAGCATGTGTCATGGACTTTAAAGGAAGCTGGGAAGAACAATTACCGTTGGTGGAATTTGCTTATAACAACAGTTACCATGCGAGCATCGGCATGCCGCCTTACGAGGCATTGTACGGCAGAAAGTGCAGAACTCCACTATGCTGGGATGAAGTCGGTGAACGACAACTGTTAGGACCAGAATTGGTACAACAAACTGCTGGCGTTGTTAAACTCATCAGGACAAGATTAGTAGCAGCCCAAGACAGACAGAAAAAGTATGCTGATCAACACAGATAAGATCGTGTATTCGACGTAGGAACTTTTGTATTTTTAAAAGTTTCTCCTTGGAAAGGGAAAATTCATTTCGGTAAAAAGGGAAAGCTAAGCCCAAGGTTTATTAGACCCTTTGAAGTGCTGCGAAAAGTGGGAGAAGTGGCTTACGAGGTAGCTCTACCTCCAGGGTTGGAAAACATTCATAATGTTTTTCACATTTCGGTGTTACGACCATATAAACCCGACTACAAACATGTGATCGAGTATGAACCGTTGCAATTCGAGAAAGATTTGTCTTATGAAGAGATTCCTATCCAGATAGTCGACAGGAAAGAACAAGTGCTCAGGAATAAAGTGATACCTTCTGTGAAGGTGATATGGAGGAACCACAATGCTGAAGAAGCTACGTGGGAACTCGAAGAGAAAATGTTGAAAGAGTACCCTGAGTTATTTGTTTAATCTGTATCTTCGATTCTGGGGACAGAATCTTTGTAAGTAGGGAAGAATGTAACGAATGAATTGTTTGAGTTGTGATTCTGGGGACAGAATCCTTGTAAGGAGGGGAATGATGTAACATTCTAGAATTTTAAAATGTAATATTAAATATTTATTGATTTATATAAGTATTTAATGGATATATTTATTGTTGAATAAATAATTATTCAATTTGAGTTTATGGGGTGCAATTATTTATTTGTTAAATAAATAATTAAATATTAAATAGTAAATATTTATTTACAATATTAAATATTTATCGAATTATATGGCAAATTGAGTTGATGTGATTTAGCTATTTATTTGTTGAATAAATAATAAGGAGATAAGAAAATTAGATGTTATGAGAGATTATATAATAATTAAATTTATTAAGTAAGCTAGAGAGCTTATAGTGATTTAAATAAACTATAATATTTTAAATGAGAAATTATAATTTAAAATATTAGTTGGTTAAATAGAATTATAATTATAAAAGAAATTATAGTTATGTGATATTAAATTATGTGCTAAAGTAATTTAATAGATTAATGTTTTAATTGATTTATCAATTAAATAAAAGTATAACAAATAACCTTACTATAAAGGAGTTTTTAAATTAAATTAAAAGAGTTTAATTTAGTTTTGCCAAACTAGGCCTAATGCCTATTAAGTCTTTAATATAATAGTGTTTTACCAAACAAGGTATAAGGATTAATCCATTTATTTTAATTCAGTTTACCAAACAAGGTGTAAGGGTTAATGGGCTATTTTATTAAGATTAACCAAACAAGTCTTATGGCTTTTGATTTTTTAAAAAAAAATAACTGATGTCAGTTAAGTTAGTATTATATTATATATTTAATATATCTATTATTACTATATACGTTATATTAGTTTACGTATGTTAGAGTTAGGAAGAAAGAAAACTCAGAAGAAAAGAGAGAAGAAGAAGAATATCACAGAGAAAGGTTTGAGAAAATTCTAGAGAGAAAGGGAGTGATTCTAACAGGTTTTTGAGAAAAGAATTGGAGAAAAGAGTAGCCATCATCTTCTTAATCAAAGGTAGGAGCTTAACCTCTTCTTTAAAAGCTTAGTTTTTTTCTTCTTCCCAAAAAGTTCTCTGTGAAATTTTTATAAAAGATAAATTATTGTTATGAATATAGTTTTGTATAATTATTGGTTATAAGGTTATTTCATGAGTTATATATGATTATAGATATAGTAATTCATGTATGTATGTATTTTGTAGAAGCAAATATATTACAGAGTGTTCATATGAAAAATATATGAGTATGACTTAATTTAAAATAGAAATTTAGGTTTTATTAGTTGTTAAATTGATATATTGATTATTGAATATGATAGAATATGTAAAATCATAACTATGATGTTTTGAAATTTCTGTTTTGGTTGAAAAACAAATTCACAAGGTTGATTTCCATTGAAAATATCAAAAATGGAGTTTTTGCCAAAAACATTAAAATTGGGTGTTGTAACTTTGATGTTTATGTTAATTTATGGATAAAAACATGTTAGAAGTCTACACAATATGTTTATATGAAGTTTATATGTAAATTACATGATAATCAGTCTATTAGATTCGAGATTTTAGGCCAATTTGGGTTTTTCTTGTACTGTTACCGAAGCTGTCAGTCAAAACTGCAGTTTCGCGCCGCGGCACGACTTCAGCAGTACATTAGTGGCGCCGCAGCTCCATCACCATGCCGCAGCACGACTTTGTTGTTCATTCACCGCGCCGCAGCTCTGACTCTGCGCCGCAGCGCGAACCACAGTATAAACTGTGGCGCCGCAGCGCGAGTTAGCAGAATGGTCTGGCAATGTACTTTTTGTATACGAAACTTTAAGAAACACTATATGATAATAGTAGGACTGTAAAATATTGATTTTTAATGTTTCTATGCTATGAATAAATATGTTATTACATATTAACTTGTGTTATAATTGATTATGTGATTATATAATCAAACCTAAATGATAAACGTACTTAGTTATGTTTGTAAAGTGTTAATGGCTAACTATGTCATGATGACATATGTTTATAAGATATTGTGATTCGTATTAATTCGGTTTAGCCCACAAGCAAGGCAAGTTTTCTAACTTTATTTTATAATTGAGCAAGTTTTCTAATCCTTTGTCTTATTGAACTATTTGATGTTGAATAATTTATTCTTGTAATTCAATTTTTGGTTAGCGTGCATAACTAGATTTCTATGCATGTTTAATATTCAGTTCTAATTAACCTTGGCTTAGTATTGTTCAAGCAAGGTACGCTATAGTATTCAAATTGTATGCTATTAGATTATTCTTAAAGCATGATTTTAGTTACTATGATTAATTCAATTATGATTATTCTATAAGTATAATGTCATGGACTTTATTCAACTACTCCGTAGTTGATGTTCATTGAATTCCAAATTACCTTGAAAGCTTATCCAAACCAAACTTACATTGGTGTTGACTTGTATTCTAAATACTGAGATGAACAACTCTTTTAATAGAGGTTTACGCTTAGCGTTGAAATGGTTGTGCACAATACACTATACGAAGGGTTGATCCCCCTAAGTACGTGGAGTCCTTATAGTCTTATGACTGTTAAAGTTAAAGTTGAAAGATTACTTATAACTGTGGACATGATTCGTGGTCATTAGACCCTCAGTGAATGTTATAACTCTCAGAAAGTTAATAGAATATATTATTCAGTTCTATTGATACTAATATTGTCAATTGATGTAAAAGTTTAAAGATTCACTTATTGTTATTTCAAGTGGGCCTTGTTTGCTCACTCTTGCCTGTAAAATTTCTTACAGCTAAAGTTGAAATTGGTGAAGTACCAAGCACCAGTAAGGGAAAAGGAAAGATGAATAAATGCTGAAGACTTGTAATAGTTTGATAGTTTATTTTCAGACTTTGGTTTAATGATTGTAATGAAGTTATTTATTTATCCGCATTTGAATGATTGTTGTAAAGGTTAGATAACCTGGGAGATGTTTATTTAAATTTAATCCTGTATGGGCAGGTTTTCTTTTACTATTCAAGTATATTATGAATGGGTAGTTAGAAATTAATGTTTTGATTACGTGAGCACCAAATCTTGAGGAAATGAAGTACCAAGATTTGGGGGTGTCACACAAGCAAGTGAAGATCGTAGTGTGCCAGTCCTTAAGAGAAATCGTAGGGTTGTCATTTGCTGGTATCGATTCATGTACCAAGGTGGCAAGACACCACGATCAGAATCATAGAGCTTCATCTATCTATGTCAAAAGCATCGAGCCTTGTCCATTTGTTCAAAGAATAAATCACAACAAATATGGAATGGGTTATAAACGTTGAAGTCCTCGGGAGCCTTAATAACACAACAGTCATCCTTAGTATATAACAAAGAAATGTATTGAAGAAGCTAAGGAAAGGACAATAGGTCAGCAGAAAACACCTTTTCAGGTGTTAGGTGAGACAACAGTCTGCTGTGTTAGTAGGCCAGAATGTAAATCAGAAGTTGTGCAAAAAGTCTCCATCAAAGCTCAAAAATGACAAACGTATTTAATACTTCATCGGATGTCTTCAACGTATACATTTCAAAGGCATCATATATACAAAACATAAGTAGATGAAAAGAAGAAGTAAACACTGAACAAAAAAGCTGAAGAACACTCAACGCTCAACTCTACGATCTGAAAAAGAAAAGCTTGTCCGGCTACTCAATTCTTTCGAATACAAGCTTAACGGCAACTGATTAACACCATTCAAGAACTCAACTATTATCAAGTGAAGTAAGAAGGTCCAAGTCAGAAGGACTTGAAGAGTTCTAAGTGAACTGAGAAGTACCAAGTCTGCTGGACTTGAAGAGTTCAAAAGTGAACTAAGAAGTTCCAAGACTGTTGGTCTTGAAGGAATCTGTGAGATTCAGAAAGTGTAAAGATATCCTTAGTGGATTTCCTACTCGAGGAGTAGAAGAGTGGACTAGGAGCTTTAAGTTATCTGAACCTTAAAAACACTATGTCTCCTATAACTGCTATAATTACCATAACTGCTTAACTCCTATCAACTCGTTATATCTTAAAGAGAAAATAAACAAATCTCTAATTCCACTGTGTTTAAATCATTATCTAAACTAACAAGTTTTTTGTAAAAAAAATTTTAAAATATCTATTCAACCCCCCTTCTAGATAACTATTGCACCTCTGGGAACTAACAAACTCTATCACTTATTTTTATCTGGTTGATTCATGGAGGTGATTAGTTTCTACAAATCTTTAAGATACTCTTATAGAACTGATCATACTCTATGTGTTATCAAAATCTTAGAACATAGGTTTGCACATACATACTAACCCATCAGCAAAGATTACTCCACTTAAGATTAATTAAACCTTGATATGTTTATGACCTATTTGAGTTTTCTTTCAAGATGTCATCTTCAACCTAAAACTTGGATGGAGAGAAAGTTTATAAGCAATTGAGTTTCCAACCTCAGTGTACTTTCTCTCTTCCCCTTTTTAGGTAGAGTATGATTTCTTGATAGAATACTGTTATATTACATAAGGAGGTGCAGCATGATGTACACATTTATATTAGTGAGGAACCGTATATTTCTGCTGCTAGTTGCTTAACAGTCATTTATCTTTGGTATACTGAGGTTAGGCATTGATGTGCATAGGTTTTCATTCACTCCTAACAGCTTGTTGCTCCAGTTATCCTTCGATCAATCAATCATAGTCTTGAAGATGTAAGCTAAGAGAATATTGACATCTTTAGTTCTTTTGACATCCTTGAGTCCACAAGGTTCACATCCAGCTACTGGTTGGCCAAATACTTATTTGAGAAGTTCATCTTTCTTCTCTGAATAAGCACTTCTTAGTATATATAGCTTTTTCATCTTTTAGGCCGGTGGATGCTTGACTCTTTGCTGCTGATGTCTCTTGAGCTTCCGTATCTTGTCTTCAGACTTCAAGACTGACTGTGGCCAAGGATTAGTCTTGTTGTTATGACATTTAAGAACATGGACCAATCTGAGCAGCTTCAGGTGTATATACACATGTACCAGTACACAATACTTCCAACGTGTGAGCTCATCTGCACTTACAAGTGATTTACTTCTAAACTAAGTTTAGAACAATATTTGTGTCTAGGATCAGACTCAAAGTGATTAGCTTCTGAATATACCATGAGAACCTGCTTTGATACCAATTGTTAGTTCCCAGTAGGCACACAATAGATCTAGAAGGGGGGTTGAATAGATCCTTTTTTTTTTAAATACTTTTCTCATTTATTTTGTATTGCAAATGAATTAGCATATGAAAAATATAAGAATCTTTTCAAGCATAGCGGGATAAGTAAAAGATCCCCTTCATTGATATATTCATAATCATACATACATTGTTCTTAGAGTTAGTTAAGTGGTAAGCAGTTAATACATATATAGCAGTTATAGCAGTTAGGTACATAATGTAAATGACATAAAGTAAATGACACAAAGGATTTTAAGTGGTTCAGATACCCAAGCTCCTAATCCACTCTTTTGCTTTCAACTAGCAGGATTTCCACTAAGGAAGGGCAACACCCTGAACCACTAAGATTCCTTCAAGGCCAGCAGCCTTGGAACTTCATTTCACTAAGAACTCTTCAAGGCCAACAGCCTTGAAAGTTCTCTAGTTCCTTAGGAACTCTTCAAGGCCAGCATGCTTGGAACATCATTTAGTCCCTCTGGATAAGGACCCCTCAGGCCCTGGCTTCTTGTTGTTGTTGGTGTTTTTGTTGTTATTGGTGCCTTGCTGCTAAGATATCTTTAAGCCTGAACATATTTAGTAATTATCAGTTCGACATGGTCTTCTTGGCATTCTGCTTCGAGTCTGGACCACATCTTCTCTGGTGCAGCTGATCTTCATTCTGTTCTACTCATCTTCATCCATTGTCAGTTGTGCACCATCACTTTTTGGGTCTACTAGGTGTTTGAGCTTTTGGTAGACTTCGTCTGGCACTTAGCATTCCCTAACCCTTCTTGACTGGTTGGCAGACATGGTTCTGCACTTGTTCTGTTTCAACTTTTGGTTCATGGTGATTCGTAAAGTGGCTCTCTAGATCTTTTTTGTGCTCTACCACATTTTTGAATGCTATCTTCTTATCCTTCTCGTTTCTCAGATTAGCTGCCATCTTCAATGACATTCTCATCTTTGTTGAGTGAAGCTTTAGTCTGTTCAAGTCCTTCTTTAAAGCTGCTTCACTTCCACCTTTGTAATCTCACTGTCGCTGAGACTTGTTCTGTTTAGTTCTGGTGGAACTCGTAGAGTCAACAATAGCATTCCAACAACTCAATGATTCTGTAACTTAAGTAATATCAACAACTCTTGATCTTTGAAGCTCTTATTGATTTATACTCCTTCACAACCTTCCCGTTGGAATGTAGCCGTTGGGAGCTATTTGAATTGCTTTGCATATCTCGAGTTATTTGGTGTAGACTGCAGATGTGACATGACATCCCCTTTATGACTTTCTGACACTGCAGTCTACTGTTTCACCTACCCCGTCAGAGATATCACTTTGATGTCTCGGCCAGGTAGTCAGCTTTATTTCCTCCTTCGGATTTCTCGTTTGGAACATCAAGAGTTGTCCTTTTGCATCGATGCTCTTAACTAGCAATGTTCGAATATCAGTCTTCAGACTGAACTGTTGTTAATGCTTTAATCTTCATATGACCAAACTCTACGATTCTGACGTAGAAGTTCTTGGACCTGATCGTAGTGTGTCTTGTTGAATGTTGCTCATTGACAGGTTGAGACAACACTACGATCCTGAAGAGTGTTCATTGGATCTTCAATGTAGAACACCTCTTCCTTCTCTTGTGAAGTGCTTCGACACTTCTGTTTTCCTTGACTGAAAATTACATTAAGGACTTTACAAAGCTACGAACTCCGAGATCCTTCAAGAGTGTTCTTGCTTCGATCCTTCCTCATCTCTCTTGGCAGTCTACGAACTCCGAGATCTACTATCTTGCAGACTATGATTCTTCCTCGATAGTTCTCGAGTTTTTCTCGACTCTCCTGGCAGACTACGAACTCTGGTGCAGTGCTCGACGATCAGACAAGCCTATCTACTACATTATAAGATCAACCTAACAAGCTTGATTTTTCTATATTTATAGTCCTTGTACATCATTTCTTTTTAAGGACTTTACAAAGCTGTCTTGCTTATGTAGGATCAACCTAACATATTTGATCAATACATTCTAAGTCCTTGTACATATGTTTCTATTATCTATCAAAGGACTTTACAGCTTCTCTTAATGCAAGCATACTTGCATATTCATTCATTCATATCATAATCAAATCATATATAAATAGGAATATCATTCACATGTTTATTCCTGACAGAATTGACTTGTTCATATTCTTCAGGTTGGGGCATGACTTTAGAACACTCCTCAATCACATGGCTTGGTGAATTACTTATACACAAAGGTGTTGGTGTTGAGACTTGGTTCAAGTGTGATTATCCCCTAGTTTCTAAAGCTTCAAGTCTTTTAAGTACACCAGCCAACTTAGCTTGGGTAGCAATTAAATTGTCAATTATATGAACACGCCTAGATGAACTAGGTTTATAGGTCTCTCGGGTGATTTCCCATTGCAGTGTTTTTTCTGCTAAGTCTTCTAAAAACTCTCAAGCTTTTTCCTCATCATTATTCAAAAAATCCCCTTTACACATTGACTCTAACATTGTTTTAGTGGGTTAGTCTAAACATTCGTAAGCTATTTGACACAATCTCCATTTCTCAATTCCGTGGTGTAGGCACTGGGATAACAAATTTTTAAATCTATCAAAATATTTCCAAAAGGACTCTTTTTCAAGTTGGCAAAATTGATGAATTGCAGTCCTAATTTTAGCAGTCTTATGATTTGGAAAATATTTTTTTAGAAATGTAACAACAAATCCCTCCCAGGTTGATATGGAATTATTTGGTAGGCTATATAACCACTTTTTAGCATTATCATCAGACAATTGTTGGATTTTCATTAAGGAACAAACTTCCTCAAATTCCTGAATAAATAAATATGCATCTTCTATCCCCGTAAACCTAAGTAACATATTTATAAAATGTGGCTTAAGTTCAAAATTGTTACCAGTTACCGGTGGTAGACTGATACATGAAGGTTGGGGAGAGCGGGAATGATAACATTGATCCCTTAAAGAAACAGTTTGTGTGCTCTCCATTTTTCTCAAAGTGGGATCTTTTAAAGTGAAATCCGAAAAATCAAGTTTTCTCACTAATCGGGATGTTTTGTCCCTTATCAACACTTTTTGCATACACTACTTAGCAAACAAGCAGATAAGCACAAAAAAATAAAAAGAAAAAAGAAAAATAAATAAATTTACTTCTAGGGTCAACTTAAATAAAATCTAGACAGCTCATAACTGTTCCAAGTTACACCGCAAGGTCCACCAAATTCGAAATTAATAATACCACTAGCCAGGTAAGTGTAAGAAAGGTGGGAGTCTCTCCATAGATACGGTGACTAATTGAATAACAACACAATCTTTAGGCGTTTACCTTTTGAAACACTTGCCTAGACACCAATAGTTTAATTAATTTAAAATTCAGTCTCCTCTTGGAGTTTCTTGTCCTAATTGAACTCGAGAGTCCTAGGGGCCAACGTCTACTTGATTTTATTAGGTAATGATCATGCAAAATGCAAATTGAGTTGTTTGTGGGCCAAGGAAGGGTGGTGAAATCCCCACCTTATCTTGTTACAGGTTGTGCCCTTAATGTTAGATTAAATATGAAAATGCACAAATAAAAAAAACTATAAACAAATAAAATATCCTAAAACTATGTGAATTATAAAAGAAGGAGAAATTTTGATGTACCTCAATCCTCCAGCAATCACCACAATTTATATTTGACAAAAAAAATAAAAAACCTAACAGGATGTGCTCAACGTGAGTGAATGCATGAATGCGGCAAATAAAAAAAATTAATAATATTAAAAAAAACTAAACAACTATATTTTTTTATTTTTTTTAAAAAAAATATGGAGATACGAAGTACCGAATAAAGCGCAGCAACAAAATCTTTATCTTTTCGCTCCTTCGATCCACTTCAATAATCCTAAAAAAAATTAGAGTTAAAACTAATTCGAATAAATAAAAATTAGGGAATAAATAAAAATTAATTCTAGTCCCCGACAACGGCGCAAAAAACTTGATGTGTTAAAATTATGTACTGCAAGTGCACAGTGTCTATTGTAGATTTGGCAAATGCAGCCATGCAGGTCGAACCACAGAGACTAGATCAATTCTTAAATATATCCTTAATTAATATTTTTGGCAAATTAGAAACAAAAATGGTGGAGAAGATTTATTAACTAAATTAGCACTACTATTTGCATGAAATAAGAACAATAATTAAAAGGGAATTTCTATTATATCAATAAAAGAAAGTTACAAATACTCCCTGACAGTAGTACCACACGTCATTGGAATAAGAGAAAAGACAAACTCTAAATATGTTACTCCCTTCTACACTAGTGAAAAACTAAGAAAAAGAAAATAACAAGTGGTGCCTTTCTCTCTAAAATAATAGGCCTATTTATAGGGAAAATAACTTTGAACCCTAATTTAGATTCATTAAACTTGGACACTTTTATTCCCTTTTTATGTAGGTTTTAACTTCGTAGTGGCAATCAACTTCTCAAAGAGATCTTCTAGATATACTTTCCTTTCTCTTGTACACCAAGATTGTTCTACCTCTTTCAATCTCCTTGCAGGACTCTTCTTGGATATTCCTTACATGAATAAGAGCATTAAATATCGCTTGATCACCAAGATTTTGACTTTATTGCAACAAATATTAAATTCTACAAAATAAAATATATTAATTTAATAAACTAATATAATTAAAAGGACAAAATTAGGCATACTAAAATGTATGAATTATGTGTCTATCACCCTCTTTGTCATGTTTATGCAATGCAATGGAATGAACATTATAAAGATTATAAGACACGAATATACACGCCAAGGTATATCTAATGGTGCAATGTCATGTTTAAAGTACGCAATGAAATATATGATTTAGATTTTAAAAAGGTTAATCCTATCTGCTGGAGAGGATGATGATTATACTGATGTCATCGGGTATTGCCGATGTCTTCGCTGATTTCATTGCAAATTGCACACCATAGCACATCGCATTTCGCAAATCGCCCTTCGCATATCGCATTTCATATTTTATCAAACACACTTTGAAAGTTATAAATGATGATTCGTAAATCGCACTTCGCGCATCGCACTTCGCAAGTTAAATTTTTATCAATTCTTATCTCAAATTACATTTCGCAAATCATATTGTTACCACCGGGTATTGCCGATGTCTGTGTTGGGTTGTTGCCAACAGATTACATCATCGGGGTCGAGCCAATCTGCGTTTGGTTGTTGCCAATGGATTACATCATTGTGACGCCCCCAAAATAGGTATACATCACCCATCTTGAGTCGCCAAATACATGGTACAAAATTCAAATACAACTTAATTATACAACAGTCGTGTAAAATACGACAAAACATAATCTAAGAATTTTAATAAGAATATTGTCATCTAGACAATATCCACACTCAATGGAGTCCTCATTATATTTATTGTCATTGTATTTTATAGAATAGTGAGGACAACTAAAACAACCATCTGGATCGTCAATCCGTTCCCCGACTCGTCCCAGCTATATTCTCATTTCTTGAAGAGAACAGTGAAAGAAAGGGTGAGCTCAACTAGCCCAGTAAGAAATATTATGACTAAGATAATGCAAAATAATTAATCGTCAGCCTTCAACAGTGTTAAACTGATAAAATATAACAAACATCAAGTTTAACTGCAGCGGAACAAGCAATCAATTAGAAGAGTCAAGTAGAGAATAAAATCTACTATCTTCTATGATTTAAAAGGTTTTTCATCACTTTTATCGCTGAGACTCAGCTTAATAAATAAACCACATAATCCCTGCACTACGGCCAAGGATATTCATTAGTATCACGAACACAAATTATCCATGCACTACGGGCCAAGGATATTCGTGTATTCATCAATGGTCATGATCATGCCAACAACTGTCCATCAATGCACTACGGCCAATGAGGACTTTTACCACATCATTTGTAACATTACGGTCATGATTATACCGAATAATCCCTGGTCATAACACACCAAGTCCATCTATGCACTACAGGCCACAGATGACTTTCAACATATTATAAATATGAGGATGATGACAATGATATAAAAATTCAATAAAACAAGTTCAAGGATAAATTTTTAAAGATTTATAATTTAATTTATCCAGAAATCAATAACGTTCAAATTGTCAACATGATACTGTTTTGTGGAGTAAAATTCAAGAATGCTTAGAAGAATATTTTTATGAAAAGATACTGGATGAAGCGCAAATATCCAGGAAATTCTATTAATTTCATGGAGTATTGAAGCCAAAAGTTTAACCAACTGAGTATAATAGAATATATGAAACTGCAAATGGATTTTTGCTCGCCATGCGGTAATCCACGTAGATAGATCATTTTCACAATTTAATAAGGAATGAATACGAAGGATCATTCACCATGCCTGCGGTAATCCACACAGACATGTTATTCCAACAGAATAATAAAGAATGGAACCAGGTCATGCGTAATCCGCACAGACAGGATATTCTAACAGAATAATAAAGAATGGAACCAGGTCATACGTAATCTGTACAGACAGGATATTCCAACAAAATAATAAAGAATGGAATAACAACAGAATTTACCAGGCATGTGATAGACCGCAAAGACAAGTTATTCTAACATAATAATAAAGAATGGAATAACAACCCTTACGAGTATTGAAAGAAAATAACCCTCTTCATGAATACGAAAGAATAATACCCCTTACCTTAGAAGAAGACTGGATACTGGAATAGTGAGGTAGCAGACTTCTCTTCTTCTTTCTCTCTATAATTTCTCTCTATAATAATTGCTCTATAGCTCTAGTGAATTAGTGAGAAATGAAGGAAGAATGAGCTTCTTTTTATAGGAAAATATAGTTTTGATAATTGCACGTTTTGGGGGTCAAAATATTACAGTATAATACCTTCCTCTCTTTTTTTTATTTTTAATTTAGTCCTGCAAGTATTATCAAACTTGCACCACCTCCCCTAATAGTAAATAATGTGAATTAATAGTTCATTCATGTGACTTAATAGTATAATCATGTAAAAAAGCTAATTACAATATAGTACCTTCATCTATACCTCCATTTTTAATTTAGTCATACAAATATTATCAATCTTGCACCACCTCCCCTAATAGTACATGAATGTGAATTAATAGTACAGACATGTGAACAAATAGTTATAAGCATGTGAAATAATAGCAATTAATTACTCATTTATCCTATTAATTACCCGATTGGTCAATATAACCTCCAGACATCAATTATTATCGAAATAAATGGTGATTTCCACTAACACTAATAATCCCAACGCAATGGAACTATCAATTTCATCTGTAATCAACACAACTTATTCATCATTAATATTATAACTCACAATATTTAACAACCAGGTCGTTCCCAGGAAAGAGGGGGCTTTCCGATAAGGATTTCTCCTTATTGGCGAGCAATTAGGTGACCAAACCTCTCCTTGACAGAACTTCTAGACATTGTCAATATTGTAAATAATAATATGAATAACTTTGTCGTCTCAATTATTGATTTAATAATAATAATTATTATGCAGATAATACTGTGACAATAATTGAATCAATAATATGAGAGATATGATGCAGCAATTACTGTAGCAATAATTGAGTATAACTGAGTGACTTCTCACGTAAGCATCAATAATTAATATCGTGTGCTACTATGCAACCACGCGTATTACTATACTTCTACTATCGGGTAGTTCAACAGTTTGACGGTAAAACTTTCGCCGTTATTTTTATAAAAAGATAATTATGTCGTTTTCTAACTACGACAATACTTCCGTTGTGGGGTCCATAAATGATTGTACCGTCGTACGAATATTCCCTGTTATGACGAATATTCCCCGACCAATCGAATATTATATAACCACTTACTTACTTTGTAAAACTTAAAAATATTACCCACAATTATAACATTATATCAAATCCACACCATAATATTCAAAAATATATTTCGAGAAAATTATTCTTTATTCATAAAAGTTGGGGTCTTACAATCATAGTATATCACACTTCGTAAATCAAATATTGAATCATTATCAAATCTCATTGCAAATCGCATCCTTACTTATTGTCAAATCGCATAATGTCTCATTGTCAAATCGCATACTGACTTATTGTCAAATCGCATATTGACTCATTGTCAAATCGTATCGCAAGTCGCATTTTGAATTATTATCAAATCGCATCGCACATCGTAAATCGTAACTCGCATATCGCATATCGTAAATCGTATATCGCACATCGCAACTCGCATGTCGCACTTTGCATATTGTAAATCGCATATCGTACATCGCATGTCGCACTTCACATATTGTAAATCGTATATCGCGCATCATAACTCACACATCGTATGTCGCACTTCGCATATCGTAAATCGCATATCGCATATCACACATCATACTTCGCATATCGTACTTCATATATTGTAAATCTCATATCACACATCGTAACTTGCACATCGCATGTCGCACTTCGCATATTGTAAATCACATATCGCACATCGCAACTCGCACATCGCATGTTGAATCACACATTAAATCGCATATCAATTCACATGCTGAATTGTTATCAAATTGTTATCGCATTACCAATCATATCGTAGGAGAAAATTCATTTATTACTTACATAAATGTTTTCCTTATATTTTTGACATACTTTTCATGTGTATATAGAAGATGTCGCTATGAAAAATAATGTACGAGATTCGCACATATATGTGATGATGCTTCGTCATTTATCGCATATGTTCTACTACTTTCCATCATAATGCATGCTTTGTAAACTATCATTTAGAAATTTTCAATTAAAATTGACACCTGTGTGGTCTTGTGATACTATTTTTACCGACGAGGCGCTTGTTTTTTAGTTAAAGATTTCTTGGGAAGTTTTCCCTTCTTTTTTCATAGCATGCTTATGTCGCCGTAATTTCTTTCAGGAGTCCTCTCATTTCTTTTAATGAGAAGCTTGGTCCCGCCTTAGATTCCTTCCATTTCATTGAATTGCAAAAATGCCCCAACCTTTCGCATGTTATTATAGGGATTCATCTAGGAAACTCGCTTTGTTGACACGTCGAGAGTGAGCAATATCCTGCACATCAGAAAAATAACAAAATATGCCAAAATCTTGATGGCTCAAGCCGTCGGGGATAGCTTCGATATAAGGATAAGTATGAGTTAAAGTTCATAAAATTGGATGCTTATTGAGTCTTCCACTTAACTCGTATTCGCTGAGTTTTTATCTTATCGCTAAAGATCTTAAAATTGACTATGAAAATGATTTTTTTTCTCAACAAGTTGTGAATCACTAGCTTCAAGGTTATTTTATTTTATTTTTCTTTTAAGGAATTTTTCATTTAACAAGTTATGAAATCGCAAGAAAACTTTTAAGTAGCTATGGTCATTGTTCATGAGTAAGATCAAATTCAAAAGACTTATCTCCCTTTATCAAATATACTTCGTCTTCGTTCTAGATGTCGTTCTTCGCAGAATTAACGTCATATGACATGTGCACTATGAGTGACGAAACCCTTAGTAGGGGTTTCTCTTCCATGACTTTAGATGATCTCATTCTGATCTTGCAAACTTTTTCATCGTTTTGATTCTATTTTTTCTTTTTCTTTTCTTCTCGCTTAACTTGTCTCGTTTTCTTAGGTTATTCAGTGTTATCCATTTAATGAGTTTTGGACCAATGACTCCCAAACCAAATGGCTTTAGGGCACTAGGTGTAAAGACACCCCTTCGGGTTTACTTGCTCGAATAACAAAGGCCACACTTCGAGATAAGTTAGGTGGTCTACTCTATTTGCTCCTCGCCTAACCCTATGCAAGATTCATTTTCTTAGGCTTTAATTACCCATATAGCGAGCGTTGGGTTGGTTACTCCCAAACCAGACAGCTTTAGGGCACTAGGAGTTAAGACACTCCTCAAGCTTAATTCCTCGAGTAACCTAGGCCATAATTCAAATCTGCTAAGGTTTTGCCTTCTTCCACCTTTCCATGCTCATAATGCTCGTTTTCTTGAGCTCCAAGTTACCCATGTAGCGAGTTTTAGGCCGGTGACTCCTAAACTAGATGGTTGTAGTGCACCAGGTGTAGAGACACCATTCAGGCTTAATAACTCGAGTAACCCAAGCCACAATTCGAGACATTAGGCTGACTACTTATCTTTTATCTTCACATTAATTTTCATCATTGTCGCCATAGTTTTATGCCCCACAACTAAGAGTAAGGGCAATCGTAAAGTACAGACATGCATATGAGGCAAAGTTTACTCCAAAAAGTGCTTTGAACAAGGATGTTGTGCCTAATCAAAAGGTTGAATAGTCTTAATTCTCTAATCGTTCCCATAATTCTTTCTCCACAGACGCTTATCAGAATTAATCCTATTCATAACAAGTTAAACAAAATATTCTTTTTTCAACACGTAAAATTTATCTATACTTAAAATGTATATCATCGATATTGGATAAAGAGTTGAAAGAGTCATACCTCACATGTAGATCGTTGTATTCTAAGAAAATTATAATTGGAAAAGACCAAATGATCGTTGTGACGCCCCCAAAATAGGTATACATCACCCATCTTGAGTCGCCAAATACATGGTACAAAATTCAAATACAACTTAATTATACAACAGTCGTGTAAAATACAATAAAACATAATCTAAGAGTTTTTAATAAGAATATTGTCATCTAGAAATATCCACACTCAATGGAGTCCTCATTTCATTTATTGTCACACTATTTTATAGAATAGTGAAGACTACTAAAACAACCATTTGGACCATCAATCCGTTCCCCGACTCATCCCAGCTATATTCTCATTTCCTGAAGAGAACAGTGAAAGAAAGGGTGAGCTCAACTAGCTCGGTAAGAAATATTATGACTAAGATAATGCATAATAAATTATCCTTAGCCTTCAACAGTATAACAACTGATAGAATATAATAGACAACAAGTTTTAGATCAACAACTGCAGCGGAATAAGCAATCCATTAGAAGAGTCAAGTAGAGCATAAAATCTACTATCTTCATTGATTTAAAAAGTTTTTCATCAACTTTATCACTGAGACTCAGCTTAATAAATAAAATTGAATCATCCTTGCATCACGGCCAAGGATATTCATGTAATCATCAACGGTCATAGTTATACCGAATAATCCCTGGTCATAATCATACCAACAATTGCCCATCAATGAACTACCGGCCAATGAGGACTTTCACCACATCATTCGTCACATTACGGTTATAATTATACCGAATAATCCCTGGTCATAATCATACCAAGTCCATCTATGCACGCAAGCCAAAGATGACTTTCATCACAATATAAGCATGAGGATGATGACAATGACATAATAATTCAATAAAACAAGTTCAAGATAAATTTTAAAGATTTATAATTTAATTTATTCAGAAATCAATAACGTCCAAATTATTAACATGATACTGCTTTGTAGAGTAAAATTCAAGAATGCTCAGAAGAATATTTTCATGAAAAGATACTGGATAATAGAATATATGAAACTGCAAATAGATTTTTGCCCGTCATGCGGTAATCCACATAGACAGATCAATACCACAACTTAATAAGGAATGAATACGAAGGATCATTCACCATGCATGCAGTAGTCTACATAGACAGGTTATTCCAACAGAATAATAAAGAATAGAATAACAGAAGAATTCACCATGCATGTGGTAGCCCGCGTAGACAGGTTATTCAAACAGAATAATAAAGAATGGAATAATAAAAGAATTCACCAAGCATGCGATAGACCGCACAGACAGGTTATTCCAATAGAATAATAAAGAATGGAATAACAGAAAAATTCACCAGGCATGCGATAGACCGCACAGACAGGTTATTCCAACATAATAATAAAGAATTAAATAACAACCCTTACGAGTATTGAAAGAAATAACTCTCTTCATGAATACGAAAGAAATAATACCCCTTACCTTAGAAGAAACTGGATACTAAAATAGTGAGGTAGCAGACTTTTCTTCTTCTTTCTCTCCATAATTTCTCTCTATAATAATTGCTCTTGTGAGACTTAGTAAATTGGTGAGAATGAAAGAAGAATGAGCTTCTATTTATAGGAAAATATAGTTTCGTTAATTGCACGTTCTGGGGCTCGAAATATTACAATATAATACCTTCCTCTTTTTTTTTTCATTTTTAATTTAGTTTTGCAAGTATTATCAAACTTGCACCACCTCCCCTAATAGTAAATAATGCGAATTAATAGTTCATTCCTGTGACTTAATAGCATAATCATGTGAAAAAGCTAATTACAGTATAGTACCTTCATCTATACCTTCATTTTTAATTTAGTCATGCAAGTATTATCAATCTTGCACCAACTCCCTAATAGTAAATCATGTGACTCAATAGTACACACATGTGAACACATAGTTATAAGCATATGAATTAATAGCAATTTATTTCTCATTTATCCGATTAATTACCCGATTGGTTAATATAACCTCCAGACATCAATTATTATCGAAATAAACATCGATTTCCACTTATACTAATAATCCTTACACAATGGAACTATCAATTTCATCTTTAATCAACACAACTTATTCATCATTAATATTATAACTCACAATATTTAACAACCAGGTCGTTCCCAGGAAAGAGGGGGCTTTTCGATAACATTTTCTCCTTATTGGCGCGCAATTAGGTGACCAAACCTCTCCTTGACAGAACTTCTAAACATTGTCAATATTATAAATAATAATATGAATAACTTTGTCGTCTCAATTATTGATTTAATAATAATAATTATTATGCAGATGATACTGTGATAATAATTGAATCAATAATATGAGAGATATGATGCAGCAATTACTGTAGCAATAATTGAGTATAACTGAGTGACTTCTCACGTAAGTATCAATAATCAATATCGTGTGCTACTATGCAACCACGCGTATTACTATACTTTTACTATCGGGTAGTTCAACAGTTTGACGGTAAAACTTTCGCCGTTATTTTTATAAAAAGATAATTATGTCGTTTTCTAACTACGACAATACTTCCGTTGTGGGGTCCATAAATGATTGTACCGTCGTACGAATATTCCCTGTTATGACGAATATTCCCCGACCAATCAAATATTATATAACCACTTACTTACTTTGCAAATTTTGATAATATTACCCACAATTCGCAAATACTCTAAAAAATGGCATTCGCAAATTCACAAATAAAAACAGGAAATAGTTCAGCTTCACTCCCCAATTTGATTTAAAGCTTTCACTTCTTCCACCAAATTTGTGTTTGGCAACCTCTCATCCTGCAACAAAAATACCAAATTAAAATATCTTAACCAAACAAAATACACAACCCATAAAAATATTATTTGCAGCTAGTGAAAATTTGCTTTTTCCTACAAAAATCTTTAGCTGCTACATTAGTCTCACCTCCCTTTTCAATCTAAAGTTTTCATCATATAAACCTTTCACTTCTTGCTTCAAGTATTTGTTTTCTTGAATCACTTTCTCAACACAAACCTGCAACAAAACCAAAAACACCAATTCAAAAATATCTCAACTAAATGAAATATACAAATTACAAAAAATGGTAAAAATTATACAAATTACAAATTAAAAAAAATGGTAAAAATGGTAAATGAAATATACAAATTATTAAAAATGAAATATCGAGGAGTTTAGGTTCGAAATGAATCTCTTGACACCCTCATCTTGACTAAGTAGCAATGGAATCCCGTATTTCTTCCCCTGCAATACTTTCTTCTAGATAAACTCCTCGATTGTACAGAATACTAGAAGTTTTCCCATCATAATTAAAATTTCTTAAACCCAAAAACAATCAAATAAGAAAAAGTGTTATAGAGACCATAATATAATGATGACATACCGAAAAATTCACATCATAACTTTAAAGGGGTTCCCAAAATTAAAGAAAAGTAATCAAGATTTCTTAAAACCCAACAACAATCACATAAGATCAAACAAGAAAAAGTGCTATAGAGACCAGAATAAAATGATGACATACCGAAAAATTCACCCGTAAGAAAGTTTGGAGGGCTTGTTTAGGGCGACCGAAAATTGGGGTGGAATTTATCCGCGTGGGCGATGAAAAGTTCCGTGGCGGAGGCGGTGGTGGCGAAGGAGAGAGAACAGGCGATGGTGGTGACGTGGTGGTGGTGGTGGAAATGAAATGGCGAGATGTTGAGGAAAGTGGGAAGTGGAGAGACAAAAGGCTGAGATAGTGAGGGTTAAATTATGACCATCAAATTAGTTTTAAAAAATCTAATGGCCCAAATTTTGCACTGTAGTAATGACCGGTATATTAAGTACCGGTCCTCCCCCCAATCTAAATGGACCGATACTTAATGTACCGGTCATTACTACAGTGCAAAATTTGGGCCATTAAATTTTTTAAAACTGATCTGATGGTCATAATTTAACCCTCACTATCTCACTACCTCAGCCTTTTGTCTCTTCAGTTTCCACTTTCCTCAACATCTCGCCATTTCATTTCCACCACCACCACCACCACCACCTCCACCTCACCACTGTCGCTCGTTCTTTCTCCTTCGCCACCACCGCCTCAGCCATAGACCTTTTCATTGCCCACGTCGGTAAATTCCACCCCAATTTCACGTCGCCCTAAACAAGCCCTCCAAACCTTCTTACGGGTGAATTTTTCGGTATGTCATCATTTAATTCTGGTCTCTATAGCACTTTTTCTTATTTGATCTTCCTATTGGGACCAATCCACCCCCACAAAAGGTGTTACCGACACAGAAATCACTCATTTGAGTTTCCCTCTAAACCCGTTATGAGTGGATCGAATGGGTCGTTGAAAACAAAGCAAGATTGGTCATGTATAAATGCTCCTTTATGTCTACCCTGATAACGAAAACGATGGATAATTAAATTATCTGTGAGAAAAAATTGTTTTTTTCTTTCCCTTACATCCCAAAACGAAGAAGAAACTGGGATCTAGTGATCTGGAAAAAGAGTAGAGATGGGTATAGTGAGTACTATTTTGACGCCCCCAAAATAGGTATACATCACTCATCTTGAGTCGCCAAATATATGATACAAAATACAAATACAAACTTAATTATACAACCGTCGTGTAATATACGACAATACATAAGCTGTGAGTTTTAATAGAAATATTGTTATCTAGACAGTATTGAAACTCAAAATAAGTCCTCGATACATTTATTGTCACACTATTTAACAGAATAGTGAGGACTACTAGTGCTATCATCTGGACCATCACTCCGTTCCCCGACTCGTCCCAGCTATATTCTCATTTCCTGAAGAGAACAGTGAAAGAAAGGGTGAGCTCAACTAGCCCAGTAAGAAATATTATTACTAAGATAATGAAGAATAAATTATCATTAGCCTTAAACAGTGTTAAACTGATACAATATAACAAACATTAAGTTTAACTGCAGCGGAACAAGCAATCCATTAAAAGAGTCAAGTAGAGAATAAAATCTACTATCTTCTATGATTTAAAAGGTTTTTCATCACTTTTATCGCTGAGACTCAACTTAATAAATAATCCACATCATCGAATCACCCCTGCACTACGGCCAAGGATATTCTTTAGTATCACGACCACAAATTATCCATGCACTATGGGCCAAAGATAATCGTGTTTTCATCAACGGTCCTGATCATGCCATAAAATAATTCATCTTTGAACCATTGGCCGAAGAGAATCCATAGCCATAATCATGCCAAAAACTGTCAATCAATACACTACGGGCCAATGATGACTTTTTCCACATCATTTGTAACATTACGGTCATGATTATACCGAATAATCCCTGGTCATAATCATACCAGGTCCATCTATGCACTACAGGCCACAGATGACTTTCAACATAATATAAACATGAGGATGATGACAATAATATAAGAATTCAATAAAATAAGTTCAAGAATTAATTTGTCCAGGAACCAATAACGTCCAAATTGTCAACATGATACTTCTTTGTAGAGTAAAATTAAAGAATGCTCAGAAGAATATTTCCATGAAAAGATACTGGATGAAGCGCAAATATCAAGGATATTCCACTAATTTCATGGAGTATAGAAGTCAAAACTTTAACCAACTGAATATAAGAGAATATATGAAACTGCAAATAAATTTTCGTCCACCATGAGGTAATCCACTTAGACAGATCATTTCCACAATTTAATAAGGAATGAATACAACCTCCCGACATTAATTATTATCAAAATAAATGTCGATTTTCACTAACACTAATAATTTCAACACAATAGAAATATCAATTTTATCTTTAATCAATACGAACTTATTAATCATTAATATTATAACTCATAATATTTAACAATCAGGTCGTTCCCAGGAAAGAGGGGGCTTTTCGATAAGGATTTCTCCTTATTGGCGCGCAATTAGGTGACCAAACCTCTCCTTAATAGAACTTCTAGACATTGTCAATATTGTAAATAATAATATGAATAACTTTGTCGTCTCAATTATTGATTTACTAATATATAAAATATTATGCAGATGATATTGTGACAATAATTGAATCAATAATATGAGAGATATGATGTAGTAATTACTGTAGCAATAATTGAGTATAACTAAGTGACTTCTCACGTAAGTATCAATAATCAATACCGTGTGCTACTATGCAACCAGGCGTATTACTGTACTTTTACTACCGGGTAGTTTAACAGTTTAACGGTAAAACTTTCGCCGTTATTTTTATAAAAATATAATTCTGTTATTTTCTAACTACGATAATACTTCCGTTGTGGGGTCCACCAATGATTGTGCCGTCGTACGAATATTCCCTTTTAAAACGAATATTCCCCGACCAATCGAATATTATATAACCACTTGCTTACTTTGTAAAATTTGTAAATATTACTCACAACTATAACATTATATTAAATCCACACCATAATATTCAAAAATATATTTCGAGAAAATTATTCTTTATTTATAAAAATTGGGGTCTTACAACCTCCCCTTCTTATGAAATTTCATCCTCAAAATTAGGGTACGTACCTGGAATATCGAAGAGGTGAGGATATCTTGACTTCATCTCAGATTCTAACCCCCGGGTCATTTCTTCCACATCGTAGTTTCTCCACAAAACTTTGACTTGAGGTATAACCTTAGAACGTAAAATATGATCCTTCTTATCCAAGATTTTAATAGGTAACTCTTCATACGTTAAATCTTCCTCTATCTCGTCTGGTTCTAATTCAATAATGTGGTTCGGGTCTTTAACATATTTACGTAACATAGATATGTAAAAAATGTAATGAACACGAGACATGCTTGGCGGTAAGGCGAGTCTATAGACCACAGTTCCTACTCAATCGAGGATTATAAATGGGCCAATGAATCGAGAATTGAGCTTTTATCTCTTTCCAAATCTCGTAACTCCTTTCTATGGAGCAACACGTAACAACACATGATCTCCAATATTGAATTGCACGTCCTTTCAATGAAGATCAGCATAACTCTTTTGTCGATCTTGTGAGGTTTTTATATGTTATCGAATCGTTTGAATCTTTTCTGTAGTCATACGTACCAAATCCGGTCCCAACAACGTTGCTTCACCCACCTCATCCCAGCATACTGGAGAACGATACTTTCTTTCATACAACGCCTCAAATGGAGCCATGCCAATACTTGATTGATAACTATTATTGTAGGAAAACTCTACCAATGGTAAGAACTTGTCCCAACTTCCCTTGAAGTCAAGGACACAGAGTCTTAATAAATCTTCAAGAGTTTGAATAGTCCTTTTCGACTGCCCGTCCGTTTGAGGATGATATGCCGAACTAAATCGTAAATTCGTGCCCATAGCTTTTTGCAAACTAACCCAAAATCGTGAAGTGAATCTTGGGTCTCGATCAAAAACTATGGATACTGGCATACCATGCAATCTTACAATCTCGTTTATGTACATACGAGCAAGACGTTCAAGTGTATAAGTTTCTCGTATCTGTAAGAAATGAGCAGACTTGGTCAATATATCAACAATGACCCAAATCGCATCTATGCCTTAAGAAACCTTGGGAAGACCAGTAACGAAATGCATGGTAATGTGCTCCCACTTCCATTCTAGAATTTTAAGTGGTTACAATGGACCTTTTGGCACTTGATGCTCCGCCTTGACTCGGTTATAAATTAGACACCTTGAAATAAACCTCACTATCTCTCTTTTCATATTGTTCCACCAAAATATATTTTGAAGATCACGATACATTTTGGTACTCCCAGGATGGATTGCAGACGGTGTGTTGTGCGCCTCCATCATGATTTTTATACTTCAAGTCAGAATCGTTAGGAATACAAAGTCTGGAGTTGACTCGAAGTATTCCTTCTTCATCGATTCTTACTTCCAGAATAGTACCTTCTTACACTTTCTCCCTCATACGCATCAGCCCAAGGTCTGTAGCTTGAGCATCTTTAACTTTATCGATTAATGTTGGTTCTACTCGTATATTTGCCATCATCACATGGGTCCCTGGAGTCTTTAACTCTATCTCCATCCTTCGAAAGTTATACAAAATGGGTCTTTGCGTTGAAAATATTGAACTCGTACCCGCATATGATCTTCTACTCAATGCGTCAGCTACTACGTTCGCTTTTCCAGGATGGTATTTGTGACAAACGAGAATTTTGTAATTTATTTTAATATTTATTGAATTAAATAATTAATTGATGCAATTGTATTTATTGAATTAAATAAATATTTTTTCGATGATTTAATTATTGGATTAAATAATTAATTGATGCAATTTTGATAGATTAATTTAATTTTATATGTTGCATTTATTAAATTAATGTGGAGAATAATTATTATTCAATTATATAATTATGTGAACTTGTTGAATTAAATGAATTATTTAATTAAGCATGATGTTATTTAATTAATTTAATTATTAATTAGAGATTTAATAAATTGACATTATTTATTAATGAGAAAATTAATTATATGATTATGTGAATTTATGATAGATTATTATATTAAATTAAATAAGATATTTGAATTGGGTGTGACATTAATTAAACCATATGATAAAGCTTTATTAAATTAAATAGTTTTGTATTATGATAATCTAGCCAAACATGGCACTAAGGGGAGTTGGGGCCAGTTAACCCATGACTGGGTAACTGACCACCAACGCGTCAGTTGGCCTAACTATTATTATACGTATTCTCTCTTTATTCTTCTCTTATTATTTTCTAAGTCTGGCATAGAACAGAGAGAATTCAGAGAGAGTTTGAGAACTTTGAGAGAAATTTTGAATACTATGATTAAAGGAGAAGAAGTGTGAGAATTTGAGAATTTTTGTCACCTTGTGTAATCTAAGCAGAGTATTCAAGGGTAATCCCTTCTTCCCAAATTTTTAAGTTATGTCTTTTAGTTTTATAGAAAATGGCTTTCAAAACTTCTGTTAATCTCTGTGAATTGGGAATTATGTTGCTATATGGATATATGTAATAATACGAGTAGCATAACATGTTTTATATATATATTGCATGATTCCATATCCTAAGTTTCGTAATCTGATGACTTGCTATTTCAAAAATATACAGAGTTTGAGTTTTTGGCCTTATGGCCTTATACGTGATTTTAGTATGTCAAACGTAAATGTTTTCGTAGATTTTACACTCGTATATTATTGTGCATGTTAATATGAAGAGACCAAGCTTTAAATGAACGGATTTGGCTTTATAACGAATCCGTGGCGTTGAATTTTAGGAAATTATGTTAAAAACTTCGAGAACATCAAGAAACAGAGGAAAAATTTTATGTTTTAATTCTGTGATTATATGTTTTAATGGGTTTAAAATTACTTTACAGATGTTGGGTAATGATTATATGTGAATATTAACATGTGGGTATGTTAAATTAGTGAAATTAATGATTATTTCGTGTCCTTTTCGCTGAACTCTGTGTTCTCCGCGAATTGGGAATCAAATTCTGGAGTCTCGCGCCGCGGCGCCAACTCCAGAACTAAAGTCCAGCGCCGCAGCGCCACTGCGCCACAGCGCCAGGTCTCAGACCGCAGCGCCGTTGCACCGCAGCGTGAAGGTCATGCATAACAGTGGCGCCGCAGCGCACTCTCTAGAAAGTTCAAGAATGAGATTTTTAAAATGTTTAAGCCTAACAATGTGTTAGTGAATTAATGTAATGAACATGTAAACATGTTAGAAGTATAATGTGATGATAAAATAGTTGTTTAACATGTAAATAACATAATTACATATGAATTGAATTATTGAATACATAATTAGCTTGATAATTCATGAACGTACAAATTATGTGACAAAGTGGTAAATTGATTAAGTAAGTCAATAATCAAAGTAGACAAAGAGAATGGGTTTATGTTGATTAGTTAAGTTATAATTAACTGGTATTGTAAATGTGAATGGTATGTAGGATTTAAATCAAAGAACGTGCTTAGATAAAGTGTAATCTACGCAACGATGCAAGGTTCCTACCCTACTTGTCATTATTGTTCAAGTTTATTATTTACCTCGAGTATATTATCAATTCTATTATTCAAGTTCAAATGTTATATTAAAGATTGATTATCTTTTCAAAGCATGATTCAGTTATACAATAATTGTCCTATTGTATACGTTTTGAGATTATTATTATTCAAATTGAATATCATTATTGTTGAACTTATTAGACTAGTGAACCCTTAATGATTCAATAGTCCAAAGTTGATGAGCGTTCTAAATTTCAGAACCCTTGATGAATTGTCCAAACCAAACTTCCTTTGGTGCGGACTCGAATGTCAAACTGAGATGAACAACCCTGTATAGGGGATTATTTACGCTTTAGCGTTAAGATATTGTGCACAGTATGGTACTAAGGGCTGTGATCCCCCTAAGTACGAGAAGATGGTCCATAGTCTTATGACTGGTAAATGTTTCAAGTATAACCCTTGTTAACCTAGGACATAGTTCAAGGTCATATGACCCTCAGAATTTCTTTTGATTCTTGTTATTCACTCTTGATTCAAAAGTTGAGCTTTTATTTAGATATCTTTGATTTATTGCGCATGTTATTATACTGTTATTTCATTTTTATACTTGTGGGCATTTGTGCTCACTCTTGCTTAATAATAAACATTGCAGTTAAGAACGAAAGAAATGATGAACCTTCCACAAGTAAAGGCAAGGGCAAAGTTAGCAAGTGACGAAGACCCGTTGTTTTTATATGATGAATGTATTTGTTAAGACTTGAGTTAATGTTATTGTTTTAGATTATTTGTTTATGATTCCGCACAGAGTTTTTAAGGTTAGTTGAACCTGGGATTGTATTATTATTATTCAGATGTTGTAACCCTTATGGGGAAGATTTTATTTCTATTTATTGAATGGTTTGCATTTATTATGGGTAGTAGATAGATGATATTTGTGTCGTGAACACCAAATCTTGTAGAAATGGAAGTACCAGATTTGGGAATGTCACAGGTTGGTATCAGAGCTGTAGGTTATGAACCTTAGGTGGGGGAACAACCTTAGGTAGTAGCCTTATAGAAAGAAGATAGTAAAGGAAAACTCTTATCGAGTTTTAAGAAATGATTTTTTGGTAATTCATTGAAGATAATATAATACATTATGTGTTTTTTGTGTTAATTTGTGTGCTCGTTAGTACGACTTAGTAACTAAAACTTAAAATTTTGTTGTCAGGATGACGAATGTTGGAGAAGCTAGTCAAGCTGGGGAGGAAGAACCCCGATTACCTATAGTACCTACAGAGGAGGAGCCTCGAGACATACATGTTGTTAGGGAACAGTTAGTTCAGAGGGAGTCATCTCCATTGATCACTGTTGTTGGTCAGGAGCATGAGCCCGAGACTGATCCTGAGGAGGAGTTTGATGAGGAAGAGGAAGAAGAGGAGTTACCACGGTACACCGTTGATGCAGAGATGTATGACACGTTATACGACCGTAACGTGGAATTACAAGATGAGGTTCAGGAATTGACTGAGCGAGCGACTGTTTAGCAGTCTACTTTAGAGGAGAAGTAGAGGGAGATTTCGACTCTTCACTCACGATTGGGAATTGTAGAATGGGATTTGGTCTATGAAAAGGGTCAAACCGAAGATAAGACCGAGGAAATAGAGAAGCTGAAAAAGGAACTGAAAGAAACCTCCGAAAGACTGAAAATAACGGAGGAAGGATGGGTAAGAGAATCACGTCGAGCTGATCGTGCAAAAGATGATAGTCATGCAAAGAAGGCAAAGCTTGAAGAGACATACTCCACACTTAATCATGCAATAGATGAGGCTTAGGAACGAGTTTTGAGATACCCCATCCAGTTCGAAGGACTTCCGTCGTATATGCTGGATCGCAGGACGATGTCTCGTATCATGATGAGGAGCGTGGCAAGGCTATTCAGCACCTTGATAGACAGGATTAGAATCCGTTTAATTATGTGAAAGACTTAATTAGTTTTTATATGTAAATTCTGATGTGTTTATGAACGAAGGAATATGTTAATATTTTAAATACTGTGGATTCTTTATTCCAGGATAGTTGATGTAAATAGCAGTTATGCTACTGTTTGATGTTAAAACTTTGAGTTGAATTAAATATATTAATTTGTTTGAGATGATGTGATAAATGAGTATGTCAAATTGTTGAGTAATGCCTTAACTATTTAGAGAAATAAATAAAGTCCTAATAAGCGTTTATTTTAACAGAAAATGCCGCCAAGGAGAAGACAACAACGTCAACCGGCTCAGGAAGAGTCAACAAATAATAACAATAACGCCAATGCTAATCCTGTTCAGCAGTTGGTGAACTTACTGACGGGAGCAATGAACAATCAACCTCAAGCTCCACCAAACACAACATTTAAAGACTTCAAGGCGGTGGGACCGCCAGAATTCAAAGGTTCCAGGAACCCAATCGAGGCTCAAACGTGGGTCATGGAAATGGAGAAAGTATTCGACGTTGCTAGGGTTAGAGAAGACCAGAAGACCGCTTTCGCAATGTTTATGCTGAAGTCTGAGGCTAGCTACTGGTAGCGAGCAAACAAAGTGCGAGGAGGTAAAGGTGTAATTACGTGGGAGAGATTTAAAGAAATATTTTTGGAAATGTACTTCCCAACTAGTTCGCAGAATCAGATGGAAATTCAATTTCTGGAACTGAAGCAAGGAAACATGAGCGTGCCTGAATATGCGGCTAAATTCGATGAGTTGGCAAGGTTTGCCCCGTTCCAAGTACACACTGACGAAAGAAAGGCCAGAAGATTCGAACAAGGACTAAAGCCTTGGGTTTACAGTAAGGTGTCAATGTTTCAGATAAACACATTTGCCAGGGTACTGGAAAAGGCCATCCTCACTGAAGGTGGGAGCGATGCGGTAACCAAGTACAATCAAGAGCAGAAGAAGAAGAAGAGTGAAGGTGAAGGAAATAACAAGACTGGTGGGAGTAACACTGGGGGTAGTCATAATCAGAAGAGGAAGTGGACGGATAACTCGTCAGCAGAAAGTCAAAAAGGAGGGCAGAAGAAGAAAATTGAAGCGTGCTCAAACTGTGGAAAAGCTCATCTGGGAGTTTGCATGAAAGGGAAGCGAGTGTGCTACAATTGTGGTCAGGAAGGCCACATAGCACCAAACTGTCCAAACCCAAAGAAGGGTGCTTGTTTTAACTATAGTTCTAAGGATCATCTAGCAAGAGACTGCCCTAAGAAGGGATCAGGAGGAGCAGTACCAGGAGGTAACCGTGGAAATAACAGTAGAAATGCCTTAACGATCACCGGACCAGCCACAACAAACTGACCGACCGCCAGAACTTTCAATATGACAGTGCAGGACGCAATCCAGTCTCGTGAGGTGGTGTCAGGTATCATTTCGATCAATGAAATTAATGCTTATGTTTTATTTGATTCGGGTGCTACTTGTTCCTTTATATCCGAAGACTTTGCTAATAGTTTAGATTTGCTTATGGATGAGTTGGAATATCCCATGAATATAGAAATTGCGAATAGAGAGATAATTCCTGTTAAGTACGTGTTTAAGAACTGTAGGGTGGATATTAAGGGTAATATCATGCATGTAGATCTTATCCCTATTCGGCTTTGGGAATTTGACATTATTTTGGGTATGGATTGGTTATCCAATTGTGGGGCGGTAATTGACTACCAGAAGAAGCGTATTAACCTTATGACTCCGTCAAAGGTTGTGTTTTATGGTAGCAAGTCGCCTAGACAAGCGAGTTGTCTGACGATGATGCAGGCCAGGAGGTTGTTAAGACAAGGCTGTGTAGGATACTTAGCTTACATAGTCGACAGTCGAAAAGAAAATCCGAAGGTAGAAGAAATACCGATTGTGAGGGATTTCGTCAACGTATTTCCAGATGATTTGCCGGGACTTCCACCAGATAGAGAGGTAGAGTTCGTGATCGATTTGGCGCCAGGAATTGCTCCAATATCAAAGGCACCATACCGAATGGCACCAGTAGAGATGAAGGAATTAATTGTACAACTTCAAGAATTATTGGACAAGAAGTACATTCAACAGAGCGTATCGCCGTGGGAGTGCCGGTATTATTCGTGAAAAAAAAGGACGGATCGATGCGGCTCTGCATTGACTACAGAGAACTGAACAAGGTCACGATTAAGAATAAATATCCATTACCATTACCAAGAATCGATGATCTGTTTGATCAATTAAATGGAGCAAGATACTTTTCCAAGATAGATTTAAGGAGTGGGTATCGCCAACTAAAGGTGAGGCCAGAGGATGTACCGAAGATAGCGTTCAGAACGCGATATGGTCACTACGAATTTTTAGTAATGTCGTTTGGTCTAACGAATGCTCCTGCAACATTTATGGGACTAATGAATGGTGTGTTCAAGCCGTTTTTGGACAAATTCGGTGGTATTTATAGACGACATTCTGGTATATTCCAAAACCAAAGAAGAACACGAAGAACATTTGAGATTAACGTTGGAAATATTGAGAAGGGAGAAGTTGTACGCTAAATTTTTGAAATGCGAATTCTGGATCGAGCGAGTATAATTTCTTGGTCACGTGATTGATAAAAACGGAATTTCGGTAGATCCATCCAAAGTAGAAGCCGTGATTAACTGGGATCAGCCGAGAACGCCATCAGAAGTAAGAAGTTTTCTTGGATTGGCGAGATATTATAGAAGATTCATTCAAGATTTTTCCAAGATCGCAACTCTGTTAACGAATTTAACTCGAAAAGCTGTGAAATTTGTTTGGACGAAGAAGAATGAGGAGAGCTTTCAAGAATTAAAGAAGAGGTTGAGTACGGCACCTGTATTATCTCTTCCAGATGATACAGGAAATTTTGTTGTTTTTAGTGATGCGTCGCATAAAGGACTTAGTTGTGTGCTGATGCAAAATGGTAAAGTCATCGCGTATGCATCACGACAGTTGAAGGATTACAAGAAGGGATACCCGACCCATGATTTGGAGTTAGCTGCAGTTGTATTTGCTTTGAAAATTTGGAGGCACTATCTCTACGGGGAGAAGTGTGAAATATATACGGACCACAAGAGTCTAAAATATATTTTCACACAGAAGGACTTAAATATGCGTCAGAGAAGATGGTTGGAATTAATCAAGGATTACGACTGTGAGATTTTATACCATCCGGGTAAAGCAAATGTAGTTACCGACGCCTTAAGTAGAAAGGGTCGTGAGAAATTGATGATGTTGACTGCTCAGGAGGAGCTAATTACAAAAATAGAGAAACTAGAATTGGAAGTGAAGTATCCAATGGAGATTGATGAGAAGCTATTTCAGATGCAATCTGGTACAACTCTACTAGATAAAGTGAAGGAGGCTCAGCTTCAGGATGATGAATGCAAAAAGGTGGCAAAGAAGATATCCGAAGGGACCGAACCGAGATTTAAGATGGATAAGGAAGGAATACTGAAATTTGAGAGTAGAATTTGGGTACCACCAATACAAGAGATTAAGGAGGATATTTTAAGCGAAGCTCATAGTTCACGATATTTGATTCACCCTGGTAGTACCAAAATGTACCAAGATCTTCGACAACATATCTGGTGGCCGAATTTGAAGCGTGATGTTGCAGAATGTGTTGCCAAGTGTATGACCTGTCAGAAAGTGAAAGCGGAACATCAGAGACCGAGTGGATTGCTACAACCGTTAGAAATCCCAGAGTGGAAATGGGAACATATTACAATGGATTTCGTGGTTGGCCTTCTGACGACTCAGAAAGGCTACGACGCAGTATGGGTTATCGTTGACCGACTGACGAAATTTGCACACTTCCTTCCAATCAAAATAAGATTCAACTTAGACCAGTTGGCCAGGCTATACGTAAAAGAGATTATTTTGAGGCACGGAGTTCCGGTATCAATTGTTTCAGATAGGGATCTGCGCTTCACATCAAATTTTTAGAAACGTCTTCAGGAATGCATGGGTACGTAATTGCGCATAAGTACAGCTTACCACCCTCAAACAGATAGACAGAGTGAAAGAACGATTCAGACATTAGAAGATATGCTAAGAGCCTGTGTGATGGACTTTAAAGGAAATTGGGATGATCACTTACCATTAGTAGAGTTCGGCTATAACAACAGTTACCACGCTAGTATTGGCATGCCGCCTTACGAAGCATTATACGGCAGAAAGTGCAGAACTCCGCTTTATTGGGATGAAGTTGGTGAAAGACAATTGCTAGGGCCAGAACTGGTACAGCAGATAGTAGAAATAGTCAAAGTAATCCGAGCACGACTGGTAGCGACTCAAGACCGACAGAAGAAATACGTTGATCCACATCGTAAAACTATCGAGTTTGAATCAGGTAGTTATGTTTTCTGAAAGGTCTCTCCCTGGAAAGGGAAGATCAGGTTCGAAAATAAAGAAAAATTGAGCCCAAGATTCATTGGACCCTTTGAAGTACTGAGAAGAATCGGAGAAGTTGCGTATGAGGTAGCCTTACCACCAGCACTCGAGAATATCCATAACATCTTCCATGTTTCTGTGTTGCGACCCTACAAGCCTGATTACAAGCATGTAATTGAATATGAACCCCTACATTTTGAGAAAGACTTATCTTACGAAGAAATTCCTGTCCAAATTGTCGACCAAAAAGAACAAGTTCTCAGAAATAAAGTTATACCTTCTGTTAAGGTAATTTGGAGGAACCACAACGCTGAAGAAGCTAAATGGAACTCGAAGAGAATATGATGAAAAATTACTCTTATTTATTTATTTAAATATGTGTATGCGATTCTGGGGATAAAATCTTTGTAGGGGGAGAATGTAACGGGTCGAAAGTTTTTGAGTCGTGATTCTGGGGACAAAATCCTTTTAAGGGGGGAAAGATGTGACGAACGAGAATTTTGTAATTTATTTTAATATTTATTGAATTAAATAAATATTTTTCGATGATTTAATTATTGGATTAAATAATTAATTGATGCAATTGTATTTTTGAATTAAATAAATATTTTTTCGATGATTTAATTATTGGATTAAATAATTAATTGATGCAATTGTGGTAGATTAATTTAATTTTATGTGTTGCATTTATTAAATTAATGTGGAGAATAATTATTATTCAAGTATATAATTATGTGAACTTGTTGAATTAAATGAATTATTTAATTAAGCATGATGTTATTTAATTAATTTAATTATAATTAGAGATTTAATAAATTGACATTATTTATTAATGAGAAAATTAATTATATGATTATGTGAATTTATGATAGATTATTATATTAAATTAAATAAGATATTTGAATTGGGTGTGACATTAATTAAACCATATGATAAAACTTTATTAAATTAAATTATTTTGTATTATGATAATCTAGCCAAACATGGCACTAAGGGGAGTTGGGGCCAGTTAACCCATGACTGGGTAACTGACCACCAACGCGTCAGTTGGCCTAACTATTATTATATGTATTCTCTCTTATTCTTCTCTTATTATTTTCTAAGTCTGGCATAGAACAGAGAGAATTCAGAGAGAGTTTGAGAACTTTGAGAGAAATTTTGAATACTGTGATTAAAGGGAAAGAAGTGTGAGAATTTGAGAATTTTTGTCACCTTGTGTAATCTAAGCAGAGTATTCAAGGGTAATCCCTTCTTCCCAAATTTTTAAGTTACGTCTTTTAGTTTTATAGAAAATGGCTTTCAAAACTTCTGTTAATCTCTGTGAATTGGGAATTATGTTGCTATATGGATATATGTAATAATATGAGTAGCATAACATGTTTTATATATATATTGCATGATTCCATATCCTAAGTTTCGTAATCTGATGACTTGCTATTTCAAAAATATACAGAGTTTGAGTTTTTGGCCCTATGGCCTTATATGTGATTTTAGTATGTCAAACGTAAATGTTTTTGTAGATTTTACACTCGTATATGATTGTGCATGTTAATATGAAGAGACCAAGATTTAAATGAACGGATTTGGCTTTATAACGAATCTGTGGCGTTGAATTTTAGGAAATTATGTTAAAAACTTCAAGAACATCAAGAACAGAGGAAAATTTTATGTTTTAATTCTGTGATTATGTGTTTTAATGGGTTTAAAATTACTTTACAGATGTTGGGTAATGATTATATGTGAATATTAACATGTGGGTATGTTAAATTAGTGAAATTAATGATTATTTAGTGTCTTTTTCGCTGAACTATGTGTTCTCCGCGAATTGGGAATCGAATTCTGGAGTCTCGCGCCGCGGCGCCAACTCCAGAACTGAAGTCTAGCGTCGCAGCGCCACCGCGCCAGGTCTCAGACCGCAGCGCCGTCGCACAGCAGCGCGAAGGTCATGCATAACAGTGGCGCCGCAGCGCCACTCTCTTGAAAGTTCAAGAATGAGATTTTTAAAATGTTTAAGCCTAACAATGTGTTAGTAAATTAATGTAATAAACATGTAAACATGTTAGAAGTATAATGTGATGATAAAATAGTTGTTTAACATGTAAATAACATAATTACATGTGAATTGAATTATTGAATACATAATTAGCTTGATAATTCATGAAGTACAAATTATGTGACAAAGTGGTAAATTGATTAAGTATAGTCAATAATCAAAGTAGACAAAGAGAATGGGTTATGTTGATTAGTTAAGTTATAATTAACTGGTATTGTAAATGTGAATGGTATGTAGGATTTAAATCAAAGAACGTGCTTAGTTAAAGTGTAATCTACGCACGAGGCGAGTTTCCTAACCCTACTTGTCATTATTGTTCAAGTTTATTATTTACCTCGAGTAATTATCAATTCTATTATTCAAGTTCAAATGTTATATTAAAGATTGATTATCTTTTCAAAGCATGATTCAGTTATACAATAATTGTCCTATTGTATACGTTTTGAGATTATTATTATTCAAATTGAATATCATTATTGTTGAACCTTATTAGACTAGTGAACCCTTAATGATTCAATTAGTCCAAAGTTGATGAGCGTTCTAAATTTCAGAACCCTTGATGAATTATCCAAACCAAACTTCCTTTGGTGCGGACTCGAATGTCAAACTGAGATGAACAACCCTGTATAGGGGATTATTTACGCTTTAGCGTTAAGATATTGTGCACAGTATGGTACTAAGGGCTGATCCCCCTAAGTACGAGAAGATGGTCCATAGTCTTATGACTGTAAATGTTTCAAGTATAACCCTTGTTAACCTAGGACATAGTTCAAGGTCATATGACCCTCAGAATTCTTTTGATTCTTGTTATTCACTCTTGATTCAAAAGTTGAGCTTTTATTCAGATGTCTTTAATTTATTCGCATGTTAATATACTGTTATTTCATTTTTATACTTGTGGGCATTTGTGCTCACTCTTGCTTAATAATAACATTGCAGTTAAGAATGAAAGAACTGATGAACCTTCCATTAGTAAAGGCAAGGGAAAAGTTAGCAAGTGACGAAGACCCGTTGTTTTATATGATGATACATTTGTTAAGACTTGAGTTAATGTTATTGTTTAAGACTTATTTGTTTATGATTCCGCACAGATGTTTAAGGTTAGTTGAACCTGGGATTGTATTATTATTATTCAGATGTTGTAACCCTTATGGGGAAGATTTTATTTCTATTTATTGCATGATTTGCATTTATTATGGGTAGATAGATAGATGATATTTGTGTCGTGAACACCAAATCTTGTGGAAATGGAAGTACCGAATTTGGGGTGTCACAGTATTGGATGGTATGACCATAATCTTTCAACAGCTCAAGCCATCGTCGTTGCCGTATGTTGAGTTCCTTTTGAGTGAAGAAATATTTGAGGCTTTTATGATCCATATAGATCTCCACCTTATCTTCATATAGGTAATGCCTCCAAATCTTAAGCGCAAAAACGATTGCTGCCAACTCTAGATCATGAGTAGGATAATTCCTCTCATATTCTTTGAATTGTCGTGAGGCATAGGCTATGACTTTCCCATGTTGCATGAGAACACACCCTAAACCTTTGCCTGAAGCATCGCTGTATATGACAAATCCCTCCGAACCAGCTGGTATTGTCAAAACAGGTGCTAAAATGAGCCTCCTCTTGAGTTCTTGAAAAACACTTCTCACATTCCTCGCTCCAACCGAATTTTATATCTTTTCGAGTCAGTAGAGTTAATGGAGTAGCGATTCGAGAAAAGCCTTCCACGAACCTCCGATAATAACCAGCTATGCCGATAAAGCTACGTACTTCGGTCACTGACTTAGGTTGCTCCTAGCTTTGAATTGCTTCAATCTTTGCAGGGTCAACAAATATTCCGTGATTTGATATTACGTGCCCAAGGAATGCTACTTCCTCAAGCCATAACTTGCATTTCTTCAACTTTGCATATAACTTGTTTTCATGAAGCTTTTGGAGTATCAGCCTCAAGTGTTGCTCATGATCTTCATGGCTTTAGGAATAAATGAGGATGTCGTCAATAAAGACGACCACAAAGTGATCCAAATATTCCTTGAATACTCGGCTCATCATATCCATGAAGGCAGCAGGAGCATTAGTCAATCCAAAAGACATGACTAGAATTCGTAATATGCCCGTACCGAGTTCTGAAAGCAGTCTTTGGAATGTCATCAGTTTTAATCTTCAATTGATGATATCCAGAAGAAGATCGATCTTTGAAAAGAATTTGGCGCCTTGCAACTGGTCAAACAGATCATCAATACGAGGTAACGGGTACCTATTTTTGATGGTGACATGATTCAACTCCCGATAATCAATATAAAGTCACATACTTCCATCTTTCTTCTTCACAAATAGAACAGGAGCACCCCAAGGAGACGTACTAGGACGAATGAAACCGATGTCTAACAATTCCTATAGTTGAGTTTTTAACTCCTGAAGTTCAATTGGAGTCATTTGATATGGGGCTTTGGAAATGAGTTTTGTACCGGATTCAAGGTCGATACAAAATTTAATTTCACACTCTGGGGGTAGGCCAGGAAGTTCTTCAGGGAATACGTTAGGAAATTTATTAACAATAGAAATATCATTCAAATCTGACGTATTTTTATTTAAATTCGTGACATGGGCTAAGAAAGCTTGACATCCATTTTTTAATAAACGAATAACTTTATGGCTTGATATGACAGTGATTGATTTTAGTGGTTTGGTTGCTTGAATTCGCATAATAGGTTGGTTAGGAATATGAAAGCTAACAACCTTACGAAAATAATCGATTTTAGCATGATGAGTAGTTAACCAATCAATCCCTAAAATCACATCAAATGCAAGTATTATCAAAGAAATAAGATTAACAGGTAACGTGCGGTTACCGATTTGAATCAAACAAGACTTACAAATAATGGATGTAATGAATGTTTTCCCAACGGAGTTTCAACCGATAAGTCAAAGTCTAATTTCTCCCGAAGTCAAATTTAAACGTTAAGCGCAAGTAGGAGAAATAAAAGAATGGGTAGAACCGGTATCAAATAAGGTATATACTTCACTAGAGTTTATAATTAGCTTACCCGTGATCACCTCGTGGATTCCTCACTTTTTGGGAGGTTACAACAAACGCTCTCCCCTGAACTACGGTTTTGTCTTGTCTGGGACGGCCTTTGATGCCTCCATCCCAGCTGGACTTGACTTTGGTGCACGATAAAATTGGGCTAGGTGACCTTCTCGTCCACAATTGTAATATGCTTTGGATTGCATCACGCAGTTCGAACTGATATGTCTCTCCCCTCTACATTTGTAACATACGACCGTCGTCGTTCTTCTTCCTAACAGCAGGTGCTAGTGCTGACGTCTTTCCATCATTGTTGAATCTCCTCTTCTTGAAATGTCCACTCTTATTGTCATGGCCATGATTAACGCCGAAGTAATTACCATTTCTGGCATGTTGATTCCCTCCACGCTTATTGTGACGCCCCCAAAATAGGTCCATTCCATCCAACCCATTTTGAGTCGCCAAATACAGGGTACAGAAAATAACTACAACTTTATTATTACAATTGTCGTGCAAAATATGACAACACATATACTGTGAGTTTAAATACAAATATTGTAATCTAGACAGTATTCATACTCAATTAAGTCCTCATTATACTTATTGATACACTATTTTACAAAATAGTGAGGACTACTAAAACAACTGTCTTGAACCATCATTCCACACCCCGACTAGTACTCGCTACATTCTTGCCTCCTGAGAAGAAAATTGGAACAACAAGGAAAATGGGTGAGCTCAACTAGCCCAGTAAAGAATATTATGACTAAGATAATATACAACAAATTATCGTTAGTCTTCAACAGGGAAAAATCTAATAGAATACAATAGACAATAAATTTTAAATCAATAACTGCAGCGGAAACAGCAAACCATTAGAAGAGTCAAGTAGAGAATGAGTTTCTACTATCTTCTAAGATTTAAAAGTCCATCATCAATATTTTATCCCTGTAACATCAATCAACAGTTCCTTTCCACAATCATATGAATAATTCATAATCATAATTGTGATTCTAAATTTCGCATCCACGACGAAGATAATTTTCATCACCTGTCTTTACCAGAAACATCAAAGATCATGGTTTATACCAAATCACAGTTCCTGTTCATAATCATACTAATAATTCATCTTTACACTACGGGCCAAAGATATTCATCAACAACTCATCTTTGCACTACAGGCCAAAGATATTCCTCAATAGTTCATATTTGCACTACAGGCCAAATATATTATTATCTCAAAGAAATATATAATCATTTCAGAATTTATATAACCAATAATATAAACCATGTTGATCATTCACCTTTGCACTTAAGCTAAAGATATTCAATTATAAATTCAATGGTCATGATCATACCAGTCACAATTCAACTTTTCACTACTGGACAAAGAGAACCCTAGTCATGATCATACCAATAATCTACCCATCTTTACACTCCAGTGAAAGAGAATTTCAAAATCAGGGTTATAAAAATATTATATATGATAATAAAATCAATATAATCAATACATAGTTTTAATCTCCAGAGTAATATTCATAAATCAACTAAAATTTGGTTAGAAAAAGAAACCAATTTTGTAGTGAATAGTACCTGTGAATAGTAACTCGTGAATAGTAACTCATGAATAGTAACCCATCGTGAATAGTAACTCATGAATAGTACTTGTGAATAGTAACTCATGAATAGTAACTCGTGAATAGTAACTCATGAATAGTAAACTCGTGAATAGTAAAAGATAAGAATTTCACAAGAAAAATCTTACCAATATTCCGGTATAATTATATTGAAAGAAATAATATCATTTTAAAAAAAATAAATCCTTATTATCCCTTACTATTCCTTACCTCAAAAGAGCAGTACTCCTGACTGGAATAACGCTGAACGAACTTGCACCGTATAGCAAACACTCAAGATATCAAAATACTCACAAGAATACACTCGATAATATAGAGAGAGAAATAGAGAGAAAACTTCAGTTTTCTGGTGTGATTTTAATTCTAACATAAGCACCCTATTTATAGGAAATTGCTTAGAACACCAAAGCAGAAAATTTAATAAAAATATTAATATAATTATAAATTTTCCTTAGCCCACCTTTGAAAATCTGGATTCAGCCATCAACATGTGCAAGTGGGCCCACCAAAGTGTAAAAAAA